>OZ012740.1:348674892-349293642 GCA_963859935.3 Lathyrus sativus | reverse complement strand
CTTAATAACTCTACATATAATTGAAGCTTCGCAGCAGAATCTTAGTATCAACATGACTCATAGTTTTCATCAAAGGACTTTAAGGCCTTTGATCATAATAAAATATCAACATAAAACAAATCCGCGTAACAAACTCTTAAAAACATGTTCTTAAATCAATAACGACTTTAGAAAACCAAATGTTCCCAAACCCCGATGTTACGTATCAGAGTAAGACCCTCTTAATTCACGAAAATAAGATAAATTAACTCCAAATCTAAATCTTCAGGCGTCAACGAGCTAACCTTGATCACCTGCACATTACCCACGTAGAGGTAACATTCAAACAGACAGGGTGAGTAATCACAAATCATTACAAAAGGTATAAGAAATAGATATAGTAGTTACAACAACAATTATCCATATTTCATATATCCATCACACATCACACACATACTCACATTGTCACTTCATTAAGTCATTCACAATGTCATTATGTCATCAATAAATCATCATTGTTAAAATATCACTTACGTCACAACATCATCAAAATATATATTAACTCATATTTATGCAATTTCACTTAGTATGTAATGCAATAAAATGACTCATGCATGTGGTACCAACACTTTGATAAACACATGGTTATCTCTGTCGCTACCGCGAAAATAAGGTGCCGGCAAAACAGAAGAGTCGCCACCTTTCGTTATTTATCCCTCAGAGCGGGAAAGGAAACGATCGGAAAAACCTGACGAAAAGGTATAAGACAAGGTCATCGCAACCATTGTCTGGGTTCGGGAATCGGTTACGCAAGGGGAAGGTATTAGCACCCCTCACGTCCATCGTACTCGATGGGATCCACGCTTGTTGTTTTTATCTGATGGGTTTATTTAAACTATCTACCTATCAAGGCCGGTATAAAAAGAAAAGAAAATGACTCGGCAAAGCGTCGCGCTTTATGCCTACGCATTCCCATCAGAGAATGAGAAATCAGAGTCAACGTAGTTCGGCTAACTACGGGTTACGGGGAAGGTGGCTCGCCAATACATCGGTATCGTGCCTACGTACTCTCAACAGGCATGAGAGATCAGAGCTTACGTAGTTCGGGATAATACGGATTACGGGGATTCAGATTCATCTGTTTTATCGAGTAAGGTTAACAAACAATTTCAGCAGTTTGGTGTATGCAGCTCGACCCTTGGAGACTTAGGCGTTACCGTTTGCGGTAGAACTGAAAGTTAACGACACTCTTTTCTTCTGAAAAGCTTCCTTTGAATTATGGGCCCACGGGGAAAAAGGTTTGAAGTTTGTTTTCTGTCTTTTACGGAAGAACTGTTTTTTATGGACGTTTGCAACCAATATCGCACTAGAGACTATGACCTGAGAGTGAATGCGTCGCATGTCACCCAAAGGGTGCCATACTAAACATCCAGACTGTTGAAAAGAAACTCTCCAACAATCCTTTCTCAGATAGCTTAAGGCTCGCAATGTACGACATCAGTTAACCTTTATTACTGTAGTTTAATTTGTTTTGAGATGAGAAGAGAGAACAGGCTCAACTAAGGGGAGACTATCAAGTCCTAATGTTGTCATGCCAAGGATTCATCCTATGGTTGAAGTTTGAAACAGGGAACTCCTAGAAGTTATCATGCATAGGTTTCAACCTAAAGTTCTAATCATCACTTCCTTATCAAAGGAAGTGAGATTCCTAAGGGATCATGTCAACGATACACAGAAACAGATAAAGCATCAGCTTAAACAGTAAACAGATATACAATAAACAACTGTAATAAAATGCATGCAATGCAAGTGATGGAGGAAATGTGTGTGGGGCATCAGCCTCCACAAGCTCGTCTCAACCTCAAGCCAGATATGACTAATTGCAATCATACAAGAAGAAATAACATGCTATCAAGAAAACACAATAAACCACATAGGCAAGGGAGCTGGGCTCTACCGAATACCCGCAAGCAAAGCCATACAGTAAAAATACAAGTAGAGAGAGAAACTCAACCTCTAGTGCAATCATGCTCCTAGCTTACATCAGTCTAGATATGGACTTATTCTAATGCATCAAGCAAATCAAACAAGTCACAGCAATACAGTTGCACAACAAGCAAATAGATAGGAAAGAAAGCAGATCAACAGCTCCCACAGCTTCACAGCAAAGCAATCTTCTGACAGCAGTTCAGTCCTCAGTCTTCAATTGTTCTTCCAGGCTATTCTCTTCAATAGCAAATATCAACTTGCTTCTTCAAGCTTCCAATAAATCAAACATAAGTATCAACTTATTCTTTCTTCTTCAAGCCTCAGCTCCAAAGTAGACTCCACCTTCAGGCTTCAATCCCAATTGCAAGTATCAACTTGTTCCTTCAGGCACTAAATGCATTAAACACATAAGTATCAACTTGCTCTCCAACTTCAAGCTTCAGCTTCTTCATCTGATCCCAACTGGATTCCCTTCACAAGTGTCAACTTGTTCTTACTAGTCTTCAAGCTTCAGCTTCAATGGAAATCTTCACATAATGGGAAGTGCAACTTCTAGCATCTTCAATCTTCTAACAAGGAATTCCATCCTCTAACAAGGGAGAAAGATTCATCTGACAAGAGCAGGGTTTGAATAATAGACAGCAGAGTGAAGACCAAAGGTCACCACTAAGCCCTCCATCATCACAGAAAGGAACCCTCAAAGGTTCTACCAACTTGTGAAGAGCCACACATCCTACCAAAGGAGGGATGAGGCCTTCACAAGGGGACCTTATATCATAGGGAGGAATGGAAGTGATCAACACCTTCCATGTTTATGAAAGAAGAGAATCTATCTAGAAGCTCTGCCTGCAAACCCTAATCTTAACACCTAAACAAAACTACACCAAAAGGAAGGAAGGTCTTCACATCCAAGCTTCTTCAAGAACTCCATAGTAGCCCAAGCTTGTCTTCAACATCATCCAAGAGCAAGAAAAGCAAAACCCTAATCTAAGGAAACTAAAGAAATCAATCTAATTGAATTAGCAAGTTAGGATCACCTAAAACCTAGTACTAAAGTTAGTCCTAACTAAAATACTAAAACCAATTGTAAAATCCTACAAAAATAACTATGGGACCCTAATTCAATCATGAATTTACCATACAAAATCCAGAGGTTGAATCATCCACCAAGTCCTAGAAATAAAACCTAGATCACAAGGTACTAAGCATAAACCCTAAAAATAGAGCACCTAAAGTTTCAACTTAAAACTAGCCCTTAAATTCTTCACAAAAATGTGAGAAAACTCTAAGGGGAACATGCATATCTATGATAGCTACACACAAAAAATAAAGGCAAGAATCATCACCAAATGCTCAAACAAATTTCATCAAAACAAGGTATCAACCATGGCCATTTTAATGTCAATTAATATTCAAAAAATGCAAATAAAATCAAAAATGCATGAATTCATAATATTTTTAATCTACAAAATTCTAGATTCAACCATGAATCAGGGGAAAATTTTTTGGAATTAATTGAGTTAATTTCCTATTTTTCATGAATTAATCTCTAAGTCATATGAAATGCACAAAATAAAAGAAAATAAAAGAAATTAATAAAAAACGCGTGGTAAATAGAAATCCCAAGGAGTTCAATTCTTGAATTGGGCCCAGAGGGGGGGTGTGGATATCAACCCAGTCATTAAGCCCACGCGCCTGAATCCACTTGTCTTCTCTTCAGCAATTAAAATGAAAGAAAAACACACACAAGCCATGGTTCGAACTCATGCTCATTCAGTCCATTCAATGAGTAAGTAAAACTGTGAGTTTTGGGGGAGGGGTACGTGGCTCAACACACGCGCTTAGATCAATGGACCAAGTCAAGTCTTCAGCCTGAATGGAGGGTGGAGATTTTGTCTTCCCCAATTTGAACCTGAAACCTGCGCGCGAACCAGCCATCGCCGGTGGCTTTTCCGGCCACCCCTGTAGAACCCTAACTTCCTCTACAGCCAACCATTTGCCACGATTCCTGAATGAATCTTGACCAGAATCTTTCCAGCAATTCAGCCATACCAATTATTCATCCTTAAAACGCATAAATAGCGAAATATCAATCTCAACCGAAAATGGCATCTGACCTAAATCATCTCTAATCAAGCAATTAAACATCCTAAATCCAACTACTCATTATCAGGATCCTAACCGCATATGAATTTCTATCTATCACTGCCTAAATCATGCATAATCAAGAAATTCACCAACCTGTGTTCAAGCTTGCAACAGAAGTGGTTCTTGCACGATTCAGACTCCACAACAATCCAGATTCACTCCAAATTTTCCTCTGAAGCTAATGCACACCTCAAATTGGCTTGGTTCTTCCTTGAATTGAAAATTCGATCTCAACTTGCATTCATGAAACTTTGATCTCCCTCTCTGCAACCATCTTCAATTCCTCCCAAAAAAATGGCTGAGTTCACTCAATGACTTATATAGAAGTGATTGGGATTGTCTATAAACTTCTGGATTCATCCAAATGAGATTTTGGATTTTCAAAATCTCTTCAAAATCTCATCCATGGCAATCACCATTCTGACTTCCTTTGGGCATGGCTATGCTTGTAATCAAATTCTCATGAGATTTTGAGTGAGTTTGATAAGTTATCTTCCTTGTTTGCAAGCCAAAGGTATGAATTGGAGATGTTGCTTCATCATGAAGAAATGAAATAGAATGTTATGCAAATGACCTCAAATCAAAATTCTAACATTTCCATTGTTTCTAAAATCATTTTTCCAATCAATTTGACCTATAATTTTGTTTCATTTGGTCACAAAATGAATTATTTGAATTTTTGGCCATTAAATCCTTTTAATTCTTTCTTTTTCAAAATTTCTTGAACCAAGTCTCTCCTTGAGCCATTTCAATGCCTCCTTGATGCATGTTAAATGTTAAAACCCCATTTTGAGCAACTTTCTAGTTGAACAAAATTTCATTTGAAGCCTCTAAGTTGGTGAAAATGGCCTATGATCACAAATGACCTATAATCACCAAATGTCCAAAATACCCTTGACTTGTCAAAGCCATAACTTGAGTTCTACAAATCCTATCAAGGACTTCTAGTACTCTCTAGAAAGATAAGAGAATACGGAACAACATTCATGTTGACCAAAAGTTCATAGGAATCATCCTTCTAGGGCAAACGTTTCATGCAAGTTGGGTAACTTTCAAGCCCCAAATTCACATACCTCAGATGACTTGTAACTTGTCAAAGCCATAACTTGAGTTCTACAAATCCTATCAAGGACTTCTAGTACTCAAATTAAAGCTAATATCATTCTCTACAACAATCATGTTTGGGGCAAGATGAGATGACAATTACATCTTGAGTTAAATTTCCTTGAAGTCAGGGGTCAAACTAGGGGATTTTACACTGTCAAGTCTTAGAAACCCTAGCCTGAAACTTCTCAAACTCTTCAATCATGATGAGTTAACCTTGGAATCATCCTTAGAACATCTTAATGCATCAATCCATGATCACATGGATCTTGGATTAAGTCTCAAACTTCTCCAAATCATCAGTTGACTTAGGGTTGACCCAGTCAAACCCTAGCTGCACCACTCATGGCTGAGCCTTCTTAATCTTGCACAATGACCTGTCTAGGCCTCAAAGTGATCTTCAACACTTCTCATGAGCTCTCTCAAGACCTCAAGTCCAACTTCATGGTCTCAGAATCATCTGATGGCCTTCCACAACTCTCAAGTTAGGAGACACACCCATTGGTTTCAACCACTCTTCCTGAGGCTCTTTCAACTTCTCTGACAAGGATATCAACCCTTGAACACTTGAATAACCTTCTTAGCTAGCTTCATAGTCTTGTATAGATCTTGATTGGTAATCATACCTCTTGATCTCCTGTATACATATCAATGAAATGTAAATGATAATGCTAATGTGAATGAAATGAAACATAAGCTAGGTAAAGAAATGTTGGGCAAATTTTGGGGTGCAACAATCTCCCTCCAAAGATCCCCACCATAGGACGATTCCCACTCAAAACTGGAGCACATCATAAAACTCATTCAATCCACACAATGGGATTGAGGCCACCACTAAGCCGAAGTCCTAACATCGTCACTAGACCGAAGTCCTAACATATGTTATGAATGCATGATACAACACGTCACAATAAATACGACCACAGCTAGTCAAATTTGCATCATCATTCATGTAATCTTCATAGAATATGCCTCATAATTAGTCACACTCCATCATAGAATCATTATTAGAAATACATCATATCAATCATTTCACTTCATGTGAGACAACGCAACAAGAAAAAGAAAGAAAAGAAAGACAGAAGAAAAGTAAAATAATAAAATATTAGATCTTGCTCGCCCGGCGAAGCAGGGGCGAAACACTTTCCCCATACAAAATTCCAGGAGCACCTCTTTTTCATCCTTCTTTAGCCTCTCCTTTCTCCTGGCGCTTCCTGAGCGAAGTAGCTTCTCCCGACGAAAGTGCAAAAACAACAACTCTACAGTTGCATTTTCTGCACAGTCTAGACCTCATAACTCTTGCGATTCCAATATCGTTCAATCCGAAAACACACATAACTCACAAGACATCAAAATACAACAACACTTTATAATAGGCATCATATACATCATCTAATAGCACTATAACATCATTTTATTACTTATTTTGTCATGAATCATCATATTACCATCATATTACTACATTCTCCCTAGAACCCCAAAACCACCTACATACATCTAAATCCTATATCAATTATAATGAAAATTAATACTCCCCATACCTTAGATTCTTAGTTCTGAGCCTTTTACTTGAGTTCTACAACAATCTCTTAGAGCCCTAGCCCTTTATACCTTTTTCCTTAGTGTCGTTTCTCCAAAAACACGATCATTCAGAATGAACTTCTCAACTTCTATATTCCATTTTGTCAAGTTTTCCCTTAGGACCCCTAATATGCCTTTCCCAACTTACCCTCACTAATACCTCTATAATGACCACCTTGCCCTCGATGTTTCCCTTCATTTTATTTTAATTAATATAAATAGTATAAATAACATAATTTATATTATTCTATTATTATTAACGCTAAAATAATTCTAATTAATTATTTAATTTCTAAATAATCATATTATTCCCTTAAGTCATTATCACCCCACAACACACAATAAGAACACACATGCATAATAAATCACCAAAATTCACCGATAATCACAAATAATTTAGCAAATATTAAAATATAAATAGCAGGGTGTTATAACTCTCCCTCATCTGATCTTCATGCTCCCAAGTCTAACTTTCACCAGCTGGTCCACCTCAGAATACTTTAAATAAAGCAATGTCTTTGCCCCGCAGTTGTTTCATTTCTCGACCATCAGCCAACACGGGTGATGCTTCAATAGTTAGGTTATCTCTCACATGTACTTCATCCATTTGTATCACATGCGACGGATCCGAAATGTATTTCCTCAACTGAGATACATGAAGCATATCATGAAGATTCACAAGCGACGGCGGTAAAGCAACTCGATAGGATACTTCTCATATCCTCTGCAAAATCTGATAGGGACCAAAAAAAATACAGAGTGAGCTTTTTAGACCTCAAAGCTCGACCCACACCAGTTACTGGCGTAACTCTCAAAAACATGTGATCTCCCTCTTGAAATTCAAGTGTTTTCCTCCTACTATCATGATAACTCTTCTGCCGACTCTGGGAAGTCGTCATCCTCTCTTGGATCATCTTAATCTTCTTGGTCGTCACCTGCACAATCCCAGGTACGAGTACAACACTCTCGCCTGACTCATACCAACATAATGGAGTCCTACACCTCTTACCATACAAAGCTTTATACAGTTCCATTTCAATATTAACATGAAAATTGTTGTTGTACGTGAACTCAATCAGCGGCAAGTGGTTATCCCAATATCCTTCTTGGTCCAACAGATAAGCCCTTAGTAAATACTCCAAAGACTGTATAGTCCTCTCTGTCTGACCATCCGTCTACAGATGATATGCATAACTCATCCTCAACTTAGTACCCAAAGCGTCTTATAAACTTTTCCAGAACCTCGATGTAAATCTCGGGTCTCTATTCGACACAATACTCGAAGGTATCCCGTGCAACTTCACAATTTCCTCAATGTACAACTCAACTAACTTTTGCATAGAATGATTAATCTTCATCGATAAGAAATTATCCGATTTAGTTAATCTATCTACAACCACCCAAATCGAATCATTCCCATTCGCAGTCTTCGGTAACCCTGACACAAAATCCATGGAAATACTATCCCATTTCCCTTCCGAAGTATTCAACGGTTGCATCATACCAAAAGGCTTATGATGATCATCCTTTGACTTCTGACAAGTTAAACAAGCATAAACAAATTCATCAATATCCTTCTTCATACCTGGCCACCAAAATAACTTCTCCAAATCATGATACTTCTTTGTAGCATCAGGGTGAATACTCATCCTACTTAGATGTCCTTCTTCGAGAGTACTCTTCCTAATTTCTGGAACATCTAGAACACACACTCTATCTCTGAACCTCATCACACCATTATCATCAATCTGGAATTCACCTCTGTTACCTTGGTTAATTAAGGACAACTGATCAACCAATCTCAAACCAGATTTTTGACCACCCTTGATTTCGTCGAGAATGCCATTCGTCAGACTCAACATTTCCAACTTCACACTATCACGAGTCTCCTCATATACTAAACTCATGTCTCTAAACTGCTCAATCAATTCTAGTTCTCTCGCCATAAACATCGACATATACAATGACTTCTTGCTCAACGTATTAGCTACCGCATTTGCTTTACTAGGGTGGTAACTCAAATTGAAGTCATAGTATTTCAAAAATTCCAACCACCTTCTCTGGCTCATATTCAACTCCTTCTGATTGAATAAGTACTTTAAACTCTTATGATCACTAAACACCTTGAATTTAGAGCCAAAAAGGAAATGTCTCCAAAATTTTAACATGAACACTACAACTGCCAATTCTAAATCATGCGTAGGATAATTCCTTTCATGAACCCTCAATTTTCTGGAAGCATAAGCAACAACCTGACCATTTTGTATCAACACTCCACCAAGACCCATCTTTGACACATCACAATATACCACAAAAGACTCACTCGACTTAGGCAAGATCAATACCGGAGTGGTCGTCAACTTCTTCTTCAATTCCACAAAACTATTTTCACATACAACATCCAACACATAAGCTTGACCCTTTCGAGTCAACTGAGTCAAAGGTAATGCCAACTTAGAAAAACCTTTGATAAACTTGCGATAATAACCTGCCAACCCAAGAAAACTTCGTATTTCTATAGCAGACTTTAGAGTCTCCCACTGTAACACGGCATCACTCTTAGAAGGATCCATAACAATTCCACCACTCGATGTCACATGGCCAAGGAAACTTACTTCCTTCAACCAGAACTCACATTTCGACAGTTTTGCATATAACTTCTTCTTTTTCAATACTTGCAACACCGTATGCAAATGCTTAACATGCTCTTCTTCAGATTTCGAGTATATCATAATATAATCAATGAAAACCATAACAAACATATCTCAATACTCCTGAAAATCCGATTCATATACTCCATGAACACACCTGGTGCATTGGATACACCAAACCGCATCACAGTGTATTCATAGCGACCATACCTCATCCTGAAAGCTATCTTCGGAATATCACATGGCTTAACACGAATTTGATGATAACTAAACCTCAGATCAATCTTGCTAAACACACAAGCCCCCACTAGTTGATCCATCAAATCATCGATTCTCAGAAGTGGATATTTATTCTTGATAGTCACTTTATTCAACTGCCTGTAATCAACACACAACCTCATACTACCGTCTTTCTTCTTAACTAACAACACATGAGCACCCTACGGATAGACACTCGATCGAACAAAATTCTTCTCAAGTAATTCTTTCAATTATTTCTTCAATTCACTTAAGTCAGAAACTGACATCCGGTAAGGAGCCATTGACACTGGACTCATACCTGGTACCAATTCCACTACAAACTCGACTTCATGCTCTGGGGGAAAATCACTTACACCTTCTGGAAATACATCTAGGAATTCCAAACAACAGGTAATTCAACACTTGTAATTTCACGGTCAACTTGCAATGATGCAAACATTGCAAACATCTAGGCTTTTTCTTCTAGAAGTTCATCCACTTTCTTAGAAGACAAAAATATTAGTTCTCCATTATCGCCAAACTCAGGAAATCTCACTGTCTTATTATAATAGTTGATATGAACATAGTTGAACTCCAACCAATTTATTCCAAGGATAACATCAATTTGGTGCAAGGGTAAACACACCAAATCCATCACGAAACTCTTCCCAAAAATAGTTAAAGGATAACCTAAACACACAAAAGTAGTAGTAACAAAACTATTAGAAGGAGTTTCTATCACCATACTACCATTCATATCAGACAATTTCAAACCCAACATAGTAGCACATTCAAGCAAAATAAACGAATGAGTAGCACCAGTATCAATAATAGCAACCAACTCAGTATTAATAATAAAACAAGTATCTCAAATTAAGTTATCCTTCTTAGCGACTTCTGAACAGCTCAAAGCAAACACCCTGCCATTAGTCTGAGCAGCAGTAGCAGTCTTCTTCGACTTCTGGCATTGGATATTGATGTGACCCTGTTCACCATAATTGAAACAAGTCGGACCCTCATTCTTGCAATCAGTGGCTCGATGACCTCTCATACTACATCTGTAACATCTCAGCACATTATTGTTGCAACCATTAGCATAGTGACCTTGCTCGCCACACCTGTAACACTTAACAGAAGCGGGAGCTGCTCACCCACTTGTACCCTTCCCGTCTGAAGCCTTCTGCTTCCCTTTGTCATATGGAGTCGCATAAGGTTTTCCTCGAAACTGTCCTTTCTCTTTCTTCTCACTAAGATGTTTGTAATAAGCCGATTGAACTCTATTATCCTCATCATCGATCCTACTCTTATCCACCAGCTCAACATACCTACGAATCTGTTGGTATCCAATACCCTGTTTGATCTCTGGTCTCAGTCCATTCTCAAACTTGAGACATTTAGAAATCTTAGCATCAGCACGGTTGTAATTGTAACACTCCATTTAATTATTTAGTTGTCTTATGCTTTATTGTGTGTTGTTTGTGATTTTATTGATTTAATTAAGGGCGGGTGTAAGAGCTTAGTAAGAGGACTTAATGAGAATTAAAGGTTAAGATGACATGGTAATAATAATATGATAGTGAGGCATTTTATTAATGTTAATATTAGTGTATCAATATTAATGATATTATGGTTACGATTATTAATATTAATATTATTATAGTTATTTACACTATCATTATTATTGGAACTATTATTGGGATTATTATTATTATTATTATTATTATTATTATTATTATTATTATTATTATTATTATTATTATTATTATTATTAGTAAAATAATTAAGAGGTAAAACCTAATTAGAGTAATTAGTGGAGGAGTTACAATCAGTTTTGGTTTTACGTGAAAAGAGAGAAGGAAAGCTAGGGCTAGAGAAGAAGAGGAATTTTTCCACCATTGTTGAAGGAAGGAAAAGCTCAGAATTGAGGTAAGGGGGAGAATGGGTTCTCTAATGGTTATAATAACATGAGAGGTAGTGAGGGTTCCTTTCCCTCTTAGAATTTTTTGTACATTCTTCCTTTTCCTTGTCTGATTGATGTGTCGTATGATTGTTGCTGTTAATTCGTAGTTGCATACTGAATTTGTGTATGAATTTGTGTTGTACGTTGATTTCGAATGGAAAATTCATGCAATTTGGTACTGTTGTTACGGGGTTCTAATATGTAACCAGATCTTAAAATCTGGGGTTTATGGGATTAACGAAAAATAGGTTGTTAACACATAAAATTTTGATAAAAATGATGAAACCATGAAGTAGAGTTAGAACCTTGGAATTAGATTGAAGAAAATATGATTTTGGATCTGATTTAGGTGTTAGAATGGGTTCCAATGTGTGAGAACTCGTGTAGAGGAAAATTCTGAGATTTTGGCATGTTATCTGGCCATATGCGTATGGGGGGAGGCAATACATGTATGGGGGACATACCAGGGGGTATTACGCATATGATACGCACCTGTCCCCAAGCCAGCACGACCTTCTGGCTATACGCGTATGATACACGTAAGGGATGGGTCCATGTGTGTATGGGGGTCGCCTTACGTGTATGGGGAGTTCTTGGAGGGAATTCTGAGGGAAATGGCCACTAGCCATACGTGTATGGCAGAAGGCAATACGCGTATGGAGGCCTGACTGTGAGGCCATACGCATATGATACACATGCCTGGGGCAGGGGAAGCTGGTCATACGCGTATGGGCAGAGCTGTAGTGCAATTTTCTTGTTTTCGCGATTTTTGTCCCGATTTCACGTCCGATGCAATTTATCTTGATCCGTAAGACTAATGTGACATAATTGGACATAAGGAAACTAGTAATGATAGAGAATATGATAAAACATGGAATTTTATGTGATTGTCTTTATAAGACGTGTTTGATGCTTGTGCGC
The DNA here is from genome assembly GCA_963859935.3 of Lathyrus sativus. Classification (NCBI taxonomy): domain Eukaryota; kingdom Viridiplantae; phylum Streptophyta; class Magnoliopsida; order Fabales; family Fabaceae; genus Lathyrus; species Lathyrus sativus. The sequence goes on along the minus strand of OZ012740.1, from coordinate 349,281,069 downwards.
CAAGATTGTCGTCGTGTGGACGGCCTTGAGCGGTGGTGGTAATTCCAGAGAAAATTACAGTGAGCATGTGGCTCGTGTGTGATCATTGAGGATCTTGAAGTTATGCTTGAATAATTATTATGTTGTGCGTAATTTGTGTCATGCATTCATGTCATGTTATGTGGAGACGAGCTAGGTGAGAATCCATGATGGGTGCCTAGTCTTGTCCGGACTCTATGTAGGAGCCGTGTGGAGATAAGTTGTTGTTCAGAGGAATGTATACATCTTATTCGAATTCCGATAGGAATCGGGTTCTAGGATGAACTGTATGTGATTGTGATGGTACTGTATGCTTATATATATGATTGAACGTGGGTTATTCATTACGAATGATGATGTGGCACTTGTATGTGCGTCAAGATTGTATGATTTGGTGTGTTTTGTGTGAACTACCTCTTAGCATGCATTTTTCACCGTGTATTTATTGAATGTAGTTCTCACCCCTTTTTTGTTTGTTGTGTCTATGCTCCTTAGGGAGTACAGATGATCAGGTACCTGAGTAGCGCTTGGAGCTTGTGTGACTATTTGATCGAGTCTTAGGAGTCGCGCTAATACATAACACAGGAAAGATGGGGATTTCGTTATGTCTTTCATGTTATTTGTTATTCGTTGTTTGTTATGTATCATGCTTTGTTTTGATTGTTGTTGAACCACGTATTATGTGGAGATTGATGTAATTGGACCTTTAATACTAAACCATTGGGTTGATTTCTTTTGTTTAATAAAAGCATTTGTTTATATTGATGAATAGGAGATAAAGTGATTTGATACTTCTGTAAGTTATGAAAGCACATAAGAGGGGATGAATTAGGTGTTTAGAGATTTTTCTCGATTTTTCGACGGTTTTTAATTTTACTTTCCTAGAAGTTTCTAAGTGATGAAATGTTGTAAAGATGGATAGTAAAGAACACCTGGAAGTATACTGGTTCCCTTCACAAATCAAGAGTACTCCAGTCCCCTTTCAACATGAAAGAGATTTCACTATAATGTTAGATCTTAGACAAGACTACCTAGTCTTTCTAAACTAAACTCTAACAAAACACCAAGAACAATCCTCTTGGATTTTACAAGTTTAAAGTGCAACCAAGAATAAATATCTTACAATGGACCTCTTGTATCCACAACCCGGATAACAAGGATTCTAACAAACCCTATAAGAGAAAAAATCCTTTTCCTTATAGTCAGAACCTAAATCCAAACAATCCTTGGAATTTTAGGATTTTACAATAGTTCTGAATTTTTGAGTAAGTAGATGAAATTTTGATTCTTCAAGATATCAATCACAAGATCTATCTTCTCCTTTGTAACACTCAATTCTAAAAATAATGATACAAGTGTTCTTTGTATGCAAATGAAACTATGATGATTAATATGAAGGTTTATGCAAAATTTCACTTTTTAAAAAAATTTGAAGAACACTTAGAAAGTTTTTGAAGATTGAGAGAAATGAGTAATTGATTTGAAATTTTTGTAAGGAGGTAAAGTGTAAAGACTTATAGAATGATGTTTATATATGCCTATGACACCTCTATAGAAGGTTACAAATCATGAAAGGATGCCATGGTTGATCAAGCGAAACAACAAAAAAGTTTATGAAGGGATGCAATAAGATTTTTGGCTCTGCTTCAGTGGTAACTGGTTACTTGATTGTAACGTTAGAAAATTTTGAATGTTTTGACAGGGTAACCGGTTAGTCTATAAAGGGTAACCGGTTACTTGATTGTAACATTAGAAAATTTTGACAGTTTTAACAGGGTAACCGGTTACCTTATAGAGAGTAATCGGTTACTTCAAAACAGAATTGAAAAATGCTTAAAATCAGAGTTTCAAAACCATTTTATTGCAACCAAAAAAATGTTTCTAAGGATCATGGCATAAATGAGGAATATGATGAACACTTGTATCAATGCATGAGTTTAAGTGTTATACCTATTCCTTTGAGCTTCAATTTTCATAATGCCTTGACACTTGTAGAGAGTTGATTTTTGAGCAGGAGACTTGATCAATCCTTTTTGTTAATCCATCTTGTCTTTATGAGAAGCTTTGTAGGTGAATCTTCATCAAAACATCTGAGAAGCCATGTCTTCACATTCTCCCCCTTTTTGATGATGACAACCAACCTTTGACAATTTGAATCAATTTAGAATAACCTTGAAATAATCTTGAGTTCTCTAATAAGCTCCCCCTAGAGAGATGCTCCCCCTTAAACTAACATTTCAAGAAGCTTTGAAATTCTGCAAGTTGTTCGAGAAAAACACAAAAGCTAATTCTTCTCCCCCTTTGTCATTAACAAAAAGGATGGGAAAAGATTTCAACTGAAAATTTACAAAGCAACATACAAGATAAATAATAAACATTGTACGAAGATTACTAAACGAATTCAATAACACGTATTAGAAATATCTAGAAATTAAAACATAACCGCAATATAAAACATAACATAATGTAAAAACAAAATGATCACAAAAATTTAATCATCTTCAGCCATATGGTTTCCTTCTCCCTCTTCACCTCCACCATCTTCATCTTCATCACTTTCTTCAATAATAGCCCAAGAACGGTTCATGGATCTAAAAACATTTCTAAGGGCAATTATTCCCCTAGTTGTTTCACGATGATTTCTTTCTGTGGTTTCCTTTATGGAGTGAATTTTGGAGTATAAAAGTTCATTGGTAATACCGCCTTCCGGGATTGGAGGGTTTTGCGGAGCAAGCTCTTCTTTGTAACGAAACATCCCATTAGGTGAAATAACAATGTCGGTGTTTTTAGTTGCCGTTGTAGCATTGATTTCACACACTTTAACAACCATGTCAGTTTTTGGTTCCCTTTGTAGCAAAACATCCTTATATTCCAAAAACCTTGAGATGATTCGAGCGTAAGGTAGTCCGCCGTTGAGAGAAAGTTGGTGTCGCATATTGTGCACGATGACATATGCCCAGTTAATTTCTTTATTCAGCTTCAGACATCTGATTAATTCCATTTCCATCTCACTGACCTGCGAATGATTTGAATGTTTTGGCACCAGAATATATGCCAAAATATAGTGAAGTATTATGTCGCTCACTGTCAGAAGGTTTGCATATTTTACCACCCTGTTGGAGCTATGAGACTGCTTACTCATAACATCCTCATGAGATCCTTTACAAATGGAAACAAAATAATCTAAACTGTAAAAAATTTTCCATAAGGGAAGGTCCGGAAGAACCCCGTGACGAATTTCTTCCCCCTTCGAAGGGATTCCCAAACAAGTTCCTATATCAGATAAATCCATAGAAATGTCGACCTTTTTAACTTTAGAAGTTATCATAATATCTCCAAAATCATCTAAAATAAACTTTAAAGTAGACTAAAACTCCCTAATAAAATCTGGGTAATAAAGACCCTTCTCAGCAACAAGATCTGTGACTCCAAAATTCTCTAATAAAGTGCTAAAAGTAAAGCTGTGATTAGGAAAAGCACTTAAATTGACATATTTTACCGCCATCAAGGTTCGAGTTTGAACCGCGAAATCTAGCCTTTGAGACTTGATTGTTGATGTATGTTGTTCCTCGATAGCATCAGAGATTCCTCCAGCCATCTTCTTCTTGCCCTTGTCTAGTTTGGGAGCCATTGATGAAGCTTTGAGAATTTTAGGGTGTAAAGGATTTTCATATTTGGAGAGGGTAAGGAGCTTTGAGATGAGAGTTTGTGAGTTTTGGGTTTTATAAAGAGGAACTAGTGAGTGGGTTTTAATTTTCCTTGAATTTCCCTTTGGATTTTTGTGAGTGGAGCTTTAATGAAAGTAATGGAGGTAGCTTGAAAGGTAGAAGAAGAAGTGAGTAGGGTTTTAGGGTTGAAGACCAAGACTTAGCAATGAGTAAATGAAAAGTAAATAAAAGATATCATTATATCATTTAATCACATTAGAAAGAAAAAGGTAACAAAAATAAAACAATTTTTCTGAGACTAACAGTGGTAACCGGTTACGCGATACAAACCTGCGCAAATACTGGAAAACTGGAATGGGTAATCGGTTACTTCAGATAGGGTAACTGGTTACCTTATGAAAAAGTTCAAAAACAGTAGCATGATAGCTCAAAAATGGTCATAATTTTCCAATTTTTTTTGCTATGATATGTTATAACATAATATTATGCAACTAAGAATAACATATTTAAGTCGTAAGCATATATTTAAGATCATGAAAGTTCAAGAGAAAGTGAAAAATTATCACATAATACACTTTTCATGTAAATTTGCAAATAAAAGATTAAAATGAAGGAATTTTGTGTACCGGACTTCATTATAACATATAATGAATAAATATTGAAGATCTACACATCACCTTAATCTAGAATGCCAAGTTCTCTTCGAATCTTGTAAAACGCTTTTTTGCAAGTGGTTTTGTCAAGATGTCCGCGAGTTGATTATGTGTATCCACGAATGTGACTTCAACATCGCCTTTTAGCACATGATCACGTAGAAAATGATGTTGAATGTCTATGTGTTTTATACGGGAATGCATGACTGGATTCTTTGTAATATTGATAGCACTTGTGTTGTCACACCGAAGAGGAATGCATCCGAGATTGAGTCCATAATCAAGAAGTTATTGCTTGAGTCAAAGGATTTGTGTACAACAACTACCCGCTGTTATATACTCTGCTTCTTCCGCGCTAAGAGCAACACATGCTTGTTTCTTGCATGCCCACGATACTAATGCATTTCCTAGTATGTGACCTGTTCCATTTGTGCTTTTTCTATCAGTTTTACATCCTGCATAATCCGCGTCAGAATACCCTACTAAATCCCATATACTACCTTTAGGATACCATAATCCAACGTTTGTCGTCCCTTTGAGATATTTCATGATTCTCTTCACATCGGTGAAATGCGACTCCTTCAGATTAGCTTGAAACCGTGCACATAAACACACGCGAAACATAATGTCAGGACGGCTTGCCGTGAAATATAAAAGTGAACCAATCATACCTCGGTACTTTGTGATATCAACGAAGATTCCTAATTCATCTTGATCAACATATGTTCCTGATCCCATCAGAGTAGACATAGCCTTCCAATCATCCATATCAAATATTTTTAATAGTTCTTTGCAATATTTTGATTGGTTGATAAATATGCCATCCTTCATTTGCTTGATATGTAGTCCTAGAAAATAGCTCATTTTTTCCATCATAGACATTTCGAACTCTCCTTGCATCATCAATGAGAATTCCTCACATAGGTCTTTATTAGTTGATTCAAATATAATGTCATCAACGTAGACTTGAACTAGCAAAGTATTGTCCTTGATTCGTTTGATGAATAAAGTCTTATCAACTTTACCCTTTTCAAATCCTTTCTCACACAAAAAATTGTTGAGACGATCATACCAAGCCCTTGGTGCCTGCTTTAAGCCATAAAGAGCCTTTCTCAACTTGAAGACGTGTGACAGATTCTTGAAATCTTTGAAGCCTAGGGGTTGCTTAACGTAGACTTCTTCATTGATGTATCCCTTTAGGAAAGCGCTCTTAACGTCCATCTGATACAACAAAAAATTTAAAGAATATGCATAAACAAGCAAGAATCGAATAGCCTCTAACCTTGTAACAGGAGCGAATGTTTCTTCAAAGTCGATTCCTTCTTCTTGAGTGTAACCTTGGGCCACCAATCTTGCCTTGTTTCGAACAATTATTCCATTTTTGTCAAGCTTGTTCTTAAACACTCATCTGGTACCTATGATGTGTTTATCACTTAGTCTAGGAACAAGTTCCCAAACTTGATTCCTCTCAAATTGGTTTAATTCTTCTTGCATGGCAATAATCCACTAGTCGTCTCCTAAGGCTTCATCAACTTTCGAAGGCTCGATTTGAGACACTAATGCCATGTTTAAGCAAGCATCCTTAAGGTTGAGTCTGGTTGTAATGCCTTAACTGATGTCACCAATAACTTTGTCTATCGGGTGATCTCTATATGTTCTTCATTCCTTTGGTAGATTATCATCTTTAGGCTCTTGTTGAGTCGGTTCTTCTTGTTGCCTGGGTTGATCATTTGCTTTTGAAGTACCTTCTTTAGGAATATCTACAATATCATTATCATCATCACACAAAACAACTTCCTCCTTAGAGGGGTTAGATTCATCAAATTTAACATGCATAGATTCTTCAATAGTTAAATTTCTTTAATTATAAATTCTAAAATCCTTACTAGAGAGAGAGTAGCCGAGAAATATGCCTTTGTCATATATCTCGTCAAACTTACCAAGATTGTCCTTGTCATTGTTCAAGACAAATCACTTACATCCAAAGATATGAAAGTAAGAAATGTTTGGTTTTCTCCCTTTGAAAAGTTCATAGGGAGTCTTCTTAAGAATAGGTCTTATATTAACATGATTACTTACAAAGCATGTCGTGCTCACCACATATGCCCAAAAGTATTTTGGAAGATTCGAGTCGCTTAGCATAGTCTTTGCAAGTTCCACTAATGATCTATTCTTCCTTTCTACAACACCATTTTGTTGTGGAGTTCTTGGTGCCGAGAAGTTGTGGGAGATTCCATATTCTTCGCAAAAATCTTTAAATGAAGCATTTTGGATTCTCCTCCATGGTCGCTTCTTATGGAGACGATTGTTAACACCTTCTCATTTTGTATTTGGTTTTGCAAACTTCTTAAATGATTTGAAAGCATCACTTTTCGGCACTACAAAGTAAGTCCAAAAAAATCTAGAATAATCATCAACAATAACCAAAGCGTAAACATTACCTCCGAAGCTTTTTGTTCTTGATGGACCAAATAAGTCCATGTGTAAAAATTGTAGTGGCCTTATAGTGGATACCACATTTTTTGTTTTGAAAGTTGATTTGATTTGTTTCCCTTTTTGACAAGCGTCACACAACTTATCCTTGATGAATTTTATCTTAGGCAAACCAACAACTAGGTCATGTTTAACTAACTTGTTTAAATGTTCCATGTGAATATGTGCAAATCTCTTATGCCATAACCATGAATCATTATTGTTTGCCATGAGACACTTAACCTTCAAAGTCAAATTGTCAAGAGAAATCATAAATATGTTATTTATTCTTTTACCTTTTAACATTACCTCCTTAGTGACTTCGTCTTCTATCAAGCATTCATCTTTTGTGAACTTGATTTTGAATCCTTTGTCACAAAGTTGGCTTATGCTAAGTAAATTGTGCTTTAGTCCTTCGACATAAAGTACATATTCAATTGATGTGAAAGGTGGTGATCCAACTTTTCCTATGACAAGAATCCTTCCTTTGTTATTGTCACCATAGGTAACATAACCCTTGGCCTTAAGCTTTAGATTTGAAAATTTGTTAACATCACTGGTCATAAGCTTTGAACACCCACTATCAAGATACCAAAGATTTGAAGAGGCATTCAAGCAAACCTCATCATCTTTGTTGTCAGAGTGATGAGAAGCCATCAACGCCAAATTTGCACTTTCATCGCTTTCCGATTCAGATGATGAACTAATCTCATTGTCCTTCCATGCAACATAAGCCTTCTTTTTCTTTGTTTCCTTGTTGCCTTTGAATCCATTCTTCATTGAGAGTTTTGGGAAAATCCAGCTTTATGTGACCTTGTTTCCCATAGTCATAACATGTAATATTTTGACTTGATGTGGAAGACTCCTTTTTCTTGAAATGTTTCTTCCTCTTTGCATAGTTGTAAGATTTGTCACTTTTGTTGAAGAATTTCCCAAGTCTCTTTACAAGTAACATAAAGTTCTTGTCTTCCTCTGATGCACCATCATCTTGTCTTTCTTTTGAATCTACTTTTAGAGCAATACCTTCAGACTTTTTCTCTTGATTTTCATGTTTCTCGAGATGTCTAAGTTCTAACTCATGTTGTTGAAGCTTTCCAAAAAGTGATGCAAAAGTCATTGTTGTGAGAGTTTTCTTCTCCGAAATTGCTGTAACATTAGGTTGCCACTCTCTTGTTAAAGATCTTAAAACTTTAAAATTTAATTCATAATTAGTGAAAGTTTTACCTAATGCAATCAAATGTTTAGTTAAGTGAATAAATCTTTTCTGAAGAGCAACAATTGATTCTCCGGGAAGCATGCGAAACATTTCATATTCTTGACTTAATGTGTTCAACCTTGATCTTTTAACTTCGGCGGTTTCTTCTTGAGTCTCCACCAAAGTATCCCATATTTCCTTAGCCGATTTGCATTGTGAAACTCAAAAAAACTCATCCATGCTTAAAGCACTTTGCAAAATGTTGATAGCCTTTTTCTCATTTAAAACTCTTGTTTTGTCATCTTCGTCCCATGAATTTTTTATTTTAGGAGTACCTATATTATAGATAACACCGGTTGGTACATGAGGGCCAACTTCAACGGTTTCCCAAAAGCCATCTCCTTGTGCCTCTAAATGTGATCTCATGCGGATCTTCTAGATATCAAAATATTCTCCAGAGAACAAGGGAGGTTTGTTAATACTACCGCCGTCTTTAAAAACCGGATTTGCGCTAGTGGAAGTCATCTGGATCTTTGTAGGAACATGTTACCTATAACCTACTCTGATGCCAATTGTAACTTATGAAAGCACATAAGAGGGGGGTGAATTAGGTGTTTAGAGAATTTTCTTGATTTTTTGACGGTTTTGAATTTAACTTTCCTAGAAGTTTCTAAGTGATGAAATGTTGTAAAGATGGAAAGTAAAGAACACCAAGAAGTATACTGGTTCCCCTCACAAATTGAGAGTACTCCAGTCCGTTTTCAACATGAAAGAGATTTCACTATAATGTTAGATCTTAGACAAGACTACGTAGTCTTTCTAAACTAGACTCTAACAAAACACCAAGAATAATCCTCTTGGACTTTACAAGTTTAAAGTCCAACCAAGAATAAATCTCTTAATTTGGACCTCTTGTATCCACAATCCAGATAACAAGGTATCTAACAAACCCTATAAGAGAAACAATCCTTCTCCTTATAGTCAGCACCTAAATCCAAACAATCCTTGGAATTTTTGGATTTTACAATAGTTCTGAATTTTTGAGTAAGTACATGAAATTTTGATTCTTCAAGATATCAATCACAAGATCGATCTTCTCCTTTGTAACACTCATTTCTCAAGACAATAATACAAGTGTTATTTGTATGCAAATGAAACTATTATGATTAATATGAAGGTTTATGCAAAGTTTCACTTTTAAAAAAAATCTGAAGAACACTTGGAAAGTTTTTAAAGATTGAGAGAAATGAGTAATTGATTTGAAATTTTTGTAAGGAGGTAGAATGTAAAGACTTATAGAATGATGTTTATATATGCCTATGAAACCTCTACAGAAGGTTACAAATCATGAAAGGATGCCATGGTTGATCAGACGAAACAACAACAAAATTTATGAAGGGATGTAATAAGATTGTTGGCTCTGCTTCAGTGGTAATCGGTTACTCTATAAAGGGTAAACGGTTACTTGATTGTAACGTTAGAAAATTTTGAAAGTTTTGACAGGGTAACCGGTTACCTTGTAGAGAGTAACCGGTTACTTCAAAACAGAATTGAAAAATGCTTAAAAACAGAGTTTCAAAACCATTTTATTGCAACCAAAAAAATGTGTCTAAGGATCATGGCATAAATGAGGAATATGATGAACACTTGTATCAATGCATGAGTTTAAGTGTTATACCTATTCCTTTGAGCTTCAAACTTCATAATTCCTTGACACTTGTAGAGAGTTGATTTTTGAGCAAGAGACTTGATTAATACTTTTTGTTAATCTATCTTGTCTTTATGAGAAGCTTTGTAGGTGAGTCTTCATCAAAACATCTGAGAAGCCATGTCTTCACAACTTCATAATGAGGTTTTGGAATGTGGCATCCTACATGTGTAATGTAACACCCAAGGCTGAAGAGGATGAAGAGTGGTTACATGTAACACCCAAGGATGAAGAGGACGAAGAGTGGTTGCATGTAACACCCGTGGGTGAGGGAGTGGTTGTCGGTGCACAAGGCATGACAATGAGACACTCCTAGCAACTTCTAGGGAAAACCCGAATTCACATCGGAATGAGAGGGATCTTGAGGCTATGAAGGTATGAGACTGTATGGTTGAATGAAGGCTTATAAGGATTAATTTGTACTACCTATACCAACAAGATGCATCTTCTTTTCGGTAGCCCGTTCATAAGAACTCCATAGTTAAGTGTGCTTGACTTGGAGAAATTTAGGGATGGGTGACCTTCTGGGAAGTTTCCCGGAAAGCATGTGAGTGAGGAAAAAGCATGTTGAAAAGAAGATGCATCTTCTTTTCGGTAGCCCGTTCATAAGAACTCCATAGTTAAGCGTGCTTGACTTGGAGAAATTTAGGGATGGGGTGACCTTCTGGGAAGTTTCCCGGAAAGCATGTGAGTGAGGAAAAAGCATGCTGAAAAGACCCGTGTTGGTTTGTGGGGTCAGTCGGTAATCCTGAAAGCATTATGGGGCGTTACAAATGGTATCAGAGCCAGATCTCTTCTAGTACGATGTGGTTCGGGGACGAACCAAGCGGGAGCTGGTGGGCATGTAACACCCAAGGCTGAAGAGGGCGAAGAGTGGTTACATGTAACACCTGTGGGTGAGGGAGTGGTTGTAGGTGCATGAGGCATGACAATGAGACACTCCTAACCCGAATTCACATCGGAATGAGAGGGATCCTGAGGCTATGCAGGTATGAGACAACATGGTTGAATGAAGGCTTATAAGGATTAATTTGTACTACCTATACCAACAAGATGCATCTTCTTTTCGGTAGCCTCTTCATAAGAACTCCGTAGTTAAGCGTGCTTGACTTGGAGAAATTTAGGGATGGGTACCTTCTGGGAAGTTTCTCGAAAAGCATGTGAGTGAGGAAAAAGCATGTTGAAAAGACCTGTGTTGGTTTGTGGGGTCAGTCGGTAATCCTGAAAGCATTATGGGGCGTTACATGTAACTTTGATTATTTTCGTATTTTTAATTTTTATGCGAATGGGTAGAGTGGGGTGTTAGAGTAATGCGGGAAAACTTCACCAGCGCCTCAAACTTTGAAGCATACTATGCCACAATCATGTTTCCTTACTTCAATTCAAGAAACTGTATCTTCTTCTTACCATGAACATCCTTAGGGAAATACTTCTCAAGAATTCTTTCCTAAATACATCCCACGTTATCTCATTACCAACATCCTCCAGTCTCTAACGTGCATTATCCCACTAATCTTCAGCTTCTTCTGACAGCATATGAGTATCAAACTGTACCTTCTGAACGTCAGTGCATGCCATCAGTCGGAAGATCTTCTCAATCACCTTTAGCCACTTCTATACGCTCTCTGGATCATGAGTGCCCATGAAAGTTGGCAGATTGTTCCTCTAGAACTTTCCCAAAGCACGAAACTCATTAGGAGGCCCTCCACTCGATTGTTCTGTGAATTTTGGGCCATCACTTGAGCAAGTGATTCCAACGCGTCAATAATAGCACGATTGTGGGGTCAGTCGGTAATACTGAAAGCATTATGGGGCGTTACATGTAACTTTGATTATTTTCGTATTTTTAATTTTTATGCGAATGGGTAGAGTGGGGTGTTACAGTAATGCGGAAAAAACTTCACCAACGCCTCAAACTTTGAAGCATACTCTGCCACAATCATGTTTCCTTACTTCAATTCAAGAAACTGTATCTTCTTCTTACCATGAACATCCTTAGGGAAATACTTCTCCAAGAATTCTTTCCTAAATACATCCCACGTTATCTCATTACCAACATCCTCCAGTCTCTAATGTGCATTATCCCACTAATCTTCAGCTTCTTCTGACAGCATATGAGTACCAAACTGTGTGAGGGCAAGTTGTCTCACAATACAGGCCTCTGAGTTTTCGATGATGACAAAACAAATTAGAAGCATCATGCAATACCTCATCATGCTATATCTCTTTTTAATTGCTATACCTCTTTTTCATTGTTAAATCATTATACCTTAATATGTGTCATAACTGAATGTGGCAGGATGCACAAAATGGAAAAAGCTGTTAATTTTGCAGGTTTCCAAGCAGTGAGTCGACCATACAGTCGGCGCATGAAGCCTGGCATTTCTCACGGCTCAGCGCATGGAAGCTATGCGTCGACCGTACAGTCGGCGCATGAGCGTTTTGATTTTCCACGGATAAGCGCATGAAGACATGCGTCGACCGTGCCACTCAGCGCATGGAGCTGAGGATTTCCCACGGGTCAGCGCACGCCGACCCTATGGTCGACCGTTCGCGCGCTGTGCTGTTTTTCTTACTGTGTTTAAAATTCTGTTTTGTTGACTGTTTTGGTTATTACTATAAATAGAGTTTTGCTTATTTTTTAAAACTAACAATTGAAATCTTGAGTAAATTGTCAGGGCAAGAAATGTGAAATAGGTGCAACAAATTTCTTCATCTTCATCCCTCACACAACACACAAATACACAAATATACACAATCATTTTTGCTGTGATTAGTGTCTTGTTCAAAGGGTGATAAGGTTCGAACGCGTTGATTGAAGATCCGGTTCAAGTGGAAATTGGGGCAGGTGTTTCTTGCAGAAAACCTTGAGGGTTTTACCCATAAAGACTAGAAGGTTTTGAGGGTTTTTGTCACGGAATAGTTCGTTCAACATTCAAGCAGGTGCGAAGGTAATTGATCAACGAAAGGTTCATCAATTTAGTAGCGAGGGCGTTGAAGTGTTGAAGACTTTCCGGGTTTGATTTGTTGGTGTCTAAGATCAGCCGAGCCGAAGGTTTGAACAACAGAAGGTTTTTCATTAAGGTGGCTGGAACCGGAGGTCATTCACAACAAATTGAAGGGCTTGATTCATCTTGAATCAAGGTGCAAGAAGATATAGCAAGCATCAACAACATTTGAGATTGTTTGTATCATTGTCTATCAACTCTTGTGTAAACTGTTCATTCCAACAGGTGATATATATTCAATATATCTCAATTCTAATTTTAGAATTGAGGGCAGACGTACCCCGAAGCGAGGACGACGGAGGAACTGCCTCATCAAATCGTGTGTTCTTCATTTTCTGTCATTTTCAATTCAGCTTATAAAATAAGTGATTCTAGCTTAAGTGATTATTGTCAAACTGTGATACAAATTGAGTAAGGTGTTGAAACTCTGTTTTAACTACTAAGTACAATAGGAATATTGTACTAAGGCATTTCCAATCTCTTACTCAACATAAATATCCTTTGTGATATTTGTGCACACAAACTGTTCGACAAAAGTCCTGAACTAAAATTGTCTCATTTTGCTTCTAGTTTTTGTGTGCCTTGTTTTTCATTGGAACTAGGCAACCTTGCAAATTGAAGTATACAATTGATAAGCATAGTTTGTGTTGTGATTTTATTTTTCCGAATAGTCATAAATCCATAGGCTTACGTATATCCGGTTTTCCAATAACCGTTCATTTTAGACTATAATTTTCCTCGGCCGCTTCCGCACTTAAAACATATTTAAAACCAATTTTAAATTGGTAGCGCCGACTCAAATTTTAATTGGAGGATCTATTCAACCCCCCCTTCTAGATCCGTGCCATAGTCTAACAAGTGGTATCCAGAGCTCCGGTTTTTCGGTGCTTCAAATACAACGAGATAGAAAATGGCAAACGAACCTAAAGGGGCGTACAATAGGGCTCCGGTTTTCAATGGTGAAAATTACAGTTATTGGAAAGACTGTATGCGTGTGCATATCAACTCCATAGATAGAAAAATATGGAACGTTATCCTTAATGGTCCAATAGAAATTACTATGACCAATGCGGATAATGTAGTTGTGCCAAAGCCTGAAGCACAATGGACCGATGATGATGAGAAAAAATACAATTATGATTGGAAAGCTAAAAACATCTTAATCTCCTCATTAGGTGTAGATGAGTATTACCGTGTATCCCATTGTCCTACTGCTAAGGCCATGTGGGATTCACTACAAATAGCCCATGAGGGGACAACCGATGTTAAGTTAGCTAGGATCAACACTCTTATACAAGAGTTCGATCTCTTTTTCATGGAGCAAGGGGAAACCATTGCTGACATGCAAAAGAGATTCACTCATCTTATCAATCGTTTACATTCATTAGGTAGGCCTATTTCCAATGACGTTGCTACTAATAAAGTCTTGAGATGTCTCAACAAGGAGTGGCAGCCAAAAGTAACCGCCATCAAAGAGGCAAATGATCTTACCATATTAGATTTGACAACATTGTTTGGAAAATTGCAAGAGCATGAACAGGTACTCTTGAGCCTAGACCAACGTGAGAAAATGGAAAAGAAAGACAAAGCGAAGGTGAGTGAAAATAAATCGATAGCTCTCAAGACTTCCTCCTCGAAGTCTCAAGCAAAAGAGCAAAATGATTATTCCTCGAGCGACGAAGAAGAAGAAGACACAAGCGAAGATATGGGGTTGTTTGTTAAAAGGTATAACCGTTACGTAAGGAAGAACGGCATACAACATTCCGAGAAGAACTTGGTAAACTTCCGGAAACAATCAAGACACTCCAAGGATGATGACTCGAAAGGTAAAAAGACTAGAGGGTCGTGCTACAAGTGTGGAAAGCCCGGTCACTACAAACCGGACTGTCCAATGAATAAAAAGGGAAAGGATAAGGAATCCTCAAAATCACACAAGAAATCATCAAAGCCTAGGAGAGCTTACATAGCATGGGAAAGTGACAACAACTCTTCCTCCTCTGATGAAAGTTCTAGTGATGAAGAAGAGTCCGTAAATCTATGCCTCTCCGCAAATCAGAAAAATAAGAAAAAACAGGTACGTAACTCTAAATATGATAAGTCATCAAATATGTCGCATTCTGAATTACTAGCCGCATTTCATGCCTTACATAATGAAGCAGTTGAAGCCTTTAAGAAACTTGCTTCTAATAAGAAAATCTTTACGCATTTAGAGCATAAGGTTAAAGAGTCCGAAAAGAAATTAGAGGACCTAAAGGCTTCCATTGTGAAAGGCAATGAATCGGATAGTAAGGACGATAGAAACCCTTTCAACTTCGGGTGTGGCACTTGTCATATTTGGCAAGGTGAGGTAAGACACCTCAAGGCCAAATTAAACAAGGCACTCGAGCCTAAAATTACATATGCTATTGATAAAAAGGATTTTAGAAAAAGTATGATTAATCCATACCAAAAATATGCATATGTGATTAGGGATCAAGCAAGTGAAAGTGTCTCTAAAGTTGATTTTGCTTGCTTATACTGTTGCAGGAAAGGCCACTCCATTGGTAAATGCCGTTTTAGAAGATTTCTTGTTCCTAAAGGCATCTACCAATGGTTGCCCAAACGCAACCATTTTGTCGCTAACCTATTAGGACCCAATATGCCATTGGGTACCTCCTTGTGCTAATTATGTTTTGACAGGTGAAATGTGTCGAGACCACCGAGAGAAGATGGGTTCTCGATAGTGGGTGCTCAAGACACATGTCTGGAGACATATCCTTATTCATAGACTTTGTGGCTAAGAAGAAAGGGTTTGTAACTTATGGTGATAACAACCGCGGAGCAATACTAGGCAAAGGTAGTATAGGTAATTCCGCCTCTGCTATGGTTTCCGATGTATTGCTTGTCGAAAACCTTAAACATAATCTGCTTAGCATTAGCCAATTGTGCGACAAAGGATACAATGTATCTTTTTCAAAAGATTGTTGCAAAATTGTGCACGAAAATGATAAGAAGAATATGTTCAATGGTTTTAGAGTAAACAATGTATATATGCTTGACTTAAATGAAGTATCATTAACAAGCGACAAATGCCTCGTAACTATGAGTGAAGACTCATGGCTATGGCATAGGCGTTTAGCGCATAAGGTAGTCTCAAAAGACCTAGTCTTAGGACTTCCCAAAATTAAGTTCACCAAGGATCACCTATGTGATGCTTGTCAAAAAGGGAAGCAAACAAGGATCTCATTTAAATCTAAAAAGATAATCTCAACAACGAGACCTCTTGAACTTCTACATATGGACTTGTTTGGGCCGTCTAGGATCAAAAGTCTCGGAGGAAACTATTACGGGTTCGTAATAGTGGACGAATTTTCTAGGTTTTGTTGGACCATCTTCTTAGTAAGTAAAAGTGATACATTCGCCGCTTTTGAAAAGTTTGCTAAGCTTTCCCAAAACAAGTTAAATACAAACATAGTGTCCATAAGGAGTGACCATGGAGGTGAGTTTGAAAATCATTTGTTTGAAGAATATTGCGGTAACCATGGTATTGATCATAACTTCTCCGCTCCACGCACTCCTCAACAAAACGGGGTTGTGGAGCGCAAAAACCGTATATTAGAAGAATTGGGAAGAACAATGATTAATGAGAGTGGTTTACCTAAATATTTTTGGGCCGACGCCATTAGTACAGCATGCTATGTTTTGAATAGGGTACTTATTCGCCCCATTCTAAACAAAACACCGTACGAACTCTTAAAAGGGCGAAAGCCAAACATCTCTCACTTGCACGTGTTTGGATGTAAATGTTTTGTATTAAACAATGGCAAGGAAAACTTGGGCAAATTTGATTCCAAAGCCGATGAAGGTATCTTTCTCGGATACTCTCACTCAAGTAAAGCATATAGAATATATAATAAACGATTACTTGCTGTAGAAGAGTCTGTGCATGTTACTTTTGATGAGTCCTATCCGAGAAATGTCGGAAAGGATAGTGTTGTTCATGGTGCAGGTACATCCACAGAAGACATACTCAAAGATGGCGAAACAGGGATTGATCAACCTGACAAAGTCAAAGTTGAGGAGGATAAGGATGTATATCATGAAGCAAACGAGGAAGTTCATCCGCCTACAAACGATGATCTCCCTCAAGCTTGGAAATCTTCTAAAGATCATCCAATCGACAACATTCTCGGAGACATCACAAAGGGAGTCACTACTCGATCGAAGCTAAGTAATTTCTGTTATCACTTCGCTTTCGTGTCACAAATGGAACCTAAAAATCCTAAGGAAGCCCTACTCGATGAACATTGGTTTCTGTCAATGCAGGAGGTACTAAATCAGTTTACTAGAAATGAGGTTTGGGACCTTGTCCCTCCTCCGCGAGGTCATCGAGTAATCGGCACCCGATGGGTGTTTAGGAATAAGCTGGACGAAAACGGGGTAATAACTTGTAATAAGGCGCGTTTAGTCGCGCAGGGGTATAACCAAGAGGAGGGCATCGACTATGAGGAAACTTATGCTCCTGTTGCCCGACTCGAGGCTATACGCCTTCTTCTTGCCTTCGCATGTGCGAAGGATTTTAAGTTATTCCAAATGGATGTCAAAAGTGCGTTCCTTAACGGATACATAAATGAAGAGGTCTACGTTGCACAACCTCCGGGTTTTGAATCTCATGAGTACCCTGATCATGTTTATAAACTAAAACGGGCGTTATATGGTCTCAAGCAAGCTCCTAGAGCTTGGTATGAACGCCTAAGTAAATTTCTACTTGATCAAGGTTACTCAAGAGGAAAGGTTGACACAACCCTCTTTATTAAACGTCAAGGAAAGCACTTGATATTAGTTCAAATCTACGTTGATGATATAATCTTTGGATCGACTAACATGAATCTCGTGAGAGAGTTTTCTGTTCTTATGCAGGGTGAATTCGAGATGAGTATGATGGGAGAGCTCACATACTTTCTCGGCTTGCAGATTAAACAATTCAAGGAAGGAACTTTCGTGAGTCAAACAAAGTATTGTTTGGACCTTCTCAAGAGATTTGACATGGCAAAATCCAAGGCCATAGACACCCCCATGCCTACATGTGCAAATTTAAATAAGGATGAAAGCGGTAAGGACGTAGAGGTAAAAAGGTATACAGGTATGATTGGATCACTTCTCTATCTCACTGCGTCGTGTCCTGATATTATGTTTAGTGTGTGTATGTGCGCAAGATACCAATCATGTCCTAAGGAATCCCACCAAAAAGCTGTTACAAGAATACTTCGGTACCTATCCGGTACTCCAAAGTATGGCTTGTGGTATTCCAAAGGTAGTGATTGTTCGTTGTTAGGTTATTCCGACTCCGACTTTGCGGGTTGCAAGTTGGATAGGAAAAGCACTAGTGGTACGTGTCACTTGTTTTCAAATTCCTTGGTTAGTTGGCATAGCAAAAAGCAAGTTTCAGTTGCTTTGTCAACCGCCGAAGCAGAATACATTGCCGCCGGTAGTTGCTGTGCTCAAATCCTGTGGATTAAGCAACAACTATTGGACTTTACCCTCAAACTTGAACGTATCCCAATCCTATGTGATAATACCAGTGCTATTAATCTCACAAAGAATCCGGTATTGCACGCTCGCACTAAACATATCGAAATTCGACACCATTTTCTTCGTGATCATGTTGAGAAAGGCGACATTGTATTTGAACATGTTGATACTAAGAATCAACTAGCGGATATTTTTACTAAGCCGCTAGCCACCGAACCTTTCTTTCATATTCGCAGAGAACTCGGTATTCTCAACATTTCGGAGCGGGAGTCATAATTTACTTATTTCAGCTTATTTCATTCACATCTATATTTTGTACTTCTAACAAATTTGATGTTTTTGCAAGTACAAGTATGTTGTTTATCAAGCTTATCCGGCATTGAGGTGATATTGTTCCTCTTCCTTATCTCTACATACAAGTGTTATTTGTGATCTCAAAGTAAAATATGTTAACTGTGGTGCATATGTGAATCATCTGTTGTGTATTTAAATTGCTTGATTGAACATTTTTGCTGTGGCATTATTGTCTGCATCTATTAAGCATCATGTCATATGAAACCAGGCAAAATTCTGCATTTTCAGGTCTTGAGTCGACCATACCAGAACAGAGGTCGACGCACTCTGTTCAACTTTTAAAATTATTGAAATTTTTACAGCATGCATCGACGCATGCAGAGCTATGGTCGACGGCTCGCTGAAAAATTCAGTTTTTTTTGCCTGTTCGTTTCAGGTCTCCTCATTAATGGTAGTTACATGCATCCACTCATATTCCTAGGGAGTTGCATCTATTCTCTCCACTACTTCTTCTTGTCTCTTCCACTTTCCAACAAACCCTAAGTTTTCTCTTAAAAAGGGTGAAACTATTGTTCTGAACCCACAACAAAAACCTCTCATCTCAGAATTCTCCCATTTCTCATTACCCACCAAAATCTCTACCCATGGCTTCATCTTCTCATAGACCCACCAAAAAGAGGTCAAGAGGGTCAACATCTGCCTCAATACCCATTACCCCAGAATCTCTTGTTCATCCATCTCTCCGAGAGAACTTCAACAAGGATATTGGTAGAAGAAAGGTTGTACGACAACATGCATTCTACGAACTTGTCGCCGAACGAATGCATCTTGGAGAAATCATGACCTATCTCACATATCACGGCATTGAGAGATTTCTTGAATGCAATGCCAAGTACAGTGAAGACCTGGTACGTATATTCTATACTGGTCTCAATGATAAATTTCATGGTGAAAATTTCCACTCCGTTATTGGACCCACTCAGGTATCTCTAAATTCTGAAATTTGGACCAAATATTTTGATATGACTGTGGAGGAAAATGAACCTCCTCTGGCTGAAGTAACTGATTCACGCACAATTGAAGGTTATGAGTTCAAAACTGCACTGAATGGTATGCTTAAGCGACCCTATCCTGACCACATTGTGAACAGTGCTGCTTTTCCACGATCTGTCACTTCAAGAAAACTCAAAACTTCAGCAAGAATTCTTCAGTGGATTGTGGCGCGCATTCTGCGGCCCAAACAGGGTGGATTATCAAGGGTTGAATAGGCTGAAGTTCATCTCATACATATCCTGGGTCACGGCATCAAAATCAACTGGCCGTATTACATTGCGAGTCATATGTATGAATTGCGTGACTCCAAACGAAGTACAACACTTGCCTATGGATCCTTCATCCAAGAGGTCCTCAATTCTGCAAATGTGAACTACCCCTCCTTTGCATACACTTCCATTTCCGTTGACAAAGAATTCAGTCCAAAAGTTTTCTCAATGATGGGATACGTATGGATTCGTAAATACCAGAAGTACAAGTTCTATCGTCGTGCAAATATGCCTCAGTCCGAATCATCAAGTGAAGAGAGTGCAGATGAGTCCGAAGGTGAAGAGAATGAAGAAAGTGCAGATGGTTCAGATGAAAATGAAGAAGAACAAGAATAGGATACACAGGCTGCTGACACAATGCAACCAGACCAAGCTAATCATACAGAGCGTCAAACATATAAGCCTCCAGACAACTATCAAGAGCCGCCACCAAACTCCAACCTCAATAATGACAGGACTGCTTACACGGGTCAACAAGAAACTGACAGTGAGGAAAACAACCAAGGCTGGGGTGAATGGCAATACACTGGGTGGACCACACTTGGAAGATTCTATCAGCCCTATCAACACAGCTCTGAGGCACCTCCTTCTCCTCAACAGCCATCCAACAACTCCGACATTCTGGAAATGATACAGTCCATGCAATTAGACCAACGAAATTTCATGACCACTATGCAGGAACAGCAGCAGAATTTTATGAGAAGTCAGGATGAACGGATGGAACAAGTTCGCTCTGAGCTGCAAATTCAAAATAAACGGATCAGTGGAATCTCTACACAGCTGGATGCTCGCTTTGAGATTCTCGTTCACTCCCATCAAGCTGAAGAACGGGCAATCACTGAGAGTCTCGACTTCCTGAAAAACATCACTGAAGAGTTCACTGATTTGGCTCATCCTCAACGTCATCCCTATTTCTATCAGAGGCGTGGTCGTGGTCGTGGACGTGGACGGGGTTATTAGCTTGTGTTCGCCTTATTATGGTTTATTTTGCTGTCTTGAGTGCATGCATCATAGTCTCTTTCGTTGTTTTTGGTTGCAAACTTTGTTATGATGTTTTGTTTAAATTCCTAATTTCTGTCAAGACTTTATGTGCTGCTACTTTATGTTTCTTAATCAATATTATGTATTAATATGGGTGTTTGCTTAATTATTATCTGTTGGCTATATTGTATGGTTTTTTTTCTTGATTTTATGTTAGTTATATTGTTAATCTGTCAAGACTTTATACCTCTCGGTTTCTTTTTGATGTTGTCAAAGGGGGAGGAAAGCGTCAACCACCACAAATGCTTTGACTGAAAAAGAAAGGGGGAGAGCGTACAACTATGATTAAAGACATCACATGTTGTGTGCAACAGGTTGTCATCATCAAAAAGGGGGAGAATGTGAGGGCAAGTTGTCTCACAATACAGGCCTCTGAGTTTTCGATGATGACAAAACAAATTAGAAGCATCATGCAATACCTCATCATCCTATATCTCTTTTTCATTGCTATACCTCTTTTTCATTGTTAAATCATTATACCTTAATATGTGTCATAACTGAATGTGGCAGGATGCACAAAATGGAAAAAGCTGTTAATTTTGCAGGTTTCCAAGCAGTGAGTCGACCATACAGTCGGCGCATGAAGCCTGGCATTTCTCACGGCTCAGCGCATGAAAGCTATGCGTCGACCGTACAGTCGACGCATGAGCGTTTTGATTTTCCACGGATAAGCGCATGAAGACATGCGTCGACCGTGCCACTCAGCGCATGGAGCTGAGGATTTCCCACGGGTCAGTGCACGCCGACCCTATGGTCGACCGTTCGCGCGCTGTGCTGTTTTTCTTACTGTGTTTAAAATTTTGTTTTGTTGACTGTTTTGGTTATTACTATAAATAGAGTTTTTCTTATTTTTTAAAACTAACAATTGAAATCTTGAGTAAATTGTCAGGGCAAGAAACGTGAAATAGGTGCAACAAATTTCTTCATCTTCATCCCTCACACAACACATAAATCCACAAATATACACAATCATTTTTGCTGTGATTAGTGTCTTGTTCAAAGGGTGATAAGGTTCGAACGCGTTGATTGAAGATCCGGTTCGAGTGGAAATTGGGGCAGGTGTTTCTTGCAGAAAACCTTGAGGGTTTTACCCATCAAGACTAGAAGGTTTTGAAGGTTTTTGTCACGGAATAGTTCGTTCAACATTCAAGCAGGTGCGAAGGTAATTGATCAATGGAAGGTTCATCAATTTAGTAGCGAGGGCGTTGAAGTGTTGAAGACTTTCCGGGTTTGATTTGTTGGTGTCTAAGATCAGCCGAGCCGAAGGTTTGAACAACGGAAGGTTTTTCATTAAGGTGGCTGGAACCGGAGGTCATTCACAACAAATTGAAGGGCTTGATTCATCTTGAATCAAGGTGCAAGAAGAGATAGCAAGCATCAACAACATTTGAGATTGTTTGTATCATTGTCTATCAACTCTTGTGTAAACTGTTCATTCCAACAGGTGATATATATTCAATATATCTCAATTCTAATTTTAGAATTGAGGGCAGACGTACCCCGAAGCGAGGACGACGGAGGAACTGCCTCATCAAATCGTGTGTTCTTCATTTTCTGTCATTTTCAATTCAGCTTATAAAATAAGTGATTCTAGCTTAAGTGATTATTGTCAAACTGTGATACAAATTGAGTAAGGTGTTGAAACTCTGTTTTAACTACTAAGTACAATAGGAATATTGTACTAAGGCATTTCCAATCTCTTACTCAACATAAATATCCTTTGTGATATTTGTGCACACAAACTGTTCGACAAAAGTCCTGAACTAAAATTGTCTTATTTTGCTTCTAGTTTTTGTGTGCCTTGTTTTTCATTGGAACTAGGCAACCTTGCAAATTGAAGTATACAATTGATAAGCATAGTTTGTGTTGTGATTTTATTTTTCCGAATAGTCATAAATCCATAGGCTTACGTATATCCGGTTTTCCAATAACCGTTCGTTTTAGACTATAATTTTCCTCGGCCGCTTCCGCACTTAAAACATTTTTAAAACCAATTTTAAATTGGTAGCGCCGACTCAAATTTTAATTGGGGGATCTATTCAACCCCCCCTTCTAGATCTGTGCCATAGTCTAACAAATTGTACCTTCTGAACGTCAGTGCATGCCATCAGTCGGAAGATCTTCTCAATCACCTTGAGCCACTTCTATACGCTCTCTGGATCATGAGTGCCCATGAAAGTTGGAGGATTGTTCCTCTAGAACTTTCCCAAAGCACGAAATTCATTAGGAGGCCCTCCACTCAATTGTTCTGTGAATTTTGGGCCATCACTTGAGCAAGTGATTCCAACGCGTCAACAATAGCACGATTGTGGGGTCAGTCGGTAATATTGAAAGCATTATGGGGCGTTACATGTAACTTTGATTATTTTCGTATTTTTAATTTTTATGCGAATGGGTAGAATGGGGTGTTATAGTAATGCGGAAAAAAATTCACCAACGCCTCAAACTTTGAAGCATACTCTGCCACAATCATGTTTCCTTACTTCAATTCAAGAAACTGTATCTTCTTCTTACCATGACCATCCTTAGGGAAATACTTCTCCAATAATTCTTTCCTAAATACATCCCACGTTATCTCATTACCAACATCCTCCAGTCTCTAACGTGCATTATCCCACTAATCTTCAGCTTCTTCTGACAGCATATGAGTACCAAACCGTACCTTCTGAATGTCAGTGCATGCCATCAGTCGGAATATCTTCTCAATCACCTTGAGCCACTTCTATACGCTCTCTGGATCATGAGTGCCCATGAAAGTTGGCGGATTGTTCCTCTAGAACTTTCCCAAAGCACGAAACTCATTAGGAGGCCCTCCACTCGATTGTTCTGTGAATTTTGGGCCATCACTTGAGCAAGTGATTCCAACGCGTCAACAATAGCACGATTGTTTCTCCCATCCATTCTGCACACCATCAATCAACATTAGAAGAAAAAAATATCGACAATATACACACACTCGTAGACTAACAGGGGACTAACATCATATAAAAACCTGGCCGGACAGACCGACCTGCTCTGATACCACTAATGTAACACCCTTCTAAACCAAACGAATAATTTAGTGAATAAATCAATAATTAAATCAAAGTAAATCACCGACAAGGGTGTCACATGCTTCATAAAAATATTCTTATCACACATCCTGCTCCGTAACACGAGTTTCAAATAATTATAGAGTTCATTTTAGTAACTCCACATATAATTGAAGCTTCATAGCAGAATCTTAGTATCAACATGACTTCATAATTTTCATCAAAGGAATTTAAGGCCTTTGATCATAATCAAAAATCAACATAAAATAAATCATCGCGTAACAAACTCTTAAAAACATGTTCTTAAATCAATAAAGTCTTCAGAAAACTAAACGTTCCCAAACCTCGATTTTACGTATCAGAGCAAGACACTCTTAATTCATAGAAATAAGATAAATTAACTGCAAAGCTAAATCTTCATGCGTCAACGAGCTAACCTTGATCACCTGCACGTTACCTATGTAGAGGTAACATTCAAATAGATAAGGTGAGTAATCACAAATCATTACAAAAGGTATAAGAAATAGATATAGTAGTTACAACAACAATTATCCATACTTCATATATCAATCACACATCACACACATACTCACACTGTCACTTCATTAAGTCATTCACAACATCATTACGTCATCAATAAATTATCATCGTCAAAATATTACTTATGTCACAACATCATCCAAACATTTATTTATTCATATTTATGAAATTTCACATAGTATGTAATGCAATAAAATGACTCATGCATGTGGTACCAACACTTTGATGAACACATGGTCATCTCCCTCCAAAGATCCCCACCATAGGATCGATTCCCACTCAGAACCGGAGCACATCATAAAATACACTCAATCCACACAATGGGATTGAGGCCACCACTGGACCAGAGTCCTAACATCGTCACTGGACCGAAGTCCTAACATATGTTATGAATGCATGATACAACACGTCACAATAAACACGACCACGACTAGTCAAATTTGCATCATTATTCATGTAATTGTCATAGTATATTCCTCATAATCAGACACACTCCATCATAGCATCATTATTAGAAATACATCATATTAATCATTTCACTTCATGTGAGACAACTAAGCAACAAAAAGAAAGAAAAGAAAGACAGAAGAAAAGTAAAATAATAAATTGTCAGCTCCTGCTTGCCCGAGGCTTACCCGGCGAAGCAGGGGCGAAACACCTTCCCCATACAAAATTCCAGGAGCACCTCTTTTTCATCCTTCCTTTTCCTTTTCCTTTCACCAGTCGCTTCTTGAGCGAAGTAGCTTCACCCCGCGAAAGATATGACTTGCTCGACGAAAGTGCGAAAATAACAACTCTGCAATTGCGTTTTCTGCACAGTCCTGACCCAAGAACTCTTGCGATCCCACTATCGTTCAATCCAAAAGTGCACATAGTTCACAAGATATCTCAATACAACAACAACACTTCATAATAGGCATCATATACATCATCTAATAGCACTACAACATCGTTTTATCACTTATTTCATCATGAATCATCACATTATCATCATATTACTACATTCTCCCTAGAACCCCAAAACCACCTACATACATCTCAACCCTATATCAATTATAATGAAAAGTAATACTCCCCATACCTTATATTCTTAGTCCTTATCCTTTTATTTGAGTTCTACAGCAATCTCTTAGAGCCGTAGCCCCTTTTACCTTTTTCCTCAGTGTCGTTTCTCCAAAGACACGATCATTCAGAATGAACTTCTCCACTTCTATTTTCCCTTTTGTCAAACTTGCCCTTAGGACCCCTAATATGCCTTTCCCAACTTACCCTCACTAATACTTCTATAATGACCACCTTGCCCTTGATGTTTCCCCTCATTTTATTTTAATTAATAATAATAGTCTAAATAACATAATCTATATTATTCTATTATTATTAACACTAAAATAATTCTAATTAGTTATTTAATTTATAAATAATCCTATTATTCCCTTAACTCATCATCACCCTACAACACACAACAAGAACACACCATGCATAATAATTCACCAAAATTCACCGATAATCACAAATAATTTAACAAATATAAAAATATAAATATCAGGGTGTTACATAACACATTGTTGTAAATGGTTACAACTGGACTGATAATGTTTTTTTTTTTGAAATTTTCATGATTGTAACTGGTTACGGGTTTTGGCGAAACAGGTTACAGCTGTTGTGTTTTTAAGAAATGCTAATTTTTCATTTTCAATTGTTTTCGCCATAACTTGAGTTTTGTGACTCTAATTGAGACACAGTTTAAAGCATTGAAAAGCTAACGTGCAAAGCTATCATATGGTGAAGCTTGGTTAACTATTTAAATTATAATTTTATGTACCTAGTATGGCAATGTTTGTACTGACTTATGTGATCGGTTAGCGAATCGTTATGGTTATACGATGATGTGTTGTTTTTTGGTGAAGTAACATGAATAAATGCTTATGAATGTACATTTATTGAGTTGCTGTTGTTGGTTGTTGTTTATTGATGTTGTGACATGAATTACTTGTTGCGTATGAAGAATGATGTTATGTATAAATGGTGAGATGTGTATGAGGATCCTTTTGTTGAACCTTTTTGTGATAATGCATGTTGACTGGAGTCATGCATCATAGTTTATAGGCTTCGGTATAGTTCTAGTGTGCTTTGGTTCAGTGGTATGGATCAGGAGCGAGTAGCTAGTTCTATTAAAGAACTAGTGAAACGTTACCTATGGTGATGGTAACAGACTATGGTGTGCTCTGGTCCTATGGTGGGGATCAGAAGCGAGATGAACCTGTGTTCATGAGTGGTGCCGCATGCATAATGAGTTAGTTGTGGAGTACATTTGCATATATGACTGCATATGTTATTGATTTTTCATGATGTTTATGATTAGATGTGAATATGTGGTTGCTGTCATGAATTAGGTGTGAGAAAACATTTTTGATAGTTGTGTAATGAATGTGTACTTGATGTATGTTCTCAACCTTATTATTATTTACATTGTTTATATTGGTTTGTTGTTTCTCACCCATTTTGTTTGAATGTTACCTATACATGGGCATCGTGCAGATACTCAGGAGTAGCATTGCTTAAGTAAGTGGAAGGTATCTCTTGAAGTGGTTTTCAATAGTTTGTTATTTTCTTTAGTAGGGTCTTACCCAGGTCATGTAACATCAAGATGGGAGTGTTTGCTTTCACTTCTTTTGTATTATTGAAGTTAATATTTATGTTTGATGTGATTTCAAAGTTATGGCGAGTTGAATATTACAACTCTTTTTGTTGCTTTATGAAAGTTGAAGTTTATGAGACTAAACGTCATGGGTTGCAATTATTGTGTTTAATTAATTTATTAATGATTCTGTTGTGATGATACCCTAAGTGAAAGTGAGCATGCGATGACAGGTATTATGTGACATTTTATGACTCGTGTTACGAAGTAAAAGATGTTTGATGCGAGTGACACCCTAGGTGGTTGTATTTTTTATTAAATTATGCGTAAAAATTGTATGCGGGGTTTAGGGTGTTACACTTTGTCACATATGAAGCACTCAAGATTTTCATCAGTGATTCTTGATTCGCCTCCGAGCTCAAGAGTAAAGACATGATTTAGATCTTTTAAGGGGGTCTGATTAAGTTGATCCACCACCCTATAGTCACTCTTCTTGATCAGTATCAAGAATTCTTCAGCATCTTTGTCACCGACAGTTCTCTTTATAGAACATTGTCCCTAGTTTTTTTCTGTCACAACCTTCCCTTTACCTAAGGCCTCACTGTTTTTTTTTGTACATGGGCGGATTCAAACACACGACTATTGTGGTTCATTCCTCTAGTTCATGCGATATTTGTTATTGCAAGTTCTTTGACCAACAAAGGTTGATTTTCTTGTTTCTGTTCATTGATGTAGGCAGCAGGGTCATACTTCCATGGCACAATTTTATCACCCTCATAAGGAAAAGAAGATGGAACCTCAATCACCATTGTATTCTTTAGAGGCACCGATATCACAAAGCTTGACCTTTGGCAAGGAATTACCAGAGGCCTTGTTGTCTTTCCATTTCTGTCAACATTAGCCACGCATTCTTCTTTAAAGAGGCGGCCGATTTGGACTACTCCCTGATTCATGAGTTATTGTAGATTTTTCTATAAGGCATCATTATTCTCTAGAAGGAAACCATGCTTCAATAAATGTTCCTTTAAGATACTTATCAGAGTCTTCACCTGTTCCACTCCATTGATTAACTCTTGATCAACAAAGTTTTCAACAACATTCACTGATGGGTCCATATGCGAAGGCATAAGTTTTATCTTGACATTCAGAGCAGTTTTATCAAAAGTAATAGCTTGAGATTCTATCAGGTCCTGCACTTTCTGTTTGAAAGTCCAACAATTTTCTAGAGTCTCTACTACAAAATAGACCTTTCGTCACACTAAACTACAACGGTTTGATTGTTAACCATGGTAATACCTCTTTTTTAGACGCGCTTTATTTATTTATATTTACGAAAATACATTGCAATATAGTCAAACTAATAAACTGTGATTATACATTTATGGAGTGACAGGGTTCGGATCCCAACTCCAACAATTTTCTACTTTTTTGTTACAATTCATGTTCTCCTTGTAATTATAATATATAAATTAAAATTAAAATACCTATCACCATGGTTGTTAATGTGAACTATTGTGAAAGTCATTATATTTCATCACGGTTTTTGAATACAACCATGGTGAAATTGTTTACTCATATATAATGCAAATGATTAGCTCTTGCTTCTTGACAGTATCGTCGTATCTATCACAGCAAAATCCTAGCACACATTTTCTCTTTTCTTCTTCGTCATTAGCTCTCGCTTTATACATAAAGGTATTCTTCTTCTTCCCTATTCTTTTTTTTTGTATATGTTTTTTTATGTCTCACATGATTTTCTTATTGTACGAGAGTTTATTGTTTTTTTTTGTTGTATGGTGTTGTTGTTGTTTTATGTTGTTGTTGTTGTTGTTGTATGTTATTCTGAAAAAGGGTCTCTTTTCTTGCTCCAATTTCAAATCCTTCTCTCAACATGAATAGTGGGAGCAACAAACTTATCCACGAGATTTAGGTTACAAAGGAGGTTATTGATATGGTGAAGTTATGGTTGAATAAAGCCAAGGAAGCCGAATATGTTAGGGATCATATTACTGTTGTTGAACCGTATGATGGAACATACTATAAAAATATTCATTTCAAGAATCTAAACCCAGGAAAGATGAAGAAGGTAGAAGCTATTATGAATGACCTAATGAATTCGGATGTAATTGATTCTAAATCAGATGAAGACCTTAAGAACTATGAAGACCTTAAGAATCACACGAATTCAACTAGGCATAAAGATTGAAAACCTTGTTATGTTTTACATGATTTGTTGTTGGTTGTTGACAAGTTTTTATATGTTGTGGTTGTTGTTGCTTGTTATGTTACAGTTGTTGCACCCTAAAATTTGACCAACTACTTATCGCAATTTGGCTCATGTTTCGTCTCATTTCATTTCGCATTTGCATACCACGTGCATTGCATTTTTTCCAGTCAGATTGAGTTTATCGGGATTACAGCCCTCTAATCGCGCTTCAGGCATTTCGGGCCAATATGAGGACGTATTTTGAGAATCAGTGCTCGTTCCCTGTGTTTCCAGCTCTCGCTGTTGTTTTTGAGGACATCTCGGTGTCCGGGTTTTTACCGTTTATTTCGATATAGTCGCTAATCGATTTAATCGGCTTCCTCGGTATTTTTAGATTTTTCCCCTTTATTTTCTAGATTTTTTTATGGATTTAATTGATTTTTCTAGATATTAGATAGATTTTTTTTAATAGATATTAATTGTTTTTAAATAGATTTTAGTTTTAATTTCTTTTAAGAATAAAGCATGTTTTTTAGATATTAAGTAGATTTTTTAAAATAACTTTTAATAGGGAAATTCTTTTTACTAGGTTTTTAAATAGAATTAATAGAGTTTTTTCTATTTTTTGTTTGTCTAGAAATTATTAGAATTTAATAGTTTTTAGAAGTTATTAGATTTTAAATTCTTTTAGGATTTAATTAGATTAATTAGATCTTAATCTCCTTTTTAGATGTTAATTAGGGTCTTAATTGAGTTTATTAGAGTTAATTAGAGTCAGAGTATTCTTAATTGCAATTTAGGTTTTAATTGTTGTTTTAAGTCTTTGTTTAGTCATTTAGGGGAGTTTAATTAGGGTTTAACCATTAATCATTAATTAGTCAGAGTTATTAAATTCGTGGGCCATGTGTCAGATTTTTGGAGGCCCACAAATCCCAGTCCGTTTTCTGCCACTTGGCAGTATAAAGCCAATGCCACGCGTGTGTATGAGGGTCCACTCCTTTCTTCCACGTTTCAGCCCACGAGTTCCCTCCTCGTGATGCCACATCATTTACCCTCTCTCTCTCTCTCTAGAAACTTGACACCTCATCCTCTCTGCATGCGCGCCACCTACGCACACGCGTCCACCTGACGCCACCTCTCCCACTCGCCAAGTCCTCACCGGAGACCTCACCGGAAGCCACGCAAACACCGGGAGAACATCACCAGCAAAATCAAGCAGTGGTTCTCGCAGCCAAACTTCACCAAATTTCACCGGAAAACTCAACTGTCGCCGGAAAATTCAAGAACATTCCTCATTGTTCTCCCCAGTTCTTTCACGATCATAACCATCTTCATCCCAGGTTCATCAATCTTGGGAGATTTTTTCCAGAAACCGATCACACATTCATCAGATCAAGAACTTTCGCCCAGATTCTTCGTTAATCTTCATCTAGTTTCCAGAAATTCTCAAGAACGCCATGGTGTTCTTCGTGAGCTTCCCAGATCTGTGAAGATCTTCACCAACAACCTTCAACGCATGCGTTCTCCTCCGATTCTCCAGTTCAACATCTCCAACGATCAACACTTTCATCATCGGTAATCTTTGTCACCGTTCATCGATCGTTACCAGTTCGTCAGCGAACTTGTCCAGGTTCATAGATCGTCGTTCGTCATGAGACTCATCCTCGTCCTTCGTTATCTATCTTCGTTTTTTCCAGAAAGATCTTCCTCCTCCTCAGAAGGACCTTCAAGGTACGCAGTTAGAGTTTCCAGAACTCGTTAACATCTTCAAAGGTTTTTCATCAGGGAACACCAAGCTTCTTCAACGTGTTCGTCGTTTCTTCAAGAACTCTCTCAAGAACACTCGATCGGCGTTTCATTACCTTTGTCCAGAAACATCAAGATCTTCAAGGACCTTCAAAGATCCTCATCTTCGTCATCTTGTTTAGTTGATTTCGTTAGGCCTTGCTTGTGCAGGTTTTGATCTGAGAATTGATAGAGAGAAGAGGAAACGAGAGAGAGAGGCTGAGAAGGGAAGCGGCGAGATGAACAGTGTTTGGGGTTTGAGAGGTTAGGATTATGGTTTGCTGAATCAGGGGTCACGTGGCACTGGATTGGGCCTTAGGCCTGTTGTTGGTTTTTGTCCGTACACCCTCCGTTTTTGGCCAATAAACCCCCCGTTTTTTATTATTGTTTTGTTTGTTGGGCTGGGCCCATACTGGTGTATTATCACACCTCCGGTTTTTTCCTAACACACCCCGTTTTTGGTGTGTTTGAGTTCTTTGGGTTGGGCCCTGTACCTTTGCTGAAGCCAATTCCCTGTAATTTCTGATGCACCCCCCTGTCCCTTTGTTTTTATTTTTTGAATTCCTTTATGGGCTGGGCCCTATATTTTTTTGCTGCCTTACCCCTGGTTCTGCAGTTCGTACCCCCTCCCCTCTTATTTTAATTTCTCCCTTGTATTGGATGAATGAGTGTAATAGATATAGTTCTATTTTTTTTAGGATTATAGTTTTATTTTCCTAGGATAATAATGCATAGTTTTATAGAATTTATATTCTATTATTTTTTTTAGCATATTATAGGGTATTATAGATTTAATATAGTTTTTCTATTTTCTTCATAGAATATTATAGAATATTTTAGATAGAATCATTTTTATGCTATTTCTCATTAGCATTTCCTTTTAATTCTTTAGAATATTTTCTAGTTGGAATTTAATTGCCGTATTTTAGGAGTAGCATTTTATTTCCATTTGTTATTGGATTTGTCGCCTATTTTCTCTCCTATTTTCGTTTCTTATCCGATTTTATCCCGATTTTATTGTTGGCTGGCCGTGTGACACGATTCAATTGGAGAATGATTTTCGATATCATCCCTCCATCTTGTCTTTGACACAGATATCAATACGCTACCTCTTAGAGCTCGATTTCTCGTATAAGTCGAACCATGACGGTCTAAGCGTTACATTGTTCTGATTCGAGCGTCATCGTCAAAGATCCAGAGAGGAGAAGATTGGAAACTTTGTTCATCATCATCATCGTCTTCTTCAAGTTTTCAGGCAACCGTCGAGTATTGTGAGATTGTTAGATACGTAGGAAATGACAGTTGAGGAGCTCTTCTCAATCGTCTAGGATGTCTAGTATGGTACCCTTTGGGTGACATGCGACGCATTCACTCCTACGTCTTAGGTTCTTGTGTGTGTGTCCCGAGTTCCTTCCCGTTTAGACGTAGGTCTGTATCCCCTTCTCTTGCTCCCGTGTAATCGAGACTCGTTTTCCTGAACTACGTCCCGCTCTGATTTCTCTGATGAGAATACGTAGGCACAATACTGATGTATTGGCGAGCAAGTTTCCCTTGTAGTTTCGTCGAACTACATTAGCTCTGATTTCTATGATGAGAATACGTAGGCACAATACTGATGTATTGGCGAGCAAGTTTCCCCTGTAGTTTCGTCGAACTACGTTAGCTCTGATTTCTATGACGAGAATACGTAGGCACAATACTGATGTATTGGCGAGCAAACTTCCCCCATAGGCACAATACTGATGTATTGGCGAGCCAACTTCCCTTCCTGTAGTCGAACTACGTTTGCTCTGATCTCTCGTACCAGACGAGAATACGTAGGCACAATACTGATGTATTGGCGAGCAAACTTCCCCCGTAGGCACAATACTGATGTATTGGCGAGCCAACTTCCCTTCCCGTAGTCGAACTACGTTTGCTCTGATCTCTCGTACCAGACGAGAGTACGTAGGCATAGTATGCGACATCCTAGCGAGCTACCTCCCTTTTCCCCGTTCCCCGTTTTAGCTGTAGTAGGCTGAACTACAACTGCTCTGATTTTCTCTGATGAGAATATGTAGGCATAGGATGCGATATCCTAGCGAGCACACTAACAACTAACCCTTTTGCTCTCTCGCTGCTGTGCGATCGAGACTTTCCCGCTGACGATCGATGTTATCCTTTTCTCTTGCCCGAGCGCATTTGAGACCAGACCGTAGTTCTAGTTCCCGTAGGTTCCCATACCTCGAGACCCGACATACTACGTCCGTTCTACCGCAAACAGGTACGCCTAAGTCTCCAATGGTTGAGCAGCGTCCACCTAACTGCTAGAATACGTACGCTAGTATCATCAACTTAATCTCTCACCCCCGTGTGACCGAGAACACCTTTGTCTAGCCGTAGTTAGCCTGAACTACGTCATGCTCTGATTTCTCTGATGAGAATACGTTGGCCCAAGACGCGACGTCTTGCCGAGCAACTCCCCCGTGGTTTCTCGAACTACGTAGACTCTGATTTCTCATTCTCTGATGAGAATACGTAGGCATAGAGTGTGACGCTCTATCGAGTCAATTTCTTTCCATTTAGACTTAGCAGCCGTAGATAGATTGTTTTTCACCCATAGACAAACCAACAAGCGTGGATCCCGTCGAGTACGACGGACGTGAGGGGTGCTAATACCTTCCCCTTGCGTAACCGACTCCCGAACCCAGACAACGGTTGTGATGACCTTGTCTTATACCTTTTTCGTCAGGTTTTTCCGATCGTTTCCTTTCCCGCTCCGAGGGATAAATAACGAAAGGTGGCGCTTCTTCTGTTTTGCCGGCACCTTATTTTCGCGGAAGCGACAGCTGGAGACTCTGCTGGGGACTTGATAGTTTCCTAGGATCCAACGTCCCATATGCGAGTCAGTTTGGGGATCCAACGTCCCCTGAGAGAGTCAATCCTAGCGCTTGTTTGCGTGTCTGTGGGTGTTTACTTTTTATGTTGTATATTACTGATGTATTTACATTTCCCGCACTTTTATGTTGTATATTACTGATGTATTTACATTTCCCGCACTATATTATTATCTGTTGCTATTGTGCTGTTGTGGGATGGGAGCTCTGATGAGTGAGAAGCCAGACCCAGGCTTGAGTGCACCATAGAATTAGTTGTGAAATTAGTGGGCGCGCACTTGCTTGGCAGGCGCTAGTGTCTCATGAAATCCACGCTCAGACGAGGTTCTCCCGGTTGGCTTCTCTTTCAACCCTTTGGGTTGAGACGGTTGTTGGTTTGGAGGATTGTCGAATCTGGGGACCGATCATTTGTGATTCAGCCGAGTGAGGCCGCTTCATGAGCTGGTGATGCCACACCTTCTGGGTATCGATTCACCCTTCTTGAATGTCTGTGACACTGATGATTGCATAGGATGCCGAAATTGTGTCAGTTTAGGTCCATACCCGTGAGTGGGAGGGTTTTTGCAGGAAACTTGACTTCCAGCCTACCCGATATCTTGGTTTTCTCTCGTCAGAGCAGACTTATCCCGTCAGCAGCGCAGCAGCAATTAGAGCTTTGTGGGGGCTGTGATCCCGTGTTTGCTGCATCTTGCATTGCATTTGCATGAGCATTCCTGCATCATATTGCATGCCATGCTCCAGCTAGTCAGAGCTCTTATCCGGCCGTTGTTTTGATTCTGAAGGTGAGTGTTGAAGACGACCAAGGGGTTGAAGCAGAGTTGAGCAGAATCAAGCAGTGAAGTCAGTTGAAAGTTGTTGGTAGCTATGTCAGAGAGCAGCTTCCAGTTTATTGATACCTTGTCAGGTTTCGCTGTGACGTCCAATCCTTTGTATAGATCTATGCATGACGAAGACTTTCCGCAAGTGAACAACCTTACTGCAGCTCAGCTTGTACAGCCTTCTGTTGAAGGCCGAGATCTACGTGAGCAGTTTGTTGTCCGAGGTGAACGTTCTCCTTCTGTTGATATCTCAGACTACCAGGGTGTTGCCTTCCCTGTGCCAAAGTCCCGAAGAGAGGTCCCGATAGCAAAGACTGAAGACCCATTAGCTCCCGTGTATGCTAGAAGGTTTCGTGCATTGGATGAAAGATTCAAAGCCTTGAAAGGTAAAGACGTTGTTAACCCTAGTGCTGCAGACATGTGTCTGGTTCCTGGCCTAGTGTTACCTCCGAAGTTCAGAATGCCGAGGTTTGAAAAGTACAAAGGAGATAGTTGCCTGAAGCAACATTTGGTGATGTTCTGCCGAAGAATGACTTCATTTGTGCACAACGACAAGTTGATGATTCATTGCTTTCAAGATAGTCTGACTGGGGCATCTCTGAGTTGGTATATGCAGTTAGAGAATGATCAGATCCGATCATGGGTGGATTTAGCCAATGCTTTCCTGAAACAGTATGACTACAATCTTGATGTAGCTCCTAGTCGCATGCAGCTGCAAGAATTGTCTCAAGGGAACAATGAACCTTTCAAAAAGTATGTTCAGAGATGGAGAGAATTTGCTGCTAGAGTGCAACCACCACTTCTAGACCGAGAGTTGAAAGGCATGTTCGTAAACTCCTTGCAGAGCCCGTACTTCGAAAGAATGCTTGGAAAGGCACCAAATTTCTCTGAATTGGTAAGGGCAGG
This sequence comes from Lathyrus sativus, assembly GCA_963859935.3. Classification (NCBI taxonomy): domain Eukaryota; kingdom Viridiplantae; phylum Streptophyta; class Magnoliopsida; order Fabales; family Fabaceae; genus Lathyrus; species Lathyrus sativus. The sequence goes on along the minus strand of OZ012740.1, from coordinate 349,245,378 downwards.
AGAGCGCATCGAGTATGGTGTAAAGACTGGAAGAATCCAGAATGTTTCAGGCGGTCAGGCTAGTGAAACTGAATCTATCTATAGCTTTCAAACTGAAGAAGGAGTTGTGGTCAATGCAATCATGAATGATGTTGGGTATCCTCGAGATGAATCGGTGAAATCTGTTGGTTCTCCGTCTTCTCAGCGGTTAGTATCTTCTGGACAGACAATTGTGCCTAGGGCACCACATCGGGAACCTTATGTCGCTCCTCTTGCAAATCCATGAGCCCGTGGCCGAGGTTATCAGAATCAGCATCAGAATCAGAACCGACCTCGTAACAACTTGGAACGAAGGAAGGCTCATTCTCATCCAGTGCCTGTGCCGTATAGCCAGATTCTGCCACATTTGATTCAGAATTCTTTGGTGGAACCTAAAGCTCTTAAGCCCGTGCCAGAGCCTTACCCTCCTGGGTACAATCCCCACGTTCAGTATGGTTACCATGGCGGATCTCTAGGGCATTCAACTGAAGATTGTAAAGCTTTTCAGGCAAAAGTGCAACAGTTGATCGACAAAGGGTGTATTTCCTTTCCAGAGGGAGTTTTGGTTGTGCATGACAACCTCTCAGCTGTCTGAGCTCGCAGATTCAGAGGGTTATTTCCAGAAGCCAGTGGTCCAGACAGGCAGACGTCCTCAGCATTGGCAGTCCTCGGACTTTTTATCATTTGCATTTGTAGTTTCTTTTCTGTTAGTTACTACTTGCTATTAAACATTGTTTGTTTCCAATGGTAATATTGATAAAGTGACTATGCATTTTTCTGAATTAATCATGTCGCTGTCGCTCATTTACTGCATTGCACTGACACTTGCACTTTATTTACTCCACTTTATCACTATGATTAGTAAAGATTGGAGGGAGGATGACGAAACTGAATACTCATAACCGATGAGCGTATGCTTTCAGATAAAACCTTGCTTATGACGTACAAGGCATTGTTTCAAATCCCCTAAACACTGGAGAGATAAGGAGTTAGTCCCTCGTTAACGACTTCGAGTCGAGAAGTAGGAGTTCTTTCGGACTTTTAAACCCTCACATCTTAACCCGGGGCAGGGTAATTGTCAGTTAGCTTGATCGAGCGTTCAAGTCTTATAGAGGAGTGTTGTCTTTCGAGGACCAATCACATCGCACTTTTCCCCAGAGGTTGTAACAGCCCAATTTCGGTTTAACTAATTAATTTAGTTATTGGAATTATTTTAATTATGGGATAGTGTGATAATATGTTAAGTCTACATATTATGCTATTTTATCATTTGTAGAGTTTTGGAAAGTTTAGTGGGAAATATTTCGGACAGTCTCAATTAATGGTTAAGTGGATGGTTTATGGAAATTGATTGGAATAATAGGTGTATTGGAGGAAATAGAATGGAAAGAAATATAAAGAATAGAAATAGAAAGAAAAGATATAAGAGTAAAGGAGGAAAGAAAGGGAGAGGAAGGAAAAAGGAAGAGAAAATAGAAGAAGAAGAGGAAAATAGTGGAATCATCAAGAGCAACTCAAAGCTTCGATTAATCCAAGGTAAGGGTGTGAAATCTTACTATCTTAATCACTGTGTATGATTGTGTATGTGTGTGGATGAGTTTGGTTGTTTTCCAACCTTGTTCCCATTTAGGTCGAAATGATAGAAATCGATAGAAGTCGATGTTCGGACGGTTAGAATCGAGAATAACTTTCGTAGCTTAGTCGGGATATGTTAGACTAAGGCTACTGGAACAACTTTGGATTTAATCGGGCGATCTTGGTGGGTTTGGAAGTGTTATAGCAGAACTGAATGTTGTTGTTCGCAGGCGACTCGCTAGCAGCTCGCTAGGCGAGCAAGCAGCGAACGACTCGCTAGCAGCTCGCTAGGCGAGTGCGTAGCGAATGGTCCCAGACTTGGGAAAGTGGTGTTTTGGTCTCCTTCGCTGGCAGCGAATGGAGTAGCGAATGACTCGCTGGGGGTTCTCTGTGGCGAACGAGGTAGTGAACGAAGTCTGTAGCTTCTGTTCTTGCTCGCTAGCAGTTAGCTAGGCGAGAAGGTGGCGAACTTTCGCTAGCAGCTCGCTAGGCGAGCGTGTAGCGAACGTAGCAGGATGAATTTTCCCTGTCGCGTGCTGCCGTCGTGGCTTGGGGTTTCGGTTGCGATCGACCCTTCTTTGATTTAATATCTTATATGCTGGTTTGTGATGTGTTGTGGGTAGCCGTAAGGCGTGAATCCTAGTGTATGAATGTGATTTTGAATCGTGGCCTTTGGGAAAATTATGCATTGTTTAGAATTGAATAAAAAAGCATGGCAATTGTGATGAATGATGAATATAATACACATTGTGAGTGCATGATAATTGTATGTGTTGATGTGTGAAGAATGCATGATAATATATTTGCGAATATGTATGCATTTGTTATATTTGATCCCGTGTAGGATCTGCAGAACCTCGCTTGATGCGATGGTTATATTTGATCCCGTGTAGGATCTGCAGAACCTCGCTTGATGCGATGGTTATATTTGATCCCGTGTAGGATCTGCAGAACCTCGCTTGATGCGATGGTTATATTTGATCCCGTGTAGGATCTGCAGAACCTCGCTTGATGCAATGGTTATATTTGATCCCGTGTAGGATCTGCGGAACCTCGCTTGATGCGATGGTTATATTTGATCCCGTGTAGGATCTGCAGAACCTCGCTTGATGCGATAGTTATATTTGATCCCATGTAGGATCTGCAGAACCTCGCTTGATGTGATGGTTATATTTGATCCCGTGTAGGATCTGCAGAACCTCGCTTGATGCGATGGTTATATTTGATCCCATGTAGGATCTGCAGAACCTCGCTTGATGCGATGGTTATATTTGATCCCGTGTAGGATCTGCAGAACCTCACTTGATGCGATGGTTATATTTGATCCCGTGTAGGATCTGCAGAACCTCGCTTGATGCGATGGTTATATTTGATCCCTTGGAGGATTTGCAGAACCTCGCTTGATGCGACGGTTATATAATGATTCCTAGGAAAATCTGATGAGTTATAGTGTAACTGTATAAGTGCGAGAGGAGTGAATTCTAAGAGAATCTGACGGACGAATGAGTCGGTACCGTGGTTGTAGCTGCATAGGGTCGAGGTGTCGGTCTCTATGAGTGCATTATCTTCTCCATATGATGAATTGAAAATATTACATTGAGAAGGTATTAGTGTATGTATATATATATATATATATATATATATATTTATTGCGTCTGGTAAATATGAGAATGAGGTCGATGTATATGTAGAGAGGTTCTACTCACTAGGGTAGAACGGCGATGCGTCGTTCCTAGTGAGGTAGTTACTGGGGTAGAATGGCCGAGACGTTGTTCCCGGTAGAGCATAAGCGATGTACCCATAGTCCGGAAAAAGGATTGAGGGTAGTGATGAGTCTTATATGAATCACATGGTATGATCGCGATTGTCATATGTAAATATGCCTATGTGCAGGAATTGATGAGATGCGTTAGCAAATAAATAAATGTGAAAGATATTAACCGATGAATAGACGGTTGAGTGTGAGCGATTATGTCTCTGTGTATTTGATGCGGTGAGAATCTATGGTTATGCATTGTAGTGAATAAGTATGAGGTATAGGCATTCGGTACTTGTACATTTATATATATATATATATATATATATATATATATATATATATATATATATATATATATATATATATATATATATATATATATATATATATATATATATATATATATATATATATATATATATATATATATATATATATATATATATATATATATATATATATATATATATATATATATATATATATATATATATATATATATATATATATATATATATATATATATATATATCTTATGCCTTGATTATTATGATAATGTTTCTCACCCTTCTGTTGTTTTATAATGCCCTACGAGGCATTGCAGATTAGGATTCGCTGGAGGTTTCCTTTAGAGTATAGTTCCTTTCCCTCGTGTCGGTCGCTCTGATATGTAACTTTGGGTAGATAGGCTTGCAGAAGTCTTAATGATGTTTTGTTTGTATGTGAATGAAGTTGTGAACAACCAGATGACATGTAATTATGTTTTGTCATGTCTTAAGTGAATATATATATGTTTTAGTCTTCCGCTTTAAGAGAAAACATGAATATGTAATTTCGAAGAATCATGCGTTTATTTTTAGTTGAGATTTACCCCTTTTGAGTTAATTCTTTTTAAACATTAATATTCATGCGGTTTTTTCGTGAGTATTGTGACACACTTCTTTTATACCTTAATGAAAATACACTCTGATGAAAATAAAAACACTTGTATTCGTGACTATATGATTTGATATGTGATTACTTTGGGGTATAGAAAGGGGGCATTACAAAGTGGTATCAGAGCAGGTCGGTCCATCCGGCCAAGTTATCTAATGTTGGTTGTTCCCTTGTACACGACATGTGTGTGAAGACACTGTCGGTACGTGTTTGTTGTTTAGCCATTGTCTGCAGAGGTAGGAATGATCCAAATGGGGGAGAACTTGTGGTTCTCCAAGATGCTACAAGTGTGGATCTGTAGCTAGGTGTATTGATGAACATCAAGAGCTGGTGTTATCCGTGTTGGAGGAGAAAGCAGTGTTATGTCACTATGAAGAAGTTCAAGGAGTTTTGGAAGAACCGTCAACAACTTGTGTGTCGGTTATGTCGAACCCGATCAGACCATTTGTTGTGTGTTGTGCCAGAGTTTGAGAGCTTCAATTGTTTAGTTGAGATTTGAGGCGAGTAATGGCCTTGAGAGCTTAAGATGTTTAACTTTGAGGGAAATTTTGAGTATTAATGAAAGTGGAAAGTTGGCGGTTTACCGGTTGATTGCTGTTGCCCGGGAGTTATCCTAACAAGATAAGCGTTGTACAACCAGGACGTGAAGTGGAGTTGCAATTGACTTAGTTGCGGAAACTAGTCAGATATTGAGAGCTCCATATGGTACGTCTGCTTAGATGGTAAAAGGATTAAAATTGATTGAGTTGTTTTGGAAACTTGTGTCTGGTGTGTATGCTACGACAACGAATTGCGGAACCTTAGGTGATGAGACTGATTATTGGTATTCTCGACGAGATTCGAGAAGGTTGGAATTCTAATTGGAGTTAATAGGGTGATTGAGTTTGACGAATTAAAAATCGAATGAGTGATGTTTGGATTGGTGGAGATGGTGACATGAGATGTTGTGATAGAGTCTAAGAGTCCGAATAAAGGGGATTGGATGAGAGTATTTTGAAAGAATTATTTTGGTAGCCACAGATGGAGAAAGCAGCAGTTGTATGTGCTGGTGTGACTTGTCGAGAGTCGAAGAATGAACGTCTGAGATTGATAGGTCTAATGTGATCGTTGTATATTCCAGAGTTGAGATCGGAGGGTAATTCCATGAATTTTGCGTGGGGTTTTCCGAAGGATGTGAGAATATGATTTTGTTGATGAGATTTTGGATGGATGGTGTGTGAGTGAGAGAGAATTTGAATACTGGGGCAACTTCGAGGAAAGAGGGATTGTCTTGGTAAAGGTATTTGAGAAGAATCAACTAGATGGAATCAGATTGGGAAGATTGGGATGCGTGAGTCACATCCCGAGTTGTCTGAATTGGATAACATTTTCGAGGACGAAAATTCCTAAAGTGGGGGAGAGTTGTAAAAGCCCAATTTCAGTTTAACTAATTAATTTAGTTATTGGAATTATTTTAATTATGGGATAGTGTAACAATATGTTAAGTCTACATATTATGCTATTTTATCATTTGTAGAGTTTTGGAAAGTTTAGTGGGAAATATTTTGGACAGTCTCAATTAATGGTTAAGTGGATGGTTTATGGAAATTGATTGGAATAATAGGTGTATTGGAGGAAATAGAATGGAAAGAAATATAAAGAATAGAAATAGAAAGAAAAGATATAAGAGTAAAGGAGGAAAGAAAGGGAGAGGAAGGAAAAAGGAAGAGAAAAGAGAAGAAGAAGAGGAAAATAGTGGAATCATCAAGAGCAACTCAAAGCTTCGATTAATCCAAGGTAAGGGTGTGAAATCTTACTATCTTAATCATTGTGTATGATTGTGTATGTGTGTGGATGAGTTTGGTTGTTTTCCAACCTTGTTTCCATTTAGGTCGAAATGATAGAAATCGATAGAAGCCGATGTTCGGACGGTTAGAATCGAGAATAACTTTTGTAGCTTAGTCGGGATATGTTAGACTAAGGCTACTGGAACAACTTTGGATTTAATCGGGCGATTTTGGTGGGTTTGGAAGTGCTAGAGCAGAACTGAATGTTGCTGTTCGCAGGCGACTCGCTAGCAGCTCGCTAGGCGAGCACGCAGCGAACGACTCGCTAGCAGCTCGCTAGGCGAGTGTGTAGCGAATGGTCCCAGACTTGGGATAATGGTGTTTTGGTCTCCTTCGCTGGCAGCGAATGGAGTAGCGAATGACTCGTTGGGGGTTCGCTGTGGCGAACGAGGTAGCAAACGAAGTCTGTAGCTTCTGTTCTTGCTCGCTAGCAGTTAGCTAGGCGAGAAGGTGGCGAATGTTCGCTAGCAGCTCGCTAGGCGAGCGTGTAGCGAACGTAGCAGGATGAATTTTCCCTGTCGCGTGGTGCCGTCGTGGCTTGGGGTTTCGGTTGCGATCGACCCTTCTTTGATTTAATAACTTATATGCTGGTTTGTGATGTGCTGTGGGTAGTCGTAAGGCGTGAATCCTAGTGTATGAATGTGATTTTGAATAGTGGCCTTTGGGCAAATTATGCATTTTTTAGAATTGAATAAAAATGCATGGCAATTGTGATGAATGATGAATATAATACACATTGTGAGTGCATGATAATTGTACGTGTTGATGTGTGAAGAATGCATGATAATATATTTGCGAATATGTATGCATTTGTTATATTTGATCCCGTGTAGGATCTGCAGAACCTCGCTTGATGCGATGGTTATATTTGATCCCGTGTAGGATCTGCAGAACCTCGCTTGATGCGATGGTTATATTTGATCCTGTGTAGGATCTGCAGAACCTCGCTTGATGCGATGGTTATATTTGATCCCGTGTAGGATCTGCAGAACCTCGCTTGATGCGATGGTTATATTTGATCCTGTGTAGGATCTGTAGAACCTCGCTTGATGCGATGATTATATTTGATCCCGTGTAGGATCTGCAGAACCTCGCTTGATGCGATGGTTATATTTGATCCCGTGTAGGATCTGCAGAACCTTGCTTAATGCGATGGTTATATTTGATCCCGTGTAGGATCTGCAGAACCTCGCTTGATGTGATGGTTATATTTGATCCCTTGGAGGATTTGCAGAACCTCGCTTGATGCGACGGTTATATAATGATTCCTAGTCAAATCTGATGAGTTATAGTGTAACCGTATAAGTGCGAGAGGAGTGAATTCTAAGAGAATCTGACGGACGAATGAGTCGGTACCGTGGTTGTAGCTGCATAGGGTCGAGGTGTCGGTCTCTATGAGTGCATTATCATCTCCATATGATGAATTGAAAATATTACATTGAGAAGGTATTAGTGTATGTATATATATATATATATATATATATATATATATATATATATATATATATATATATATATATATATATATATATATATATATATATATATATATATATATATATATATATATATATATATATATATATATATATATATATATATATATATATATATATATATATATTTATTGCGTCTGGTAAATATGAGAATGAGGTCGATGTATATGTAGAGAGATTCTACTCACTAGGGTAGAACGGCGATGCGTCGTTCCTAGTGAGGTATTTACCGGGGTAGAATGGCCGAGACGTTGTTCCCGGTAGAGCATAAGCGACGTACCCATTGTCCGGAAAAAGGATTGAGGGTAGTGATGAGTCTTATATGAATCGCATGGTATGATCGCGATTGTCATATGTAAATATGCCTATGTGCAGGAATTGATGAGATGCGTTAGCAAATAAATAAATGTGAAAGATATTAACCGATGAATAGACGGTTGAGTGTGAGCGATTATGTCTATGTGTATTTGATGCGGTGAGAATCTATGGTTATGCATTGTAGTGAATAAGTATGAGGTATAGGCATTCGATACTTGTACATATATATATATATATATATATATATATATATATATATATATATATATATATATATATATATATATATATATATATATATATATATATATATATATATATATATATATATATATATATATATATATATATATATATATATATATATATATATATATATATATATATATATATATATATATATATATATATATCTTATGCCTTGATTATTATGATAATGTTTCTCACCCTTCTGTTGTTTTATAATGCCCTACGAGGCATTGCAGATTAGGATTCGCTGGAGGTTTCCTTTGGAGTATAGTTCCTTTCCCTCGTGTCGGTCGCTCTGATATGTAACTTTGGGTAGATAGGCTTGTAGAAGTCTTAATGATGTTTTGTTTGTATGTGAATGAAGTTGTGAACAACCAGATGACATGTAATTACGTTTTGTCATGTCTTAAGTGAATATATATATGTTTTAGTCTTCCGCTTTTAGAGAAAACATGAATATGTAATTTCGAAGAATCATGCGTTTATTTTTAGTTGAGATTTACCCCTTTTGAGTTAATTCTTTTTAAACATTAATATTCATGCGGTCGTTTCGTGAGTATTGTGACGCACTTCTTTTATACCTTAATGAAAATACACTCTGATGAAAATAAAAACACTTGTATTCGTGACTATATGATTTGATATGTGATTATTTTGGGGTATAGAAAGGGGGCGTTACAGAGGTCGTACCTCGTCAACCACAATAGTTAAACCTCACCAATCAGGAGTGAGACAGTTATAAACCTATCGGATGAATCCAGACAGCCAGTGTCGCACGACTTGTTTCGAAAAAATAAGAGAAAAAAAGAAAGCCCGCTAAGTAAAAAGAAAAGGAAAGCTAGAAAGAAAATACTTAGGCAAAAATCAGGGCATCCCGCTGGACTTCAAAAGAAAATCGAAAAGAACTCTGAAGAGTCAGTCCAGGCAAAAATTAGGGAATCAAAAGAATGAAAAAGAAAGGATATAAAAATAAAAATCCTCGAACAAGGACAAAGTCGTGTGGATACGGACACCGAAACAAAAAAGGAGTAACTGTCACTCCGAAACACCTTGTGAATTCTTTAACCAGTTGTTCCCAATATTCAACATACCTCTCGAAGAGGCGAGCACTCGAGCCAAGTTAACTGAACTTTAGGATCGGAGATCATCACGTAGAAGGGGTGGGTACAAATTATAATTTGAGCCAAATATCCTTTGTTTCACGAACCGTGAACCCGACCGCGATACAACCCTTAAAAGACCTAATTGAGGCAGAGTTTATTCTGAAAGCGCATTACGATAAGGTTGAGTAACCTGACTCCTACATGATTTGCTAATCATATCCTTGTTGTATTTTTCACTGATTGAATCAGCACTACGTTTGAACTCTTTGGTTCATTCGTCACTCACTATCATGACACGTAAATGAGTGACAATGCATTTTTTCGTAATCTGCATGAACACTGCATTAAAATTACCATTCGTGAATAGACAATTTTAACTGCAGGTCAGTAGTTGATATGAAGGAATTCCAACGGGGAATAATCAGTCAAGACTGAATCATTCAGCGGTCTGGATCAGAATGGTATGCTGTGAAGCCCTGTGAATTTGGGGCATTAACTTCCAGTAAGTTCAGAATCAGTTTGTCTGAGGACAAGTCCCGGAGTATCGGTTGATTATGGGGCAGATTATTCAAGAAGCGTTGATCAGAAGTGAATCTTCTCGAGACCCTATCAGGGGCGATCATCCAGAACTCTTGTGATTTGAGGGCAGATCCCTCCAGTGTTCAATCAGGGCGTGTTAAGTCGCTCAACGCTCGTTCAGGGGCAAGCTACTTCAGAAGTATATTGAAACCAACCATGCTGAGAGTTGGTTAATTGAGGATGAATCCTTCCATTGTACAGATGTTGGGGCAAGCCATCTGAAGATTGTCTTGTTGCCAGCTGCTTTCTGTTTAGAATGAATTTTCCCAAAAGTCGGATTGGGGCAAGTTGTTCAAATGAGTTTGTTCACCCTATCAAGAGTTGAGTGTCGGGGAATCGTGTCATTACCCTGCCAAAACCTGAACCTTCTGAAGAAGCCTTGCTGTCATTGGATTATTATCCTACAGCCTAACCTGTTACTTGGCAGAACCTTGTAACCGAATCGTTTTAAAGTCCAGTTCTCGTCTAGCAAACCGGAGATCAGTTCTCGTCTGAAATCCAAAACAGAAACCAGCCCTGTCTGGTCACCTTTTCTTTAACCTATTGTTCAACCTGTTCTCGTCTGGCCAACACAGTTTTAAAGTCCAGTTCTCGTCTGGAAAACCGTAAGTCAGTTCTCGTCTGACAACCTAACATATGTTGCTATCAATTCTCGTCTGATAGTCTACCTTGAATGCTAGTTCTCGTCTAGTATTTCCCTTTCAAATCCACTTTTGTTGGTAAGCAGAAATAAATCCCTATCACCATAAACCTATCCCTAAACCAGAAAAAGCCTAATTGTACCTGGTCCGATGATTCCTAGTGACTCGTATGTTGTCACATTCCCCGACACAAGGCTCGAGTGATCTCAGCTCCATGATTGGTCTTCTGTATTCCCTGTGTTGATGTTGAATCAGGATTATTTTCTCAGCCGAGATGTACAGTTTGAGATTGTTTCCCCTGAGCAGTTTGAGATTGCAGCAAGTTGAGATGGCATTTATCCCTTATCAGAGTAGGATCAAGATTATCCTCGGCAGGTTTGATTGATATTTCCGGCAGAGTATGCCCATCCCAAGCGTTGAACGGTGATTAGCCTGATGTGCTATTTTCCCAAGTGGGTTGAGACTGAAGCTTACCCTGACCGACAGATTTGGGCTTATTTCCCCATCAGTGGGACTGATGCAATGTTGTATCCCCACAGAGTCTGAGTTTGAGTCCTTTCCTCTCCGAGTCCAGGTCATTGACTTATTCCTCAAGCAGAGGCCGACGTTGACTAATCTCCAGACGAGTAGATTTTGATGTCAGACAGAGAAGAGTTATTTCTCAGCAGATTGCTTCGTACCCTATAAGGACTTAGGGTGGTCTAAAAGGACCATTCAGGGTTGTGTTCCTCAGTGAAGGGAGATTCAATTTCAGTGATCAATTGTTATCTTCCTTAGTCGCCAGAGGTGTTTTCCTTGATAGGGTCGGTACATTTCCAACAGAGTTGTACAATGAGTAGCTAAAGATTGATATCCCCAGCAGTGTTGATACACATGTATTCCTCATCAGACTTGATAGTCCAGCAGGTGTTACCCAGAAGGGTCAGTCTCCGTAAGGCGTATACAAGATTATCCTCAGCAGATCAGGATTGATATCCCCGATAGAGTGTAGCAGCATCTCCCCGCAAAGTCTGAATGCGAGATCGTGAGCATTGATATATGTATCCCCAGGCAGAGAAGATTCTCTCCCCAGTCAAATACATCCTGAAGGAACGTCATCTCCTCAGTTGAGTCATATACTGAAGTGTGCAGCAATTGGTAGTTCCAGACGGAAGTCTCCAGTGGAATTGAGATTCCCCACAGAGTCGTACTCTCCCCCGAAGCAGGATGATTTCTTCTTCCCCAACCGAGTTTGCAGATCCCCAAGAGAGTCGAGCCCTTGGAAGCCGTTCAGACCATGATTGGTTTTTCCCCGGTAGAGTGTTGAATAGCTGATGCTGTATTTCCCCATCAGAGTCGTTATCTCCAGAAAAGTTTCGCCGCGAAGGCTTTGCAGTTTATTTCTGCGATTGACATCGTTTTCCTCAGCAGTTGTGGTTTGAACACCCAGATGAGCAGGTTCAGGTTCTCGTAGAGCTTCGTTCCCCTGCAGCAGTCGACTGAAGTTCGTTTCCCCAGGCGGAGTCCAATTGAGATTGGTGTGGTTCTTTCTCCTTGACAGGAGGCTTCTCCCTTAAGCATTTATTTTGCTGACGGGGCCATAGCATGTTGCATGATTGCATAACATTTATCATAAACGCGTAGCATTTCCACCGTGTGGAGCATTGCGCCGTTGTCAAAGCATATGCATACTAAACATGAGCTAGGTCGTTACCTTTCTTGTTTTGCAGGTGTTCCTCCATAGAGTCGTTTAATCAAGATGATTCTTGAATTCTCCCCAGCAAGGTTGTGTGCTTAAGATGATTCTTAAAATCCCCAGCGAAATTACCAGAGTTGGTTGCTCAAGTTGATGCTTAGAGCCCCCGGCAGAACGTTTGTTCAGGATGATTCTTGAAATCTCCAACAGAGTTATTGGTTCAGGATGATTCTTGAAGTCCCCGACGGAGTTATTTGTTCAAGATGATTCTTGATTTCCTCAGCAGAGATAATGCACCCAGAATGATTTCTGGATCCCCGAAGCAGAGTTACTTGATAGTTCTCCAGAATCCCCAGTGGAGATGCGTCATCCCCAGCAGGTTTTAAACATAGAGGTTGAACTTTCCTTGGAAGACTTGATGATTGAAGTCCGGCAGCGGTGCCGAAACCCCAGACTTGCTGATGAAGTCCAACTATATTGACGAAGTAGTTCTCTCAGCTGATGCGGAGTGCCTGACGGTAAAAGATTGTATATCCTTATTTGGTTCATGATTGACCAAGAAATCTGTTCTCGACCTACTGACGAAGTCCGGCTGACGCCCGAAAATGTCTTTGAATGCCCGATGGCATGAATAACTTGATTGTTAAAAGCTCCTAATGACCTTACGAGTCCCGAGGAATTCTTCTGCTATGACACAGAACGCCTGACGGTATAATCGACCATGTATTATCGGTTACCGAGTGACCAGTGACCCCTTGATGAATTGAGGACGAATATCTATAGCATAATCAGACGATCATCCTGACGGAGACTTAAAATCAGACTTTTCACTGGTTACCGTGTGACCAATTCCCCAGTAGAGTTGCTGTGCAACTGCCATGCTCAGTTTTTGAAGATGTGCCTACCAATCATGATATCGTTTACCTGTGCGGTGGTAGATCGCCCGTTACCGTGTAACCAGTGATCCCTCGATGATTTGAGGACCCCATGATATCAGATAAATCAGAGAATCATCCTGACGGAGATTTAGATCAGTATTTCTCCAGCTAGTTGTCGTGCAGCTATGATTTCAGCTTCCGAAGATTTGTTCCCACCAGAGTACCGTGTACTTGTGTAGTTGGCAAATTTTCGGGTTCTTTGGTATTCAATCGTCTTCTACCTTTGAATGTTTGAAAGTCGTCCGCTCTTAAACCCTTCAGGTCCGAGCCGTTTGAATAGGGGTAGTTGTTGCACCCCAAAATTTGACCAACTACTTATCGCAATTTGACTCATGTTTTGACTCATCTCATTTCGCATTTGCATACCACGTGCATTGCATTTTTTCCAGTCAGATTGACTTTATCGGGATTACAGCCCTCTGATCGCGCTTCAGGCATTTCAGGCCAATACGAGGACGTATTTTGAGAATCGGTGCTCGTTCCCTGTGTTTCCAGCTCTCGCTGTTGTTTTTGAGGACATCTTGGTGTCCGGGTTTTTACCGTTTATTTCGATATAGTCGCTAATCGATTTAATCGGCTTCCTCGGTATTTTTAGATTTTTCCCCTTTATTTTCTAGATTTTTTTATGGATTTAATTGATTTTTCTAGATATTAGATAGATTTTTTTTAATAGATATTAATTGTTTTTAAATAGATTTTAGTTTTAATTTCTTTTAAGAATAAAGCATGTTTTTTAGATATTAAGTAGATTTTTTAAAATGACTTTTAATAGGGAAATTCTTTTTACTAGGTTTTTAAATAGAATTAATAGAGTTTTTTCTATTTTTTGTTTGTCTAGAAATTATTAGAATTTAATAGTTTTTAGAAGTTATTAGATTTTAAATTCTTTTAGGATTTAATTAGATTAATTAGATCTTAATCTCCTTTTTAGATGTTAATTAGGGTCTTAATTGAGTTTATTAGAGTTAATTAGGGTCAGAGTATTCTTAATTGCAATTTAGGTTTTAATTGCTGTTTTAAGTCTTTGTTTAGTCATTTAGGGGAGTTTAATTAGGGTTTAACCATTAATCATTAATTAGTCAGAGTTATTAAATTCGTGGGCCATGTGTCAGATTTTTGGAGGCCCACAAATCCCAGTCTGTTTTCTGCCACTTGGCAGTATAAAGCCAATGCCACGCGTGTGTATGAGGGTCCACTTCTTTCTTCCACGTTTCAGCCCACGAGTTCCCTCCTCGTGATGCCACATCATTCACCCTCTCTCTCTCTCTAGAAGCTTGATACCTCATCCTCTCTGCATGCGCGCCACTTACGCACACGCGTCCACCTGACGCCACCTGTCCCACTCGCCAAGTCCTCACCGGAGACCTCACCGGAAGCCACGCAAACACCGGGAGAACATCACCAGCAAAATCAAGCGGTGGTTCTCGCGGCCAAACTTCACCAAATTTCACCGGAAAACTCAACTGTCGCCGCAAAATTCAAGAACATTCCTCATTGTTCTCCCCAGTTCTTTCGCGATCATAACCATCTTCATCCCAGGTTCATCAATCTTGGGAGATTTTTTCCAGAAACCGATCAGACATTCATCAGATCAAGAACTTTCGCCCAGATTCTTCGTTAATCTTCATCCAGTTTCCAGAAATTCTCAAGAACACCATGGTGTTCTTCGTGAGCTTCCCAGATCTGTGAAGATCTTCACCAACAACCTTCAACGCATGTGTTCTCCTCCAATTCTCCAGTTCAACATCTCCAACGATCAACACTTTCATCATCGGTAATCTTCGTCACTGTTCATCGATCGTTACCAGTTCGTTAGCGAACTTGTCCAAGTTCATAGATCGTCGTTCGTCATGAGACTCATCCTCGTCCTTCGTCATCTATCTTCGTTTTTTCCAGAAAGATCTTCCTCCTCCTCAGAAGGACCTTCAAGGTACGCAGTTAGAGTTTCCAGAACTCGTTAACATCTTCAAAGGTTTTTCATCAGGGAACACCAAGCTTTTTCAACGTGTTCGTCGTTTCTTCAAGAACTCTCTTAAGAACGCTCGATCGGTGTTTCATTACCTTCGTCCAGAAACATCAAGATCTTCAAGGACCTTCAAAGATCCTCATCTCCGTCATCTTGTTTAGTTGATTTTGTTAGGGCTTGCTTGTGCAGGTTTTGATCTGAGAATTGATAGAGAGAAGAGGAAACGAGAGAGAGAGGCTGAGAAGGGAAGCGGCGAGATGAACAGTGTTTGGGGTTTGAGAGGTTAGGATTATGGTTTGCTGAATCAGGGGTCACGTGGCACTGGATTGGGCCTTAGGCCTGTTGTTGGTTTTTGTCCGTACACCCTCCGGTTTTGGCCAATAAACCCCCCGTTTTTTATTATTGTTTTGTTTGTTGGGTTGGGCCCATACTGGTGTATTATCACACCTCGGGTTTTTTCCTAACACACCCCGTTTTTGGTGTGTTTGAGTTCTTTGGGCTGGGCCCTGTACCTTTGCTGAAGCCAATTCCCTGTAATTTCTGATGCACCCCCCTGTCCCTTTGTTTTTATTTTCTGAATTCCTTTATGGGCTGGGCCCTGTATTTTTTTGCTGCCTTACCCCTGGTTCTGCAGTTCGTACCCCCTCCCCTCTTATTTTAATTTCTCCCTTGTATTGGATGAATGAGTGTAATAGATATAGTTCTATTTTTTTTTAGGATTATAGTTTTATTTTCCTAGGATAATAATGCATAGTTTTATAGAATTTATATTCTATTATTTTTTTTAGCATATTATAGGGTATTATAGATTTAATATAGTTTTTCTATTTTCTTCATAGAATATTATAGAATATTTTAGATAGAATCATTTTTATGCTATTTCTCATATGCATTTCCTTTTAATTCTTTAGAACATTTTCTAGTTGGAATTTAATTGCCGTATTTTAGGAGTAGCATTTTATTTCCATTTGTTATTGGATTTGTCGCCTATTTTCTCTCCTATTTTCGTTTCTTATCCGATTTTATTGTTGGCTGGCCGTGTGACACGATTCAATTGGAGAATGATTTTTGATATCATCCCTCCATCTTGTCTTTGACACGGATATCAATACGCTACCTCTTAGAGCTCGATTTCTCGTATAAGTCGAACCATGACGGTCTAAGCGTTACATTGTTCTGATTCGAGCGTCATCGTCAAAGATCCAGAGAGGAGAAGATTGGAATGGAGCTTGCGCGCACGTCAGGAGCCCAGGAGCTGCTTCGTTCATCATCATCATCGTCTTCTTCAAGTTTTCAGGCAACCGTCGAGTGTTGTGAGATCGTTAGATACGTAGGAAATGACAGTTGAGGAGCTCTTCTCAATCGTCTAGGATGTCTAGTATGGTACCCTTTGGGTGACATGCGACGCATTCACTCCTACGTCTTAGGTTCTTGCGTGTGTGTCCTGTGTTCCTTCCCGTTTAGACGTAGGTCTCTATCCCCTTCTCTTGCCCCCGTGCAATCGAGACTCGTTTTCCTGAACTACGTCCCGCTCTGATTTTTCTGATGAGAATACGTAGGCACAATACTGATGTATTGGCGAGCAAGTTTCCCCTGTAGTTTCGTTGAACTACGTTAGCTCTGATTTCTCTGATGAGAATACGTAGGCACAATACTGATGTATTGGAGAGCAAGTTTCCCCTGTAATTTCGTCGAACTACGTTAGCTCTGATTTCTCTGACGAGAATACGTAGGCACAATACTGATGTATTGGTGAGCAAACTTCCCCCGTAGGCACAATACTGATGTATTGGCGAGCCAACTTCCCTTCCCGTAGTCGAACTACGTTTGCTCTGATCTCTCGTACCAGACGAGAATACGTAGGCACAATACTGATGTATTGGCGAGCAAACTTCCCCCGTAGGCACAATACTGATGTATTGGTGAGCCAACTTCCCTTCCCGTAGTCGAACTACGTTTGCTCTGATCTCTCGTACCAGACGAGAGTACGTAGGCATAGGATGCGACATCCTAGCGAGCTACCTCCTTTTTCCCCGTTCCCCGTTTTAGCTGTAGTAGGCTGAACTACAACTGCTCTGATTTTCTCTGATAAGAATATGTAGGCATAGGATGCGATATCCTAGCGAGCACACTAACAACTAACCCTTTTTCTCTCTCGCTGCTGTGCGATCGAGACTTTCCCGCTGACGACCGATGTTATCCTTTTCTCTTGCCCGAGTGCATTTGAGACCAGACTGTAGTTCTAGTTCCCGTAGGTTCCCATACCTCGAGACCCGACATACTACGTCCATTCTACCGCAAACAGGTACGCCTAAGTCTCCAATGGTTGAGCAGCGTCCACCTAACTACTAGAATGCGTACGCTAGTATCGTCAACTTAATCTCTCACCCCCGTGTGACCGAGAACACCTTTGTCTAGCTGTAGTTAGCCTGAACTACGTCATGCTCTGATTTCTCTGATGAGAATACATAGGCCCAAGACGCGACGTCTTGCCGAGCAACTCCCCCGTGGTTTCCCGAACTACGTAGACTCTGATTTCTCATTCTCTGATGAGAATACGTAGGCATAGAGTGTGACGCTCTATCGAGTCAATTTATTTCCGTTTAGACTTAGCAGCCGTAGTTAGATTGTTTTTCACCCGTAGACAAACCAACAAGCGTGGATCCCGTCGAGTACGACGGACGTGAGGGGTGCTAATACCTTCCCCTTGCGTAACCGACTCCCGAACCCAGACAACGGTTGCGATGACCTTGTCTTATACCTTTTTCGTCAGGTTTTTCCGATCGTTTCCTTTCCCGCTCCGAGGGATAAATAACGAAAGGTGGCGACTCTTCTGTTTTGCCGACACCTTATTTTCGCGGAAGCGACAACAGTGTACTGCTAGTTTATGTTAACAGACTGCTTTTTTTCGTTGCTTATTGTGTAACAATGTTAATGCTAGTTATGTTGTAGCTGTTGTTGCTTGCTATGTTACAATGTGTTACTTATTTATGTTAACATGCTTATTTGTGTTATTGATGGTTTTTGTTGCTTATTATGACACAACGTTAATGCTAGTTTATGTTTTTAAAACAGGTTAACATTCTGAAAGTTGTTTATATTTCGAAATCTGGTTCAAGAGAACTCATACTATGGGTGTGGTTCATAAATGTTTTGTTTTGCTATGGAGAAACAATACAAGAAGTATGAAGTAATTTTGGAAGCTTCGTCCGCCTTGTAGTTTTTCTCATGGCAACACAAAGTAGATCAACTTCAGATCATTCCACAAATCTTTTCAATAAAAGGTATGTTGTTGCAGTTTTGTTGATATATATTTTTGTTGAGTTTATTATAATGTATGTAGATTGTTTGTTTCACTAACCCTTCATTAAACATGCATTCATTTAAAGTGGTTTAGAAAACAATAATCTAAAAATTAAGTTATATTTGAAATGCAACTTATATCAAACATGTTTTTTGAATTGTATCCATCTCGTAATTCATCTATATCACTCTTTAACATGTAGAACGTGGTTTATTTCCCCAAATTATTCAAAGCAACGATTCATTCTCTATTCATTTATATTGAAAAATATCAAATTTGTTAAGAAATTGAATCATCTTCATCGCTAACATCTTAATAATATTCATCATTAATTAAAATAATGATGATAATAGTGACAATGATTCAGAATTAGTCAACATATTGATATTTTTCAAAATGAACTAGGAATTAACCGTTGCTTTGAAGAATTTGGGGGCATTGAATCAAATACTATGTGCTAAGAAGTAAGAGATGAATTACAGTATGAATGCAATTTGAAAAAAAGTGGTTCGTTTAAGTTGTTTTTCAGGAATAATTTAATTTTTCAAATTATTATCTTCTACATCAATTTTAATGGTTTTATATGTTTAGCGAGGTTTAGGAAAAATAAGCAATCTACATATTTTATTATAAACTCAAGGTAATTTTCACACCGAATATCTTTTGTAATCGTGGTGAAATGTTAATTATATTCCAAATAAATTTTTGATGCTGCTAGGTTTCGAACCCATGACCTAAATTTATATCACAATGATTGTGTAATATAACATTTGTGATAGATAGCACGCTACCTAGCTTATAACCACAGTCACACGCCTGTTGTGGAAACTGTTAATGCAAGATTTGCTCTTGATGTTTTCCACTTAGGTTTTGATGATAACAATAGTACTAAAAGAACAATGGTGTTATTTAATGTGTGATCATGCGTTCATGCCATAATACTTAAATAACCTTACTCAAAATCTGTTAAGGAGGAGTGGTTGTTGCGAAGAAGAGTATATTACCAAGCTATTTTTTGAAATGGATTCTGATGTTGATTATCTCAGCATCTAGAGAAGCATCTCATTAGTTCTACTCTCATAATCAAAGTTATCTTCTGATAAGGCATTCAGGATCTATGACAAAATTCATGATTACCCGTACCAAAGAAAAATTACTACTATGTCCAATCAATTCTGCAGCTACAGACTACAATCACAAGGCTTAAGAAGTGTTGACATACTTTATGGATAATCTCTCCCAATGGCTCTATAAGTACATATTCCTTCGGAAGACTCAGTGATTAAAGAGTTCATCTTCTGTACCAAAAAAGAGATCAAAGTACTTTCTGATAATTCATCCTTCAACGAGTAGTTCCCAAAAATCAACTATTTAAGAAGCTTGAAGTTATAGTAAAAACTTGAACAAGAGAGAAATAAGAAGCGACTATAGGATAGAGGTGTTCTATACCTCTATCTGATTGAAGAAATAAAGATCAACAATGAACATCACTTGTGTATATGCAGAACTAATTGTTACTCCCATAAAATGTAATAAGGCTTAGGGATTTCCTAAAATACTGAATATCCAAGAAAATCCTTAAGCACTTAAAATCTCTGTTAGGATCATTACTCTGAAGTTGATACACTTTGTTCCCGTTTCTTCTGAATATGATTGTTGCAATGAGAATTGGATATCAAGCTATTAATTAACTTGAATCACAAATCTTAAAGATTAACCACCGAACTTTATTTTAGCCAAGGAAAAGGGAAAAGATCGTATAAAACCCTAAGTTTGCAATGTAACAACAATGCTAAGAGATCTCAGTGCATTTGTAGTTTACCTCACTAGGGATGAATGAACACTTAATTATGATCAAGGTTCAAAGGGGGAAGTAAGTGTTATAGACTTAACACTTACATGACTTAACAAAGTCAAGAGAGTTGTAAATTATACCCTAAGTCTAAGTTTCAAGACTTAATGACTCTAATAAGGTCAAGGGGAAACGGGTATTGCTAAACTACCTATGACATTAAGCCAATGAAGTATTCTTTCCCTTGGAATTAGTAACAAGAGGCAACAAATAAGGATGAAAGCTGCCAAGCTAGCATCTCTTGGTGAGTAACTTGACAAAGTTAAGAGAGTATGAAAAAAAGGATGAAATGAACAAGTATGACATTCAAACATGATATCAATTGCAAGTATTCAAAGTAAACATTCAAACATGATGTCAATTGTGGCATGATAAAGTTAAAGCACATGGTTACAACCAAAGCAAGAGAGTAGATGTGACAACATCTTAAGCAAGGACTTGACAAAGTCATAAAATAAAATAAAAGGTAACAACCAAGCACATTCAAAGTTCAAAGAAGTTACAAATCAAGATGTGACAACCAAAGTAAGTTTATACAAGCACAAATGTTACAACATCTAAACACACATGAGATATAGTTCTAACAAGATTAAAGTATCATGGATGACAAGTTTAAGTACATAATTAGGGCACGCATGCATTAGGGTTTACTAACACCACTTAATCATGAATACAAGACAAGTAAGAATAAGTTGTAACAACACTTAATCATGAATACAATTTAAACATTTCAACATCAGTAAGATGATGTAAAACATGTATAAGTCAAGGCATTACTTATCATGGAATCATTCATGGTTCAAAAAAATCATGCATAAATCAAAACATTTCTTAACATGGTAAGATTCAAAACTCAAGTATGACATGTATAAGTTATAACAACACTTAAACATGGATGAGAACAAAGTTCAAAGTTAACATGTATAAGTCAAGACATCACTTAACATGAAGAAGATTCAAAGTTGGAATAAAGCATGTATACTTCAAAGCATTACTTAACATGGTAATCAATCAAGATTCAAGGTAAACATGTATAAGTTAAAACATCACTTAACCATGAATACAATTTAAACATGGACAAGTAAAGGTAATAACCAAGACATACTTGAACAAAGAGATATGTTTATGACAAAAACATGTAGATGGAAGATGCCAACATATAATGGATGACATACGAGCATACAATTAAAGTTTAAACATCATACCGAACTAGTTAAGACATTACTTGAATATACAATCATGGATATAAGTTGAACATGTTTAGGATAAATAGGTAACAACCAAACATACATGTTAAGGATCAAACATGGTTTTAAACAAGAATGAAACATCACAAAAGGTTTGACATACAAGCATGTACTCAAAGACATGTTTAAGACAAAAATCAAGTGTTTAAGAACACCTAAACATATCATGATTCAAACAAGGAAAATGTGCACATCAAGGCTCACATAAACATGAAGGAATATCACATATTATGGAAAGAAATGGCCAAGAAAAAGGTCATGGTGTGAAATAATTTCAACATACATTTACAGGTAAATATACACTTAAAAAATGTAACATAACCAAGTTAAAACAAGGTTGCATAGGTTTACAACATCATGTAAGGTTCACATAAGGTGTAGGAGGTTCATACAAATTATAATGTACAAGTAAAACTAAGGGATCAATCAAAAGAAGTCTTTAAGAAACCCTAAAATGTTACACACTTTAAACACTGATAAGTGCAAGAAAAATAATTATTTTTGGACATTTCTTTTCACAGTTAGAAACTAGACATTATCATCAGAATTTATCAAAAAGAATGGTTCCAAAAGGTTTTGGAATGAAGAAGTTACAAAGGTTTGAAGTTATGAAGAAAATGAGAAAAATAAAGTCATAAAAATAAAGAAGTGGCCTTCATGGGATTCGAACCCACGCCACTGGACTTGCATCTCAAAACAAATACCAATCCAACCACTGCGCGCATTGTGACTAATACCGGAAGCTAAACAATAATATATGTAACCCATTTGAAAGTGAAAATAAATAAAAAGAACTAGGGTGAGGTGAACTCGAACCCCAATTCTTTCAGTCAAAGGTACACACGCGTGTAGGTCATAGCTACTGGGGTGGTGATACATCCATTGTATCACCTCCCTCCATTGAAACAAATACCTAACAAATCCTATAACCTAAAGAAAAGGCGTCATGGCTGAACATGAAGCACCATCATCTTCATCATTTTTTCACTTTGCAAAAACTAGCCTATCTCACTCAATACTTAATGAAACTTAATGATGTAAAAACCAAACTTGTGTAATTTTCCACAAGGAACACAGTGGTAGCATTAGTTTTGTCTAAAATTTCCCCTAAATAAAAACACGAGCAACACTCGAAAAGCTTCATATTTGTATTTTCAAAGGTGCAGTCTCATATAATCACGGTAAGCAACAAATAATGCTTCAAACACATCACATACAACATAACAAACATGTTTATGATCAATGTACATCAAAGCATAGCATAGTTTGAAAAGTTCAAGTTCAAAGTGAACTTACCTCTTGGAGAAAACTTGAAACTTTCATAAGACTTGATACAAAAATGCTTTGATGACTTGAATAGCTCCCATATACCTTTAAGGACCCTTTTGAATGCTTGGAATAGATTGGAAACACTTGGAACAAAATATCCTTTCCTTCTTGCAAAATGTGAAAAGTGGCCAAAATGAAATATCAAGTAAATGAAGTTACATATGCAAAACCAAGTTCGGAACAATTTAAAGACGATTTTTGGAGTGTGTTAGAAGTGTTAGAGTGATTGAAATTGGTCTAGATAAGGATTTGGCTTGGAAAATGTAAAAAATCAACAAAACTAGGTTTTGAAGATTGACTTTCTGTTCTAGCAGGTTTCGGATGGAGATGAAGGTTTGGGAACCTTCAAGGGATGATTTATGTTGTGTTTTGAAGGTTAGATGAATGGTTTAAGGTGTGGAGTAGGCAGATGGTATATTTGTGCAAGTTTGGGATTTCTTGGCACAAAAGAGAAGGATGAGCAAGATACTGGTTTGAGAGGTTTGAGGGATGATTTGCTGAGGTTTTTTGTGTGTTAGAGGTTTGGAATGAGCCTATATTTATAGGGAAGGAGTGAGGATCAAGGGTCTACAAAATTATAACTCGAATTTTACTAGGTTTGGTTGAAATTCAAGTGGTGGTTCCATGAATTTTGAAGTTCCAATGCATTGTACCATGCTTCTTAAATTTTTTGGAAATTTCAGAGACTTCGCTTCTATGAAAAGAAAAGGTTTTGTGCAGAGAAAACAATGTAGAGCTCAAGGAGGGTTGACATTCTGATTAAAGGTGCTTTATGAGAATGGTAGTGAAGTCTTTTAAGCAAAACATTCCCAAAATGGAGTGATCACTTGGATAATGCTTCAAATTAATGTGTAGTGCACACAAAACTTGTGTAATTCTATGATTACATGAATGTTTACAAGTTACATAGGCTGAAAAACCAGATTTCATGACTTTGGCTAGGATTTGCACTCATAGTTTGCAAGAACATAACTTGAAAAATCAGATTTTAAGGCCAAATTATATTCTTCGAAACTCCTAGCTCAAGAATGCTATTGAGGAGTTCTCTTACTTTTTGAAAAGCCCCAAAGATTCTCTACAACTTTCATGTTTTATGAATATCTTGATTCTCAATGTATTATAGTGAAAACGGCCTCCAAATTTTGGTACTTTTTGTGAACAAAACTGCCCTTGGAAAATTTCTAAGTGTTAAAAGATTTTCACAAACTTGATGGCTCCATAACTCAAAATGTATGTACTTTTTGGAGTGATAAAGTTGTAATATGTTTCAAGGGCTTCAATTTGATCTTTGGAACATAAACAATGTTGGTCTAGATTGAAAGTTATGACCTTTCAAAGTTGGCACAAAATTTGGGTTTTTCTCCCATACTTGGAAAAATTTCAACTTCTTCCACTTTGCCCCTTTGCAATAAACCTACAAATTCTTGATTTTTAATGATAAAGCTCAATTATCAAACATGTTTTCATGAAATTTAGCTTGAGGGCTTCAATTTTGACTAGAAACCTCAAAAGTCAAAAAGTTGACTTTGCAGTTAAAAGCTTGTGTATCAAATGAATTTGACTGAGTGATCTTCAATGATCTTGAACTCTTGAGTCTTTAAAATATCATGGAGGGATTCCAAGGATGTATTTGAGTATCTTGAATCATTTTCCAAGGCTTGGGGTCATGTTTTGATCAAAAGTCAAAGGCATAGTTGACTTTTCCTAATAAAACCCTAATTTGGGGTCAGATGACATTGAGCTTTAATGAACTTGTAATGAGACCAATTTGCACTTGATTCTTGGTGGAGAGAGGCCTCTTGAGTATATGCACACTTGGTAGGTTGATGATAAATCTAATATATTGACTGATCAAATAAAGATAATCTTGATTCTCTTGATTCAAAACCATAATTCTCATATGAAACCAAACAAGGAAGAATTGCACAAGGTCAGGGTTAGCAATGCAATGTATGATGCTCCTATAATATTGATGAAATCTTGGGTCAAAATTTGGGGTATAACGTTGCCTCTATTTAAATAAATTTACTGTATGGCATGAGTGGTGGCAACCCTCATGAAATCAAAGTGAAAGGTATTTAAATAAAGAAATAACCCGAAGTTTTGCCCCTAGATGCAATGACATGCTATGCTACAGACAAAAACTGACTCAGACAATGCTAGGAACAATGTAGACATGTAATAAACTCTAGTATGGTGATCTATGATAAAATGGTGAATGCACAATACAGACAAAGACAACAATGAGTAAAGACTCGCTGGGGACAACATACTGGGGGGAAAAGAAAGACAACATTAGGGACATCTAAAGTGTTTGACCAACAGGTTCAGACATGACTGAATGTAGCTGAGAATATCAAATAAGAGTAAGAACGTTTTACAAGAATCAAAGACAAGGTGGGATCCTCATAGCATTAGGATATAGAGCATAAAGAGATCCTCATAAAAATAGGAAAAGCTCCTCATAACAATAGGATTAACAAATAAGAACCCTCATAACAGTAGGGAAAGATTCTCATAACAATAGGATGGACAACAAAATCCTCATGAGTATAGGATTAACAGATAAGAACCCTCATAACATTAGGGAAAGATCCTCATAACAATAGGAAAAGATCCTCATAATAATAGGATGGTCAACAAAATCCTCATAACGATAGGATTGATAAAACAAAGCTCCTCATAATAATAGGAGACAGAACATAAATCCTCATAACAATAGGAGACAAAAAGAATTCTTATAACAATAGAATTAACAAAATAGGTTCCTCATGACAATAGGATACAAAGTAGATTAAAATCCTTATAACAATAAGGTTGCATTGACAATGTCCTCATAATAATAGGAAAGACAGGCAAAGGTAGAATCCTCATAACAATAGGATTATCGAGCATAATAGAATCCTTATAACCATAGGATCAACAACGTATGTTATTGGAGTTCTTCAAACATCCAATCTTTTGGAAATTCCTTAATGTGAAGAATTCAAACATGATCTTCAGGAACCATCAGGAAAGTACAGGGTGATTAGACTCTTCTGTATGGGCCAAATCAATTAGAATTAGACCGCGAGCAAAGGCATCATGACCAACTTTCAACGGATTGGTGCTAGTAACAACTATACTTCAAGGGGAAAATCGGTGACAACCAAAATAAGATACCAATGACAATTGGGTTTCAAACAGACATGTTGAGGAAAGAAATATTGGTAACAAATAATATTTCAAGACACTAATAATAAACAGACTGGTGAAAGCCAGTGACAACTGGGAAAATGACATTTGGTGACGACCTGGGGAATAGATTTAACAATCACGAAGTAGTGATAATTGGACTTTATGAGGAAAGAAGACTGATGATAACCAACGTCCAAGACAAGAAGCTAATGCTAAATGCGCATGATTGAACATGATATGAATGATCATGGTATGCAAATGCTGACTCATAGAGAGATAAAACATTTTGGTGGGGAACAAAAAGGTAACTCCACTGGGGAAGGAATCCTCAACATCAGTAAATCCAACAAAAACGCCATAGGAGGGACACTGGGGAAGCATCCTCAAACGTAATGGTCACATTTGATCAACAAATCAATCTAAGAGTGTTATCAGTTTAGGCTTTAGTGGGAATTTTCATCTGCAAATGGTATCATAATGCCTTTGCAACCTTGAGGTTTCTTGGGGGTACTTAGGATTTCATTTCTATCCTCCCACATGTTAAAGAGACTTTACGTTTTATCAAAGATGTTTTCAAAACATTTTCTTTTTCAAAGACATTTTATTTTCAAAATCTATTATTAACAAATAAACAACATTTTACATAACAAGAAAAGGTAAAGGAAATATAAATGACAACAAATGATAGGCAAAATTTGTATTTTATTCAAGAATGGCAGCTTGCAAATGGAAAAAGCTCCATGGAGTATTATAATTTTGAAAATGGAAATAGGGAAGGGTTTACATTGAATCCAACAACTACTACAATTCCTAATAACTAAGATGCCCCAGATCCTTGCTCCTGACGAGAGCGATTGGATTGGTCTTCTGCTGATTCTTCAGTATTGGTAAACACCATCTGATACAGTCAAATGCCTTTTGTCCCTAACTTTTTCCTGGATCTCCCTTTCGGGTTTTCAATCCACCGGGACGCTCTTTTTTGCCTAAGCCACCCTTTCGGTTTTTCCACTTAGCGAACACTTATTTTTTATTTTTATCCCTAATTTTTTTTCTGGATCTCCTTCATACGTTTAGATCCACCGGGATACCCATTATTGCATAAGTCGTCATTTCTGGTTTCCGACCTAGTGGGCTTTTTAGGCATAATATTATTTAACTGCATCGCCGTTTACAGGATGCGCAAGCTGTTCACCATCCATTGTTGTGAGGATTATGGAACCTCTTGAGAAGATTATCTTCACAACAAATAGGCCTTCATAGTTGGCAGCCCACTTTCCTCCGACATCTTTCTATGATGGTAAGATTTTCTTGAGTACCAGATCTCCCTCTCTGAATTTGCGCAGGCGAACCTTCTTGTCGTATGCTCTCTTAAGCCTCTTCTGGTATAACTGCCCATAGTACATGGCTGTCATCTGCTTTTCGTAGATGAGGTTCAACTCTTCGTATCTACTTCGAATCCATTCTGCTTCTTCCAACTTGGTTTCCATCAGGATTCTCAAGGATGGTATCTCCACTTCCATTGGGAGAACTGCTTCTATTCCATACACTAAAGAGAATGGGGTTTCCCCTGTTGAAGTGCAGACTGAGGTGCGGTATCCATGCAAAGCGAAGGGTAGCATTTCATGCCAATCCTTGTAAGTCTTGATCATCATCTGCAGGATCTTCTTGATGTTCTTGTTGGTAGCTTCAACAGCTCCATTCATCTTCAGACAGTAAGGCAAAGAATTATGGTGCTCGATCTTGAAGGATTCACAAAGTTATTTCATATTTCTATTGTTCAAATTAGTTCCATTATCTGTGATAATTTTTCTTGGAATTCCGTAACGACAGATAATTTCCTTCTTGATGAAGCGAGCAACTACTTGTTTGGTCACGTTGGTGTAAGAAGCAGCTTATACCCATTTTAAGAAGTAGTTGATGGCAACCAAGATGAAACGATGGTCGTTGGAAGCCTTAGGCTCGATTGCTCCAATCATGTCAATGCCCCACATAGAGAAAGGCCACGACGATGATAAAACATTCAACAACGTTGGACCCACGTGTACCTTATCAGCTTAAATTTGGCATTTATGGAATTTTCTGGCATATTGGATGCAATAGGATTCCATGGTCAACAATTAATACCCAGCTCTCAAAATCTTCTCGGACATAGCGTGACCATTGGCGTGAGTTCCAAATGGTCCCTCATGGATTTCTTGAATCAACAGGTCTGCCTCATGTCTATAAACACATCTAAGCAGGACCATGTCGTAATTTATTTTATACAATACATCATTGTTGAGGAAGAATTTGGATGCCAATCTTCTCAAGATCTTTTTATCAAGAGTTGCAGCATCAACTCGGTATTCCTGGTTCTGTAGATATCTTTTAATATCGTGGAACCACGACCTTTCATCAGTTTCCTCTTCAACTAATTGGCAGTAGGTGGGCTAGATCTTTCATTCAATCTGGATGAGTGGCGCTTCATTAATAAACATAACTTTCCACATAGAGGCTAGCATGGTCAAAGAATCAGAAATGTGATTTTCAATCCTCGGAACATGTCGAAAAGTGATCTCAACAAAGTATTTGATCAACTCCATGATATAAGCATGACATGGGATCATCTTTTTGTCTAGGGTTTCCCATTCACCCTTAACTTGATAAATCACCAAAGCTGAATCCTCACTCACTTCAAGAACTTTGATTCGAAGATCAACTGCTGCTTCAAGGCCTAGAATGCGAGCTTCATACTCAGCAATGTTGTTTGTACATTTAAAGCATAACCTCGTTGTGAATGGGGTATAACCACCATCTAGATTCATCAGAGTAGCACCTACGCCAAGCCAAATGTAATTAGAAGAACCATCGAACATCATCTTTCAATAGGAACCTGGCTCGAGACCCTCATCTGGACCAGGTTCTTCACAATCTTTCTTTATTAACATAATGTCTTCATTGGGGAAGTAAAGCTTGAGAGGCTCATACTCTTCAACTGGTTGCTCTGAAAGGTAATCTGACAAGATACTTCCTTTTACAAACTTTTGAGTTACATACTGGATGTCGTACTCGGATAACAACATGTGCCAACAGGCGAGTCTTTCGGTTTGGGTAGGCTTTTCAAAAATGTACTTTATTGCCTGAGACGCTTAGCAGCCCATGCTAAGGCATAACAAGTTTTCTCCAAGAGTGAATATCTACTTTCACAGTCAGTAAACTTCTTGCTCAAATAGTAGATATCATGCTCCTTTCGTCTAGTTTCATCATGTTGCCCCAATATGCAACCCATAGATCCTTATAGCATAGTCAGATACATAAACATAGGTTTCCATGGCACATGCGGAAGCAAGATTAAAGGATCTTGGAGATAACCATTGATCTTTTCAAAGGCTAACTAACATTCGGAATTCCATTCAACTGCTTGATCCTTTCGAAGCAACTCGAAGATAGGCTCACAAGTAGCAGTCATGTTAGAGATGAATATGGAGATGTAGTTTAATCTTCCAAGAAAACCTCTGACTTGCTTCTCGGTATGCGGAGCGAGAATTTCTTGAATAGCTCTGACTTTATCTGGGTCAACTTCAATCCCTCGTTGGCTGACAATGAATCCAAGAAACTTTCTAGACCGAACTCCAAAAGTACACTTAGTTGGATTTAGTCGCAATCTGAACTTTCTGAGACACTCAAATAGTTTAAAAAAATGATCTACATAGTCCTCTTTTCTTTGGGATTTAGTGGTCATGTCAACGACATAGACCTCTATCTCCTTATGCATCATGTCATGGAAAAGTGTAATCATCACCCTTTGGTAGGTGGCACCTGCATGTTTAAGACCAAATGTCATAACCTGATAACAATAGGTCCCCCAAGGTGTGATGAATGTAGTTTTCTCCATATCATCAGGATCCATTCTGATCTGGTTGTAGCTTGAGAAGCCATCCATGAAAGAAAAGACAACAAATCTAGCAGTATTATCCACCAAGGTACCAATGTGCGGAAGAGAGAAATCATCCTTTAGGATGGCTTTGTTCAAATCCCTATAGTCGAAACACATTTGAACCTTTCCATCCTTCTTCGATAGGGGAACAATATTGGTCACCATTGAGGGTACTTTACAATAGAAAGAAATCCGGCATCGATTTGTCTTTTCACCTCTTCTCTGATCTTCAAGGCCATGTCTGGTCTTATCCTTTGGAGTTTCTGATTTACGGGAGGACAATCGGGTCAGAGTGGTAGCTTATGAACAACGATGTTTGTATCCAAATCGGGCATATCTTGATATGACCATGTGAACACATCCACATATTCTTGGAGAAGCTTGACCAACCTTTCCTTGACATCTTCCCCAAGTGTGGTGCCAATCTTGATTTCCTTTCTCTCCTCTTCACTGCTCAAGTTGATGGTTTCGACCTGCTCTTTGTGAGGTTGGAGATCTGTGTACTCATATTCAAGCATTTTATCCAATTCATCTGGGATATCACAATCTTCCTCACTCTCTTCATCAGCTTGATTGATGGGTGCATCAAAGTTAGGAGAGATTGGAGAGTCATCGAATTCAATGTGGGTATGAATGATTCTACATGTTTTAGATGATTGTTTTTTATTAAAATGAACAACAAAAGTGATGCAAAGAGAGAATGCTTTTTCTTTTTAGTGGTTTTTGAAAGATTTCCATTTTCATTTAAAAATGAAAAGAGAAAAACAGTAAATGAACAAAACAAGAATTTAACAAAATGCCTTCATTCATTAAGATTTGAAAATCAGAAGAGGGCCCCACAAAATAATCCTATAGCCTTGGGCAGAGCTATGGATTTTTGAAAACATCAAAATGACAAAACAACAAAATTACTTTGATAAAGGGTGGATTTCAGGGATTTCCACAGAATCCCAATTGCTCAAAGCCACGTCAAAATGGTACACCAAACTGCTTAGGTCTTCATCTTTCAAATCTTTGTCAATTATGTTCACTTTGAAGCCATCACTGATGAACACTTCTTGGATATCCTTTGGACAACCCTTTATTGGAGTTAACGCGTTATTGGTAGTTGGTTTGTAACCCAACCCAAAGCGGTCCATTTTGAATTTGACGTTGATCACTTTACCCCAGCCCTTTGGCTTCCCTTCCTTAATGGTGGAAATAGTACTTTTCAAGGATGCAAAAGATGGAATGATCCTCTGCACAGGCTCTGTAACACCCCACTTTCCCGAATTAAAATAAATTATGATTATTAAAAAAAACATCAGAGTTCTCCACCAAAGTGGGATATCACATCACATAATTCAACATACTCTTCATTAGAAGGTTTTCAAATCAAAACAACAGAAAATATTCATTAGTTCATCAATCTCGGCCATCCGCCAATACATGAAAATATTCATTAATAAAATTCACCAACACATGATACGTCGCAGGAAAGTAAAACAAGTTCAACTAAATCAAAAGAAAACGCCCAAGTCCCGTGCTACGTATTAGAGCATCCTAAGACTCGACTCGCACACCTCTATCCAAGCTAGCTAAGTACCTGGATTGTCTGTACTTCCGAAGAAGCACAAACCACAACAACAACAACAAAGGGGTGAGAAAACATGATCAAAATTATCGGTAATACAGTACATGAAACAGTACATGAAATAAAGGTAGTAATCATATAATTCATCACCCAACATTCATCAAACACGACCTACTGTCCAACATCAACACAACACACCATAATGCAATTATGCAACTCAACACCATGCATGCGGTACCGACTCATTGGTTCATTTAATCGAACCCCAGATAGATCACATACACCCATCCTTGGCCATGATCTATCCCCACCATTCTCCGCAATGGAGTACAGATGAATCACATACACTCCTCTTGAGCAATGATTCGTCCCACCAAACACCATGATATGCATAACACCAAATGAATAACAAAAGAACTCAAGCCCACAAGGTGCACACGATCCCCTGATCACATCACCATACATCATACATACGTATTGTTCATCAATTTATTATTTTAATTAAAATCACACGATCCCCCGGATCCTATCACCATACCGTATACATAACTCACACCATACTCTACTTATTTCAACTAACTTCACTCACTACATAATTTCACCTTTTAATGTCAAGTATACACTCTTCACCACTAATCACCATATCTATACTGGTCACAACTCAAGGGATACTACAAGACAACAGAACTATCCTCACCGTACAAAATCGCAATTTACTGTCAGGCTCGCTGGCTCATTCGCTTAGCGAAGCCCTAGCAAACGCTCACTAGCTGCTCGCCTAGCGAACTCCCTAGTGAAGGCAGACAGTAGCTACTGGAAGTGTTCTTTACCTCACTCGCCTAGCGAGTCCCTAGCGAATGCTTGCTACTAGCTCGCCTAGCGAAGGTGCTAGCGAGCGTCTGCGATTTCACAAAACCCTCACTGTTCAACAATGTCATCTTGCTCAATTCCAAACCTATCTCTCTACTTCCATCTCCCATCCTATCATTACCACAACCAGTACATACTACTCTAGTCATTATTCTATCAATTTATCTCCAGAACCCACATCTATGTCCATCATCAGAACTACAAAAGTTACTCCGAACCTCACCAAAATCACACCATATGTGCACCCATTCATCAATGGCAGCAACAATCATAAAAACATCAACATGCACGAAATTCATCATAATCAACAACAATCAAAGACATATCAACATATCAAACATATTCATCAAACCCCTACGGGGTTAAGGAATCCCCACTACCCAATTTCATGTAAACACCAATCCCAATCAGTTTCTCCCCCCTTACCTCGATTAATGCTCCGATTGACGAAGAACCCGAAGAATCGTTAGCCATAGCCTTCTTCTCTTCCTCCTTGTTCTTCCTCTTTAATCTTCTCTCTAAAACTTGTTTATCGTGTTTCTAACTCTCCCTCTTTCCCAAACTCTTCTAATACCCCTTTTAATCCTTATTTTATTTTATTAATCCAATAATAATAATACTAATAATAATAATATACTAATAATAATAATATTACTAATTATTAGATTATCATCATTATTAATTATATTATATTATTATTAAACTCTATATTTTATTAAATAATTCCTATAAATTAAGGACACCTACCCACACGCTCAGGCTCACTCCCCCACAAAAGACACACCAAAATAAAATAACACCAATAGACTAAATAATTAAAATGGGTGTTACAGGCTTCACTACCTCTAACAAGATTGCATTTGCAATTTCAAGCACTTGGAAAGAAGTTTCCAACACATCCTCATCTGCCTCGATGTACTTGAATGAAGAAAGATTTCTTACCATGAGATTTTCCTCTACAAATATGGTCACCAACCTGTCGTCAATAACAAACTTCATTTTCTGATGCAAGGTTGATGTCACTGCCCCAGCGACATGAATCCATGGCCTTCCCAACAAGTAGCTATAGTTGGGGTTGATATCCATAACCTGAAAGGTTACATCAAAAACATGGGGACCAATAAGAATGGTCAACTCCACTTCACCAATCACGGTCCTTCTCGAACCATCAAATGCTTTCACAACAAGAGCACTTGGTTTCATCTCCGCTCCTACATATGCCAGCTTTGCTAGAGTTTTTTGGGTAACACATTGAGGGATAATCTAGTGTCTACCAATACCCTAGCCAAAGTGTCCTCTTTACATTTAACATAAATGTGCAAGGCATGGTTGTGATTATTACCTTCTTTGGGAAATTCCCCTACATCAAAGCTTAATGTATTACAGGCGGTGATTTTAGTTATCACTCCATCAAATTGTTTAATAGTGATATCCTGTGTCACATGAGCTTGAGTAAGAATCTTCTGCAGAGCACTGCGATATGTGGGGGATTACATAAGGAGAGATAGTATTGAAATTTTGGATGGTGTTTGATGTAATTGGTTAACAACCTTGTAATCATGTTTCTTTATGATTCTAAGGAATTCTTCATCTTCATTGAAAGAGACAACTTCTTTGTCTTTTGAGGGAACGGTAGTGGTTTCATTTGACGTCTGATGTATCACACGAATTGGAGGGTTATAAATTTGACCGCTGCAGGTCATTCTGCTCGGCCCTGCTATGTTTGTTACCTCATCATTAACAACCTTCAACACTTTTTCTGGATTTATAGTCTTCTGATTACCATCAGCCACTTCATAATTCCAAGGCACAAATTTTGTACTCTTGTAAGGAAAAGGAGTGGGTCCTCGCTCAACAGATGCTTTTAGAACATGAACAGTCTTCTTACCTTGAACAGGAGTCACAACTGGATCTGGAAGATTAGAAACTGGTTTAGGCAAATTGAAGACATGCTTAACTTCATTGTGAGTAGGCACAACCAATTTGAACACGGGAGTTGGTAAATTGGACACTGGCTCAATCACAGTTACCACATTCTTCTTCACACATTTGCTAATCTAAAGTACACCTTGGTCAATTAAGATCTGGACGTCCCTTTGGACTCCTTCACACCCCTTCGGCTGAACAACACATTTGGAACAATTCTTGTCACACTTTGGCTAAACCATCTTCAACCAATTTCGCATGAAATTCTAGAAATGGAGTTTTGATGTCCTTCACATTACAGATCAAGACTTCATCAACTTCTTCTTCTATGGCATTGATAGATTCCCCATGGGTAGGAAAAGGATTACTATTCACATTTGGACTTGTATCATTGAAAGACATAATCTTCTTCTTAATCAACTCCCTCACAATATGTTTTAAGGCATAGCAACCCTCAAGATCATGTCTAGGAGCCCCCTCATTGTAAAGAGGTGGAAGTGAATCTGGAGGAGGACCCAAAGGCCTTGGAGTTTCCAAGCCTTGCTCAATAAGGAATGGATACAATCTTGTGTAGGTCATATGGATGGGGGCTATAGAAGGCATCCCTCCCTACCTTCTACCTTGATTATTCTAGCGTTGAGAGTAGGGGTAACAGCTGCCACATATGGTTAAGGGGAAAACTGATATGTTGTTTGTTGAATGAATTGTTGTTGTTGTTTTGGTTGTTTTTTCCAAGATGAATTTCTTCTACAGACAGACATTACATCATTGGTTTCTCCTTCTTTCTTCTTATGGAAATTGCTAAGAGGCTTTTTGGCATGGTTAGTTGCACTGTTGGAACTTCCAACTGAACTGCTCATCTTTCCATTTTTCATACCCAACTCTACCTTGATTCCCACAACCACCAAATAAGACAAACTAGCAGTGGCACTACCCACCATACTCTTATAAAAATATGGTTGTACAGTATTGACGAACCAGTCTGCTAACTCTTTCTCTGACAAAGGAGGCTCTACCTGAGAAGCAGTCTCTCTCCATCTTTGTGCATATTCCTTGAAAGATTCAGAGCTTTTCTACGTCATGCTTAGCAGTTTTCTTCTTTCTGGGGCCACATCCATATTATATTTATAATATTAATGAAAGTATCAGAAAGATCTTGGAAGCACCTAATACGAGTTTGATCTAGTCCCAAATACCACTTTGACGAAGCACCTTTCAGTCTGTCTTGAAAATAGTGTATCATCTGCTTGTCGTTATCAACATGGGTAACCATTTTTTGGTAGTACATGATCATATGAATTTTTTGGAATGTAGTACCTTCATAGTGATCAAAACTAGGAACTTTGAACTTATGAGGGATAACCAGACCAGATACGAGATACATTTCTTTGGCAGCATCGCCAAAGATTTGATCTCCTTGTACTACTATTAGCCTTTTCTCAATAGTCTTGACATTTTCACGAAGCTTATCATTCTTCTCAAAATCATATTCAGAGGTATCAGGCACATCATAAACAGGTTGATGCTCATTGAAGTATGGTTACAAGCGTGTGTGCATAACAACTGGTGCAAATGTAGGGACTACATGTGGAGCTTCAGAAACCAGAGGAACAGTTTGTTGAGTAGTAGGAGCCACAACAGGTGCGAGCATAAAACCAAGAGGGAGACCATATGGAGGTAGACCTATTGTAGTAACTATTGTTGGGGAGGGTTCCACAACAATGTTGACAATTTCAAAGACAACAGTGGTCTGGGAGTTGTCCTACATTGCCACGTAGGTCTTCCAATTCGTTACTGACTCGATCTAGCTCATGATTCTCTTCTGCCATTCTTCTTCTGGCCTGAGCATGGGTATTGTACTGATATGGAGGATTCAGCTTGAAAACTAGAGATGATAAGACAAAATGAGTTTTTACTTGAAGAAGTGCAATGCAAATGTGACAACAAGTGCAAATTCGAAATGCAAATGCAAATGCAAAAAGTTTCATGGAACTTAATAAATATTTGCAAACATCAAGGAGAAACATAAAGAGAACTTATTTTCATTATTCAAAAGAGGATTACAAATTTAGTACTTCTTACAAGAGTCCTAAACAAAAAGCTAAATAAAAGCTAACAAAAGTCCTAAGGAGATTCTCCTAGCAGCCTCATGTTGAACTTCTTGATCTACTCCTCCATCTGAGTCTTCATGGGAATGAGCTTATCTGTGATCAGCTTCCAAGGAATTGACTGATGACTAGAGGAAAATAAATCCTCTTGTGCCTTCCTCTTCTTTCTAGAGAGTGCTTCTTCAGTCTTCGTCAATAGCTATCTTTGTAGTTCTGCGTTTTCTCTGACGACAACTTGATACTTGTTCTTCCGATCATCTCCTTCTTGTTGTGCTTTGCTCAAAGAGATCTTTAACTTCTCTGCTTCAAACATGAAGATTAGAGTGGGATCTTTCTTTAGAGACATGGGCTCTTGTCGAGGATAATGCATCTTTAACTTGATGGTCCTATCTCGGACCCATTGAAGATAGGGTTCTAATGAAACACAATTAGGCTTTCCCAAGTCTTTCTTTCCCTTCCTATGCAAATTGTGCCAAGAAACCACAATATTTTCCTTGAGCTCTTTTCTATATTCATAATCCTTGAAGAAGATACTCTCCACATGAATACCATTGGGTTTGTCTTTCAAAGGATGCCCTAGCTGACGGCGAGCCAAGACTGGATTGTAACTGATCCCTCCTTTGGTACCAAGAAGAGGTATGTTGGCAAAGTCCCCATAGCTATCAATGATCATTACCCCATCATAGACACAATTGTACCAATCAACATCAGAGTGAGTAAGAGACATAATCTTTTGCTACCACCACAAACCATTCTTGAGATCCCAAACAGAGCTAGACTTGGGCAAGTGAGAAATAAAACACTTGTATAGTAATGGAACACAACATGTGATCATCCCTCCTTTATGGAAGTTCCTCAAGTGAACGGAATGATAATCATCTGCTAACAAGGTAGGCATTGGGTTCTTCTTTAGGAAAATCTTGATAGCATTGTTGTCGGTGAAGTCATCAAAGCTAGATAAGAGAAACACACCATAGATGAGTAAGGCAAGAATAGCCTCAAATGCATCCATGCTCAAGTTATCAACATAGTATTGAGTTTTGTCCATCAAAAATTTTGTGGTCAACCCAAAAACTCCTCATTTGGTGGTCATGTTGGCTTGAATTTTAGACAATTCCAAATGTGTGGCTTTGGAAATGTCTTGTTCCTTAGGATATTTCTCCAAGATAGGAAAGGGAAACTCATCAAGGATAGGCAACCCAACTAGATAAGAGTACTCCTCTAATGTAGGCACAAGTTGGTAGTCGGGGAAGGTGAAACAATGGTAGACTAGATCATAAAATTGAAGTAGTGTAGAAAGAAGTCCATCTTCCATCTTTGTCTTCAACAGTGATAAAATTCCCCATACTTGTTCTTGAAACCTTCTTGGCCTGCAACCAAAGCTATTCTTCTTAGGTCATCTAGCTTTGGACTCTTGAAAGTGTACTTCAAAGTTTTTTTCCTTTCACAATCCATGATCCTATGATGTTTGCAAACAAAAGCTCTAAGTTCCATGAAACTTTGATGAAAATGATGCTTATGAATGTATGCACAAACATAGCAAGGTTAAACACAACAAGGTTTACAGGCTTGCATGAAGTCAAAGTCTTACCCCTCCCATTTAGTATGTCCTAGAGTTTATTGTGTACATGTACAATGGGTTATAACAAGTTCTCAAAGTCATCAATCCATCTTTCAGATATTATCAATTCCTAATTACTCGGTAGTTAATAATATTTTAAAGAGAACCTCTTTTGAGTGTAGTATCTGTTGCACCCCAAAATTTGACCAACCGGGTCTCGCATTGGGTCCTATGTTTCGACGCATAATCGCATTCGCACCTGCATATTGCATACAGTGCATTTCCCATTTGTTTTGATTTTATCAGGGATCACAGCTCTCGTCTCGTGTTTCAGGTGTTTTTTTTTATCAGTTTGAGTAGGTAGAATCGTATTTTTGGGATATTTCGGTGCCCGTTTATTTTTACCGACTATTTTGGTGCGCTCTCGCAGTGTTTTGTGTCGTTCGGTGCTATTTTTGTTCCTCTGGGAATTATTGTGATTTTTTTCTGGATTTTATTGGCTATTTTTAGGATTAAATAGATTTTTAATCATTTTTAGCATTTTATAGGATATTAGGTAGATTTTAATATTTTTAGATAATATAGAGCAATATAGTTTTTAGAATTTTTAAATAGAATTTAATAGCATTTTTCATTTTAGAATATTAATAGGATATTAATAGATTTTAAATAGTTTTTAGGATATAATGTTTTAGAATAATAAATAATAGGGTAATAGAAATTAAATGTTTTTAATTTTAGATATAGAATAATAATAGATTTTTTTAGAGTTAAATAGATTTTTTCTTTATTTTCTTTTATAGAATTTAAATAGATTTTCTAGGTTTTATTAGGAATTAATTAGTGGGATTATTAGATTAGGATTAATTGAGATTTAGTTAGGATTAATTAGTGGTAAGCATTTTCATTAGTTTTTAATCCATTTCCCTAATTTTGTTTCACTTAATTATGCAGCTTTTTTGTGAGTTTTTTTTTCCAATCATTTTCGTGTGGGCTTCAGTCCAATTCGCAAGCCCATTACTCAGCTTTAGTCCAGAAATTGTCCAGAAGGTCTAGATTTAATCCAGCTTTCTCCAGCGAAATCCATAAGGTTCTGGAACGTGCCAGAACTGCCAGCAGTATAAAACCAGCTCGCCACATGTTGGCCGGGGGGCTGGCCCCACGTTTTGCCTTCAGCCCACGCCACGTCGCCCCCAGACACTCTCTCACTCTGCCACGCATGGGGACACGCGTCCCACATGCGTAATACCCCTCCACCAGCTGCAGCCACGCGTCACACCCAAGTCCTCGCCTGAGACGCCCACCGGCCGGCCTGCATGGCCGGCGACCGCCGTACCTCACCAGAAACCTCCACCACCCTCAACCCAGAAACATCCAAGAAATCACCATCTTCAAGTTCCTTCAACCAATCCAGAAACCACCACCTTCATCTCCTTCCTCCGATCACCATCATTCATCTTCCTCATCCAACTTCCTCACCGTAAACCTCACCGGAACCCTAAAACCCAGAATCCCCAACATCAACAATAACCAAGAAATTTCAGAAAACCTGCTCATCGCTAACCTAATCTTCCTCGTTCCCATATCAGATTCAGGAAAATGTTCATCATGAACAACAAGAGTTCATCCAAATCCCCAGGATCCTTCATCGCCATCCATCCACGATCTTCCATCACCCGAAAACGTAGCACATAAGAGCTCCGATCAGGGTTCATCATTGTTCTTCGCTCGTCCAAGAACACCTTCAAGCTCCAGAAATTACTCCAAACATCTTCATCAATCTGGATCGGTCTTCATAGAATTCTTCCAGATCTTCAACGGTCCGTCAAAGATCCACGAAGAACATGCATCTTCAGTGAATGATCATCATAGATCTTCATCATTCATCATCAGATTTGTCAACTCGACATCGCTTCAAGATTCATCAAAACTCAGTGATAATCGCTTTCCAGATCTTCATCGCCACAAGTTCATGCATCTTCATCATCCTTTCCATTTTCCAGTTTTAAGTATCATCATCTGTGAATCTTCGTCAAGAATGGATCTTCAAGGTCGTTAAAATTCCTCTGAGATTGCCGAGTTGTGGATTTTTGATGATAAGATTCATGGTGCGTTTGGTTTGAGATTAGTTGATAGAAAGAATACTGTGAGGGAGAGATTTTGAGACTGAGAGAGGATTTGAAACGGAAGGTTGAAGAACGAGAGAGTGAGAGAAGGCTGAACAACGTGAACAGAGATGGAGGAGCTTGGTTTACGACGACGGCGGTTGAGAAAAGGCTAGGGTTCTGAGTGAATGGAGAAGGAGAAGGGAGGTGGACCAGGTTGGGCTTTGGGGGCTACGAGGCCCAACTACATTTTTGGAGCAACACTCCCCTCCGTTTTTTTTTCTCTCTGCTTGCGTTTGTTTTCTGGGCTGGGCCCAACACGACAACTGCATACACGCTCCGTTCCAGCTATACACCCCCTCCTGGGATTTCTGTTTTTGGTGTGATTTGTTTTGGGCTGGGCCCATTCTCAGTTCTTTTATTTTATTTTCTGTTAAATCCCCCCTGTAATCCATGCACCCCCTCCCCTTTTCTTGTATTTTTTTATTTTTATTCTTTTAAAGATTTTGAAAAGAAATAGAGAAAAATAGAAAAATATATTTGAAAAAATAGAAAAAGAAAAGAAAAGAAATGTTAAGAAAAGAATTTGAAAAAAGGAAAAGAAAAAGAAATGTTGAGAAAAATATATTGAAAATATAGTGAAAAATATGGAGAAAATATTCAAGAAGAATTATGGAAAAAAATAAAGAAATATTATAAAAAAAATGCATAAGAAAATAGGGAAAAAGATGAGGAAAAATATTTTGAAAAAAAGAAAAGGGAAGAGAAATATTGAAAAAAAATATTATTAGTAGACTTAATATTTTTTAAGTACTTTTTCTTTTAGGATATTTCCATAGAGTCTATTTTACGATTTTTAGGATAGTTTAGAAGCCCATTTGTTAGGGGGCTATTTTCCATTCAATTTTTTAGATAGGATAGGATAGTGTTCCCAGGAGATTTATTTCCAGTATTCACCCATTGTAATCATTTTCCAGAGATTAATAAAACGAGATTTGAGCTGTGGTCCCGATAGTAGCCGAACTACAGCTGCTCTGATTCCTCGTACCAGACGAGGATATGTAGGCATAGGATGCGATATCCTAGCGAGCACACTAACGACTAACTTCTGTTCTCTCGCTGCTGTGCGATCGAGACTTTCCCGCTGACGACTAATCGATACCCTTTTTCTCTCTTGCCCGAGTGCATTTGAGACCAAGCCATAGTTTTGCCCATAGGTTCCCGACCCTGTGAAACCAGTTGTTTTTTCTCACTGCTGTGTGAGAATGTTTTGTTTAGCCGTAGTTAGTCTGAACTACGTAAAGCTCTGATCTTCCATCCAGTGGAAGTACGTAGGCACAAGACGCGAGGTCTTGGCGAGCCAATTTTCCCTGTAGTCCCGAACTACGTTGACTCTGACTTTCTCTCTTGAGAATACGTAGGCATAGAGTGCGACGCTCTATCGAGTCAATTCCCTTCCATTTAGATTTAGCAGCCGTAGATAGATTGTTTTGCATCCAGTAGACAACCCAAGCAAGCATGGATCCCGTCGAGTACGACGGACGTGAGGGGTGCTAATACCTTCCCCTTGCGTAACCGACTCCCGAACCCAGGTTTTGGTTGCGATGACCATACCTTTCCCCGTTTTTGCGAGGTTTACTTCGAGCGTTTCCTTTCCCGCTCTGAGGGATAAATAATGCACGGTGGCGACTCTTCTGTCAGCCGGCGCCGATTTTCGCATAAGCGACAGCTGGCGACTCTGCTGGGGACTTGATAGTTTCCTAGGGATCCAACGTCCCGAAAGCGAGTCAATTTTGGGATCCAACGTCCCTTGAGAGAGTCAATCCTAGCGCTTGTTTGCTTGGCTATTGGGGTTTTATTTATCGATATTATCTGTTGCTGTTGGGGTGTTACGGGTGTTCTATGATATTGAGATAAGCCGGACCTGGGCTTGAGTATGAGTATGCACCTAGATATAGTTGCAGAGAAGTAGTAGACGAACCTGTCTGCTGAGCAGGCACAGTTCCCTACGAAAATTCGCGCTCGGACGAGGTTCTCGCAGAGGTGCTCCTTTCCGGTCCTGAGGATCTGAGGGGAGTCCAGACGTGAGGATTGTCGACTCTGGGAACCGATCATTTGGAAGTTAGCTAAGTGAGGCCTCTTCACGAGATGACGATGCCACTCCTTCTGGGAATCGTATCATTCCTCATGAAAGTCTGTGACGCTGACAACCGCATAGGATGCCGTACCTTGTCAGATATAGGTCCACACCTGTGAGTGGGGGTTTTTTTTGTGTGCAGGAAACTTGACTTCCAACCTACCCATTATTCTGGTCTTCTCTTCAGAGCAACCGTACTCCGTCAGCAGTACAGCAGTATTTAGATTATGTGGGGGCTGTGATCCCGTGTTTGTTGCATTGCATTGCATTTGCATAGGCATCTTCGCATCATATTGCATATCATTCGCCAGCTAGTCAGAGCTCTTATCCAGCCATTATTTTGATCCTGAAGGTGAGTATTGAAGACGACCAAGGGGTGGAAGCAGATTTGAGCAGAATCGAGCATCGAAGTCAGCTGAAGACCGTTGGTAGCTATGTCAGAGAGCGGCTTCCAGTTTGTTGATACCTTGTCAGGTTTCACCGTGACGTCCAATCCTCTGTATGGATCTCCGCACGACGAAGACTTTCCGCAAGTGAACAACCTTACTGCAGCTCAGCTTGTGCATCCATCTGTTGAAGACCAAGGTCTGCGTGAGCAGTTTGTTATCCGAGGTGAACGTTCTCCTTCTGTTGATGTCTCAGACTACCAGGGTTTTGCCTTCCCTGTGCCAAAGCCCCGAAGAGAGGTCCCGACAGCAAAGA
Organism: Lathyrus sativus; assembly: GCA_963859935.3. Classification (NCBI taxonomy): domain Eukaryota; kingdom Viridiplantae; phylum Streptophyta; class Magnoliopsida; order Fabales; family Fabaceae; genus Lathyrus; species Lathyrus sativus. Next base: position 349,202,492 of record OZ012740.1, on the reverse strand, counting down.
ATGAAGACCCATTAGCTCCCGTGTATGCTGAAAGGTTTCGTGCATTAGAGGAAAGATTCAAAGCCTTGAAAGGTAAAGACGCTGTTACTCCTAGTGCTGCAGATATGTGTCTGGTTCCTGGCCTAGTGTTACCTCCGAAGTTCAGAATGCCGAGGTTTGAAAGGTACAAAGGAGATAGTTGCCCGAAGCAACATTTGGTGATGTTCTGCCGAAGAATGACTTCATTTGTGCACAACGACAAGCTGATGATTCATTGCTTTCAAGATAGTCTGACTAGGGCACCTCTGAGTTGGTATATGCAGTTAGAGCGTGATCAGATCCGATCATGGATGGACTTAGCCAATGCCTTTCTGAAGCAGTATGACTATAATCTTGATGAAGCTCCTATTCGCATGCAGCTGCAAGAATTGTCTCAAGGGAACAATGAACCTTTCAGAAAGTATGTTCAGAGATGAAGAGAATTTGCTGGTAGAGTGCAACCACCGCTCCTAGACCAAGAGCTGAAAGGCATGTTCGTGAACTCCTTGCAGAGCCCGTACTTCGAAAGAATGCTTGGAACCGCACCAAATTTCCCTGAGTTGGTAAGGACGGGAGAGCACATCGAGTATGGTGTAAAGACTGAAAGAATCCTGAATGTTTCAAAACGTCAGGCCAGTGAAACTGAATCCCTCTGTGGCTCTCAATCTAAAGAGGAAACTATGATCAATGCGGTCCTGACAGATGTGGGATATCCTCAAGTCGAATCGGTGAAATCTGTTGGTTCTCCGTCTTCTCAGCGGTCAGTATCTTCTGCGTCTCGTTATTCTGAACAGACAACTGTGCCTGGGGCACCATATCAGGAATCTTATGTCGCTCTTCTTGGAAAGCAGCAAACTCGTGGCCAAGGTTATCAGAATCAGCGTCAGAATCAGAACCGACCTCGTAGCAACTTGGAACGAAGGAACGCTCCTTTCCACCCAGTGCCGATGCCGTATAGCCAGTTTCTACCATCTTTGATCCAGAAGTCTTTGGTGGAGCCGAAAGCTCTCAAGCCCGTGCCAGAGCCTTACCCTCATGGGTACAATCCCCACGTTCAGTGTGGTTATCATGGTGGCTCTCCGGGGCATTCGACGGAAGATTGCAAGGCATTTCAGGCGAAGGTACAGCAGTTGATTGATCAGGATCGCATTTCCTTTCGAGAAGGGTTTCTGTTTGTTCATCCCAACCATTCAGCTGTCTAAGCTCGTAGACTCAGAAGCATTCCCCAGCAAAAGCCAGTGGTTCAGACAGGCAGGCGCCTCAGCATTGGCCGTTCTCAGACTATACATCATTTGCATTTGTAGTTTCTTTTCTGGTAGTTACTACTTGCTTTTAAAACATTGTATGTTTCGAATGGTGATAATAATGAAGTGACTATGCATTTTTCTGAATTAGTCATGTCGTTGTCGCTCATTTATTGCATTGCACTGACACTTGCATTTTTATTCACTCCACTTTATCACTGTGACTAGCAAACATTGGAGGGAGGATGACGAAACTGAAACTCATGACCGATGATCGTAGGCTTTCAGATAAGACCGTACCGATGACGTACAAGGCATTGTTTCAAATCCCCCAAACACTGGAGATATAAGGAGTTAGTCCCTTGTTAACCACTTCGAGCCAGGAAGTAGAAGTTTTTTCGGACTTTTTAACCCTTACATCTTAACCCGGGGCAGGGTAGTTGTCAGTTAGCTTGACCGAGCATTCAAGTCTTACAGAGGAGTGTTGTCTTTCAAGGACCAACCAGTTTACACCTTTCAAGAGGTCAAATCTCACCAATCAGGAGTGAGACAGTTACAACCCTTTCGGAGCAATCAAAACAACCAGTGTCACACGACTTTGTTCCAAAAGAAAGAAGAAAGAAAGCCCGCTAAGTAAAAAGAAAGAAAAGTTGAGAAAGCTAATACTTAGGCAAAAATCAGGGCATCCCGCTGGACTTCAAAAGAAATCGAAAAATCGAAAAGAACTCAAAATGAGTCAGTCCAGGAAAAAGTTAGGGAATCAAAAGAATGAAAAAGAGGGATTAAAAAGAAATTTTCCCCAGCAAATCACAAAGACGTGTACACAGACACCGAAAGCGAAGAAGGAGTAACTGTCACTCCGAAAAACCCGATGAATTCCTTAACTGTGGTTCTTACCATTCAACATACCTCTCGAAGAGGCGGGCGCTTGTGCCAGGTTAACTGAACCTTAGGATCGGAGATCATCACGTAGAAGGGGTGGGTACAAATCAAAATTTGAGCCAAATATCCTTTGTTTCACGAACCGTGAACCCGACCACGATACAACCCTTAAAAGACCTAATTGAGGCAGGGTTAGTCTGAAGCGCATTACGATAAGGTTGAGTAACCTGACTCCTTCTTGACTTGCTAGTCACATCCTTGTTGTATTTTTCACTGACCACGTAAGCACTACGTTTGAACTTTGGTTCATTCGTCACTCAATCATGCATGTAAATGAGTGACAACTCAAAATTTTTCAAAATCTGCATAACCACTGCATTAAGATTACCATTCGTGAATAGACAATGTTAATTGCAGGTTAGTAGTTGACAGGAAAGAAATTCCAACAGGGAATAATCGAGCAGGACTGAGTAATTCAGCAGTCTGAACCAGAATGGTGAATGTTGTGAAGCCCAATGAATCAGGGGCATCGACTTCCAGTAAGTTCGGTATCAGTTAGTCTGAGGACAAGTCCCGAAGCTTCAGTTGATCAGGGGCAGTTTGTTTGAGAAGCAGTTGATCAGAAGTGAGTCTTCTTGAGAGCCAATCAGGGGCAGCTATGCAGAGCGTTGAGATTTGAAAGCAGATACTTCCAGTGGATAATCAGATCGGGTTAAGTCGCTAGAACGCTCATTCAGGGGCAAGTCGGTTCAGAAATGGTGAAATCAACTGGGTTGTTAGGTGTCTAAATTGGAGATTGAATTCTGTTGTCGTACAGACACCGGGGCAAGTAATCTCGAGGTTGTCTCGTAGCAAGCTGTTCAGAGCAGGTATTCCCTAGAGTTAGATTGGGGCAAGAAGAGTTAGACTGGGGCAAGTTGTGCAAGCCAGTATTTTTATCCCCAGCTAAGTGTACTTGGGGCAAGTTGTTCAAACCAGCCTGTTTATCCCCAGCCGGAGTGGAGTATCGGGGAATCATGTCAGTACCCTTATCAAAAACCTGAGCCTTTCAAATAAGAAGGTCTTGTTGTCGTTGGATCATTATCCTGCAGTTTAAACCTGTTGCGTGTCAGTAACCAGTCATTTCCAAAGTCCAGTTCTCGCCTGGCAAACCCTTCCGTAAGCATCAGTTCCCGTCTGGCGCAATTTATTGTAAGTATCAGTTCTCGTCTGGTGCAGTTTATTGTAATCAGTTCTCGTCTGGTTACCGTTTCTTCAAGTGTTGTATCAGTTCTCGCCTGGTACATGTCGTTGCGTAACCAGTTCTCGCCTGGTCATCGTGTGTTTTAACCTATGTGTTATACCAGTTCTCGTCTGGTGTACGTCAGCTTTCAGCCAGTTCTCGCCTGGTTGTCTATATCTCAGTCTGTTATTTCAGTCAGCCCCGTCTGATGTCTAAACAAAAATCAATGTTTGTTCAATTTACCTAACCTATCAATTCTCGTCTGGTAGTCTACCTTTGAATGCTAGTTCTCGTCTAGTATTTCCATATTTTTCCAATGTGTACATAATCCGTGTTTATCCTAAACCAGAAGAAACAAAAAACCTAAAGGTATCTGACACAGTATTTCCCAATGACTCGCATGTTGTCATGTTCCCCGATACGAAGCTCGACGGATGCCAGCGCCCCGATTAATGGTTGAAATCCTTGTGGATGTTGTTAAATCAGAATTGCCACTCTTCAGCAGATGAAAGTTGCTTATTATCCCCGGAAGAATCGAGATCGTATTTTACCCCGTATCAGAGTAGGATCAGGAGTATCCTCAGCAGATTGAGATTGATATCCGTGATAGTAGGGGCATTTCCAGCAGCGTGCTGCGCGCAATCAATCCCAGTTTGGGTCAATCCCCGCAGAGTACAATCAAGTTGCCAATGATTTGAAGAAAGCATCCCCGAGCAGAGTTGTCTTTTCTTTCCCTAGTGAAGTCGTCAAGCAGGGTTGCCTTTTCATTTCTCCAGCAGAACGGTTATCCCCAGTGGATTTGGTTTCTCGTTTCTTGCATTTATTTTGCTGAGACAATTCTGTGACTTCAGTTCATCCCCAGTAGAGTTGACGTTACCTTCGGCATTTATTTTGCCAAGTGGTTTTCAGACCTGGTGTTCTCTGGCAGCTCGAGCCTGCATTAGCATTTGCATATATAGTCATAGCATTTATACAAGCATATAGTATATCCATGCCGTATGGGCCTCGCATTTTCAAACAGAACGCATAGCATTTACATGTCATATAGGGCATTGCATCATTATCAAGCATACGCATGTCGAAACATAGACCAGGATGGTTACCTATTGGATTTCGAATTTGTTCACCTGCAGAGTTGTTTGGTTCAGCTTCTCGACTTCCCCAGCAGAGTGATTCTTCATTTGGTTGTTACGTTAGCATCAGGAAAAAAACAACAACAACAACGAAGATTGACATATATCAGACTTCTGAAGCTGCCCCCTTCGTCAAAATAGGTGCCAGGCAGTTCCATTCAGAATTCCCCAGGAGAATTGTCCTCAAGTTCGCAGTGAACTGTGAGTTGACCAGATTTGATCCCATGAGAGAGATGGGAATCAAGGTGTTTGCTTTGCGAAGCATTATTTCAATACTTGTGGCGTCACACAGGTGTTGAAAAGGAGAAGAAAATTTTATCAGAAAATTGACCAGTTGTTGCCGTGACAACCAAACTTCAGTTATGGGAAGCTATTCCTCAAGCAGCTTTGCAGTATATTCTTGCGGTTGGCAAATTTCAGGGTTCCATTTGTATTCAACCGTCATCTACCTTGAATGTTTGAAGGCTGAGCGCTCTTCACCCATTCAGGTCGAAGTCGCTTGAATAGGGGCAGCTGTTGCACCCTAAAATTTGACCAACCGGGTCTCGCATTGGGTCCTATGTTTCGACGCATAATCGCATTCGCATCTGCATATTGCATACAGTGCATTTCCCATTTGTTTTGATTTTATCAGGGATCACAGCTCTCGTCTCGTGTTTCAGGTGTTTTTTTTTATCAGTTTGAGTAGGTAGAATCGTATTTTTGGGATATTTCGGTGCCCGTTTATTTTTACCGGCTATTTTGGTGCGCTCTCGCAGTGTTTTGTGTCGTTCGGTGCTATTTTTGTTCCTCTGGGAATTATTGTGATTTTTTTCTGGATTTTATTGGCTATTTTTAGGATTAAATAGATTTTTAATCATTTTTAGCATTTTATAGGATATTAGGTAGATTTTAATATTTTTAGATAATATAGAGCAATATAGTTTTTAGAATTTTTAAATAGAATTTAATAGCATTTTTCATTTTAGAATATTAATAGGATATTAATAGATTTTAAATAGTTTTTAGGATATAATGTTTTAGAATAATAAATAATAGGGTAATAGAAATTAAATGTTTTTAATTTTAGATATAGAATAATAATAGATTTTTTTAGAGTTAAATAGATTTTTTCTTTATTTTCTTTTATAGAATTTAAATAGATTTTCTAGGTTTTATTAGGAATTAATTAGTGGGATTATTAGATTAGGATTAATTGAGATTTAGTTAGGATTAATTAGTGGTAAGCATTTTCATTAGTTTTTAATCCATTTCCCTAATTTTGTTTCACTTAATTATGCAGCTTTTTTGTGAGTTTTTTTTTCCAGTCATTTTCGTGTGGGCTTCAGTCCAATTCGCAAGCCCATTACTCAGCTTTAGTCCAGAAATTGTCCAGAAGGTCCAGATTTAATCCAGCTTTCTCCAGCGAAATCCAGAAGGTTCTAGAATGTGCCAGAACTGCCAGCAGTATAAAACTAGCTCGCCACGTGTTGGCCGGGGGGCTGGCCCCACGTTTTGCCTTCAGCCCACGCCACGTCGCCCCCAGACACTCTCTCACTCTGCCACGCATGGGGACACGCGTCCCACATGCGTAATACCCCTCCACCAGCTGCAGCCACGCGTCACACCCGAGTCCTCGCCTGAGACGCCCACCGGCCGGCCTGCATGGCCGGCGACCGCCGTACCTCACCAGAAACCTCCACCACCCTCAACCCAGAAACATCCCAGAAATCACCATCTTCAAGTTCCTTCAACCAATCCAGAAACCACCACCTTCATCTCCTTCCTCCGATCACCATCATTCATCTTCCTCATCCAACTTCCTCACCGTAAACCTCACCGGAACCCTAAAACCCAGAATCCCCAACATCAACAATAACCAAGAAATTTCAGAAAACCTGCTCATCGCTAACCTAATCTTCCTCGTTCCCATATCAGATTCTGGAAAATGTTCATCATGAACAACAAGAGTTCATCCAAATCCCCAGGATCCTTCATCGCCATCCATCCACGATCTTCCATCACCCGAAAACGTAGCACATAAGAGCTCCGATCAGGGTTCATCATTGTTCTTCGCTCGTCCAAGAACACCTTCAAGCTCCAGAAATTACTCCAAACATCTTCATCAATCTGGATCGGTCTTCATAGAATTCTTCCAGATCTTCAACGGTCCGTCAAAGATCCACGAAGAACATGCATCTTCAGTGAATGATCAGCATAGATCTTCATCATTCATCATCAGATTTGTCAACTCGACATCGCTTCAAGATTCATCAAAACTCAGTGATAATCGCTTTCCAGATCTTCATCGCCACAAGTTCATGCATCTTCATCATCCTTTCCATTTTCCAGTTTTAAGTATCATCATCTGTGAATCTTCGTCAAGAATGGATCTTCAAGGTCGTTAAAATTCCTCTGAGATTGCCGAGTTGTGGATTTTTGATGATAAGATTCATGGTGCGTTTGGTTTGAGATTAGTTGATAGAAAGAATACTGTGAGGGAGAGATTTTGAGACTGAGAGAGGATTTGAAACGGAAGGTTGAAGAACGAGAGAGTGAGAGAAGGCTGAACGGCGTGAACAGAGATGGAGGAGCTTAGTTTACGACGGCGGCGGTTGAGAAAAGGCTAGGGTTCTGAGTGAATGGAGAAGGAGAAGGGAGGTGGACCAGGTTGGGCTTTGGGGGCTACGAGGCCCAACTACATTTTTGGAGCAACACTCCCCTCCGTTTTTTTTTCTCTCTGCTTGCGTTTGTTTTCTGGGCTGGGCCCAACACGACAACTGCATACACGCTCCGTTCCAGCTATACACCCCCTCCTGGGATTTCTGTTTTTGGTGTGATTTGTTTTGGGCTGGGCCCATTCTCAGTTCTTTTATTTTATTTTCTGTTAAATCCCCCCTGTAATCCATGCACCCCCCCCCTCCCTTTTTCTTGTATTTTTTTATTTTTATTCTTTTAAAGATTTTGAAAAGAAATAGAGAAAAATAGAAAAATATATTTGAAAAAATAGAAAAAGAAAAGAAAAGAAATGTTAAGAAAAGAATTTGAAAAAAGGAAAAGAAAAAGAAATGTTGAGAAAAATATATTGAAAATATAGTGAAAAATATGGAGAAAATATTCAAGAAGAATTATGGAAAAAAATAAAGAAATATTATAAAAAAAATGCATAAGAAAATAGGGAAAAAGATGAGGAAAAATATTTTGAAAAAAAGAAAAGGGAAGAGAAATATTGAAAAAAAATATTATTAGTAGACTTAATATTTTTTAAGTACTTTTTCTTTTAGGATATTTCCATAGAGTCTATTTTACGATTTTTAGGATAGTTTAGAAGCCCATTTGTTAGGGGGCTATTTTCCATTCAATTTTTTTAGATAGGATAGGATAGTGTTCCCAGGAGATTTATTTCCAGTATTCACCCATTGTAATCATTTTCCAGAGATTAATAAAACGAGATTTGAGCTATGGTCCCGATAGTAGCCGAACTACAGCTGCTCTGATTCCTCGTACCAGACGAGGATATGTAGGCATAGGATGCGATATCCTAGCGAGCACACTAACGACTAACTTCTGTTCTCTCGCTGCTGTGCGATCGAGACTTTCCCGCTGACGACTAATCGATACCCTTTTTCTCTCTTGCCCGAGTGCATTTGAGACCAAGCCATAGTTTTGCCCATAGGTTCCCGACCCTGTGAAACCAGTTGTTTTTTCTCACTGCTGTGTGAGAATGTTTTGTTTAGCCGTAGTTAGTCTGAACTACGTAAAGCTCTGATCTTCCATCCAGTGGAAGTACGTAGGCACAAGACGCGAGGTCTTGGCGAGCCAATTTTCCCTGTAGTCCCGAACTACGTTGACTCTGACTTTCTCTCTTGAGAATACGTAGGCATAGAGTGCGACGCTCTATCGAGTCAATTCCCTTCCGTTTAGATTTAGCAGCCGTAGATAGATTGTTTTGCATCCAGTAGACAACCCAAGCAAGCGTGGATCCCGTCGAGTACAACGGACGTGAGGGGTGCTAATACCTTCCCCTTGCGTAACCGACTCCCGAACCCAGGTTTTGGTTGCGATGACCATACCTTTCCCCGTTTTTGCGAGGTTTACTTCGAGCGTTTCCTTTCCCGCTCTGAGGGATAAATAACGCACGGTGGCGACTCTTCTGTCAGCCGGCGCCGATTTTCGCAGTAGTGACAGTATCGCGTATCAATTATTTTGGGTATACACCCTCATAGTCATCGCACTACGTTCCTAACAAGGCCAAGTGTGGTTAAAGGTGACTAAAGGTTCTCAGCTTCATAGGCTCAATCAAGAAATAATTTCGTTTTCACAATCTCTTGATCAACAATACTTATTCTTAAAAGTGCCTCCACTGAGGGGTGATTTCTCAAGTTAGCTTGGTCGGGAATCAACTCCCTATAAGCCTCCTTGAATATACCATCTTCCTATCTTATTTTTATGCTCAAGTCCAAGTTGGGACTTACCTCACCACATAAGAGGTAACCACTCATTAAACAACAAAACAAAATAATAGCAAGCAAATAAATTCCCAAATATAAACAAGTTAGGCTTAACCCTTTTGGGTTTCCCCAGTGAAGTCGCCATTTCTGTTGCAATGAGAATTGGATATCAAGCTATTGATTAACTTGAATCACAAATCTTTAAGATTCACCACCGTACTTTATTTTATCCAAGGGAAAGGGAAAAGATCTTATAAACCCCTAGGTTTGCAATGTAACAACAATGCTAAGAGATCTAAGGTTCGGGGGTTGGTTATACCTATGGAAGGTGTTAGCATCCTAAGCATATATAATACTCTATAGGAACCTCTTGCTAATATTTCTGTTATTGTTTGCTATTTACTTTGATGTGTCTTGTGTTTGGGTTTTATTGGTGTGGGTAGGAGCCTAAGGGTTTATTTTTAAGTATGCTCGCCAAAACATCGAGGTCTTATGCCTACATATCCTTACAAGGATGGAATCAGAGCATTTCTAGTTCACCTCACTAGGGATGAATGGACACTTGATTATGATCAAGGTTCAAAGGGGGAAGTAAGTGTTATATCCTTAACACTTACATGACTTAACAAAGTCAAGAGAGTTATAAATTCTACCCTAAGTCTAAGTTCTATGATTTAATGACTCTAACAAGGTCAATGGGAAATGGGTATTGCTAAACTACCTATGACATTAATTTAATGAAGTATTATTTCCATTGGAATTAGGAACAAGAGGCAACAAAGGAGGATGAAAGCTAACAAGCTAGCATCTCTTGGGTAGTAACTTGACAAAGTTAAGAGAGTATGAACAAAAGGATGAAATGAACAAGTATGATATTCAAACATGATATCAATTGTAAGTATTCAAAGTAAACATTCAAACATGATGTCAATTATGGCATGACAAAGTTAAAGCACATGGTTACAACCAAAGCAAGGGAGTAGATATGGCAACATCTCAAGCAAGGACTTGAAAGAGTCATAAAAGAAACATGGTAACAACCAAGCACATTCAAAGTTTAAAGAAGTTACAAATCAATATGGTGACAACCAAAGTAAGTTTATACAAGAAAAACTGTTACAACATCTAAACACAAATGAAGTATAGTTCTAACAAGACTAAAGTATCATGGATGGCAAGTTTAAGCACACACTTAGGGCAAGCATGCATTAGGGTTTACTAACACCACTTAATCATAAATACAAGACAAGTAAAAATAAGTTGTAACAACACTTAATCATGAATACAATTTAAAATTTTCAATATGGGTAAGATGAAGTAAAACATGTATAAGTCAAGGCATTACTTATCATGGCATCATTCATGGTTCAAAAAAATCATGCATAAATCAAAACATTACTTAACATGGTAATATTCAAAATTCAAGTATGACATGTATAAGTTATAACAACACTTAAACATGGATGAGAACAAAGTTCAAAGTTAACATGCATAAGTCAAGACATCACTTAACATGAAGAAGATTCAAAGTTGGAATAAGGTATGTATAAGTCAAAGCATTACTTAACATGGTAATCAATCAAGATTCAAGGTAAATGTAAGTGCTTTTGATTGGCTGCATTTTATGGCAAAACATTAATGTATGAGTGTCGCATCGCTGCGAAGAGGGGCCGACAATGACAGAAGAGTCACCACCGCTTGTTATTTATCCCGAAGAGAGGGAAAGGAAACGATCGAAGAAAACCTAACGAAAAGGGAATAAGACAGGTCATCGCAACCAAATCTCGGGTTCGGGAGTCGGTTACGCAAGGGGAAGGTATTAGCACCCCTCACGTCCGTCGTACTTGACGGGATCCACGCTTTTCGTCTATCTAAAAGGGTGTTGAAACTATCTAGCTAAAGGCTCACGGGGACAAAAGAAAAGAAAAGAGACTCGATAGAGCATCACGGCTCTATGCCTACGTATTCCCTCGTACAATGGGAAAGTCAGAGTCAACGTAGTTCGGAAAACTACGGGTGAAGGGGGGAAGGTTGCACGCCAAGACATCGCCGTCTTATGCCTACGTATCCTCGTCTGGTACGAAAAATCAGAGTAAACGTAGTTCGGGCTGACACGACCACTGGTTGGTTCAAGTGTTTTAAATTGAGTAGGGTTAAACCTTAGTTCTAGCAGTTAGGGACGATGTATGTTTGCGGTAGAACCAAAGCTTAACAAAACTCTTTTTAAAAATGGTTTTCCAATTAAGATCTCGAAGGATAAAAAGATTTGATGTTTTTGTTTTTGTGTTTTTCAAGACAAGAAGTGGATTGAGTTATGGTTTGAAACTCATGTCGCACTAAAGACTATGACTTGAGAGCGAATGCGTTGCATATCTCCCAAAGGGCATACGCTAAAAACTATAGACAATTGAGAGGAGGCCCCCCAACCATTATTCCTCGAGTACTTAAGGCTCGTAGCGCACGACACAAATTGTCCTTTATTATGTGTTTTGAATTTTTTAGGAGATGAGAAGAGAAAGACTCAAACTAAGGGGAAATTGGACCCTAAAGTTGTCATACACAATGCTCCTAAAGTTGGGATGAGAGGGGAGAACTAACCTAATGTTATCATGCATAGGATTGAACACCTAATGTCTCTCCTACTCTCATCCTAAACGGATGGACAAGGAATCCTAGGGGGATCATGGCACAAAGCCAAGTAAACACTAAATAGCTCACTCACAAGTGAAATGAGAAAGAAAATAAATTTGCAGATTCAAAATAAAATGATAAAATGGAAAATAAAATAAAATAAAATAAAAAGGATGGAAAATAACATAACACATTAAAATAATAAAATAAGATTTTTTGGATTTTTGATATTTAAAACTATTTTAAAAAAGGAATAAAAGTTAAATAATTAATAAAAGAAATGAAATAAACAAGACACTAAAGAAGGGAAGTGCCTCCCCAAGGCTTGAACCCAAGACCTTGGGGCTGCAGGCAGAAAACAATACCACCCCAGCCACCTTGCGCGTGTGAAAGGAGAGGAAAAGAAAAGCAAAAATATTAAAACATGAAGAAAAAAAAGAAGCAAAAACGCCCCCAGCAGGGCTCAAACAAGGGTTCTCATGGCAAGGCAAAGTCTTATGGCAAGGCGTTTAACCACTGGGGTGGCGATACATCCGTTGTATAACACCACCCCTTAAATATATAACCCTCAACGCATGTGAAAATCTGGGCAACCTCAAACAAGCCAAAACAAGTGTAAAGAACCAAAAAACGTGAACCCTCAAACTTGGGCAAAACAACATCAATTTTAGCAAACTCAAAGTCTATCTCATGTGATTTTCAACAAGGAATCAGATAGTGCTTTTAGTTTTCTCAAATTATGCACATGACTTAAAATCTGATAGCCACTGCAAAATGAGGGTTTGAAAGGCATTTTCAAAGCCAAAGATCCATTCAATCATTTTTAAAACAACTTGAAAGCATACACACACTCTAAACACATGGTATATGAAGTTCAAACACACATGGAACTTAAATTCAAACCAAAACAGAAACTAGCATATGAGCTGCAGTTGTTATCCAAGAGTTGAAATGGGACTTTCAAAAATAGTTGGGAGACATTACCCTCCAATTGATTCAAGCAACATCTTGATTTTGAACATTATCAAGTCATTCACTTAAACAATTAAGATTTCCTCTTAAAAGTTTCAAACATGAAAATTGATGGATCCAAAAGATTGACAATCCTCCAACAGAACTGGACAGCAAGAATACACATATAGGTTAGACAAAATTACTCAAGTACAAACTCAACCAACAGCAGTCCAATCAAACTGCTGACAACTGCTATGAATTAATACACTCAAAATGATTCTTTCAGAACCAAAGCAATCCATCAACTCAAGTGATTTTCTCTAAATAAGATGCTATAAATTCACGGCATCAAGTTCTCATGATTTTCAGTAAGAGGTTTAATGCTCATCATAATAATGCACCAATGTTCCAACAGTATGGTATTTCTTAAACAAACAACATATCTACAAACTGTCCTGGTGATAGTCAACAACTCAATTGAACAAAAGTCACAGCAGCAAAAACAACACTCTGTCAACAAAGATGAAACCCCAATCTGTCAAGAATCAAAGCAGCATCTCCCTCTCACCAGTACACACTAACAGAGATCCTATTGACCTTAAACCTCTAGCCTCAACTAGCTTACTTAGGACAAAACAAACCAAAGCGTGGCAGTCTTGATGTGAGTCAAAGTCTGAACTCAAACAAAAAGTTGAATGCTCTAAACAGCCCCAAAATCCTCATGACAGTCAACAACTCAATTGTCCACTTAAGCCTCCAACAGTTAATTTAATACAACATGGTTAGAAGTTTTCCAACACAACAAGTGTGATCCAAGGAGTTTGTTTGAAAACAGAAGCAGCCACACAATTTGGTTATGTAAACATTAGTGCAAAAAGTCCACCAATCATCATCCATTCTGCTAAGAAATCAACTAGACTCACGATGACAGTCTTCCTCTCATCAGAGCTCACCTACTGACCATAACTTTATAGCCTCAACCAAACTTCCAACTACACTTAGACAAAGCCCAACAGGCCTGAGACATTCAAGCTAAACTTTCATCTTATGACAACACCATCAAGTTGTCATAGTACCAAAACTCACCAACCTAACCATATTTTGCTCTTGAAGACAGTTCACATCAACTATCCACCTGCCTCTCAATCACCTAATAGAACAATAAAAACCAAAGAAGGGTTCTCTTAAAGCCATGAGTTAGCCTACCTCTCCTCACCTAATCAAAACAACAGAGAAAAAACCTACTAGACTCTAAACTATAATAACTTACACCTGTAGACACCAGCAGTAAGAAAATCAACAAGACCACACCAAAAAATCAACTAACAGCCAGCCAAGACAAACTTCTTCCAAGGACCTAAGCATCCTCAAACAAGATTGACTTAACCAATGCAATATGTGCTCCAACAGTACTTGCACGCCCTCATTAGAACCTTGATGCACAGAATAACAAAAATAGCCCAATGTTGCAGCAACTGTCATGGCTATGCTAATTCCAAAAAGTAACACACATTGCAACATCATGCATCAACATTTCACAAAAGGCCAACAGAAATGGCACACATATGCCCTAATGACAGTGCAACTATCATGAGCTGAACAAACTCACTCAAAACAAATGGAAGTACCACTGTAAGCCATCATGCTTAAATGATCAAATCAATAAAAAAAACCTACATGACAGGGTTTAAATCCATCAACAACTAAACCAACACATTCACAAAGCAATTCACAAGCTCAAAGGCAGTATGCCTTTCAAAACATAGATGCAACCCTCTTTTTCAAAATCATGCCAAACAACTAAACCAACAGCCCTAATGCAAGAACCCAAACAGTAGGCCAAAGCAAACTTATAGCATAAGGACCAGTTCAAACATGCACCAAATGCAACCTTTTGACATAACAATGCCAACATCCATTCAAACATGTTTCAAATAAAATTTGTCATTCCATGACAGCAAATATGAGTTAACAAACTCAAACCAAAGATAGCTCTTAACAGAACCACTGCAATCTTTAAAAGAAAATGTTGATATCTCTAATAGTCAAATCATTACATACTTCAAAACAAACAAATCACAACCTCATGACAGCAAATATGTCAAATAAAATCAATCATCTTTACATGAGAGTTACAACTCTTAAACAAGCATAAATCAATTTCAACACATGATGCATATCAATGGTAGGGTTTGAAATCACATACCTCTTGTAGACCTCCAAAGTAAGCTAGCAGCAAACAAAGTTTTGAAGTTCCTTCCCCTTTGTAAGCAACAATTGGTTTTGAGCAGCTGAAGAAATGAGTGCTCCAAGTTGTTTCTTTTACACACAGTAGTAGAATGATGTTGAGGTGAGGATGTTTTTGATGAAAGGTTTTATGAGTGGTTCACAAATGCAAGAGCTTCGAAGGAGAAATTTTAGAGGTTGTGCAAAACTCAAACTCTGGGTTTTTTGCAAAGAGGGTGGCTAGGGTTTGTGTTGACTGATAGTTAGCTTAAATACAGAGTGAAATCAGGCTTTGGAGGGTTTTACCATGGTGAAAGATCAATGGACCAGATTTGCATTTTCATGGTGATTTTTAAATCAATGGTGGATGGGAGAGGTAGTACACCAGCATGCTTACTTTCTTGTTGTTTTCTGCAGTGGAGGGAACAAGCTGGATGGACTGTATAGTGGACAGAAAGAGGGTGGCTTGTCTCTTCCTTTTTGGGCAAAAGATTCAAAATGCATACATAAATGGTACAAGCTTGGTTTCTCTTGTTTGGGTAATGTTTAGGACACAAAGAATACCCAAGGAATACACATCACGTGTGGTTTGTGTGCTGCAAGAAGTGGTGACCAAAATGCTTCATGGATGGCATTTTGCAAAGTTCCAAGAAGCTCACTTCAAACCACCATAAGTGAATACTCAAGTAAATGAAGTGATGTTTGAACAAAAAATGAAGATTGCATATCCATGAACAACTTTCATGTTGAGATGAATTTGATACAAGGCCAAGAATGGTACGAAAAGTTCACTTAAAATCTGTCCAGAAGAGACATTCTCCATACTTAGTGAAATTCCACTAAGTTTCCACACTTGTCAACTTGAAAACCCTACCTTGTGAAGACCATAACTCATGCTAAAATGGATGAAAAGTTGAGCTCTAACCATGATTGAAAAGCTTGAAATGAGGTCTACAACTTTCATGCTTGAGAAAAATTAAAATGGAGTCGGGAAGATCATGAAAAATAGGCATAAAAACCATGACATGAAAATCTGCCTAGAGGTAACTTAGAAAAATTCTAAGTTATGAATTTTGGACCATTTTTTCCCAACTTTGAACCTCCATAACTTGAGCTCCAAGTATCATATGGAAGACTTCTTGGAATTTTTGGAAAGATTGAAATACACTCTACAACCTTCATGTTTGATTCAAGTCCATTTGAAACCTTGATCATGGATAAAAATGGCCTTGAAGATGGCTACTTTACATATGAAACTTTCCATAAATAGAAAGTTTCTAAAACCCTAAATCCCAAAATAGCAATTTTCAACCACACTTGATTTTTCATGATTCCCTTGACTTTTCCTGATCAAATTCCATCCATTGGTCACATTGAAATTAAGGATCATGATCTTGACCTCAAAAAGTCAGGAGTTGACTTTTTCACTACATAGTTGACTTTTTTCTCCAAATCTCTCGATTTTCAATCAACTAATCAATTGAAGCTCTTCTTATTAAAATTGATGGTCAATCTCCCATCCCCAAACACCTTAGGACATATGGAAGACCATGGGAATAAATTTTACTTCAAAAAGCAAGTTTATCCGGATTAAAAGTGAAACCCTAATTTCCTCCTTTTTGCCTAGGCATTGTGCAGATGAACTGAGTGACCATTCCCACTCCACCATGACCTCTGAGGTACTTAACAAGTCTCTACCTCATGATCACACCAATTATAAATCTTCATGGAACCCTTGACAACCTTCTGATGGATCTTTGATAAAGTTGTGGCACACCTCTCCTCTATATGAGTTCAGATATCTTCATGACGATGACAACCACATAACAACCTCTACCAATGCCTCTGCTTGAGCTTGTGGTCAATAAGGCTCTCCTCTTTGATGATACACAAACAATCACTTGATCCCCTGTAAGATCTATGCTATGCAAATGCAAAAATGCTAAAATACAATGAAACATAAGCCAAAGATTAAGAAAAAGGTTGGTCAAATTTTGGGGTGCAACAATGAGTAAATGTCATAACTGATGTTAGGACATACATGAAGAGTGTTATGCAAGGAAAGCTATGAGTAAGTGAAGCTGAATGTCATGACTGAATGTTATGACATTGATTGTATGACATCAGGGCGCGCTGAGTTTGTTTTTATGTTATTAGCTCAGGCTATACTTCACGAAACAAACCAGGAAGCACAAATATTATTAGGCAACATAACAGGTGTCGCTACTCGAAAAATGCATCGTGCAACGACGGGGAAGCGAAAAAGAAAGGACAGAAGAGTCGCCACAGAACTTTATTCATCCCATGAGGGGAAAGGAAAATATCGAGAAAACCTTAAGAAATGAACAAATAAGATGGTCTCGCAATCAAGAACGAGTTCGGAAGCCGGTTATGCGAAGGGAAGGTATTAGCACCCCTCGCATCCATCTTACTCGATGGGAACCATTTGTTTGTCGACGTGTGAATTTATTTGCTTAAAAATTATGCTATAAAAGAGTGTTCTAAAGGGGGAGAGAAAAGGGTTTGAAACAAGAAAGTGAGAGGTTAGGAGGAAAGAGAGAACGGGGAAGAAAAGAGAAAGAACAGACTTGATAGGACTTCATGGTCCTAGGCCTACGTATTCTCAATAGACATGAGAAAGTCAGAGTCGACGTAGTTCGGGGAACTACAAATATGGGGGGAATGTGCTCGGCAAGGATTGTGGCCCTTGTGCCTACGTATCTTTACTTGAAAGAAGTAAAGAATCAGAGCAGCTGTAGTTCGACATACGGTTTGTTAATGTTTTTATGGATGATGTTATCGTGCGCATTCTAGCAGTTTAGGTGTTTTACCGCTCGCATGTGAGGAGACTTATGCGTTACCTGTTTGCGGTAGAACGGATGTAACATATCCTATTTGAAATGATTAGATTTTCGCCATGCGAGGCAAGATGTCACATTTGATTTGTGAGATTGTTTTTAGGGGCGAGATAAGTCCTTGGATAGTAACCTCTTATGGGTCGTACCCAATTCTTTATCTCAAAGTTTTTATGAAATGTGTGGCGAATGTAGCGTCTTCGTATTGAAAGACGAGTATCACGACCACCCACACTACAGTGAATATCTTGATACTCGGAGAGGAAGAATACTACACTCAATCCTCTCTCTTTAATTCAATACAAAGAGAACTTCATTCTCTTATTAAAGATGTTTTTTGGTTTTGAATGGTAAGTGCCTTTGTGACAAAGAACCCTACGGTAAACGTCAAGCACTCGGGATAGGAGAAGGCATACGCCTAACCACTCCACGACCATTCAAGTTTTTATTAAGAAAATAGTTTGAAAAAGCACTTGGTACGGGGCCGAGGTTTTAGGTGAGAAGGTTGCGGAAGGAAGTTGTAGAGAAGAGGTTATAGGAAGGATAGGTGGTGAATAGAGTCGCGTCTTTATATTGAAAGACGAGTATCGAAACCACCCACACTACAGTGAGCATCCCAACACTCGGAGAGGAAGAAGTCTACACTTAATCCTCTCTTTTATTTCAATACAAAGATAAATTATTGCTTTAAGGAAGTGTTTTGAAAATATAATTGGTACGGGGCCGTGTTTTTTAGGAGAAAAGGGATTGAAAACGTACAAGCGTCTTCGTATTGAAAGATGAGTGTCGAAACCACCCACACTACAGTGAGCATCCCAACACTCGGAGAGGAAGAAGTCTACACTTAATCCTCTCTTTTAATTCAATACAAAGAGATATTGATTTTCTTGTTGAAAGGTGTTTTTGAAAATGCACTCGGTATGGGACCGAGGTTTTAGGAGGGAAGGTTTGGAAATGAGAACGTCTTCGTATTGAAAGACAGGTGTCGAAACCACACATACTACAGTGAGCATCCCAACACTCTAAGAGAAAGAAGTCTACACTTAATCCTCTCTTTTTAATTCAATACAAAGATAATGGATTCTTTATTAAATAGTTTTAAATGGGTTAAAAAACTCAAAATAACAAAAAAAAAAGAAATAAAATGAGAATTAAAATAAAAGAGAAATAAAATAGCTTATTAAACAAAAGATATGATTCTTTGGGATATTATGAGTTTTTGTTATTTTTAAATAAATGAAATAGAAAAAGAAAAGAATTAAAATTAAAATACAAAGAAATAAAAGAAACATGGTGTTAAAAATATAAAGTGTCTCCCCCAAGGCATGAACCCAAGACCTTGGGGTTGCAGGCTGCAAATAATACCAACTCAACCACTGAAGCATACATGAAGAATATGGAAAAAAAAAATTAAAACGGATAAATAAATGAGAAATAAAATAAAAACGCCCTCGCTGGGGTCGAACTCAGGACAAGGGCAATGCAAGGCAAGTTACTAACCACTGGGGTGGCGATACATCCATTGTATAACGCCACCCCATTTGCAAATATACTAAACAAGGCACAAATTTCTGGGCTGGGCTAGGTAAGACTCAAGGCAAAAATCCAAAATGTGTTTTCGACACAACTCCCTCAATTCTTATCCAATTTTAACAAAATTTTAGTCTATCTCACTCCATTTTCCACAAGGAACATGATGGTGCTGTTAATTTTCTCAAACAATGAGCACAACTCAAAATTCGAATGGAAATGCAAGAATGAAGTTTGAAATGCATTTTCAATGCTAGAACCCAAATCGATCAAAAATGTATCAGTTTGAGAGCATGCACACACTCCAAATATGGTATACGAGAAGTTTCAAAACCAAAGGGGCTTAAATTCAAGCTAGAACAGAATGTGACCTATGAGTTGAAATTGTTGCACAAGTTGAAATGATGAATTTCAAAACAAACTGTGACAGAACTAAATAAGCAAACAATCAAGATTCAACCAAACAGCAGGCGTATAAGTGAGTTCCAAACATCTATACATCATGAGCTTAAACAAAAAAGAACTTAGATTCAAACTATAATGCAAGTAAGTTGTGGTTTATGAAGTTTTGATGACATCTCTCAAGATAATTTGTAGCAGAGCCAAATCAAACACACATTATGACTTAAACAAACACAAGTAGCATGGAGAGTAGCAGAATGCAAAGAAAACCAAACAAAACTTCCAAGTCATGATACTAATGTCAGTCTTGAATAGCAGCAAAACAACTGCTACACCACTTGCCAAGAAAAAACCATACATGGAAATGCAGCAGCGAAACAGTTGTGATGTACCAAAACAAATTGCCAAACCTCAACAGAAACATAAACAGTGAAATCAATGCACATGCTTATCAGTCCAAAGCTGCAACAGACCAAAGAACATAACCAATATGCTATGAAATTGATCTAGATGAACTTTGAAAGGCCAATGTAAATTCTGATAAGGAACTTAGTATTAACAATCATAATGCAAGCAGTGAGATATGAAGGCTGGACAACCTCATCTCAAACATAGAAACAGCAGCATGTTCTTTGGTATTTCAACCAACATCCATTGATGAATTCCATACATTATGTCTTTACAAAGACATAACTCCAAAAGCCAATGATAACACAAGAATCAAGCACAGGTCAAACAAAATGGTTTTGTTTAAAAAATAACAGGCCATGATACACAAGAAATAAGCAGCAGCCCAATGCCTTGCTCTATTGACAACAACAGTTTGGCTATTACAATGCCCTTGTCAAACATTACATCAAGCATTTCTTTAAAATCAATTGCCAATTCACCAACTAACTTTAGTATGAAAATAATTTTTAAAACAGGAGAGAATCATGAGTTGGCACAACTCCAATTCAAAAATGAGTTTTGACAGCAAAGTTGTAATTTACAGTCCAAATCATTCTAACTAGACAAAAACCTACATGATGTGGCACATGCCATTCTTAACAGGTGGAGTATGGGAAACAGGTCTTGACAGCAATGACCACAAGCCTGATACTGAAATGGCCAAAGATACCAACAATGCAAACCATGCCAAATCCTCAAATACATACATATCATGCTTTAAAACAGTTGACAGTGGAACCACATGAAGGTCATGTTCACAAACAACAATACCAACACACATCCATTAAATCATACTTCAACAAGACATGAACTCACACACATGTTGCAAGAAAAACCTCACACCAAAATTGATAGCATAGGAGGTTGACCAAACTCAACAGAAACTGACAGCAAAATGTCAAAGTAAAAGACTGTCCAATATGGCTTGTGATTTTAGCAAGTAAAGATCAAAGCTGATCTCAAACATGATTCATGAGACATAAAAAAACACAAGGCAAGGCATACATGATAAGATTTGATTGAAAATGCAATTGTGAAGTTTGAAGTGTATTTGAATTCATGGATCCAAGACAGATTCAATTAAGAACTAGCAAGGGTTTGAGCAAGTTGTAAACATGGTTTTGAATGAGTTCCAACAACAGGCTTGATCAAAAGGCAAGTAAAAGAGAATTTGACACATGAGTTGTAACCAATATTCATGACTTGCAAGAGGGACCCTTGCCAAAACAGTTTGAGATGCATTTTGGAAATTATGGGACGAAATAGTTGCAATCCAATTCAAAACAGATTTGCACATGTTCTAAATGTCTCACTCATGGTTATGCTCCAAGAGAAAAGCTCATTCTCTCAATGAGTCAAAATGTGATTGTCAAGTTGCAAGTTTAGTGAAAACAAGTTCTTTGCTTCAAAACAGAATGTGTGATATCATTACCATGCATAATGGCATCATCTAAAATGCCAACAGATTTGTACTCCAATACACAACAATGCAACAACAAGACATGAGGCTCACTGAAATCCAGATGGGAATAGAGGTTGACAACCTCAAGGCAGAAATTGGACAGTAAACACAGGGAAATGTCTTTCAAAAGCAAACATGATTAGTTAGCAGCAATATTTTCCACAACAAGACATATCTAAAAAATGAATTTGACAGCATCAATAACCTAAGCAGAAACCTACAAACCCAAACTAACTCAACTAGACAACTAAGCCAAAGATCTAACCTATATGTACTCTAACAGACTAAATGGAATTCTGATCAAAATTTTAGGTTGACAAACCATCTCAATCAATCTAGACAACAAGTTCATATAGCAAGCCAACAATCAATCTTTACCATAGCAAACGGATTTAATCCACATCTTGGTATATGATTCACAATTTTAAGTCACTTGCAAGCAGCAACAAAGATGCATTATGCAAGGATCTTATCAACATTTAACTTGGTTTAATCAACAGCCTAGCAATCTAAGTCAATTTCAGCCAGTAGTCATGACATGAACTTGGAAATACATGGAATCTAGAAACAATTGAAGTTTGACAGCACAAAAGATTAACCAACCTCAAAATAAATCAGGACAGTAAGTACCAATATATCATATCTCAGCAGAATTCATGATGAATTCTAACAATAATGCTTTCACAAAGACAAAATATGCACACACAATTCAAACTGATCTAGACAATAACTTTACAAGCTAGTATGCCTAAACATGATTAACAGCTTTTCTCAGCCACACAAATCAATACAGTTTGTTTAAAACAGAAACAAAAATAAAGTTTGGCATTACAATTGCAAATACTAGCTCAAAACATTACCCTTATGATAGTTATTACTTCAAACAAACAGAAACTAGCATGAGAACCAAGTTCTGACAGCAAGTATAACCAAAATAGCACAGAAACTTCACATGTCAATGCCAAGATTAATCATACCTTTTCATGAGTTACAACCCTCAAACAAGCATAAAATCAATTTCAAACACATGATGCATGTCAATGAGGAGGTTTAGGGTCACATACCTCTTGTAGTCTTCCCACAATAAGCTAGCTGCCAAATCTCCCTCTTTTGATGCAAACCTTTGAACTTTCTTCCTTTTGAAGCAATAAGTGGTTTTTGAGGACAGTTTGTGCAAATGGATTTCCAGCTTCTGTTTAAGGTCCTAGACAGTTAGTATGACATAAATGGAAGGTGTTCCAAGTGTCAAAGTGATGGAAATTGATCTAGGTAGTGAGTTGTTCCATATTATGCATAAAAGTCAAACTTAAGTGAGTGAGAAGTTGACTTTTGGATTTATGGTGTTTTTGATGGAAACAAAGGTTAGGACACCTTCTAATAATGATTTTTAGTTTGTGTGGATGGTTTTTATGGTGGTTTAATGGTTAGAAATGGTGCTGGTGTGAAACTTGCAACAAGGCAATTTTGGTGGTTTTGTCTTTTTTCACTTATAAGTAAGGCAAGATGGAATGAGAGTTGTGTTTTCTCCTGGGTTTTAGGGGGCTCTGGTGTGATTTGAAGAGTGGGATGAGGTCTCTATTTATAAGCTAAGAGAGGAATTGGGGCAGATTTGAAGTTTCAAGCTTTTTGGGGAGTTTTGGAAGAAAATCTATCCAATATCATGTGGCAGTTGTGCTCATCAGTCCCATGGCTCAATGCAGGGCAAAACTTAAGTGAAATGAAGGACATGAGGTGACTAAAGTGAGGCTAGACAGTAGGGAGCTGCAGCTGCAAGTTACCATATAAAAAAGTTTCTCTTTCCTCTTACTTTTTGATTAAAATATTGCAACTTGTCTTGCCAATCTTGCCAAGCTTTCAACTACTGCATTTTCACTCATCAAGCTCTCTAATTATCAGATAAAAACATGATCAAATGGCTGAGAATGGTTCAAGTGGTTGAAAAGTGAATTTGTGAAAAAGTGGAAATGGTGCACTCAAGTGTTAAGACCCCAACTTGCTAGATTCATAACTCTCAACTCATAAGGGTTATGGAGGAGTTCTATTACATTTTGGAAATCCCTCATGGAGCTCTACAACTTTCATGTTTTCATGATCTTCAGATTCCAAGTGGAACTAGGTCAAAAATCCCTTCAAAGTTGGCTGAAAACATGATTTGCAAGGCCAGAAAACTTAGAAATTTTCTGTGTTTTCCCCTCTTGTAATGATTTTGATCATAACTCCAAATCTACTCATTTTTTGCACATGGACCTCTGTGAGACTTTTGTAGGATTTGTCAAGACCTTTCCAACAAGCTTTGAACCAACTCAATTGGATGTGTGGTTAAGAAATTATGATCTTGCCCCTTTCAAAACCCTAATTCCCGATTTCTCGATTACTCCTCCATCCTTGATCTAATGGTCATTAAACTTCATGGATATGTGTAATATTGCATTAGGAACATTTTTGCTTCACACTTTGAGGTCAAATTCCCTATGGTTGAAGAGTTGACTTTTTTGTCAACGAAACGATCGATCGATGACTACCGAGTCGGTTGTTGATGTTTTGGGTCTTCTGAGGTCTTGAAACTTCTTGAGTGGACTTCACTAAGCTATATGAGCTTCATGGACCATAATTCCACCTTTTAAATCAAAATTCAAACTACAGTTGACTTTTTCTCCAAATCTCCTGATTTTCAATCGACTGGTCAATTGAAGCTCTTCTGATTAAAATTGATGGTCAATCTCTCATCCCCAAACACCTTAGGACACATGGAAGGCCATGGAAACAAGTATTTCTCCCGAAAGCAGATTTATCCTGATTAAAATTGAAACCCTAATTTCACCCTTTTTGCCTGGGCATTGTGCAGATGAACTGGGTGATCATTCTAACTCCACCATTACCTCTAAGGTGCTCAACAAACTTCTACCTCATGCCTCTACCAATTATGAAACCTCAAAATTTCTTGACAACCCTCTGATAGTTTGTACCAATGCCTTTGATTAACAAAAAAAAATATGGGCAAATTTAGGGTATGACAACAGGCATTGCTGAGGATAACATAGAAGGCTCCTGACCTAATGATAAGTGCGCGGCTTCATGAAGAAAGGTTTATCTTGGGTAAACCCAAATTCTCTACCAAGGCCCAAAGCAGGTCTGCTATTATAAATAGCAGAAGGAGCATTCCTAATGGGTAGACACACAGATGAGAGAGCATCTAGTGAGAGATCATAGAGTGTGTTTTGTGAGTGAAGAATTTTGTTCTTCACGTGAGTCTAGGAGTCTTAGGATTCCTTGTGTGCCAGGAAATTGTATGATTGCTTTGTTTATTGTGTATGAACAGGTGTGTTCATTGAGTCACTCAAAGCTGTTAAGCAAGAGTGTATGTTCCTTGATCAAAGTTGTGAAGCAAGATCAAGGTATGTTTGAAGTTTATCTGCATATTGGTTTTGTAATTGTGTATTGATATCACTGAGGTGATTGAGGGGGAGTGAGTGGGTATACTCAGGTCTAGTGGTCTCTAAGCTGAAGTGTAATTGGGTAGGTCTTAAGTGAGGAGTGCAAACTAGGATTGTTTGACTCTGAATTAATTCTACTGATAGTGAATTTCCCTTCTTGGCTTGGTAGCCCCCATATGTAAGTGTGGTTGACACTGAACTGGGTGAACAATTACTTGTGTTATTTACTGCTTTCCATTTACAGCTTATTATTAAGTGCAGTAGTACATGTTACAGTGGACGTCATAACATCTACAATAACATCCATCGTGTGCTAGCCAGAATTTCAATTGGCATTAGAGCAGACACCCTGCTTGTTAATTTCTGGGTGAGATCTAGGGAAGATAAATTATGGTACTATGGATAAAGACATAGGATTCACAAATAGACCACCAATTCTGGATGGCTCTAATTATGACTATTGGAAACCTAGGATGATTTCCTTCTTAAAGTATTTAGACAGCAAGGCATGGAGAGCTGCAAACTCAGGCTGGGCACATCCAGTGAAGACTGATAAAGATGAACTGTTTATGCTTATACCTGAAGAAGAATGGACCAAAGAGCAAGAAGCCATGGCTCTTGGGAATTCTAAATATTTGAATGCATTATTCAATGGTATAAACAAGAATATCTTCAGACTGGTGCATCATTGTGAGCTAGCTAAAGAGGTGTGAGATACTCTCAAAACAACTCATGAGGGAACCTCTAAAGTCAAGATGTCAAGACTTCAAATGTTGACAACCAAGTTTGAAAGTCTAAAGATGAAGGAGGAGGAAACTATTCATGAGTTCTACATGAATGTCCTTGAACTTGCAAACACCTCAGGAGCTCTGGGAGAAAAGATGTCTGAAGAAAAGCTAGTGAGGAAGATCTTAAGATCCTTTCCTAAAACATTTGCCATGAAAGTCACGGCCATTGAAGAAGCCTAAGACATATGCAATATGAAGGTGGATGAACTCATTGGTTCTCTCCAAACATTTGAGATGGGCATGTGTGATCAGGCTGTGGAGAAAAAGGAAAAAGGCATAGCTCTTGTATCAAATACATCAGAGGTCTCAGATGAAGACAATGATGGAAGCAAGGAGAATATCTCAGAAGTTGTAGCTATGCTTGGGAGACAATTCAACAGACTCATGAAAAGGGTAGATAAGAAGGGTAGAACTAGTGACAAGTTCATCCCATCTGACATTAGCAAAAAAGCTAAGCATGCAGAAAAGCTCAATCAAGGTAAAGGAGGTAAATTCCTTGAATGTGAGGGATATGGACATATTAGAATTGAATGCCCCACCTATCTAAAGAAACAGAAGAGAGGCCTAAATGTAACCTGGTCTGGTGGAGACTCTGAAAGTGGATAAGAAAAGGAGTATGCCAGGCATGTCACTGTTCTAAACAGTGTATGTACATCTAATGATAACTCAAGTGAGGATGAGCTGACTTTTGATGAGCTTGCAGCTTCATACAAACAACTGTGTTTCAGAAGTGCAGAGGTGTGCCAACAAGGAGAAAATCAAAAAGGGATCATTAAGAAGTTGGAGGATGAGAAGAAGGAACATCTTGCAACAATAGACTCACTCAACAGTGAGGTCAGCCTGTTGAACTATAAACTTGAGCAGATGACAAGATCAATCAGGATGCTAAACCCTGGGACTGACACTCTTAAAAAAATTCTACATAGTGGTCAGATAGCAGGAGACATGTCTGGACTGGGGTTTATTGGTGAACAAAAACCCATCTTGGGGTTCAAGAGACCAGAGTTTGAAAATCAGAGGTCAAACCAGATGTCACGACCAATGTCACAACATCAGAGGAACAAGAACATGAAGCAGACAAGAAGAAAGTTCCAAAGGTGGAGGTGTCATTGCTGTGGAAAATTTGGTCACCTAAAACCTTTTTGCTTCAATTTGCATGGATATCCTAGCCACACTCATCAAAGTTATCCTGCCAAGAAGCTACAATGGGTGACAAAGGAGGTTAGTCTGATAG
The DNA here is from genome assembly GCA_963859935.3 of Lathyrus sativus. Taxonomy (NCBI): domain Eukaryota; kingdom Viridiplantae; phylum Streptophyta; class Magnoliopsida; order Fabales; family Fabaceae; genus Lathyrus; species Lathyrus sativus. Next base: position 349,175,597 of record OZ012740.1, on the reverse strand, counting down.
CTCACACCTCTCTAAGAGTGTCAGCTAAAGAAGACTAGTACTTGATAGTGGCTGTTCTAAGCACATGTCTGGAATAAAGAATCTGTTGGTGGACATCGAACCTCATTCCACTAGTTATGTGACTTTTGGTGATGGAGAAAAAGGAGAGATCAAAGGTGTTGAAAAACTAGACTGCCCTGGAGTACCTAACCTGGAAAATGTATTGCTAGTGAAAGGACTAACTACCAACTTGATCAGCATTAGTCAGCTCTGTGATCAAGGACTAAGTGTGAAATTCACTGAAGAAGAATGTGTGGTCACAAATGGTGATAATAAAGCAGTAATGAAGGGGTCTAGATCTAAAGACAATTGTTACTTATGGGAGCCTAAGGACTCAAGTAGATCCACAAAATGCTCTATGGCCAGAGAAGAAAAGGAAGTAAAGTTGTGGCATCAAAAACTTGGGCACCTTCATCTAAGAGGAATGAAGAAGATCATCTCCAAGGAGGCTGTGAGAGAAATTCCAAAACTGACTATTGATGAAGGAAAGGTATGTGGTGACTGTCAAGTAGGCAAGCAAACCAAGACATCTCATCCAAGGGTTGGTCACCTGATTACCTCCAGAGTTCTGGAACTATTGCACATGGACTTGATGGGACCAATGCAAGTAGAAAGTCTTGGTGGTAAGAAGTATGCCTATGTAGTTGTGGATGACTACTCTAGATACACTTGGATAAGCTTCATCAGAGAAAAATCAGATGTATTTGAAGTCTTTAAGGAGTTGTGTATCAGACTTCAAAGAGAAAAAGAGTGTGGTATGGTCAGGATCAGAAGTGATCATGGCAAGGAGTTTGAAAACTCCAAGTTTGCTAAGTTATGCTCATCTGAAGGGATCAACCATGAGTTTTCCTCTCCTATTACTCCTCAGCAAAATGGAGTAGTGGAAAGGAAAAACAGGACTATCCAAGAATCTGCTAGAGCCATGATACATGCAAAGAAATTACCTATGAATTTTTGGCCTGAGGCTACGAACACAGCCTGCTATGTTCACAACAGAGTCACCTTGAGAAAAAGAACTTCCTCCACTATGTATGAAATGTTGAAAGGAAGGAAACCAACTGTGAAGTACTTCCACGTTTTTGGGAGCAAGTGTTACATCTTGACAGATCGTGAACAAAGGAGGAAAATGGATCCCAAGAGTGATAAAGGCATTTTTCTGAGATACTCTATCAACAGCAGAGCTTATAGAGTATACAACTCCAGAACAAAAGTCTTGATGGAATCCATTAATGTTATCATTGATGATCAGTATGAAGAAATCAATGTCATAGATGATGTTAGAACATTGCTTGAGACACCAACTGATGGTATAGTTAATACTAAAGATACTCAAGCTGTAACTCCAGATTTTGAACCAGAAACTACCATCAGAGAACCGTCTATCATAATCCTGAAAGATCATCCCAAAGATCTTATCATTGGAGACCTCAACAGTGGGGTAAGGACCAGAGCTAGAGAAGTCGTCTCAAATTCATGTTTTGTGTCCAAGATTGAACCCACAAATGTGAAGGAAGCCTTAACTGATGAATACTGGATCAAGGCCATGCAAGATGAATTGGAACAGTTTAAAAGGCATGAAGTATGGGAACTGGTGCCAAGACCTGAAGGAACAAACATCATTAGCACCAAATGGATTTACAATAACAAATCAGATGAACGGGGAATTGTAGTCAGAAACAAGGATAGACTGGTGGCACGGGGGTATACTCAAGTAAAAGGAATTGATTTTGATGAAACCTTTGCACCAATTGCAAGACTTGAGTCCATCAGGATTCTGTTAGGAATTGCCTGCATTCTAAAATTCAAACTATTCCAAATGGATGTGAAAAGTGCATTTCTGAATGGATATCTAAATGAGGAAGTATATGTAGCACAACCCAAGGGATTTGAGGATCCTAACTTGATAGACCATGTATACAAGTTAAGGAAGGCATTGTATGGATTGAAACAAGCTCCTAGAGCATGGTATGAGAGATTGACTGAATTTCTTACTACCAATGGATACAGGAAAGGAGGGATAGATAAGACCCTATTTGTAAAGGATGAAGATGGAAAAATCATGATTGCACAAATCTATGTGGATGACATAGTGTTTGGAGGAATGTTAGACAAAATGGTGAAACAATTTGTCAATCACATGCAATCTGAGTTTGAAATGAGCATGTGTGGGGAATTAACCTATTTCCTTGGTTTGCAAGTCAAGCAAATGGATGATTCCATGTTTATCTCCCAAAGTAAATATACCAAAAGCATAGTCAAAAAGTTTGGGATGGATAAGGCTGGTCACAAAAGAACACCTGCACCCATTCATCTGAAGTTATCAAAAGATGAAAGTGGTACTAGTGTTGATAAAAGCCTGTACATAAGCATGATTGGTAGCCTGTTGTATCTAACAGCCAGCAGACCTGATATTGCTTTTGCAGTTGGTGTATGTGCTAGATATCAAGCAGATCCTAAAGTGAGCCACATAAATTAAGTTAAAAGGATTCTCAAATATGTGAATGGAACCTGTGATTATGGTATACTTTACTCTCATGAATGTAATCCCACTCTATCTGGGTATTGTGATGCTGACTTGGCTGGCAGTACTGATGATAGAAAGAGCACCTCTGGTGGATGTTTCTTCTTGGGGAATAATCTCATAGCATGGTTTAGCAAAAAGCAAAACTGTGTCTCATTGTCAACTGCAGAAGCTGAATACATAGCAGCTGGTAATAGTTGTTCTCAGCTGGTCTAGATGAAGCAAATGTTGACAGAATACAATGTCACTTAGGATGTCATGACATTGTATTGTGACAATCTTAGTGCTATCAATATCTCCAAGAACCCAATTCAGCATAGCAGAACTAAGCACATTGATATAAGACATCACTTCATAAGAGACCTTGTGGAAGATAAAGTGATCTCCTTGGAACATGTGTCCACAGAACTACAGCTGGCTGACATTTTTACAAAGGCTCTAGATGCTACTCAATTTGAGAATTTGAGAGGAAAATTAGGTATTTGCATGTATGAGGACGCATAGCAATTACTGGCACGTGAGAGTTTTAAAACATCAATGCAGTCCAAGGCCTTGACCACAAAAGCTCTCCATTCCACACAAACGTGCATACAATTTTCTCTGCCTCCCCCACTCCACAGAATTCTCAGTCAGCACTCAGCAACAAGATGTCATTCCATCATGATGCCTCTTCATCCAAAACTCCTCCCAAATCCTCAAAAAGTGACCCTCCCACTAGTGAAGAACCCAAACACAAGTATCCTCCGCCCACTGATGAAGAACTTAGGAGAATCAGTAACAGGGAAGGCTCGACATACATGGACAAATCTATTGGGGAAATTATCGATAATATACTCAAAAGAGGGCTGCCTTTTCGGGGCATCACCATTCCCCTGGCTCGCAGGGATCCACCTCACAATTCGGATATGCCAGAGGAAGACTCGTGTGACAGAAACCAGGATCTTTCGTTATCTGATCTGGATGATAGTGACTCCAGTTCCCCTGATGAGGAAGATTGATATCTTGATAGTCTGCTATGTGACTCAGTCTGTTGCTAAGGTGATAAAGTGTGATGCTGGTTTATATGTTATCTTGGGTTAGACTTGTGTTGTTTAGCTTGAATTTGTGATGCTCTTCATGAGCAGTTTTTGTTGTAATTCCCCCAAACATTTTTAATTTTACACAGTATTATCTATGCTAGTTTATTAGTTGGATCTTAATTTGTGGCTAAAAAGGGGGAGAGAGAGTGATAGATTGCAGCAGGTGTAAGAGCAGGTGGAAGACTTTGAGTTGCTGAAGATGCATGTGTGATAACAGCTGATGCTGTTAGTAATGTGTGAGTTCCTAATAAGTATAGGAATGTATGTAGAATTATGCGTGTTCCTTGATGGAACCTAGTAGCTTTATAGCTGCTAGTGCTAGCTACTAGTGTTGTGTGTATCTGCAGGTTGATTGCAGAATATTGTGCATTTCTTCAGGGGGGAGTAGCACAGGTTGTTCCACAGCAGGTGTGCTTCAGGATGTCATCTTGAATGTCATAACATCTAGAGCAGGCTGGATGAATATGTGTGACTGCAGGGTGTCTGCAGGTTCTGTACAGCTGGTGTGATATGCATCAGTTGAGGGGGAGTAAATTCTGATATGTTACTCAATAAATTATGACATTTGTAGTGCTGACTAACAGATGGTATTGTGAATAGGTTTATCTTGAGAGCTAACATTGTGAGTGTGTGTAGACAACATTGATAGTGTGTAGCTAGTAGCTTTCCTGCATGGTAGGTTAAGACTTCTGCTGCTTGTAAACTCTGATATGTTAACAGGGCGTTTTAGCCAAAAATTAGCCAAAGGGGGAGTTTGTAAGTGCTTTTGATTGGCTGCATTTTATGGCAAAACATTAATGTATGAGTAAATGTCATAACTGATGTTAGGACATACATGAAGCATGTTATGCAAGGAAAGCTATGAGTAAGTGAACCTGAATGTCATGACTGAATGATATGACATCAGGGCGCGCAGAGTTTGTTTTTCTGTTATTAGCTCAGGCTATACTTCAGGAAACAAACCAGGAAGCACAATTATTTTAGGCAACATAACAGGCATTGATGAGGATAACATAGAAGGCTCCTGACCTAATGATAAGTGTGCGGCTTCATGAAGAAAGGTTTATCTTGGGTAAACCTAAATTCTCTACCAAGGCCCAAAGCAGGTCTGCTATTATAAATAGAAGAAGGAGCATTCCTAATGGGCAGACACACAGAGGAAAGAGCATCTAGTGAGAGATCATAGAGTGTGTTTTGTGAGTGAAGAACTTTGTTCTTCACGTGAGTCTAGGAGTCTTAAGATTACTTGTGTGCCAAGCAATTGTATGATTGCTTTGGTTATTGTGTATGAACAGGTGTGTTCATTGAGTCACTCAAAGCTGTTAAGCAAGAGTGTGTGTTCCTTGATCAAAGCTGTGAAGCAAGATCAAGGTGTGTTTGAAGTTTATCTTTATATTGGTTTTGTAATTGTGTATTGATATCACTGAGGTGATTGAGGGGGAGTGAGTGGGTATACTCAGGTCTAGTGGTCTCTAGGCTGAAGTGTCATTGGGTAGGTCTTAAGTGAGGAGTGCAAACTGGGATTGTTTGACTCTGAATTAATTCTACTGATAGTGAATTTCCTCCCTGGCTTGGTAGCCCCCAGATGTGAGTGTGGTTGACACTGAACTGGGTGAAAAATTACTTGTGTTATTTACTGCTTTCCATTTACAGCTTATTATTAAGTGCAGTAGTACATGTTACCGTGGATGTCATAACATCTACAATAACATCCATCGTGTGCTAGCCAGAATTTCAGTAAACATGTGTAAGTTAAAATATCACTTAATCATGAATACAATTTAAACATGGACAAGTAAATGTAACAACCAAGACATACTTGAATAAATATATATGTTTATAACAACAACATGTGGATGGAAGATGCCAACATATAATGGATGACATATGAGCATACACGTTAAAGTTTAAACATCGTGTGGAACAAGTTAAGATATTACTTAAATATACAATCATGGATACAATTTGAACATGTTTAGGACAAGTAGGTAACAACTAAACATACATGTTAAGGTTCAAACTTGGTTTTAAACAAGAAGGAAACATCACAAAAGGTTTGACATACAAGCATGTATTCAAAGACATGTTTAAGACAAAAATCAAGTGTTTAAGAATACCTAAACATAACATGATTCAAACAAGGCATATGTGCACATCAAGACTCACATAAACATGAAGGAATATCACATATTATGGATAAAATGGCCAAGCAAAAGCTTTTGGTGTGAATAAAGTTCAACATACATTTACACGTAAATATACACTTAAAAAATGTAACAAAACCAAGTTAAAACAAGGATTCATAGGTTCACAAAATCATGTAAGGTTTACATAAGGTGTAGGAGGTTCATACAAATCAGAATGTATAAGGAAAACTAAGGGATCAATCAAAAGAATCAAAAGAAGTCCTTAAGAAACCCTAAAAAGTCACACACTTTAAACACTCATAAGTGCAAGAAAAATAATTATTTTTGGACATTTATTTTAACAAACAAAAACTAGACATTATCATCAAAATTTATCAAAAAGAATGGATCCAAAAGGTTTTTGGATGAAGAAGTTACAAAGGTTTGAAGTTATGAAGAAAATGAGAAAAATAAAGTCTTAAAAATAAAGAAGTGGCCCTCATGGGATTTGAACCCACGCCGCTGGACTTGCATCTCAAAACAAATACCAACCCATCTACTGCTCACATTGTGACTAATATTGGAAGCAAAACAATAATATATGTAACCCATTTGAAAGTGAAAAGAAATAAAAAGAACTGGGGCGAGGGGAATTCGAACCCCAGTTATTTCAGTCAAAGGTACACACGCACGCAGGTCATAACCACTCGGATGGTAATACATTCATTTTATCACCTCCCTCCATTAAAACAAATACCTAACAAATCCTATGACCTAAACAAAAGGCATCAATGATGAACATGAAGCACCATCATTTTCATCATCTTTTCAGTTTGCAAAAACTAGCATATCTCACTCAATACTTAATGAAACTTAATGATGTAAAAACCAAACTTGTATAATTTTTCACAAGGAACACATTGGTACCATTAATTTTGTCTAAAAATTACCCTAAATTAAAACACGATAGCAACACACAAAAAGCTTCACATTTTCATTTTCAAAGGCACAATCTCATATAATCATGGTAAGAAACAAATAATTGTTCAAACACATCACATACGTCATAGCAAACATGTTTATGATCAATGTACATCAAAGTATAACATAGTTTGAAAAGTTCAAGTTCAAAGTGAACTTACCTCTTGAAGCAAAATTAAAACTTTCACAAGACTTGATACAGAAATGCTTTGATGACTTGAACAACTCCAATGTACCTTAAAGGACCCTTTTGAATGCTTGGAACAAGTTGGAAACACTTGGGGCAAAATATCCCTTCCTTCTTGCAAAATGTGAAAAGTGGCCAAAATAAAAATTCAAGTAAATAAAGTTATAGATGGAGATGAAGGTTGACTTTCATTTTTAGCAGGTTTTGGATGGAGATGAAGGTTTGGGAACCTTCAAGAGATTATTTGTGATGTGTTTGAAAGGTTAGATTGGTAGTTTGAGGTGTGGAGAAGGCAGATGGTATGTTTGTGCAAGTTTGGGCTTTCTTGGCACAAAAGGGAAAGATGAGCAAGATACTAGTTTGGGAGGTTTGAGGGATGATATGTTGAGGTTTTTGTTGTGTGTTAGAGGCTTGAAATAAGCCTCTATTTATAGGGAAAGAGTGAGGATCAAAGATCTATGAAACTGTAACTTGAATTTCTCTTGGTTTTGTTGAAATTTAAGTGGTGGTTCCATGAATTTTGAAGTTCCAATGCATTGTACCATGCTTCTTAAAGTTATTAGAAAGTTCAGAGACTTCGCTTCTATGAAAAGAAAAGGTTTTGTACAGATAAAATAATATAGAGCTCAAGGAGGGTTGACATTGTGATTAAAGGTGCTTTATGAGAATGGTAAAGAAGTCTTTTTGGAAAAACATTCCAAATATGGAGTGATCACTTGGGTAGTGCTTCAAATAATGTGTAATGCATAAAAAACTTGTGTAGTTCTCTAATTAGAGGAATATTTACAAGTTACATAGGCTAAAAAACCAGATTTTATGACTTTGGCTAGGATTTGCACTCATAGTTTGCAAGAACATGACTTGAAAAATCAAATTTTGGGGCTAACTTCTCTTCTTCGAAACTTCTAGCTCAATAATTCTATGGAGGAGTTCTTTTACTTTTTGAAAAGCCCTAAACATGCGCTAAAACTTTCATGTTTGATAAATTTCTTGATTCTCATTAAATCATAGTGAAAACTGCCTCCAAATTTTGGTACTTTTTGTGAATAAAATTGCCCTTGAAAAATTTCTAAGTATCAAAAGATTTTCACAAACTTGATGGCTCCATAACTTAAAATCTATGTACTTTTTGGAGTTTCTCCTTAGTGGACAAGTTGTAGTATGTTGCAAGGTATTCAATTTGATCTTTGGAACATAAAAAATAGTGGTCTAGATTGAAAGTTATGACCTTTCAAAGTTGGCACAAAATTTGGGTTTTTCTCCCATACTTAGAAAATTTTCAACTTCTTTCACTTTGCCCTTTTTGCAGCAAACCTCCAAATTCTTAATTTTTTATGCTTAAGCTCAATGATCAAACATTCTTTTCATGAAATTTAGTTTGAGGGCTTCAATTTTGACCAAAAACCTCAAAAGTCAAAGAGTTGACTTTGCAGTTAAAAGCTTGTGTATCAGATGAATTGGACTGTGTGATCTTCAATGATCTTGAACTCTTTAGTATTTTAAATATCATGGAGGGATTCCAAGTATGTATTTGAGTATCTTGAATCATGTCCCGAGTCTTGGGATCATGTTTTGATCAAAGTCAAAGGCACAGTTGACTTCTCCTAATAAAACCCTAATTTGGGGTCAAATGAAATTGAGCTTCAATGAACTTGTAATAGGACCAATTTCACTTGATTCTTTGTGGAGAGAGGCATCTTGAGTTTATGAACACTTGGTAGGTTGATGATCAATCCAATACATTGACTGATCAAATAACGATCCTCTTGATTTTCTTGATTCAAAATCCTAATTCTCAGATGAAACCAAACAAGGAAGAATTGCACAAGGTCAGGGTTAGCAATGTAATGTATGATGCTCCTGTAATGATGATGAAATCTAGGGTCAAAATTTGGGGTATAACAATGATGTTATTAAGCAAAGTCAAAGTCTTGGACAGAAGGTTTGAGCAAAGGATTCTTAGACATGTCCTCTAAGCAAAGGCAAAGTCTTGGGCAGGAGGTCTGAGCAAAGAAGTCATAGACATGTGCTCTAAGAAAAGGTAAAGTCTTAGACATATGCTCTAAACAAATGCAAAGTCTTGGACATGAGGTATGAGAAAAAAAGTATTAGGCATGTGCTATAAGAAAAGGTGAAGTCTTAGACAAGAGCTCTAAGGAAGGTGAAGTCTTAGACACGTGGTCTAACTAAAAGAAGTCTCAATCAGGAGCTGGTTGAGCAGGTGAAGTCTTAGACACGAGCTCTAAGCAAGACGAAGTCTCAGGCCGGTGTTCTAAGTAAAATAAGTCTCAATCAGAAGTTGGTTAAGCAAGTGAAGTCTTAAACACGAGCTATAAGCAAAAGAAAGTTTTAATCAGGATCTGGTTAAACACAATTGTTTTAGACTGTAAATCAGTGTTATAAAAAGTCTTATGTTTAAATACATAAGCAAGTGTATTCAAGCATTGATTATAGTAAAAAAAATCTCTTTCTAAGCAAGGGGACTGAAGTACTCTCAGTTGGGTGAGAAACTAGTATAAATTTGATGTGTTCTTGTGTTGTTTACTTTGTATCTAGCTTTAGTTCTGCTGCATTTATGATCTGGTTCTAAACCTCTATTCAAAATCATATCTCTCTTTTGAACATAAAAAAAAACGAGAAACAGGTCTGCATTTTTGTCATACACAATTCAACCCCCCTTCTTGCGTATTTTCCCACCTTTAGAAACCACCATACATACATTCACACGCTACCTAACAAAGGACATGAAACTATCATTATATATGTTTCGCAAACATCGATATATGTCTTTTTCGTAGTAGTGAGTATGCCCTGGGGATTTATCATGATACTCGCACCTTGTATTCTCATTGAAGTTCGGTGGGAATGGGCGAGGAGTAGGTGTTGCTACGCGAAAAATCACAAAGTTTCCATCAAAATTTATTTATCCCTGATCTGCTGTCACGCACAGATCAAAAACGAATATTTTAAAAAAAATAGTAAAGGGAAGCGACACTCGGATGTCGTATCGCAAGGATTCTTGTATTATTTCAACCAACTAAAAAAAAGGTTTATGGGGTTTTAAGTTTTGATTTATAAACTAAGAGAAAAAGTGATTAAAAAAAGTGATTATCAAATAATTTAAAACAGATAATCCTACTGATTCGGGTTCCGACTTATTATCGGCTATTATAATATTAATCCCTAATCTGCTTTAATTCTATTCGATTATGAGATTAATTAGACAAGCGCTTATCAAAATCAAACGAATTATGTTCCTGTTTACCGAATTAAGCAAACAATTAAGAATATGACGAGCTAACGAATTAAGCAAACGATAACACACAATTAAATTTAGAAACATGCATACAATCAAATTTAATCAATTTTATCCTATGAACACAATCGAATTAAGCAAATAATTGCAATACAATTAAGCAAATAACTTCATATAAAATAATTGAACAGAAATCGAATTAAATTGATATTAGAATAACCTCAAAGCGATGGAACCCGTAAGTAGTAGGATTTGCCTAGGGAATTAGTTCTTCATTACAATCGTAAAAAGAAAAAAGTAATTATTTTGAAAAAAAGGTTATTTATAGTAGCACGGCTGCTATTAGGTATAATGAAGCATCACAAAATCCGGTTCTAACCCAACTGGGTTGAAAAACATAAAAAAAACCCGACCCAAAACTAAATATTCCTTATGGCAGAATTCGGGTCCTGACTTCAACGAATTTTTCGAGCCTTCTACATTCCGAATCAGCTTCTGCCTAAAACATGAAAGTTGTAGATCTATGTCTTAGATTTCCAAATCCTATTAGAACGCGTCAACCAGGTTCTCGAAACTCCAGTTCTGATCTGAACAGTGGATATATATCAAATAACTGTTAATGCTGAAAATAAGTTGCGAAAATAGAATAAATGTAAAAACAAACTTAAATATGAAACCATATTAAAATAGTAAAAATACTCAAATAAACTATAGGAATACCTAAGTATAACAATGGAATAATGTGTATGAAGATGTACTGATCAATCCCAAAGGGAAGGGGAAACATCGAGAAAACCCCAAAAGGATGCATAAGATGGTCTCGCAACCAAAAGATGGGTTTGGAAGTCGATTATGCAAAGGAAATGTATTAGCACCTCTCACATCCATCCTACTAGATGGGAACAATTCGTTCATCTTAGACTTGGAGTCGCCGCACTCCATGTAAGTGTCTCCCTATAAACACTTACTTCCCCCTGGAACCTTGACCATAGTCAAGAGTTCCTCACCCTCGTTGAGGGGAACTATGAATACTCTGATTCTATTACCGTCAGGATACGTAGGCACAAGATGCGATTTCTTGGCGAGTATATTTAGGACTAACCCCTTAGATCTCTCTCTTTACCTTCAACGCTTAGCAGATAACAGATATATTAACAAATAACACAATATTAAACAAGAGGTTCCTGTAGGGTACTATTAAACAAGTTGTTCATGGAGAATTTTTGTGTAGTATGGTGTTATTGGTGATGAAGGTTTGTGTTTTGTGAATAAAGGTTAGTGAGGGTGATGAGTGGTAAGGTGGTAACAGATTGAGTGAATTTGAAGAAGAGAGTGTTATGAGATTGATGTAAGTATTTTTTTCTAGAAAAAAACTAGCACACATGAGGGAGAGTTATAGATGGGGAAGGTTCTTTTTGGTCTCCCATTCTATTGTTCTTTTTGCCTTCTTATATAAACATTTAAATCAAGCCAAATATGGGATAATTTGAAGGAATAAAATCAATTAAGTATCCTTAAGAATTTGTGATTCATGGTTTAATTTCCTTCAATTTTTGGATGATTGTGTCTTGAAGTTGTTTGAGAAATTTTGAGGATTTTGTCGTCTAATGTTTTGGAAAGAAAGATGAACCGTGATTTGGTCCTTTTGGGATTTTGGAATCTCTTGATTTTTCTTTAATGTCAAAAACAAATATGACATGATAATAGTAATAGTAATAATATCTAATATTTCTAATAACCTAATCATCATAATAATAATAATAATAAAACGTACAAAATCCTAGCTACTAATAACCTCTAATATCCTAATTTCTATTAACTAAACATAATTATAAAAATATAATAATAATAATAATAATAATTCTTTATAATATTTATAAAGCCTAATAACTAACAAATAAACAAAGTAAAATAAAATATGCTTTCTAGTAAAATAATAAATAAAAAACAAAAAGGAGAAAAATGCAAAAAAGTAGGAAATGTGGGACTTAAACTCAAGACTTCACGCTTGTAATTCCTTACACTTAAGTCTTTACCAAATGGGCTATCATAAACATTCAAGATAAAATGCGATTAAAACCCATATAATGGTCAAAATTCCCGAACAAAATTGGGGTATGACAATGTGCGATTAAGAAATCGATTCCATCTGTTTGTTTGTAAAATCAGAATTGTATTCTAAGCAAAACAAAATAAAGTTGTTTTCTTGAAATTTTAAAATTCTCGAACAAAATTAGGGGTATGACACATAATAATATTGAAGATCAAATTCATGAAGTTGTTGAGGCTGATGCAACCAGAGCTAAGGATGATAGTAGGGATAACCATGACCATATTCTGAATGAAGGAATGATAAGTAAGAATGAAAGAATTCTTCTAGTATGTACTACAAAGATTAAAGAGTATAGATTGACTACTCCAAAGGGTAGGTCTACCCATGTTGAAGAGACTTTTGACATGAAGCAAGTTGCTACTGTCAAATTAAGAAACTCTTTGATATTTATTGATGAAGATGTGAGTATCCATGATTCCCTTTCCCTTCTGGGAACCATCCGATTAGTTCCAAGACTGACAATTTTTTTTAAGTTCAAACTATATCAAATGGATGTGCATTGTGCCTCTCTTTGATGGTACTTAAATAAGGAAGTTAAAGGACTATGTTTTTCTAGCATAATGCAGAACACCATGGAGAATAATTTGAGTAAAAACATTAATAATGTTGTTGAGAACTCTATGAATGCTGATGAAGATGCTATTCTTATGATTAATGATGTTCATGATAGGTCTGGACTAAGAAATGAAGGGGTTACTAAGGATGCTAATTTTGGTAACATGACTCTTCTTAATGAGGATATTGTGCTGAAGTGTTTATCTCAAATGAGGATACTTCCAAAAGAAGCCTTGATCTTTAAGGAGAATGTTTAGTTGCTAGAGGAAGTCATTATGAAAGACAATGATAAAGTTCTCATATGTGTTTTTAAATTGTCAGACAACATGGTTGGGCATGTTGTTCATCAGATGGAGTTCGACTTGGAATTAAGCAAGATAGAACATGTTGTATGTCATCTTGAATTTAAAGAAAAACTAATGAAGGATGGTATAGATGATAAGGAATATGTTTTCTAGGATGTTTCATATATCTTGAGTATTATAGTGGTAACTAAGTCACCAACTCAGAAGAAGAAAAAGCTAGCAGTTCTTGGTTACTATTAAGAATCTAGAATGATTTTATCAAATACAGATGATGAAGCAAATGTCTTGGTCATTATGTTCATCATTCAAAAAAGGCTAGATGGTAGAGTACTGAAAGGGATATGGTTGTTAAAAGAAGTTTTAACATTTGAAGAAGTGGTACTACTATTAATGGAAGTCTATGTTACAGACAAGGAGTACCTCATGATAAGTTTCAATGATGACGATGATAGTGATGGATGCCTTCCTCTTTCCAAAAACATGATATCTTGGGCCAACAAGGAGAAAATTTATGTAACCTTTGTTAGATGCCCAATTGTGCTTATTTGAGCTATCAAATGTGGGCATCTTTCACTCCTTTTTGTCGAGAAAGTATTCAAAATCGCCCTTGCTTTGGTTAGTTTGCAGCATTATGTGAAAGGATTATGGTGTCTTTAATTTGTGTGTTATTGTGCAGGATTTAGGCATGAAAGAGTATAAACTTGAGACACAAGAAAGTTGACAAAGAAACCAAGAAAGCAAGCAAACATCAACAAGCTCACCTAGCGAGGGAGGCAGCGAAGCACTCGCTAGGCGAAGACGCAGCAAGATGCCAATGAGCACTCCCAGACTTGGACAGTGGCAAAAAGACTATAAACTCGCTAGGCGAGTGAGGTAACGAAGAGCTCGCTAAGGGAAGAACCAGCGAGCAGGTAGCGAGTACCTCAAGATTTTGGGCAGAAGCAAAAGGAGCATAAACTCGCTAGGCGAGTGAGGTAGCGAACAACTCGCTAGGCGAATCAGTAGCGAGCAAGCAGCGAATGCTCCCAGACTTGAGACAGTGGCGAAAGGACCCTAAGTTCACAAGGCGAGCAGCGTAGCAAATTACTCGCCTAGCAAATGACTGCTCGCCTAGCGAGCATGACAACACACAGCCACTTATATAAGTAGTATGGGCTACTTTTTAGAAAATATCTTATTTTGGTTTGTACTTGCATTGAGAGGAGTTTTCTGACCTAGAATCTCATTTCCTTCATTCTTCATCATCCCTTAGCAACATTTCACAAAAAAAAAGATGGATTCCCATCCATTCTCGATTATTCGACTTGGATGTTGATCAACCTTCTCCCGAAACTTGTTGCTCAAGTCATCATGAAAACGAGTTGCTAAATCCCTCTCTTGTTAAGGTTAGGAGTAGTTGGTTCAGATTTTATGTATTCTTCTTAATCTCTTGTATGTGAACAAGTTATTAATCAATATAGATGAAGTTATTTGCCATTATTTCTACAACTATGGTTTGGTTTGTATTAGAGATAAACTTTCCAAGTCTTGACCTAATATCTTCATCTATCAACTATACAAATGCTAGAGATAGATTTAAAAGTTGATATCCGATTTGTATCGTTCTTAAAGCTTAGTGTTCCGATCCGTTAGGTAGAGAGATCATCTAACGGTCGAAACAATAACATTTACGAAATCGATTTAGAGATGAACATTTTTGCGAGGATACGCGGTTATGTTGGTTAGAAATTCGTTCACGTATTTGATTGGTAGAATAAGTTTAGGACGAACTAGCGAACCCTAATCTTGGCATGCTTTTATCAAATTTAAGACCGATTTTTATTACGCTTTATTTCTTGCAAACTTTTGTTACAAGATTGAAACCATTAAACCCCCCCCCCCCTTTGTCTTAAATCATTGAACCGTTGAACGGCTAACATTTATATTCTCTTCAATCTCTGTGGAGACGATAAAACACTTCCGAAAAATACTTCTAACAAAATGGCGCCGTTGTCGGGGATTGTTAGTTGAATATTGCAAGCATTGCAATAGTTTAGTGATATTAAGATTTTTGTATTGTGAATCTCTTATCTTTGTAATTCTTTTTGCTTTTTAATTGTTTAGTTTGTGTGCAGAATTCGTTTATGCATGGACAGATTCGACCGGAAAACCTTCTTTTCGATCCTGAGATTGAGAGAACCGCTCGGTGTACCAATAGTCACACAAGGCGAAGACGGCAACAAGCTATTGCAATACAAGAGCTCGGATAATCTTCTTCATATACTCCACCTAATTCACCAATTGTGGCAGCACCTCCACCTCCACCTTCAGTTTCTACTCCTTGTACGAACAGTTCAAGACACACCGCTCAGTTCGCACGTAATATTGAAAATGGAAGACAAGCCAAGATGAAAACGGGAATCCTAGCACTTGTCTATCAAAATCCTTTCACAGGATTAGACCATGAGGATCCGTTCACACATCTTACAAAATTCTATGAGATTGTGGGCGCAATGGGAGCAACCGAAGCTGACGAAGAGTCATTGTTTAGGAGACTATTTCCGCATTCCTTGATTGGGAAAGCTAAGGAATGATATCTTGATCAACCTACGACAATCATGACTTATTGGAATCTTCTAGAAGAGAAGTTTCTTGAATGGTTATTTCCACATAACCGTTTCATGGAAGCTAAAACTGCTATAGTTGTGTTTTCGCAAGGAGCAAGTGAATTCCTCAATGAAGCTTGGGAGAGATTCAAGTCTATGTTGATAAATTGTAAAAGACACAGTTTTGATGAGCTTACTCAAGTTCATATTTTCCGAAATGGTCTCCTTTTGGTTCACAAGACATTATTGGATGCTACGGCAGGAGGTTCTTTGATGTCTAAAAGCGTCGATGATGAAATTGCAATTATTGACAAGATGTCACTTAATGATCATTAAGGAAATCATAACCGTGGGGTAGCTCAAAGAAAATCAGGCATGCTCGAGTTAGGTATAAATGATGTTATTCTAGCCCAAAACAAACTTCTTACACAACAAGTAGAGCTCTTGACTCAACAAATGTCAAAGCTTCCACAACAAATCAAAGAAGTGCAGGAAGTTCCCATTCAAATGCAAGTGGCAAGTTGTGAGTTATGCAAAGGTGACCATCCTACCGGATATTTCCCTCCCGTCTTGGAAGAAGTTAATTATGCCGGAAATCAAAATCAAGGATATCAATAAAGACCACCTTATCAACAACAAAACCAAAGTTATCAAAGACCTAATCAAGGGTACCAACAACCTTGGAGGCCGCAAGAAGCCGAAACTTCAAATCGTCAACAATATCAAAACTACACACAACCTCCTCCTCAAACTCAAAGTGCACCATCAAAGATGGAGGAAACTCTTACTCAATTCATGAAAATGTCAATGTCCAACCAAAAGAAGATCGATGCGGCTATTAAAAATTTGGAAACACAAGTTGACCAATTATCTAAACAATTGGTCGATCAACAAAAAAGGCCTTTCAGGGCTACCGCTACTCCAAATCCGAAAGAGCATTGCAAGGCGATTCTTACAAGGAGCAGAAGAGAAATTGATATGGGTGTAGGTGAGGAAGTAGTGGCAGAGGAAGTTGTAGTTGAAAAAGAAATCGAAAATGTTGGTGACAAAGTAGAAAAGAATGTTGAGGGAGAATTAGTTGAAAATGAGAAAGTGAAAAAAATGAGGAAGGAGAAAAAAGTAAGAGAGATGAAAGAGTAAAGAGATAAAGAAAAAGAAAAGAGCAAGTAAACCCGATACCGATTCAAAATTTGCCTTACCCGCATGCTCCGACACGGAAAGACAATGCTAGACACTATGCTCGGTTTATTGACATATTCAAACAATTGCAAATTAATATTCCATTTTCCGAAGCATTGGAGCAAATACCGAAGTATGCTAAATTTATGAAGGACATTCTCACAAAGAAAAAGTGGTATACGGATTAAGAGACAATCATGGTGGATGCTAGCTGTAGCGCTATTATTCAATGTACTCTCCCGAGAAAAGAAAGTGATCCGGGACGAGTCACTTTGCCTATCACCATTGGAAACACTTATGTGGGCAAGGGGTTGATTGATTTGGGCTCTAGCATAAATTTGATACCCTTATCGATTGTGAAGCGATTGGGTTACATGGAATTGAAATCAACTCAAATGACATTGTAACTCGCCGACAAATCTACGATCGCCCTCATGGTGTAGCCAAAGATGTGTTGGTAAAGGTGGATAAATTTTTGTTCCCAATCGACTTCATAGTAATTGATATGGAGGAACATGAAGACTCTCCATTGATTCTTGGTCGACCTTTCATAAAGACCGCTCGTATGGCAATCGATATGGACGACGGTCTCATGAAAGTGAGAGTTCTTGATGAGGAGATTTGCTTCAATCTTTTTGAGGCCATGAAACTTTCTAAAGACAAAACCAATTGTTTAGAATTGATGCAACAGAAGTGGCAATTAAAGAAGTCAAAGAGTTATTACAAGTGTCCACACCGTTACAACAAGTTCTAACCAATGCTCTTTCAAAGATCAATGAAGAAGAAGAGCGAGAAATTGAAAAATGTTTGAAGGAACTCGAAGAGTTAGAGGAAATCCCACCTTCGAAAGAAAAGGTGGAAGAGTTGAAAAAAGAGAACAATGAGGAAGGCAAGCTTGAGATGAAGTTGTTACCATCTCATTTGAAGTATGTTTTCCTTGATGAAGAAAAAAATAAGCCGGTAATCATAAGTTCGGAGTTAACCATAGATGAAGAAAGGAAATTACTTGTGGTGTTGAAGAAAAATCAAGAGGCGATGGGTTGGACTCTTTCCGATTTGAAAGGAATAAGTCCTTCCTATTGTATACATCGTATTTTTATGGAGGAGGATTTCAAGTTGGTAGCTCAACCACAAAGAAGATTGAATCCTACTATGAAAGAAGTAGTAAGGAAAGAGGTTGTGAAGATGTTGGATGCCGGCATGATTTATCCTATATCCGATAGCCCATGGGTGAGTCCCGTTCAAGTGGTACCGAAGAAGGGTGGAATGACGATTGTCCGTAATGAAAAAAATGAATTGATTCTAACAAAGACCGTGACGGGATGGAGAATGTGCTTTGACTATTGTAGGCTAAATCAAGCTATAAGAAAATATCACTTTCCTCTTCCGTTCATGGATCAAATGCTCGAAAGGCTCTCCAGTCAAGAGTAATATTGCTTTTTGGATGGATATTCCGGGTATAACCAAATTATTGTCAACCCGGAAGATCACGAAAAAACTGCTTTCACTTGTCCTTTCGGAATCTTTGCTTATCGGAGGATGTCGTTTGGTTTGTGTAATGCGCTGACGACTTTTCAACAGTGTATGCAAGCGACTTGATTGAGAAGATGATCGAGGTGTTTATGGATGATTTCTCTGTTTTTGGGCCGTCATTCGATCTTTGTCTAAAAAATCTTGATGTTATTTTGGAGAGGTGTGTGGAAACCAATCTAGTGCTTAATTGGGAGAAATGCAATTTCATGGTCACAGAGGGCATTTGTGCTTGGGCACAAGGTTTCTTTAAAGGGACTTGAAGTTTATAGAGCTAAGGTGGAGGTGATTGAGAAGATACCGCTGCCTTTGAATGTGAAGGAAATTAGAAGTTTTCTGGGTCATGCGGGATTTTATCGAAGATTCATCAAGGACTTCACGAAGATAGCAAAGCCATTGAGCAACTTGCTCAACAAAGATAAGTCTTTTATTTTTGATAATTCTTGCATGACCGCTTTTGATTCATTGAAGAAAAGCCTTATAACTGCACCCATTATTGTCGCACCAAATTGGAAAAATGATTTTGAACTTATGTGTGACGCGAGCGATTATGCGGTTGGTGCAGTTTTAGGCCAAAGAAAAAACAAAATTTTCCATGCGATACATTATGCAAGCAAGGTTCTTAACGAAGCTCAAATAAATTATGCGACAACGGAAAAAGAATTGCTTGA
Organism: Lathyrus sativus; assembly: GCA_963859935.3. NCBI lineage: Eukaryota > Viridiplantae > Streptophyta > Magnoliopsida > Fabales > Fabaceae > Lathyrus > Lathyrus sativus. The sequence continues at coordinate 349,156,470 of OZ012740.1, read as the reverse complement.
TATAGTGTACGCATTGGAAAAGTTTCGTTCATATTTGATCGTATCAAAAATTGTGATATACACCAACCATGTGGCGATTAAGTATCTGCTGACCAAATCGGATTTCAAACAACGATTAATTCGTTGGATTCTTTTACTCCAAGAATTTGATCTTGAAATTCGCGATAAAAAGGGATATGAGAATTTGGTAGCAGATCACTTGTCCCGGCTTGTGAATGCTGAAGTTACAAGGCATGAGAAAGAGGCAAGGGAGGAGTTTCCCGATGAAAAATTGTATATGGTAACGGTTAGACCTTGGTTCGCCGATATGGCTAACCACAAAGCCACCAGATTGATACCAGAAGGTCTAATTGGCCATCAAAAGAAAAAAAATTTATCTGACGCTAGGTACTTTGTTTGGGACGAACCACATCTTTTTAAACTTGGCGTCAATAACATCTTGCATAGATGTGTTTCGGAAGAGGAAGCCAAAGATATTTTGTGGCATTGTCACAACCCTCCGTATGGAGGGCATTTTAACAATACGAGAACGGATGCTAAAGTCCTTCAATCGGGATTTTATTGGCCGTCCTTGTTCAAAGATGCGCACGCGCATACAAAAAGTTGTGACAAGTGTCAGAGAAGTGGTGGAATAACGCAACAAAATGAAATGCCATTGAAAAATATGATAGAAGTCGAAATTTTCGATTGTTGGGGCATTGATTTTGTTAGTCCATTTCCACTGTGTTTTGGTAATGAATACATTTTGGTTGCGGTAGACTACGTCTCCAAGTGGGTGGAAGCCATAGCTAGCCCTAAGGCAGACGGGAAAACCGTAATAAATTTTTTGAAAAAGAACATTTTTTCTCGTTTCGGTACTCCGCGTGTGTTACTAAGTGATGGTGGTTCGCACTTTTGGGGAATTGCATATCTGATAATTTTAGGGTTGCATGTTGTCGCTACTGCGAAAAAAGGTGCCGGCAAAGACAGAAGAGTCGCCACCTATCATTATTTATCCCAAAGGAGGGAAAGGAAACAATCACGAAAAACCTAGCGAAAAGGGATAAGATCGGTCATCGCAACCAAATCTCGGGTTCGAGAGTCGGTTACGCAAGGGGAAGGTATTAGCACCCCGCACGTTCGTTGTACTCAATGGGATCCACGCTTGTTTTGTTTATCTAAAGGGTTGTTTATCTATCTAGCTAAAGGTCTGGGTCAAAAGAAAAGAAAAAGGACTCGACAGAGTGTCACTGCTCTTGGCCTACGTATTCCCTCGTGCAATGGGAAAGTCAGAGTCAACGTAGTTCGACTAACTACGACTAACAGATGGGGGAAAGTTGCTCGCCAAGACATCGCGTCTTGTTCCTACGTACTCTCAACAGGTATGAGAGATCACTGTTTTTTACCCGAGTACGGTTAACATATAGTTCTAGCAATTTGGTGTATGCAGCTCGCTCGTTGGAGACTTAGGCGTTACCGTTTGCGGTAGAACTAAGAGTTAACAACACTATTTTATCTGACAAGATTTTCCACTGATTAAAGACCCCACAGGGCAAAAGGAAGTTTGACTGTTTGTTTTTGTCTTTTATGAGAAGTGTTTTGAATGAATGTTTGTAATTCATATTGTACTAGAGACTATGACCTAGGAGCGAATGCGTTGCATATCATCTGAAGGACATATGCTAACACTCTAGATAATTGAGAGGCAACCACCCAATCATCATTTCCCAAGTAGCTTAAGGCTCGTAACGCACAATACTCATTAGCCTTTATTAAATGTTTTATTATTGTTTGAAGATGAGAAGAGAGGAGGAACTCTAAGGGGAACTAATCAAAACCCTAATGTTATCATGCAACATGGTCCTAAGGTTGAGTTTAGAAAGGGAATCTATCCTACTGTTATCATACAACGGATCAACCCTAATGTCTATCATCACCATCCTTGAACAAGGATGTGAGAACCCTAAGGGAACATGTCAATGGAAAGCAAAACAACAGGAAGTCATCATGATTATTCAACTGAAATGTAAAATGTGAACGAACGCACATGCAATGCAACAGTACAAGCAAGGGAGGACACCTCAACCTTTAATGCAAACATGGACTTAAGAGAAAGAATGCCTATCCTAATGCACTTCTATCCTAATGCACCAAATCAAACATCATGCAGGGGAGGGGATAAACAGAATGAGGAGAAAGTAAAAGGAGAACTAAGCTCATTAAGTTCAATGTGTATCAACATAGGAGTCCACAAAGGTTCAACTTCTTTATGGAATGCCCTTAGTTCTACCACAGGAAGAACTGGGCTCTCACAAGAAGGATCCTAAGATTGTAGGATAGAGAAGGAGAATATATGTACAAACACAAGAGTCCACAAAGGCTCAACTTCTTATGGAATGCACTTGGTTTCCTCCACAGGAGGAACTAGGCTCTCACAAGAAGGATCCTAAGATTATAGGACTTGGAGGAATGAATGAAGAAAGCATAGTGAGAACTAAAGGAACCCACTATGTTTAATGTGTATCAACACAAGATTCCATCAAAGGCTCAACTTCTTATGGAATGCACTTGGTTCCTCCACAGGAGGAACTAGGCTCTCACAAGAAGGATCCTAAGATCAAAGGACAAAGGAATGAAGAGGAGGCATAGTGTGAACCAAGGGAACCCACTATGTTCAATGTGTATCAACACAAGAGTCCATAAAAGGCTCAAATTCTTATGGAATGCACTTGGTTCATCCACAGGAGGAACTAGGCTCTCACAAGAAGGATCCTAAGATTGAAGAACAAAAAGGAATGAGTGTACAAAGTACTTGAGTCCATTAAAGGCTCAACTTCTTATGGAATGCACTTGGTTCATTCATAGGAGGAACTAGGCTCTCACAAGAAGGATCCTAAGATCAAAGGACTTGGAGGAGTTAGAAGAGTGGAAAATAATCATGCAAAGCAAGGCAAAAGAACCACATTAGGGAGAGAAACCATTCACTATATGCTTCTAAGGACCCTAAATGCAATGTTTTAAAGGATGCCTAAACTAAGCAAGATATGGATATGATAATGACTTGAAAATTAATATACAAATGATTCAACATGTATACAAGATGAATATTCAAGGATTGGATGCACAAGTATTGCAAAAAGTTCAACTAAAATGAAAACTAGGCAAGTGGTGAGGTTGAAATCACACAAATGTAAGCCAGAATGCAAAATCTACCAAAAATAGTAAAACACCTGTATAAATTATAAGAAAATTCCTAGGGTACCCCTCTGGTCTTAGGAACTAGGGGTCCAAATTTGGGAAGAAAATTCTAAGTCTAGATATGCCAACAGAAGGCAAAGTCCTAGGGTGCTCTATGGACAAGGCAAAAAGAGAAGGTTCTAAAGGAACTATATAAACCCTAATCAAATGATACCTAAAAATAATGAGAAAAATACTACAATGTCAATTAATGTGTCAGCAATAAGCACAAAAAATATCATGAATTTATTTGGTGTTTTGATCACAAAATGAAATTCTAAACAAATGATATGCAATTTTTTATTTTTAATGAACACATAAAAAGAAAAAGGCAAAATTAAATGGAAAAAATGATTAGAAAATTCAAATAAAATTATTTAAAATCATTTTACTTGTTACAATGCATAAAAATATTTTTCATATATTTTTTGGGATGCATTAAGTATTTCTTTATGATTTTAATTGCAACTGAATTAAAATGAAAAAAATAAAAGAAAAAGGAATTAAATTGAAAAAAAACTGGGTGTGAATAGCAGGCAATTCATGTGAGTTTTATTAGGCTTAGGCGCATAGGGGGTGTGAGGAGCAATGGGGCACAGATCCAAATCAGAACTCCACTAATCAAAGTGCACCATTTCACTAAACTTGGTCAACCTATCTGAGATTTAATCATGGCCGTTTGATGTGGCTATAGTCAATGGATCCAGTGGTTGTTAGTCTGCCACGCCAACATCAACATTTAAACATAACACAGGATTGAATCACAGCCATCCATCCTAAGGCTATTAAATCTATCTAACGGTTGGGGAACGAGCTGCAATATGCAGCATTTCACTTAAAACCCTTAGTCAAAGTTCAGACTCAATCTCAGCCATCTATTTCAAATGCCATTCAATGGATCTAATGCCTATGATACAAACACGCACGCAGCCGGAGATTAAAACCAGACGGTGGCCCCCAAACTTCCGATCATCTTCTCTGATGATCCCATGGCACAGTGGACTCTCAACTTCATCAAAACATAAAAAAATTTATACCATTCTCATCCCCGTGTTGCGTACATCATGAATATCACAATCTTTTTATTTTTAGCCTATAATTAATCCAAATCGAAGCTTGCAAGATTGAAGGTCAAGTCACAAAAGTTCAAGAACATGAACAAGACCTATACATAAACGTTCTTTATGCCTAAGGGAACATGAATCCACAAAAATGGCAGCCTATACGCACATGTATGAAGAGAATTTTGGAGAAGTTACTTACTCAACGGAGCACCTCCGTTGGGTCTTCAATTGAGGGTGAAGCTTTAGCAAAACCAACCAGAATCCTTCCCTGAACCTTCTTGGAGCTTCTAGCAATCTTGATTTGGCCTGAAAATGGATGATTCTCCAAAAATGAATTTCTATTTTTCTTCACTTTTTCTCAACAGAATTCTGTTATTCTTTGATCCAAATTCAGTTATTTTTGGTTGTAGATGATGATAAGAATATATGGAATGGATATGGATGACTTTGAAGCCCAATTGCAGCTTGTATGGCCCAATTCAAAATCCAAAATTGCTTGGTTTGGCAAACTTCCAATTTGTGAAAACAGAGCTTGAAACTCTTTCAAACTAGTTCATTCATGTTGCTGGTGACGCAATGAATCCAAATGGTGGAGATTAGACCCTTGAAATGGAATCAATGGTGGATTTGGAATGTGTTACGTCAAGATGAAGTAACCTTGAATTTAGCCATGGAAATGACCTCAAAATTTGTTTATGATTTTGACATTGTGTTTAGACTATTTGAGGCACTCAAAATATGCACACATATGAAGGAAAATGGTTCCAAATGAGTTTGATCCATTCTAGGCCCATTTAAGGTTCCTTTCATGGAAATTCCTTCATTCAATCTCCCATCCAAGCCAATTAAATGGTTCCTTGAGGTTTGTTTGAGCAATTAACCCCATTTGGAGTAAGTTTGATGTTGGAAATATTTCCATTTGAAATGTGCAAATTGGTGAAATTGACCTATAATCAAAAGTGACCTATAATCAAAGTTTCCCAAAATACCCTTGCCTTGCAAGCTTCATATCTTGAGCTTCACAAATCAGATGAAGGACTTCTAGTACGCTTTGGAAAGCTATGATCATAAGGAAGCACTTTCATGTTTGGGTCAAGATGAGGAGAGACATCCTTCTAGGTCAAAAATGTCTTGGAAGTTGGTTGACTTTCAAGGACCAAAATCACATTCATTTGATGACCTGTAACTTGTCTGCTTCATAACTTGTGTTCTAGAAATCCAATGGAAGGCTTATAGTACTCAAAAGAAAGATAATAACATGATCTACAAGTCTCATGTTGGAGTCAAGATGAGATGAAACTTGTATCTTGAGATATGTGGTCTTGAAGTTGGACACAAAATAGGGGATTTTACATTGTCAAGCCTAAAAACCCTAGCTTAGCAACTTCTCGCACTCTTGAATATTGATGAATTGATCTTGAAAAAATCTCTTAAGTGTATCAACACAACATTCCATGATCAAAGTTGCTTGGAATTGAGTCTTAATCTCCTCCAATTACACAGTTGACTTGGGGTCGACCAGATGAACCCTAGCTACACCACCTTTGGCTATGGTGTCTTGTACTTTGAATAATGACTTGCACAAGCTCCTTAATGACCCTCAAGGCATTCAATGAGCTCTCATAGAGGATTCCACTCATAGCCATGGATTCAATATCATCAGATAATCTTTATTGACCCCCAAGATAGGAGGTAGGCAAACTTGTATCCATCCATTTTCCCAAGGAGCTTTGACTTCTTCATGAAGGCTTGATGGGGATGATAACTTGACTATATATTCTTGATTAGCCCTAGAACCTTTGGTATCCTCTTCTTAATAGGTACATCTCTTGATCCCCTGCATAAATGACAATGCAACGCATATGCTAATGCTACAATGAATGCAATGAAACATAAGCTAGGTAAAGAAAAAAGTTGGGCAAATTTTGGGGTGCAACACACGTGTGTTTAGAACGTTTCCTAGCATGATAAATAATTTCGGTTCTTGATTGGATGTCATAAGACTTTGGTTCGTCTAGTTTTGGATTGGAAACAATGAAAAATTTGAAAACCTGCAGCCTTCGCTAGCATGTTCGCTAGGCGAATCTGTAGCGAGCGTTCGCTCTGATTTCGCTAAGCGAACCTGTAGCAAACATGACAGAATCCTGTTTTTATGTTTTGATCACTAATCTGTCTTGTGGTTCTGTTTTGTTTCTTGTCTTTGTTATGTGCAGATGGCATTCAGGTCCGGTGCTGGAAAAAAGAGAAAGGTCGAAAGCACTTCCCGTCCTTCACCAATTCAATACGACACTGAGAGATTCGTTGGGCCGAAGCAAGCCGTGCACTATGTGGCATTGGAAAAAAGAAATTTTTTTCCTGAGAAGAGGTTCATTATCAGTCCACAAGGCGATTATCGGACATTCGCGGGGTTAATTAACAGCAAAAAGTAGGACAAGTTGATCTCTCCACCCGACAGCTACAATATTGAGATAGTGCACGAGTTCTATGCGAACGCACTGCCAAATAACGACAAACCTTTCACTTGGACTACAAAAGTGTAAGGACGTCAGGTTGCTTTTGATCGGGATGCTATTAACAGGGTACTCAGAGAACTGCTCAATTTGGGTGCTAATGAGATTGATGCTTATCACAAAGATTTGAGGCTCCATAGGAATACTGATGCTATTTCAGAGGCCATGTTGTTGGAGGGAAAGAGTGTATAGAGGAACCCATCTGGGGTTGCTGTGAGATATCACCGTGAGGATTTGATACCTATTGCCCAGTTGATTTTGCTATTGATTTCGACCAACATTAAGCCCAAGTCACACACATCTACCGTGCCGATCCCAGTGGCACACTTGGTCCACTATATTTTGACTAATGTACAGATCAATGTGGCAAGGATCATTACGGATGAGATGAAGTCTGTGGTTGAGAGTGGGCAAAAAGCGGGGGCGCGAGTGAATTGCCCCCTTGCTTTCCCATGTCTTATCATGGCTTTGTGCGTACAGTCGAGAGTGAAGTTACCCTCTCGCAGGCAGGTAACGATTTCATCCACGATCGATGATCGATATGTGGACAAGTACTGTAGGCCGAAGAACTTCCGTACTAGTACAGTTGCTGGTGATACCGGGACTACTGATGGTCCTGGTGGTGCTTTTGCTCAGGGATTCGATGTGTTTCAGCAGGCCATGTGTAATTATAATTAGGATTGGATGGCGGCGACTCAGCGCTCCATGATTGACATACATGATTCTATGCAGGTACTCAAGCTACAAGTCTGTGAACCTTCTGTAGAGCATCCTATGATGACGCGTGAGCAGTTCCTACAACACGCGAGCTGGCCTGAGGACAGGCCTATTTTCCCAGAGAGCGCGGGTGCTTCTGGTGCTGATACTTCTAGTGGTGCTGATGTGACTAATGATGTTGATGGTAGCGATGATGATGATGATGAGGATGGCTCTGGTTCTGGTGATGAGGAGATTGAGGAGACTGAGTCCAAAGAGGACTAAGTTTTTTTTTATTGCTTTGTATTTCGGTTATTTTATTTGAATTCCTGTTATTTGGTTATGTACTCTTTGGGGTGTTTTCTCCCCCACGCACATTTGATTTTGTCGAAGTTATGATTAAGTTTTTTTATGTTAAATTATTTAGTTTAGTTTCAGTTTTTAATATTTTTCTGGTTGTGGAGTTGTCAAACCTTCTAGATTGGTTGCTCTCCTGAAAGAAGTATCCAATGAAGGTGCATCCGAGCTTGGATGGCAATGATAAAAGTAAACAAGTGAATAATGCTAAGGTACCTGGTTACCTTCGGTTAGAACTTTAGAATGCATGAAGAACTTTACTCTTGTTGTAATTGAATGTTGGTCTTTTTGCAACATAATTGAATGAATGAGTCACCTAGGACTTAGAACCACAAATTGTGAGGAAACCTCCATTGTACACTAAAATGTTGGATTCTGATAAACTGTGTTGATTCATTTGATTCATGCTTTTTCTTTTATTATTGTGAAATTTTGGAAGCAATTAGAAATGATCAAGGTGTTTGCTTTCTTTCAAGCACAACCAGTTCCAAATACAACGTACCTGTGAGTAGATAGTATTCGTGAACCTCTTTGAGCTTAAACAGTTGAATCTCAACTTGAAATAAGGCGAGATTTCAAAAATCTTTTTTCTTGAAACCTTGAAATTTTTTTGTTAATTGTGTTTTTGCCGTAAAAAGTCAAGAGCATTCACTTGAGGGTTGAGGAAAAGATAAGTTGGGGAGAACGGAAATGAAATTCGGTAGGTTGCTGCAACTCTTGAGTAACCGAGCAAGCATTGAAAAAATGAGAAAAAGAGAAACATTTGTTTTGTGAATATGATCAAAGAAAAAAAAGAGAAGAAAGAGAATGCTTGCTTGGAAGAAAAATAGTGGAAAACAAAAATGAGTTGTGAAATAAGAGTTGTGAAGGTTTCAAATGAGAAGCAAGTGAAACGAAGTTGAGATGTGTAAATAGTTTGTACAGTGAATGTATCTTTTGCATCGGCAATTTCGTTTTCAATGGCCTTAGATATGTCCCTTGTTTGTAAACCCGACCAAGCTACAACCGAAAAGACCTTAGTGATATCCTTGCTTCCGCATTTTCATTTATAATTGTTAGAAATTGTATGAATTGAATTGATTTTTGCATTGTTTGTTGGGGAGTGAAATTATCCTCGCGGTTGCAAACCCGTAATTTCTTTAATCCTTGTTCGAAGAGGAGAGTAGGGTGATTTATTTAGGATAACATTGTTGTGGATTGATACATGTTTGCATTACTTTAAGGCTTTAGTTCTTGTGTATTGTGTTATTCTAACCATTGGGAACTTGTGTCTGGCGGAAATTCTTGTGTTTGAGCCATTTGATCCGATTTCGGAGAAATCCTTTTCTTAAGAAAATCCTCTTGTTCACCAAGAGGCATACTTTACTTAAAGGCAAGCAAGATTCTAGTTGGGGAGAGTTGTTAGATGCCTAATTGTGCTTATTTGAGCTATCATATGTAGGCATCTTTCACTCCTTTTTGTCGAGAAAGTATTCAAAATCGCCCTTGCTTTGGTTGGTTTGCAGCATTATGTGAAAAGATCTTGGTATCTTTAATTTGTGTGTTATTGTGCAGGATTTAGGCGTGAAAGAGTAGAAACTTGAGACACAAGAAAGTTGACAAAGAAACCAAGAAAGCAAGCAGACATAAGCAAGCTCGCCTAGCGAGGGAGGCGGCGAAGCACTCGCTAGGTGAAGACGCAGCGAGATGCCAACGAGTACTCCCAGACTTGGATAGTGGCAAAAAGACCATAAACTCGCTAGGCGAGTGAGGTAACGAAGAGCTCGCTAGGTGAAGCACCAGCGAGCAGGTAGCAAGCACCTCCAGATTTTGGGCAGAAGCAAAAGGAGCATAAACTCGCTAGGTGAGTGAGGTAGCGAACAGCTCGCTAGGAGAATCAGCAGCGAGCAAGCAGCGAATGCTCCCAGACTTGGGACAGTGGCGAAAGGACCCTAAGTTTGCCAGGGGAGAAGCGCAGCGAATTACTCGCCTAGCGAATGGCTACTCGTCTAGCGAGCATGACAGCACACAACCACTTATATAAGTAGCATGGGCTACTTTTTGGAAAATATCTTATTTTGGTTTGTACTTGCATTGAGAGGAGTTTTCTGACCTAGAATCTCATTTCCTTCATTCTTCATCATCTCTTAGCAACATTTCACAAAAAGAAGGTGGATTCCCATCCATTCTCGATTATTCGACTTGGATGTTGATCAACCTTCTCCCGAAACTTGTTGCTCAAGTCATCATGAAAATGAGTAGCTAAATCCCTCTCTTGTCAAGGTTAGGAGTAGTTGGTTCAGATTTTATGTATTCTTCTTAATCTCTTGTATGTGAACAAGTTCTTAATCAATATAGATGAAGTTATTTGCCATTATTTTTACATCTATAGTTTGGTTTGTATTAGAGATAAACTTTCCAAGTCTTGACCTAATATCTTCATCTATCAACTACACAAATGCTAGAGATAGATTTGAAAGTTGATATCCGCTTTGTATCGTTTTTAAAGCTTATTGTTCTGATCCGTTAGGTAGAGAGATCATCTAACGGTCGAAACAATAACATTCACAAAATCGATTTAGAGATGAACGTTTTTGCGAGGATACACGATTATGTTGGTTAGAAATTCGTTCACGTATTTGATTAGTAGAATATGTTTAGGACGAACTAGAGAACCCTAATCTTGGCATGCTTTTATCAAATTTAAGATCGATTTTTATTACGCTTTATTTCTTGCAAACTTTTGTTACAAGATTGAAACCATTAAAAAAGCTCATTTGTCTTAAGTCATTGAACCGTTGAACGACTAGTGTAACGCCCTAATTTCGATTATTTCATTTTATTGAGTGTTCTATTTGAATTGAGTAATAATTGTTTTAATTGTGAATTTGATGTGTTAATTTAGTATGTTTTAATATTTTACCGTTTCGGAGAGTTTCAGGTAAAATTTAGATTGGAGGGTATTTTAGTCTTTTGATAAAAATAGAATTGAGGGGAAAAGTATAAGAGGAAATAAAGAGGAAAAATAGAAAGAAAGAAACAAAGAAAAGAGAGTTAGAGGGAAAGAACAAGAGAAAGAGAAGAGAAAGAGGAGGAAGAAGAGCAAAACCTAGAATCATCAAGAACCAACATCCAAGCTTCGATTTAATCGGGTAAGGGTGTGAAATTTTATTATTCTCTCAATGTGTATGATTATGTATGTTTCTGTCGGTTGACTTTGAGATTGGAGAGAGTTTTACTCATCTTCCATTTTTAGGTCGAATTTGATTTAATCGGTAGAATTGAGTTTTAATGGTTAGAAATGAGAATAAGTGGTAAAGTTTAAGTCGAGGGATGTTGGGTGGTGTTGCTGAGACGAGTTGCAATAGAATCGATTAGATTCGGTGAGTTTTGGAATTTTTGGACAGTTAGGGATTTCTGAGTTCGCAGGTTCGCCAGGCGAGAGGCAGCGAAGCTTCGCCAGGTGAAGCCTAGCGAGTGGCCAGCGAACCAAGTCAGTAGCCAAATTCAGTCTTCAATGGCACGTTTGTCGGGCGAAGGCTAGTGGCGAGGGTTCGCCAGTCGAATGAATCCAGCGAGTGGTAGAGAATACTTTCAGTAACTTCTGACTGCCTTCGCTAGCGAGTTCGCCAGGCGAAGGATGTAGCGAGCATTCGCCAGAGGCTTCGCCAGGCGAAGGTCAGCGAATGTGACAGCATTTTTCCAGTTCCTGTGTTTTCTTTTCCAATGTTAATTGTTTGTTTCGGTTACGTTAATCCTTATCTGAATGGACGATTTGTGTGTTGTTGTGATATGTTATGTTGTGGGTAGCCGTATGGCGTGAATCCTAGGTTATGGATCAATTGTGAGTGTGGTCGTTGGGCAAATTCTATGCATTGTTTGAATTGAATAAAAATGCATGTTAATTGTGATGAATGTGAAGAATGCATGACAATATATTTGCGAATATGTATGCATTTTGTGTTAATTGATCCCGCGTAGGATTTGTAGAACCTCGTGTGAGCGATGGTTTATAGTTGATTGAGTCATGTTTGCATGTGAAGCATCATGATATGAATTTGTGTTAATTGATCCCGTGTAGGATCTGCAGAACCTCGTGTGAGCGATGGTTACATTTGATCCCGTGTAGGATCTGCAGAACCTCATGTGAGCAATGGTTACATTTGATCCCGTGTAGGATCTGCAGAACCTCGTATGATGCGATGGTTATATTTGATTCCGCGTAGAATCTGCAAAACGATTGTGTGCCCATGTGGGGTGTGAGCAATCGGATTGTGTGCCCATGTGGGGTGTGAGCAATCCTGAAACATCGTGTGCCCATGTGGGGTGTGAGCGATGGGTGAACATCGTAGGCCCGACGGGGAGTTACTTCGGTAACGAGTGATGGTTCCATTTTGGTTCTTCAATTGAACCTGCTGAATTGAGTTAGTACCGCATTTGCATCTGCATAGAGTCGTGAGTCGGTCTCTATGAGTTGCATTATCATCTTTATATGATGCATTGGTGAAATAAACATGTATGTGGATGTTTATGTGAATTGGTGATGATATAAACATATTGTGTATGTTTATGTGAATTAAATGCGAATTGTGATAATGGCAGGAGTGAGTATGCTTGAAAGTATGTATATATATATATATATATATATATATATATATATATATATATGTGTGTGTGTGTGTGTGTGTGTGTGTGTGTGTGTGTGTGTGTGTGTGTGTGTGTGTGTGTGTGTGAATATATGTATATATGTAGGTTTATATGGATTGATATAAACATTGGTGATTGCATATTGTATATGCTTGATGTTCTATTTTTATATAGATACTTATGTGAATACATTGCGATATATAGAATGATTGAGGTGAGTTGTGTTGTGAATGTGGAAGATGCGTAACTACTGATATGTATATATATGATTTATGCATTGAATATTATGATATTGTTTCTCACCCTTCTGCTGTTTTATGATGCTCTATGAGGCATTGCAGATTAGGTGTTGGTGATCCATTTTTGTGAAGCGTGTCTTCATTTGTTTTGGTCAGATGGCTCTGATATGTAACACCGGGTAGCATAAGAAGCCTTGGGCTATTTTGATGAATACATTTGTATATGTATTATTGGTGTTGCATGTTTTGTAAACATGAATGTTGTTGATGAATTACATTGAATGATGTGAATATGTATATATGTGAATACATGTTAGTTGTGATTCAAATGTTTAGATTTTCCGCTTTTATTCTAAATATTTGAGATGTGGGTATAAGGACTAAGATCCTCTGATGTGTTTGTTACCCATTGTTGCATATCTATTATGAGCAGGTGTTGTATGTGTTTTAATTCAAGCATAATGTGACATGTTCCTTTTATACCGTATTTTAAATAATACTCTGATGAAATTTTGAATTCGTGCTTAAATGATTCGTTTGATTCCTTGGGGGTATAGAAAGGGGGTGTTATAGCTAGCATTTATATTCTCTTCAATCCCTGTGGAGACGATAAACCACTTCCAAGAAATACTTCTAACAACCTTGTCTTCTGATGCATACACTATTGCAGGGAGCAGTGGTAAGCTATTACTCTAGATGAAGCAAATGTTGAAGATGTGTAATTTGGGACAAGATGTCATGACATGTATATCTAAAATTTTCACTAAGTCATTAAATGAAGTCAACTTTGAAAAAGGGTCTATATTTGTGATATTCAATAGCAACCAATGCTAGGTAGTTGTGCCAAAAGAGAAAAAGTGTTTCTCTTCCCTAAGACCACTTTGGCATGGAATTTAAGGCGGATTATTTTGTTATCTCAAGTGTGGTATGACTTGGTTATCGTTATAAGAAAGAAAGAAAAACGTCTTGTTTTAACATGCTATCCGAATACATATCTCTCTCTTTATTTCAACATGAATCAAAATTTTGTGTTTCGTCTGGTGGGAGCGCACTTGTCAAGGAAATTGAGGTTCTTAAGGATGTTGCAGATAAGCTGGAGTTCTGGTTAAATAAGGCCAAGGAATGTGGAGATGTTAGGAACAATATTACCCTTGTTAAACCTTTTAATGGAACATCCAACCTTAAGAAGAAAATGCTCTCAAATATGCATCCTGAGAAGATAAGGAGGATAGAGGCTATAGTTGCAGAGCTAATTGAATCAAGTGACTTAAGTGATTATGAGTCAGATGAAGACAACCTAAATTTTCTTTTGATCTAATGAGTTGATGTTTGGAGAATTCATCTTGAAGATTTCCTGGTTCTAGCCTAGTTTATTTGGTCTTTATTTCCTGGGCATGTTTTGGATTTGTAAAGACTTTATAGCTTATTTTGTTCTTATGTAAAATACAACAGATCTTTGGATGATGTTTTAGTTGTTTTCTCATGTTTTTGGTTGTGTATGTGCTAATATACTAACTTATGCATGACTAACTTCTAGGTTCTATTTGATACTAACCCTTTTCCAAATTATGGAAAAAAGGGGGAGTAGTAGTGTTGCTGGGTGCTAAGGTAACACATGTTTTTGTTTAGCAATAACCATCTCTGGTAAGTTCTAATATTGTGCTCCATGTTGGAGCATCGGGCAAGACATCTAACCCATGTATATGTGAAAACAAATCTATGTTAGTAGTATTCTTTGCATATTCTAATATCAATTGCTAATTGCTTGTATGTGCATGACAAAGTATTTGAGTAATTGCATGGTGATATATGTTAGTTAGTATGATGGTATGCTACTAACTATTATCTAACTAGATTCATGCATGACTAAATATGTGAGTGATTGCATGATTGTATGTTTTGTTTGGAGCAACTTAATGGATTTTGTGTAAGCACCTGAATGTTGTTGCTATTGACTTTTTGTTGCTGAGCTTAAATCTGATAATTGGAAGAGGGTTGTTATTGCTGATTGTATGCTTTGTTGGTACCAGTAGTTCTATTGGTTGTCACTTTTTCTGATGGAAGAAGTGTTATTTATCTTGAAGATTTGTTTTGCCACAATTTGTCAAAGGGGGAGATTGTAGTTCATATTAGATTGAGTCTTTGGATTGGCTGCACTTAGCAAAACAACAATATTGAGAAGTGTTCAAGATTGGTATAGCTTTCTTAAGCTATATAAAGGACACATGTTAGGTGTGATGCTCCATCATGTTGGTACGACATCTGGGCCTTTCTCAACCGGCATCAAACTGTTGCGTTTTGAATGAATCTTTGGAGAAGACTAATTTCTTTTTTATTGCTAATTAACTTAGCAATATGATTAAGTGATTTGTTTAAAAGTATGATGAAGATTAATTTGGATTTAAATGAAGATTTAAATTTAAATTTAAATTGAAACAAATCATATCTTGTTGGATATATTCAAGGAACAAATCAAATATCCTACAGATTCTGCATTAATTCTGGACGAAATTAAATCTCAAATCCATGAAGAAAAGTTTAGGCTAATTATGATATATAAAGAGCTAAAAAACCTACATTGGAAGCCAAGAAATACATTGAAGATTTAAAGTTTTAGGGTTTATTTTTTAATCCTCATTATTGTTGTATGTACACCTTTATGTTTCAATAACTTGTCATAGAAGATTTGTCTAGAGTTAAGTGGTAGTATTCAACATTAATTATTGAGTTGTAATCTCTAAACACGGATTATGTGATCGAGAAGAAAGTTAGTAGGTTTTCATGTTTAGGGGGGTTGTAAATAGAAAGTCATTGGGTAGTAATAGGAAGAGGCATTGAATAACATATGGTTTGTTGTTGCTTTTAAGACTAATTGTACTAAGATACTAATAGTGAATTTCCTTTCTTGAGTTATGGACTCAACCCCTCAGACGTAGGTGTGGTTTCACCAAACTGGAAAAATAACCATCGTGTTATTTACTGCTTTTCTGCTCCATCATATAGTATTTGTTATTGTGCTATTTCTTGCTTGACTTATCAAACATGTTGGTAAAGCATCACGTTCGACATCTGTCCCTTGAGGAACATAATTTGAATATGTGAAACAACTTTTGGATATTGAGAGTTCTTTGTGACATGGGGAGTTGATATCAAATGTCTGGTATTTCTTGATGATGGCATTTGAAGAAGATATCTTAAGCCTTGTCAGCCACATGATTCAAATATTCAGTTGAAATGTTAATCAAGTTGATGAATCAAGTAGAGGATTTTGAAGTCTAAAAGAGAGAAAGTGTGAAGGCTAACATGATCAATAAGGATACACCAATCCTATTTACCAAGTAACGCCATATTACAATTAATGATTATTTAAAGCCCATACATTAGTCATTCTTGTGCATCAAAAAATTTTCCCGTGAAAACCAATATAACCCTTCCATCAGAATACCTAATGTGCATCTAGGGGTGTAAGCGGAAGAAAAATATAAATTAAACCGACAATCTAAATCAAACCAAACCGGAAAAACCGATTGCTTTTTGTTTGGTTTTAAAACTGAACCAAACCAATTAAAGTCGAGGTGGTTTGGTTTGATTCTCGATTTTATTTTTTTGGAACTGTCAAACCGATGACTATAAATACCTACTTAATCTTTTATTTAGCTCATTATTATGCCCAAATTTTGTATCGGTCCAAGACTTCTTCATATTTTCTACACTTCCTTTCGTTGAACAAAATATGTAGCCAAAACCAGACTCCAAACATAAAAAGTGGAAACCATAAGCAATAAATACTTGCTTTCACCAAATTGCTACTCTGGTTGCCCACCATCAATGTTTCTCTCGCCACCACCATTCTTATAGGTTATGGTTTCCTTATTTGTGTTCAAGTTCTCTTCGTTAGTTTGCATCTTTATTTTTACCTTTTATGTTTTTTCTTCAATGAATTTTCTCCTAGTCTTGTTACAAAATAGTTTTGATGTGTGTTTGATGTGTGAAAATATTAATTTATGTGCATTAAAACCTTTTGTTTTTATTATTGTGTTTTATTTGTTACCCTTTCAAATCCCTTCTCAACCTTCTCATGGCAAGTGCCAACTTTTGTATTCGATAGTTACTTGTGTCATGACGTATGAAAATTATGTCAATGCTTCACATGGATTAAGAACAACATGTAAGTTGTTTGAAAAATGGAGCATGAAATATATTATATGAAATGTATTATTTGAAAAAATAATAGCATAAAATACATCAAAAAATATGATACCAAATAATACACAAATGAATATCATGTTTTGAAAAAGTGTTGTAAATCGATCAACCAAACCAAACTAAATAGAACCAAAGCGGTTAGTTTGGTTTGGTTCCATTTTAAAAAAACACTAAAAACCGAATTAAATCAAACCGATGGAGATATCATCAGTTCCGACAATTTTTTGACCAAAAATCAAATAAATTACAATCATACCTGAATCCATATTTCGTCCAACTTAATTTTATTTTAGTCTTATTAAGGATAAAGTTTTGAAGACTACTCGTGGAGTATCAAATATTTCTCAAAGGAGGGCTACGAAGTTCTTATCAAATCAGTGATTGTATGCATCTTCATTTATATGGCTGAAAGATGGATGCAATTCCTCCATATGAATGTCGTTTGACTTAAAATTATAGTACAAAATAATCCAATCTAATAAATTGTCCATAAGTTTATTAAATGTTAGTTAATGCAATTGCATAGGTTTTTGTGCATATTAGACTAGAGTGTCTTTTGATCTAGGTTGAAAATAGATAAATTTTGCATTGTTTTATTATGTACCTTCCAGCAACAAATGTTTTTTCTAGCTTACCCATTAATGTTTTATGTTAATATATGAAATTATTTGAAAATTTTCAAATTGCTTGTCTAACTCAGTTTGTATAGCGCAAGGTTTTTAACCTTGTGGTCGTGGGTTCGAGCCCTACGGTGCACGTTCTCTTTTTATTTTAATTTATTTTTTAGAATAGTTATTACACTAAGTTGTTGGGCTTATTACAAAGCTATGGATGGAATGTAATCATAAAGATTGCTTTGATCCTTTTTATTTTAGAAAATTTCTTATTGCACCCCATGCATTTCCTTTTCACCGTGTTTTTCCTCATATACCCCTAGATTCCGGAGATATATCTTCGAACGCGTCCCATGACTGACTAAACGTTAATAATTTTTCGGAGATATATCTCTGGAATAATTTAAACCTTAAATGGCCACAACATATCTCCCATAGCCCATTTCCATTTGAATATTTTCGGAGATGCATCTACAGAAAATTTTCGGATATACATCTTCGAAGTGTATCAAAACAGGTTTTTTTTTAAAACATATTGTGTATTTGTTTGCAGATGAATTATAAAATAACAGACATACCAAAATAACATAACGATATAGTAATAGGATGTTATACGTCACAAAAATCCAAAATATAGTAACAATGTCAAGAAAAACGTACAAACTATAGTACTGAAACAAGACAAAATACATACAACTACTGGGTGTGCCTGACAACCTCTCATCTGCCTCCTCTTCCTGGTTTACCTCCTCAGCCATCTATTCCCCGTGTCCTCGCACGATGTCTGTGGTACAAAAGTGCCTTATATACCTCTGCAATAATTCCATCCAGTACTCGCCTGACAGCAGGCCCCTCAGGGAAGATACCCTCGCCAATCCCTACCTGCGCCATCTCCACTATGCGATGATAACGAGGCAAGAAATCCTCAATATGATCCAACTGAGCCTACTCCTCCTCTAGAATCCCCTGATGTGAGGGTCTCTGTGGATCTCCTGGAGCAGTTGGCACCATGTACGGATGTGAGACCCTAAAGAACCACCTGATGTATCCGTTGACGTAGCTCTATTCATTTGGAGCTATGGTAGCCTGAGCCTCATCCTGTACCAGATGACTCTGATAATCAACAAATATCTCATCAATCTATATACGATTCAAGGAAGGAGGAGCAGAGACAATAGGGTGTTTGGGGATGGTTTGGGTGTACCCGAACTGCCGCATGACGCGCTCTGGAAGATGAGGAGCAGTGATACTCGATCTGTAGGCCAGCCATCTAGAGTATAGCAATATGTCATCAAATGGCCACGTCTGTCGATGATCCACGTAGCAGTTGAAGTGGATGTCCTAGGTAGTTAAGCTATCAAGATAGACTCTGAAAGGCTCGGCCTCCTGGTTCCCTCTCAGTGGGATAAAAGCACAAGCACAGGGCATCTGCTCAGTATACTCATCCCAACACGACCATCCAGGGATGCGCGGGAAGTGCTTGAGGATCCAAGCCTGAAATGAAAATAAAAAGCATTAAGCGATCAAGAATTATCGCAAATATTAAATGAAAAAGATAAAAAAAAAAAAAAGATATTCAAGGATACAAAATTATTACCACCACTAGTGTCGTGCTGCCTATGGTCTGCTTCGTCGTCCATAGACATCCATCTCTCAACTTCGAATACAAAAATGCAAGGTAAGCCGCCCCCCAGTTGTACTCATGGATCCGTGTGAGATCCAAGAAGTACCATAGGTGAGCAACGTTAGTGTAGGTGGAACTTGTGTCCACAAAAATTACAGTGCCAACTAAAAATAGAAAATGTGCCCTTAAAGCATGAGTCTTGTGTACGGACACCTCCTGAGCATGACCATCAACCTGATCTACAACAACGAGCGCCTAATCAAATCTATCCTTCAAGAACAAAAACCTAACACGAGCACCCCTGGTCCTATCCACCTCCTTGAGCGTCTTCCCTGGATCAACCCCTAGATGCTCCACCATCATATCGACTGCCTCGTCTTTGGTCATCCTACCATGATGCAGGAATCTCCCCCTTATCGGTAGATGCAACAAAGACGAGACATCGTCCAGTGTAATCGATATCTCACCATGCGGGAGATGAAAGGAAGAGATCTTAGAGTGCCATCACTCTACGAATGCATTAAGCATCCCATGGTTGACCATACTGTAACCGATCAAGCATAGGTCACTCAACCTAGAAGCGGTCAGAGCCGACTGAAACCAATGTTCATCTGGTTGATGCAATGCTAAAATATTCCGCCCATGGTTTAAAAACTTTTGGGCATCACGCAACTCCAAATTTCCATAAATAATCAATATCTATAAAAATCAATGTAAGAAATAATCAATGTCAGTAATTTAAATTAATGAAAAAAATAGTAACAATGTGACTAATGTTACCTCTTCGTTCCAGATATGTCTGACAGTGTAGTTTGGGTACAGAGAAAGTAGGGACATATTAGATGAACCCCCTCTGAAATCCTCTGGCTCGGCATCAGCAACATCACCCTCCAGAGGTGGCACCGATGCATCAGGATCATCAGCAACCTCACCCTCCGGAGGTGGCACAGGTGTATCCCGATGCCTGCGGAAGGATGGGGAGGATCGAGAAGAAGAATTAGAATGTGGTGTGGACTGAGATGTAGATGGAGTGGCCTGAGGCGAAGGCCGAGTCCTAGGAGTGGAATGAATCTCAAGAGTAGACTATGCCCTAGCAGTCGACGCCTCTCCATGACCAGAGGTACCTACTTCCTCCTCTTCTACCAAACGGATGTGTGTTGGGTAGCCCGTCCATGCCTCAATCGGTCGGCTATGTCAGCCGTTATGCCTACCAGGTATAATTAACCGTACAATGAGTTTACGCAAATGAATAACACAAACAACAAAATTATAAACTAAAAAGAAAAAAAAATAGATTAAGAAAATTTCATATACATCTCCGGAAAAATTCAATGTTTCACGTACATTGGGTGATTCTGGAGATACAACTATAGAAATATTTCGCAAATGTATCTTTGAAATCACCCAAAGTACATAAAACGTTGAATTTTTTCTGAGATGTATCTCCGAAATTTTTTGAAACTCAGAGGTCACGACAATGGCTTCCTTTGCCCCTCAGAATGAGAAATTTGAAGCTCTGATCGTCCATTTGAGCCAACAAATGATATATACACTTACTTTAAACTATGTTTCAGCTATAAACATTTCTACACCTAACAATGCATTCTAACTCATTTACACAAATACTCAAATATTTATCGAAAACTCGAAAAACTTACCCGAATTATATGATTTGGAAGATGTTGAGTAATGTACTGGATGTTGCTTGATGATTACTTGAGCCTCGGACTGATAAAATCAAATTTGGTGAAGTTAGATATATTTGAGAATGAGTGAGATGAAGAGGTTTGTGAATGAAAATTAAAAAGTGAAGGAGGAGAAGAGTCTGGCGCGATAATATTCTCCAAATTGTTCCAGAGATATATCTCTGGAATATTTCAACGTTAACTTAAGTTTTGTTGCGTCCGAAGATATATCTTGGAAATATTTTAACGTTCAATTGAGTTTTACTGCGTTTGAAGATATATCTCTGAAACTTAAGAACATATAAAAAAAAGTCACATGGTGTATAAAAAGTCCATAGGATGCAAAAAGAAAACCTTTTATTTTAATTGATTTTTCAGAATAACTGCTACACTGAGTTGTTGGACTTATTACAAAGCTATGGATGAAATGTAATCATAAAGATTGCTTTGATCCTTTTTATTTTTATTGATTTTTTAGAATAACTGCTACTAAGTTGTTAGGCTTATTACAAAGCTATGAATGAAATGTCATCACAAAGATTGCTTTGACCCTTTTTATTTTAATTGATTTTTTAGAATAACTTATTACAAAGCTATGATGGAATGTAATCATAAAGAATGCTTTGATTGTTATATAAATTTTGGATGACACTATTTTTTCTTCTCAAAATAAAAAAATTAACATATGAGGGCTGTCTTGAAACCTATTTTACTTATAAGTTTGAATTCTGTGGAGTTATAAGCATATTTGTTCCCTAATTTTTCCTACTATAGGGAATGGCTTTTTTTTCCCCTTATAAAATATTGCTATTAAAAGAAAAAATATGTTTTTGTAAAGCATGCCAAGATATATTAACTTCTAAGTTGGAAGTTTACATATCTAACACTAGTCATTAAACTACTCGTTACAAGAGAATGTAAATAAAAAAAGTAATTGACATCAGAAATAGAAAAAGGAGTATCGTGCACATATTATGCAAGTAAATGAGCACATTTATTTATCAATCTAGAAGGAAAACAAATAATACTATTTCAATCTTTTCTCTGAGATAGAGTTAAAATCTCATTGAGAATTAGAATTAAGGGAGTGTAGTTTGTATGGCCTTCAATGATGATTAGGAGTGTGCATGGATTATAAACCAAACCAAACCAAACCAAACCACATATATGGTTTGGTTTGGATCTTAAAACCATTTATATAAAACCAGTTTATTTTTTTAAAACTAGTCTACAAGTGGTTTGGTTCGGTTTCAAACCGGTTTAAAAAAAAAACAGTTTTTTTAAAAACCAGTTTTAAATCGGTTTCTCTCAAAACCAGTTTTTTATTTTCTTTAAAGAAATCAGTTTTAAAACCAATTTTTTTAAAAAAATCAATTTTATTGCAAACTATCAAATAATTGATAAACCATCTGAAACTTATTCTACTTTAAACTTATTGCAAACTATCAAATAATTGATATAAATCAATTAATCAATTTTATTCCAGTTTTACATTGAATTAAATCAACACTTCATATATCTTAAACTTTAAACTACTCAATGTAAAACTGGAATTAGACTAACTCCTTTTCATCGTGAACTAAATCAATTAATCGAGAAGTACGTTGAATTGATATAAATCAATTAATCGTGAAACTTATTCTACTTTAAACTTATTGCAAACTATCTACCTTAAACTTATTATAATTTAAACCAAATCAAATTTATTGCAAACTATGGGTGTTGATCTTGATTTTCCCAAACTATTCTACTTTTGTTTTTGAAGCTTATTGAAAAATGGTTATCGAATCTCAATTCGATTTAAAACAAATGGTTACCGTTTTTTTTAATTTGATAAATGGGCCACCAAATTTAAAATATAAATTTGGACTGGATTTTAAAATTTGAATTAATTTGGATAGAAATTTGGTTTATGGTTATTGGTTATTTTGCAGACCCCTAAATATATATATATATATATATATATATATATATATATATATATATATATATATATATATATATATATATATATATATATATATATATATATATATATATATATATATATATATATATATATATATATATATATATATATATATATATATATATATATATATATATATATATATATATATATATATATATATATATATATATATATATATATATATATATATATATATATATATATATATATATATATATATATATATATATATATATATATATATATATATATATAAGTTTTATTTATTACATATACATTACCTTAATTGTCATTTATGACCATGAAACAAAAAAAAGATAAAGAGTTTGAAAAATGGATTAACCATGGTTTTAAAAAGTGGACACCGGTTTTTAATGGTTTTAGTTAGGGGTGTGCATGAATTATAAAGCAAACCAAACCAAACCACATATATGGTTTTGTTTGGATCTTAAAACCATTTATATAAAACTGGTTTATTTTTTTAAAACCGGTTTACAAGTGGATTGATTCGGTTTCAAACCGGTCTTTAAAAAAAAATAGTTTTTTTAAAAACCAGTTTTAAACCGGTTTCTCTCAAAACCAATTTTTTATTTTCTTTAAAGAAATCAGTTTTAAAATCATTTTTAAAAAATAAATAAATTTTATTACAAACTATCAAATAATTGATAAACCACCTGAAACTTATTCTACTTTAAACTTATTGCAAACTATCAAATAATGGATATTAATCAATTTTATTTCAGTTTTACATTGAATTAAATCAATACTCCATATATATTAAACTTTAAACTACTCAATGTAAAACTGGAATTAGACTAATTCTTTTTCATCGTGAATTAAATCAATTAATCGAGAAGTACGTTGAATTGATATGAATCAATTAATCGTGAAACTTATTCTACTTTAAACTTATTGCAAACTATCTACCTTAAACTTATTCTACTTTAAACCAAATCATTTTTATTGCAAACTATGGGTGTTGATCTTGATTTTCCCAAACTATTCTACTTTTGTTTTTGAAGCTTATTGAAAAATGTTACCGAATCTCAATCCGGTTTGAAACAAATAGTTACCGTTTTTCTTTTAATTTGATAAATGGGCCACCAAATTTAAAATATAAATTTGGACTGAATTTTAAAATTTGAATTAATTTGGATAGAAATTTAGTTTGTGGTTATTTTTCACACCCCTATATATATATATATATATATATATATATATATATATATATATATATATATATATATATATATATATATATATATATATATATATATATATATATATATATATATATATATATATATATATATATAAGTTTTATTTATTAATATACATTACCTTAATTGTCATTTACGACTATGAAACAAAAAAAAAGACAGAGTTTGAAAAATGGATTAACCATGATTTTAAAATGTGGACACCGGTTTTTAATGGTTTTAGTAAAATGAATTTGGAATAGTTTTTAAACTAAATAATATGGACTTTTGAAATCGTTGCACCATATTTTTAAATTTGGTTCTTGTGAACCGGTTTTTTTTGCACACCCCTAATTTTGGTAAAATGAATTTGGACTAGTTTTTAAACCAAATAATATGGACTTTTGAAATCGGTGCACCATATTTTTAAATTTGGTTGTTGTGAACCGGTTTTTTTGCACACCCCTAATGATGATATTGTTGAGAGATAGTAAAACTGTTTAAAAAATAATGTCTCTGATACTAATGTCACGCACTAAATAAATATTTATTCGAAAGAATCAGATTTCAACGAAGATCAAACTACTTAAAACTTATCTTGTAGAAAAAATTTACGAAAATTCATCATTGTGATCTCTAAGCATACATGCCGAAAAAATTCATTTGCAGACCCCTATATATATATATATATATATATATATATATATATATATATATATATATATATATATATATATATATATATATATATATATATATATATATATATATATATATATATATATATATATATATATATATATATATTTATATATATATATATATATATATATATATATATATATATAAAGTTTTATTTATTACGTATACATTACCTTAATTGTCATTTATGACCAGAGTTTGAAAAATGGATTAACCATAGTTTTAAAAAGTAGACACCGGTTTTTAATGGTTTTAGTTAGGGGTGTGCATGAATTATAAACCAAACCAAACCAAACCATATATATGGTTTGGTTTGGATCTTAAAACCATTTATATAAAACACGGTTTATTTTTTTAAAACCGGTTTACAAGTGGATTGATTCGGTTTCAAACTGGTTTTTTTTTTAAAAATAGTTTTTTAAAAACCCAGTTTTAAACCGGTTTCTCTCAAAACCAGTTTTTTATTTTCTTTAAAGAAATCAGTTTTAACACCATTTTAAAAAAAAAATCAATTTTATTGCAAACTATCAAATAATTGATAGACCACCTGAAACTTATTCTACTTTAAACTTATTGCAAACTATCAAATAATGGACATAAAATCAATTAATCAATTTTATTCCAATTTTACATTGAATTAAATCAATACTCCATATATCTTAAACTTTAAACTACTCAATGTAAAACTGAAATTAGACTAATTCTTTTTCATCGTGAATAAAATCAATTAATCGAGAAGTACGTTGAATTGATATAAATCAATTAATCGTGAAACTTATTCTACTTTAAACTTATTGCAAACTATCTACCTTAAACTTATTCTACTTTAAACCAAATCAATGTTATTGCAAACTATGGGTGTTGATCTTGATTTTCCCAAACTATTCTACTTTTGTTTTTGAAGCTTATTGAAAAATGGTTACCGAATCTCAATCCGGTTTGAAACAAATAGTTACCGTTTTAAATAGGCCACCAAATTTAAAATATAAATTTGGACTGAATTTTAAAATTTGAATTAATTTGGATAGAAATTTGGTTTTTGGTTATTTTGCACACCCATATATATATATATATATATATATATATATATATATATATATATATATATATATATATATATATATATATATATATATATATATATATATATATATATATATATATATATATATATATATATATATATATATATATATATATATATATATATATATATATATATATATATATATATATATATATATATATATATATATATATATATATATATATATATATATATATATATATATATATATATATATATATATATATATATATATATATATATATATATATATATATATATATATATATATATATATATATATATATATATATATATATATATATATATATATATATATATATATATATATATATATATATATATATATATATATATATATATATATATATATATATATATATATATATATATATATATATATATATATATATATATATATATATATATATATATATATATATATATATATGTTTTATTTATTAATATACATTACCTTAACTGTCATTTACGACTATGAAACAAAAAAAAAAGACAAAGAGTTTGAAAAATGGATTAACCATGATTTTAAAAAGTGAACACCGGTTTTTAATGGTTTTAGTAAAATGAATTTGGAATAGTTTTTAAATCAAATAATATGGACTTTTGAAATCGGTGCACCATATTTTTAAATTTGGTTCTTGTGAACCGGTTTTTTTACACATCCCTAGTTTTAGTAAAATGAATTTAGACTAGTTTTTAAACCAAATAATATGGACTTTTGAAATCGGTGCACCATATTTTTAAATTTGGTTGTTGTGAACCGGTTTTTTTGCACACCCCTAATGATGATATTGTTGAGAAATAGTAAAACTGTTTAAAAAATAATGTCCTTTGATACACCTACTGCTCTTAGGTGATCAAAATCGGCACTCTTCGAGCGAGTGTTAGCTCCACAAAAGAAGAAGAAAGAAACTAATGAAGGGGAGAAATCTTCTTAACATTCATCATAACCAAATGGTTCTCAAGTACAGCTATAAAAAGGAGAGTGGGTGTTAACAAACTCTAACAACCCAGCACGATTTCAGGAAAAGACAAAAGCATAACAGAAATGAAATTAAAAGGAATAACACTATTCTAGATCCTTCAGTCGCACACGTAATCCTCCATCCATGATGGCTTTTTGGGTTGTCTCTTTCCCAATTCCTGGACTACCTCATCATCTGACTCATCTTCATTGGGCCTTGGGACACTGTTTTGGGTTGGGCTTATGGGGGTGTATCATTCCTCCCTCCTTCAAACATCACCTTGTCCTCAAGGTGCAGAGATGGAAAAACCTTGCGGAACGGATCCCAATCTTCCCATTATGCATCATCAGGTGAGCAACCTACCCACTATACCAGCACCTGCTGTAGTGGAGACCCGTTTACTAACACAGTGCGAGTGGCAACAATTGCTAAAGGTGTCTCCACCGGCTGATTTGCAAAACTCTCCTCAGGCAGATCGCGCGACGGAGTGATAGTTGGTCCTCGATACGGCTTCAAATTTGAAATGTGGAATACCGGATAAATGCGACTACCTTCCGGTAACTAAAGTCGATATGCAACCTGACCAATACGATCAATGATAGAAAAAGGACCGTAATATTTCTTGGATAATTTGTGTTGGCGGCGATGGCGGACAAAATTTTGGTGGTATGGCTGTAAGCGGATAAGAACCAAATCGCCGACAGAAAGTTGGAAGTCGCGGAGGTGGTTATTAGCTTGTTGGATCATACGGTGCTGTGCTGCCAATAAATTGGTCTTGAGCAGACGGAGAAGCTCATCGCGATCCATTAAAGCGTCATCAACCGCGGGAAGTGTAGATGAACCTCGAGTGTATAGAGGGATAGAAGGAGGTTTACGCCCATACAGTGCCTGGAACGAGGACATTTTTAGTCCACTGTGGTGACTGGTATTGTAATGAAACTCCGCCCATGGCAAGAAACTCACCCAAGTATTTGGTTTTTATTGTGTGAAGGCGCGAAGATATTGCTCCAGAGTGCGATTAATCACCTCAGACTGCCCATCAGTTTGTGGGTGGTAGGCACTACTCATGGACAATTTGGTGCCACTCATTTCAAATAAGTTCTTTCAAAACAAGCTGAGAAAGACAGGGTCACGATCTGAGATGATGGAGCGGGGGAAGCCATGATGCTTGACGACAATGGAAATAAACAAATCGGCAACTCGAGATGCTGTAAAGGCAGTAGGAAGAGCACCAAAATGGGTGGATTTTGACAATCGATCCACAACAACTAAGATAACGATGGAACCTTGAGAGACGGGGAGGCCGGTGATGAAGTCCATGGTAACATCCTCCCAAACTGATTCTGGAATCGGGAGCGGTTGCAACAGACCCGTTGGAACTTGTGTGGAGTATTTGATCTGCTGGCAAGTGAGACAAGAGGCCACAAATGCTTCGACTGCTTGGCGCATCTTAGGCCAAAAGAAATTTGCAGCAACACGAACCAAGGTGCGTTTAACACCGGCGTGACCGCCACTTGGTGTGTCATGAAATTCCGTCAGAACTTGATTACATAATGCCGAGGTGGGGCTCAGAACATATCTTCCCTTGTGAAGGATAACCCCATTTACCACAGAATATGGATGAGGAAGGAGTCCCTGTTTGTGTTTCTCATGCAATTCCAAGAAAAAAAACCTCAGTTTGATTCGCAAGTTGCAGTTGTTGTAAAATTGAGAATGTAGGAGTAGACACCAATGCATAAAACATGGTTAGAGTAGGGGTAGGTTCCAAATCCCACTCTATGAGAACGCGGGACAAAGCATCAGCGACCCTATTTGACACACCCGGTTTATATTCAATGCGGAAATGAAAGCCCAATAACTTGCGAACATATGCTTGTTGATCTGGCGTCTGAATGACTTGTTGTAGGAGTTCCCGAATACTTTTGTGATCTGTCCGAATTACAAAAAAATGGCCCAATAAGTATTGTCTCCATTTCAACACAGACTCCGTAATCGCATGAAGTTCTTTGATGTATATTGATGCAGCCTGCATCTTGGGTCCCAATTTTTTGCTAAAAAAAGCAATCGGGTGGCCCTCTTGCATAAGTACTGCACCAATTCCACACTGTGAAGCATCAGTCTCGATAATAAACTCTTTGTCAAAGTCTGGAAGTTTCAAAACCGGTGTTGCCATCATAGTTTGCTTCAATGTAGTGAATGATGAGGCTGCCTCAGAGGACCAAACAAAGGCATCGTGACGAAGAAGGTCAGTAAGCGGTGCTGCAATACTAGCGTAATTGGCAATAAAGCGGCGATAATACCCTGTGAGGCCTAAAAAACCACGAAGCTGTTTGATGCAGGAAGGAATAGGCCACTTGACCATAGCCTCTAACTTGGCAGGGTCAGCATGTACTCCCTGAGATGACACAATGTGGCCTAAATCGTCTATTGATTCTTGACAAAACAAGCATTTGGAGAGCTTGACATAAAATGAGTTAGTGAATAAACAATTCAAAACTAGCTCCAGATGCTGAAAGTGATCAGCAAGAGAACTGCTATACACCAAAATATCGTCAAAGAAAACAATGACAAACCGTCGCAAAAACTGCGAAAACAACCGATTCATCGTTGCTTGGAATGTTGAGGGTGCATTGGTAAGACCGAACGGCATGACGAGGAACTCAAAATGCCCCTCATGTGTACGAAAAGCAGTCTTGTACGTATCGCGCGGGTGCACCCGTATTTGATGGTATCCCGCACGAAGGTCCAACTTACTGAAAATGGTAGCACCCCCAAGCTCGTCCAACAATTCATCAATGGTAGGGATGGGGAATTTGTCCTTAACGGTAGCAGCGTTCAAGGCGCGATAATCAACACAAAATCGCCATGATCCATCTTTTTTGCGAACCAACAAAACCGGGGAAGAGAAAGGGTTGTGACTCGGGATAATTAAGCCTTGATCAAGCATCTCCCGAATTAATTTCTCCATTTCTGATTTTTGAAATTGCGGATAATGGTATGGCCTCACATTTATTGGGTTGGTGCCCTCAACCAAATGAATGCGATGGTCAATAGAACGGTGAGGTGGTAAACCAGTCGGAGCAACAAAAAGATGCCGAAAACATTGCAGTATGGTTAACACGGGGTCGGGGAGGGATTGGGGAAATTGTGGTGGGTCTATTTGAGTATTAGTTGAAGTTTCAGGGCATGGTGTAATGGTGAAGATACCTGCAACTGTGTCGCTATGAACTAGGGACTGGAATTGGAGTAAAGACACCGAGTGAGAGTGTACTGAGGAGTCACCGCGAAGAGTGACTGGTTGACCTTCCCATAGAAATTCCATTATCAAAGCAGAGTAGTCATGAGCAACTTTCCCCAATAATTGAAGCCATGGAAAGCCTAACACCACGTCAGGGCCTTCAATTGCAAGCACAAAAAGATCAACTGGAAATGTAATACCTTGCAGGAGTAAAGGTACATTAGGGCAACAATATTGACATAATAAAGAGAAGCTACAACCCGTAGCCATCCGGAAATGCGGGCAAGGAGTCATTGGAAGGCCTAACCGTTCCACCAACGCCGGATTAATAAAATTATGTGTGCTGCCGCTGTCGATTAGAGTGTGAAATTGGTGGTTACCGTACGCACCTGAAACGCGTAGAGAACGACCTTGGAGCTGACTAGAGAGGGCGTTAAGGCTTGATATGTCCCTGGACACATCCTCATGAGAAGCTTCCTCAATATCAATATCATGTTCATCATCATCAACACCAAGTAGCAAGAGAACTTTGCTACGACAACGATGAGATGAATTCCATTTTTCGTCACACTTGAAACAAAGGCCTTTAGAACGGCGATCACGAATCTCTGTCGGTGGAAGGTGACAGACGGGTAAGGTGGATTGAGGGGTGGGAAGCAGAGGAGGTAATGAAGTTGGTTTTGTATGTGGAGGTGTGGTTTGGGATTGTGGGATTTGCGTGGAAGGTTGTTGGATCGGGGTGGTTGTGATAGGTGGGTTAGTGGAATTACGGGTCCAATTTTTGGAGTACGGAGGATTGTCATCCAAACGCGCCTCATACGCACGAGCCATAGCAAAGGCTTCCATCAACGTTGGGGGATGGTGAAATTGCAGCTCACGACGTAGAGTTCGTTTCAAGCCGGTAATGAAAAAACTAATTAAAAGTGGTTTTGAGATACCGTTAACCTTGTTCATGAGATCCTCAAATTGAGCTTGGAAATCAGCAACTGAACCCGTTTGTGATAGTTTGGAAAGCTCACCTTCAACATCTTCATACGCCGTCGGACCGAAGCGGTGGCGAACGGATGTGAGAAACGCTTGCCACGAGGTGAACAAGTTGTTGCGCGTAGCCCACTGAAACCAAGCAGCTGCACGACCTTCCAAATGAAATGAAACGATTTGGAGACGCGAAGCTTCCGGTGTGTCGTGGAAATTGAAAAACGCTTCAATCTTAAAAAGCCAATAGGAAGCATTCGAACCATCAAATCTGGGAACAGATAACTTGAGTGAACGTGAGATAGAGCTAGTAACGGATGACGGTGATGCAGTACAGAGATGCGCAACCTTAGAATCTACTTCCAGAAGGTGTTGATGAAGTGTGTTGTGAATGGAATCTGAGTGTGCGTCAAGGGAGGATTGGAGAAGAGCACTAAGGGATGAGGATTGGGCATCGAGTTTGGATTGAAGGGCATTCATAATGGCGTCGTGAGACATTGTGCAATGAAAGCACCAATGATACACCTACTGCACTTAGGTGATCGAAATCGGCACTCTTCGAGCGAGTGGTAGCTCCACAAGAGAAGAAGAAAGAAACTAATGAAGGGGAGAAATCTTCTTAACATTCATCATAACCAAATGGTTCTCAAGTACAGCTATAAAAAGGAGAGTGGGTGTTAACAAACTCTAACAATCCAGCACGATTTCAAGAAAAGACAAAAGCATAATAGAAATGAAATTAAAAGGAATAACACTATTCTAGATCCTTCAGTCGCACACGTAATCCTCCATCCATGATGGCTTTTTGGGCTGTCTCTTTCCCAATTCCTGGACTACCTCATCATCTGACTCATCTTCATTGGGCCTTGGGACACTGTTTTGGGTTGGGCTTTTGGGGGGTGTATTAGTCTCTGATACTAATGTCACGCACTAAATAAATATTTATTCGAAAGAATCAGATTTCAACGAAGATCAAACTACTTAAAATTTATCTTGTAGAAAAAACTTACGGAAATTCATCATTGTGATCTCTAAGGATACATGCCGACGAGCCATTAGCAAAAGAGTGAGCACCATCAAGTTCATTTTGAAGATCCTAATAGGAGGTTTAGTCCAATTAACCCTAGTAGTGCTAATATCTATAATCTTTCTGTATTCGAATAGAAAACTATGAATTTCCTCAATTTAACTTAAGATTTTAGACCAAAGAGTATGATACATATCTGATTGTGTTGGAACTATAATAATTATAGTAATAGAAATTGAAAAGTGAATTTGAAAAGATTCATTTTAGTCCCACATTGGATGTTGGAATTATATTAATGGGAATTGGAAAGTGAATTTGAAAAGAGTCATGTTAGTCCCACATTAGATGTTGGAATTATATTAATGGGAATTGGAAAGTGAATTTGAAAAGAGTCATGTTAGTCCCACATTGGATGTTGGAATTATATTAATGGGAATTGGAAAGTGAATTTGACAAAATTCATTTTAGTCCCACATTGGAGGAATGGAAATATCAGCCTCACTAGCTACCTATAAATAAAGGGAAAAAATTCAGTAGTGAGCACTCCGGATTTCACAAATTCACACGAATTTTGATTTCCCTCTCTCTCCCTTAATTCTCTTCATCTAAACAATTTTCTTTTCTTGGTTTTTTCGACTGGCTATTACAGCCAGATACTGGACTGGCTATTTTCGCCAGATAATTTAGAAAGGTGTATTTCTAGAGCGATTTATCAGTGTGCAACTGATAATCGTAATTTTGAACGGGCTGTTTTATCCTGGAGGCGTCGTCGTAAATCGACTGCTTTGCATATTTTGGCAGTACGGCGAAACGTCTTAAAGAAAGCGACCTAGTACGCGACTCGTCCCGATAATTTCCTTGTGCCAATATTTCAAATCCGAAAACAACAATTTTAAGACGGTTTCATAACTGCCATGGCAACTGAGGAAATTTATCGGTACTACTGCGGCCGCTTTGGTCTCTGACAAACCATTCAGGTTTGAGGGTTCCAATTTCAAACATTGGCAAGCTAAGATGAAATTTTTCTTAACTCTGAAAAAGGTTGCCCACGTTCTGACTGAGGATATCTCGGTTGTCCCTTCTGCTTCATCTGAACTACCTAACGGTAACTCACTTGCAGATTCAGACGGGACTTCCAAAATGTCTGACTCAGATGCTGCAAAAGCTAAGGCTGCAGCAGATGATCTGCAGCTCCGAAAAGAAATCGCCTTATGGCACGAGAATGATTATCTGTGCAAAAATCACATTCTGAACAGCCTTGCCGATGATCTGTACGACTACTACAGTAGCTATAGAACTGCTAAACAGGTATGGGAGGCTCTGAAAAGGAAATATGATACTGAAGAAGCAGGTGCGAAGAAATTTGCTGTCAGCCGCTACTTGAACTACAAGATGGTGGATGAGAATTCAGTGGAAACTCAAAGCCACGAAATTCAGAAGATTGCTCATGAGATTATTACAGAAGGTATGCCCCTTAATGAACAATTTCAAATTGCTGTAATTATTGACAAACTGCCCCCTGGTTGGAAAGATTTCAAAAATATACTTCGTCACAAAACAAAAGAATTTTCAATCGAGAGTCTGATTACTCGCCTCCAAATTGAAGAGGAGGCTCGGAAACAAGATCAGAAAGAAGAAGTCTTAGTTGTTTACAACAATAAAAAGAAGTTTGGTGCGGTTCTGAAGCTTACGGGCAAACCTTTAAAGAATCAGAACCGCTGTGCTATGAACCGAACTAAGAATGGGAATCCCTCTAGGGCCCCATCGGCTCCATTTGCTAGGCAACAGCCACCACCTCAAAGAAATGATGCTCCGGTTTTCTCTTGCTACAATTGTGGGAAACCGGGCCATATGGCAAAGAAATGTAGGAGCAGGCCTAAACCTGCAGCTGGCTCAAATACACAAGTTAACCTGACTGATGAGCAACTAATTGCCATGATCACTGAAATCAACATGGTTGGTGGAAGTGACGGTTGGTGGATAGACACTGGCGCCACTCGTCATGTCTGCTATGATCGTGCTATGTTCAAGACATACATGAATACTGAAGATAAGAAAGTGTTGTTGGGAGATGCTCACACCACTAATGTTGCTGGAATTGGAGATGTTGAACTGAAGTTCACTTCAGGAAAGACTTTGATCTTGAAGGACGTCATGCATGTTCCTGAAATTAGGAAGAATCTTGTTTCTGGTTTTCTTCTGAATAAGGCTGGGTTCAGTCAAACTTTAGGGGCAGATTTGTACACCATCACTAAGAATGGTATTTTTGTGGGAAAAGGGTACGCCACTGATGGCATGTTTAAGTTGAATGTTGATTTGAATAAAACTTCTCCTTCTGTTTACTTTTTGTGTGATTTTAATATTTGGCATGGTAGACTTTGTCACGTTAATAAACGAATCATTTCTAATGCAAGCAACATAGGCCTAATCCCTAAACTAAATATTAATGATTCCAATAAATGTGAATTTTGCAGTCAAGCTAAAATAACAAAGACTTCACATAAATCAATAATAAAAGAATCTGATCCCCTAGATCTTATACACTCTGATATATGTGAATTAGATGGAAGTTTAACTAGAAATAATAAACGTTATTTTATCACTTTTATTGACGATTGCTCTGATTATACTTATGTATATCTAATGAAGAATAAAAGTGAAGCGCTTGAAATGTTTAAGGTGTATGTAACTGAAATTGAGAATCAATTTAACAAGAAGATTAAGAGACTTCGCAGTGATAGGGGAACCGAATATGACTCTAGTTTGTTTAATGATTTTTATGCTGAACATGGTATTATACATGAAACGACTGCTCCATACTCTCCTGAAATGAATGGTAAAGCAGAAAGAAAGAATAGGACTCTTACTGAACTTGTAGTTGCAATCATGTTAAATTCTGGTGCTGCACCTCACTGGTGGGGGGAAATTTTATTGACTGTTTGCTATGTCCTGAATAAAGTTCCCAAGTCGAAAAGTAAGATCTCACCTTATGAGATATTAAAGAAAAGACAACCAAATTTGTCTTATTTGAGAACTTGGGGCTGCCTGGCTTATGTCAGAATTCCGGATCTGAAACGAGTTAAACTCGCTAGTAGAGCCTATGAATGCGTATTCATTGGGTATGCAGCAAACAGTAAGGCATACAGGTTTTATGACCTAAATGCCAGAGTAATCATAGAATCAAACGATGTTGAATTCTTTGAAGACAAATTTCCCTTCAAATCGAGAAATAGTGGGGGCACACAATCGAGTCACATTCCTGTGATAAAAAGCACTGAAAGCAGCGACAATGTAGAAACAGAGCTTCGAAGAAGTAAAAGAGCAAGAGTTGCTAAAGACTATGGGCCCGATTATGCGGCCTATAATGTAGAAGAAGATCCAATAAATCTTCAAGAAGCACTGTCATCTATGGATGCAGACTTATGGCAAGAAGCCATTAATGATGAGATAGATTCTCTAGAATCTAACAAGACCTGGCACTTAGTAAACTTACCTCCGGGTTGCAAACCAATTGGTTGTAAATGGGTTTTGAAAAAGAAACTAAAACCTGATGGAACGATTGAGAAATACAAGGCACGCCTTGTAGCCAAGGGTTTTAGACAAAGAGAAAATATAGATTTCTTCGACACCTTTTCTCCAGTCACTAGAATTACATCCATTAGGGTACTCATTTCAATAGCAGCCATTTATAACTTAATAGTACACCAAATGGATGTTAAAACAGCTTTTTTAAACGGTGACTTAGAAGAAGAAATCTATATGGAACAACCAGAAGGATTTGTAATCCAAGGACAAGAAAGCAAGGTCTGTAAGTTAGATAAGTCTCTGTATGGACTAAAACAAGCCCCTAAACAATGGCATGAAAAGTTTGATAACTTAATGATAATTAATGGGTACAAAGTGAATGAAAGTGACAAGTGCGTCTATTACAAATCTGAGAATCGCATTTGTACTATCATATGTCTATATGTAGACGATCTACTTATATTTGGATCAAACATTCAGGCCATTAATGATATGAAATCATTGTTATGCAATAACTTTGATATGAAAGACCTCGGAGAAGCAAGCGTGATCTTGGGTATCAAGATCACGAGATCCGACCAAGGAATTTCTTTGGATCAATCTCACTATGTGGATAAGATCTTAAAGAAATATAAATACTTTGATTGTAAACCTGCATGCACTCTGTATGATCCAAGTGTGAAACTGTTTAAGAACACTGGAGAAAGTGTCAAACAAGCAGAATATGCGAGCATCAATTGCAGTCTTAGGTATGCCACTGATTGTACCAGACCCGACATTGCATATGTCATAGGATTGTTGTGCAGATTTACAAGTAGGTCGAGTAACGAACATTGGCAAGCTATTGAGCGAGTAATGAGGTACCTTAAAAGGATTATGGACCTCGGCCTACACTATCAGAAATTTCCTGCTGTACTAGAAGAGTATAGTGATGCAGATTGGAACACCTTATCGGATGACTCCAAAGCTACTAGTGGTTATATATTTAGTATAGTCGGAGGAGCTGTATCTTGGAAATCAAAGAAACAGACCATTCTGGCACAGTCCACAATAGAGTCTGAGATGATAGCATTAGCTACAGCTAGTGATGAAGCAAGTTGGTTAAGATGCTTGCTAGCTGAGATCCCTTTATGGGAAAAACCTATACCAGCTGTGTTGATCCACTGCGATAGTACCGCGGCTATTGCAAAAGTTGAGAACCGTTACTATAATGGTAAAAGACGTCAAATTAGAAGAAAACATAGCACTGTTAGAGATTGTATATCTAAAGGAGCTGTGAGAGTGGATCATGTACGCACTGATGAGAACTTAGCAGATCCTTTGATGAAAGGATTAGCTAGAGAGAAAGTCCATAATAAATCCAAAAAGATGGGACTAATGCCTATGAAGCAATTAGTTACTCATGATGGTAACCCGACCTAAATGACTGGAGATCCCAAGACTTAGGTTCAATGGGTAATAACAAGTTGTGAGTAATATGAAAATGATCATGCAAGTAAAGCATGAATCCTGAAGTAATGACAGGATGAGATAATAGAAACTCTTAATGATATCTATTCTCTGTATGAGGGAGTACCTAGGCTACAGGAGTACTCTTGATAGATTCACCTATGTGACTGTGGAACTGAGGCCGGTTCCTATGGAATTTCGAGGCAGAATTCCTAGAGCATTCACTAAACCGGGATACACGTGCAAGGCCACTAAAGCACGGGCTATAAGAATACACCTTACGAAAAGGTTGTGTGCGGGTCTGATGTCCGAGATAGAGTTCAAGACAATAGTGTCACTCTTGTTGAATCAGAATCCTACTCGCTACGCTAAGGTTCAAGTCGTAGACACCTTTGCTTATGCACAATCTTAGAAACGTTTGACGGACTTCTAAAATTTCCTTTAAATTCAAGTGGGGGATTGTTGGAACTATAATAATTATAGTAATAGAAATTGAAAAGTGAATTTGAAAAGATTCATTTTAGTCCCACATTGGATGTTGGAATTATATTAATGGGAATTGGAAAGTGAATTTGAAAAGAGTCATGTTAGTCCCACATTGGATGTTGGAATTATATTAATGGGAATTGGAAAGTGAATTTGAAAAGAGTCATGTTAGTCCCACTTTGGATGTTGGAATTATATTAATGGGAATTGGAAAGTGAATTTGACAAAATTCATTTTAGTCCCACATTGGAGGAATGGAAATATCAGCCTCACTAGCTACCTATAAATAAAGGGAAAAAATTCAGTAGTGAGCACTCCGGATTTCACAAATTCACACGAATTTTGATTTCCCTCTCTCTCCCTTAATTCTCTTCATCTAAACAATTTTCTTTTCTTGGTTTTTTCGACTGGCTATTACAGCCAGATACTGGACTGGCTATTTTCGCCAGATAATTTAGAAAGATGTATTTCTAGAGCGATTTATCAGTGTGCAACTGATAATCGTAGCGATTTATCAGTGTGCAACTGATAATCGTAATTTTGAACGGGTTGTTTTATCCTGGAGGCGTCGTCGTAAATCGACTGGCTATTACAGCCAGATACTGGACTGGCTATTTTCGCCAGATAATTTAGAAAGATGTATTTCTAGAGCGATTTATCAGTGCGCAACTGATAATCGTAGCGATTTATCAGATTTATCAGTGCGCAACTGATAATCGTAGCGATTTATCAGTGTGCAACTGATAATCGTAGCGATTTATCAGTGTGCAACTGATAATCGTAATTTTGAACAGGCTGTTTTATCCTGGAGGCGTCGTCGTAAATCGACTGCTTTGCATATTTTGGCAGTACGGCGAAACGTCTTAAAGAAAGCGACCTAGTACGCGACGCGTCCCGATAATTTCCTTGTGTCAATATTTCAAATCCGAAAACAACAGATTGCTACTAGAGTATGAGAGAATTGTGATGCTTCCATGGATAATTAACAAAAATTCCAAAATCGAGGTTCCATGGCCAAATAGTGTTACCCATATTGTTGGATGATCGGTTTCAGTCCAGCCACGCAAGAGTACCTAAGCTAAAAAAGTTGCTCCAATAATCAAAGTTTATGATGTTATGTCATAAAGATTTCACATATTGCAATTGAGAACAACATGCATGATGGATTGTGGTGCAAGATTACGTCTAGGACATAAATTATTAGCAGTCATACCTCTTTTATATCGTTCCTCATTAGGGAGGAGTTTCATATGCACTATTTTCTACAGTGTAGTACACATAGAAGTTGGTCCTTTCCATTTCCAAACAACTTCAAACAAGAATTCATCAAGTATATTTTTACCATCAGAATCAAGAACATCTATAAGCATATTTGAAACTAAATATGCCATTAGAGTTCATCAAAAATTCATCAAGTATATTTTTACCATCAGAATCAAGAACATATATATAAAAGCATATTTTTATCCAATTTAACAAATTGTTAGTAACTTTAGTAACTTAAAGCATTATTTTGAAGAGAGAGGATTTTAGGAGGCTCTGATACCATATTAGAGTTTGACCTAACACAATTTTGCAAAACCTGTTGATAAGGTGAAGGGTGTCACTCTATATAAACTATTTCAATGTTTTATTTCCAACCAATGTGGAACTTTAGGATCTTCCTAATAATGTCAAAAATAAAGGAAATATTTAAAAAAATATTATCATTCACCTAATATATGTGATAGGTTATTTTTTTTCTTTTTGTTAGCTCATAACTGTTATCATGTCTAAGGTGTTTTGTCCGTTTTAAATCTATAATTCTCAAGAAATCCACTCAAATAAAAAGTATTAATATTGAAATACATTAGGTAATTTTTTATTTATTTTCAAAGGCAATTCAATAATTATTATTATTAAGTAATGTAGTCGTCTTTAAACATTGTGGATAGAGCAAGCAAAAATCTTAGCTTTGAAACGTAAGATACGTGATCTCCGTTATTACAACATATAGGGACAAATGCTGAGTTCCAACATACCACAAACTTTGTCAATTTTTTCAATAGTATTGGTTCTTTCTCACCTGCCACACAATTATAAACAATTTCATTTATGTTACCATGCAGTTTGCATGCTCAATATATAGGTTATTAAAATAATTAAGTTATGTATGTACTAGTTCTAGATATTGATAGAGTTTGGGTACTCTATCTTTTTAATTTTTAAACTTTATCCTTTTAAGTTCGAATTTGATTGTTTATGTGGTAGCCAATTTTGGTTTAATAGTTCGAATATAGATATCACTTAAACGATAGTATAAATAGTATAAGTGCGTTGATGAAAGTGTTTTTATTTGAGAGGAGTATAGTGAATAGACTCACATTTGAGAAAGAGATTGTTGAGAAACAAATGTGAGTTGTGTTAAAAAACAAGTGTGAATTTTAAGTCTCACATTACTTAAAAAAAAATAAAAATTAAACACTTTATAAATAAAAAGACTCATATATCTATTACATTAAAGTTTTGGATAAATATATATTGTCTCTCACTTATTTAAATGAGTTTTAACTTTTAAACAATTATTTGACCCAGTATAATCCATCAAATTTATGTCATCTAAGCTTTCATGACTTTT
This sequence comes from Lathyrus sativus, assembly GCA_963859935.3. NCBI lineage: Eukaryota > Viridiplantae > Streptophyta > Magnoliopsida > Fabales > Fabaceae > Lathyrus > Lathyrus sativus. Next base: position 349,116,370 of record OZ012740.1, on the reverse strand, counting down.
GGTACATTTGTAAAAAAAAATCATAGGATAAGTATAAGTATGAGATACTAATTAAAAAAATTCATTGAGTTTTATATTGGTGAATTTTCATTTCTTTTAAGTGTTTATACAGTAAAGATAATTTCTTTCTGGTGTGTTCAACAGGGACGATTCTGATTTTTTAAGAGATTTAGAGTTAATAATAAAATGGACCTTTAATAAAAAGTTGAGCAATTAATATTAAATTTTAATCATTTAATAATTTTTTAAAAATTTAATTATGAAAATAATATTATTTAAAATTTACCTTAAAGTTTGACAGATTGTCTCATCTAATTTAGAGGCCCTATTTTAATTTTAAAAATTAGTTTCTAATTAATAGAACGTAAAGAATTAAAAAATATATATATTTCATTTAAAGTGTAAATAACAATAAAAACTATTAAAAAAAAAAGAGAATTTATCTATTAATATTTCAATGTTCATTGACGATGCAAACATTTGCCTTTTAACTCCAATATTAAAATTGAACTGTTTTAATTAATAAACAACTAAAATTAAAGTTGTAAAATATGAGAATACATTACAATCATTTGCTATTGTCAAATATTGCAAATCACTAGAACAATTATAACCATATGATAACAAATATACACTCTCAAAATTTTGTATATTAAATATATTCTTACACAATTTTGAGAAATTGTAAAAAGAATCTCAACATTTTACTAGTATCATAAAGAAAATCCAACTAACTATACAAAATATAAAATTTTATAAAAATCCTACTAAGCTAGACTAACCCAAATGTGATTTTTTAAAAATATTTTAAATCTAATAATTTAATTTTAAAAAATTATTAAAAATAATATTAATTTTACTAAAATTTTAATATTTGATCTGACCTGATCAGGAGGGGATCACTTGCTGGCCGCGCCCTGCTGGATTTATGCATGTTCAACGGTGTATAGAAGGAGATGGGGGGTGTACCTGCAAGACACTCTGATACCAAAGTAAGAAGTTGGACAGAGTGATCACAAGTACAGAAAAGGGTAAGAAGAGAATACTTGACCCTCTTGGAGAAGAGGGTATTTATAGAGAGACCCCAACGCAGGGTCAACGGTCACTTAAGTCGGACTGGATGGCCGGGTCCAACCCAAGTGACTACTAGGGCTTACGTGGCGTAGTGAAGACCAGAACGTGGTCTTCGCCCTAGTTCAACTGCTCCGTGAACTTCAGAGGGTGGATTGCCCTGCTCTTTCGGAGGTGGGCAGTTGGTTGATGACGTGTCCCCGCAGAGGGGAGCACGTGGAGAACGCGTGAAGAACACGTTGTTCTGCTCGACCAGGGAGAAGGTCCTGCCCGCGGAGGGACATTGCCTGCCCGACGGGGACTCTGTGCTCGACGGCTGTGGCCCAAGCTGGATTGGGCTTGGTAGAATATCGTTGGGCTGGGCCTGCCCGGTCAAGCGGGGGCCCAGACCAGAACAGGAGCCCCCCAAGTCGTAGCTCCGAGGGAGGGAGCGAGGACTTGATGACGTTGTGCTGGGGAGGAGAGGTTAACTTGAGGAAAAAACCCTCCAGCTCGCATTCCGCGGGGATGCGAGCACGTGAATCCTTCCTCGTCATTGGGTGTCCGGGGGTTGAGGACACGTGTTGGCAGGGAGATGTGAAGGGACGCGACTGTCAGCCTTTGCCACGTGTCATGCGTTGGGTGGCTGCTAGGGCGGCTACCCTAGGGTACTCGAGTGCCTAGTGACGCTTCGAGTCCCGTGCTGGGGTATAAGTAAGCGAGCCCCCGCTCATTCTCCACTTTTCGCGTTCTTGCTCCCAACCACTAGGATCTGCCGCTCCACTACCGTCTGATATCTTCGTCGTGACAACCGCCTCACATTCCGCCGCATATCACAATATAGTAAGTTTTTCTTCTCCTTTCTTTTGTTTTTCTCGTTTGTTTTAGAATCGTGGTCGGGGAATGTTGAATGCCCTAAGGAGAGGTACGGGTCTCCGCCGCTATAGGCGGAGCTTTCTAGGGTTTTTGAGTGACCGCCCCGAGCATAAACGCTTATTCCGATGAATGCCCCGGGGACAGATGCTTATTCCGTTGAACTCCCCGGGGACAGATGCTTATTCTGATGAATGTCCCGGGGAGTCTATGTAGATTAGTTGGGTAGGTTTCCCAGGGAGACGATAGGATTTTGGATTGAGCCACCGAGGATGATGCTCGGGCTGTCCTCGTCGCTCTTTCACTTGACTTGCGGTGGAAGAGTGAATTTGATCTTTGTCATCGAATTCATCGTTACCTTCTACTTTTTAGGTGTTCATGAGTACGTTGGTCCCGGGGACAAGGGTCGAGCATAACGAGCCGAATGTCCCTCATTTCGACGAGCGAGTCCTCCCCCTCGAGGAGTGGGTGGCCGACGAGCCCCTGTCCACGCCCTCTTGTTTTGCTTCTGACCCGACGGGAGCTTATGCCACCATGGAGGATCGGGAGGAAGGTGACCCCCAAAACTGGCAGGTCTACCGTCCTCGGGACTGTCATCGTATATGTACGAAGTACGGGAGGATGCGGTTTCCGATGTACGAGTTCTACTTTAAGGAGGCTAGGCTCAGGCTGTCGTTCTCAGATTTTCACCTGGGCCTCTTCGACTGGTTGCGGTTGGCCCCCTCGAACTTGACTGGTACGAGAGAAGGACGTACGAGCAGGATCTTCGTTTGATTGTGCTGGCCTCTTTGGGGTCAGCGGGGAGGCGACCTGCGCTGAGGTAGGCGTGCAAAGATGTCATCCAACAGTTGATATCCCCTATGGCGTTGATGTCGAGAAGTGTTTTGGCCTTTTCCGTGCTCGGTTGCGATAGGATCTCTTGGATGACCGACTTGTGTCCGCCCCTCTTTTTGGTGCTTGCTAGTTTTGAGAGAATATTTGCTCGAGTGTTCTGTTCGCGTGGGACGTGTTGAACTTCCGCGGAGTCAAAACTTTGCATTTTTTCCGTAATGAGAGCCAGGTACTCGGCCAGGTTATCCTTTTTCGCCTGATATTCCCCCCGTACTTGCGAGGCGACCAGCTGGGAATCTGTGAAGATTCTTATTTCCTTGGCCCCGAGGTATGATGCTAAGCGAAGCCCGATCAAGAACGCCTCGTACTCGGCCTGGTTGTTCTTCGTTGGGAAGGCTAGCGTTAGAGAAACCTCGATACGGGTGCCTTCTTCGTTTTCGAGGATGATGCTCGCGCTGCTGCCCGAGGAGTTTGAGGAGCCATTGACGAAGATAGTCCACTTGTGATTACCTGGGGTAGGCTCCGGGGCGGGGGTTATCTAGGCGACGAAGTCGGCCAGGACCTGAGCTTTGAGGGCTTTCCTTCCTTCGTAGACGATGTTGAACTCGGATAGTTCCAACGACCACTTTAGCATCCGTCCGGCCATGTCTGGTCGACGTATAAGCTGCTTGACGGGCTGCTCGGTTCTGAGCACAATGGTGTGGGCCAGGAAGTAATGTCGGAGGCGTCGTGCAGCGGTGGTGAGGGCCAAAGCGACCTTTTCGATCTGCTGGTATCTCACTTCGGGATCGTGGAGGGCTTTGCTCGTGAAGTAGATTGGCTTTTGTCCCTCGGGAGTTTCCCTGATCAGTACGGAACTGACGGCCTCGTTTGCCACGACTAGGTATAGGTATAGGATTTCTCCAACTTCGGGCCTCGTCAGCACGGGTGGTTCGGACAGGACGCGTTTGAGGTGGTGGAGGGCTTGCTCGCATTCCTCTGTCCATTCGAACATGGCTTCCTTTCTGAGCAACTTGAAGAAAGGGAGGGCGTGTTGTGCGGACTTGGCGATGAATCGGGAAAGCGAGGCGAGTACGCCGTTGAGGGATTGTATGGATTTCTTTGAGGTGGGCGTGGTGATTTCTGAAAAAGCTCGGCACTTGTCCGAATTTGCTTCGATCCCACGCTTGGTCAAGTAGAAATCGAGGAATTTCCCTGCTCGGACCCTGAAGGTACATTTCTCCAGGTTGAAGCACATTTTGCATTTCCTCGGTGTGTCGAAGACCTTTTGGAGATGATCCATGTGATCGACTTCCGTGCAGGACTTGACAATCTTGTCATCCATATACACCTCGAGCATGTCGCCAATCTCTCCCCGGAAGACTTTGTTCATCATCCGTTGGTATGTGGCGCCGGTGTTCTTTAGGCCGAAGGGCATTACGTTGTAGTAATAGTTGCCCGACTCCGTCATGAAGGCCGTGCTTTGTTTGTCGCGTTCGTCCATGGGGATCTGGTTGTATCCCGAGTATGCGTCCATAAAGGACAAGAGTTTGAAGCCCGCCGAGTTGTCGACGAGCTTGTCGATGTTAGGGAGGGGGTAGGCGTCCTTAGGACATGCCAGGTTGAGATCGGTGTAATCAACACACATGCGCCATTTTCCATTACTCTTTTTAACAAGTACAACATTGGACAGCCAGGTCGAATGTCGGGCTTCCGAAATAAAATTTTCCTCTAGGAGGTCTTTTACAGCTTTTTCAGCAGCCGCCGACTTTTCGGGGGTCTGTCTACGCCTACGTTGTACTACGGCCTTGGTGGTCGGGTTGATGGAGAGCTGATGGCAAGCGACCTCAAGGTCGAGTCCGGGAATCTCCGCGGCGCTCCAGGCGAAGAGGTCCGCATTCTCATGGAGGCAGGCCTTCAGTTGTTTCCTCGCCAGGTCGGGCAGTCTTTCCCCGATCTTCACGGTCATAGTCTTGTCGTTCCCGAGTTCCACGATCTCGAAATCACTGTCGGGGATGGGGCGCGCTGGGTGGGTGGGCTTCCCGTGGGATGGAGGAGTGTCGCTGGCTTCGTCTTCACAGTCGGACTCTTCGGTGAAGCGGCTGTTGAGGTCTACTGAGCCGACGAGGTCTTTGGGTTCGCTCTTCGGAGTTATGGTGGGCGCTGGTTTTTGGGTCGCTGGGGCGATCGTGCTTAGGCCTTTTAGCGCGGCCTCGAAGCATCTTTGGGCAGCCTCAATGTTGCCGTTTAGGGTGACAACGACCCCTCGCCTTGTGTAGTTCTTCATTTTTAGGTGGACGCTGGAGGGCACCGCGGTGAGCTTGGCCATCGTTGTCCTGCCCAGGATACAGTTGTAGAGGGATGGACATTCAATGACCAGGAAGCAGACATTGATCTCCCTGGCCGTTTCTTTTCCCCGAAGGTAACCTTTAACTCCACGTACCTCCACGGCCTTGTTGTCGTCCCGTTGAACCCCTGAAGGTCAGAGCCCACGCACGGGGACAGGTTGGACTCGTCAAGTTGGAGGGTTGTGAAAAAATGGGTGTACATGATGTCCACTGAGCTTCCTCCGTCGACCAGGATACGTCTTACGTCAAAGTTTGCCATCTGTTCCTGTATCAGGAGGGGGGTGTTTGAGTTGGGGGAGCCCCCGGGAAGCTCCTCGAGGTAGAAAGTGATCGGGTTGGATCGGCCGCGAGACTTGTCGAGGGTGCTCATTTTGCCGGAGTTGCTGGTGATGAGTTCCTTGAATTTCCTTTTTATCGATCCCACAGATAGGTTCCTCGGGGATCTGCCGGAGATAACCATGGCCTTCGGAAAATACTCCCATCGGCTGGTGGGGCGTACAGGCTCGTCGGGAAGACGAGGCTCGTTGGGGAGGTCGAATTTTCTGAGCGCGAACCAATCCTCAGGCCGAATGATGCTGAGGGCAACCTGTAGACCGTTGTCCCCGTCAGGAGAGGGGAGTTCTTCGACTCTCTTGGCCTCGGGAGCATCTTGATGCGGGGCTTCTCCTCCCCGGGTGCATCTTTTCAGGTGCCCCTCCTTAATCAATATTTCGATCGCGTCCTTGAGGTGGATGCAGTCTTATGTAATTGTTGCACCCTAAAATTTGACCAACCGGGTCTCGCATTTGGCTCGATGTTTCGACGCATAATCGCATTCGCATCTGCATATTGCATACAATGCATTCTTCATTTGTTTTGATTTTATCAGGGATCACAACTCTCGTCTCGTGTTTCAGGTGTTTTTAATCAATTTAGATAGATAGAATCGATTTTTGGGATATTTCGGTGCCCGTTTATTTTTACCGATTATTTTTGTGCGCTCTCGCGGTGTTATGTGTCGTTCGGTGCTTATTTTGTTCCTCTGGGAATTGTTGTGTTTTTTCTGGATTTTATTGGCTATTTTTAGATTTTTAATAGGTTTATAAATCATTTTTAGGTTTAATAGGATTTTTTAATAGTTTTAATTCTTTTTTTAAATAGATTTTAATCATTTTAGGATTTAATAGATTTTAGATAAATAATATAGATTTTTAGAATATTAATTGATTTTTTGAATATTTTCTTTTAAATAGTATAGAATTTAATAGAGTTTAAATAGTTTTAATATGTTTTAATTCATTTTTTAGAATAATAGAGTTAAATAGATTTTATCTTTTTTTAATAGAATAATATAGTTTTATTAGGGATTTAATAGAAATTTAATCAATTTTAGATCTAATAGAGATTTATTAATTCTTTGATTAGTGGAATTCATAGAATTTTATTAGTTAGGAGTTAATTAGATTTTTTAGGATTAATTGAGTTTTAATAGTTAATTAGGATTAGATGTTTAATATTGTTTTTCAGTTTTTTTGGTTTTTGTCTGCATTTTCGTATTGGGCCGGTACCCACTCAATTCGCAGGCCCAGGGTCCTTTTTTTGTCCAGAATTTTGATCCAAGTGTCCAGAATTTCCCAGCTTTTTCCAGTTGCGTCCAGAACCTTCTAGAATATGCCAGAGTTCTCAGCATTATAAAACCAGCTCAGCCACGTGTCCAAAAGAGGCTGGCCCCACGTTACGTTGCCACCATACGCCACGCCATCACCCAGACGCTCCCTCTCTCACCCACGTGTTCCACATGCATCTCCCTCCTCCACTATCTCTGCCACACTGCCACATTCCCCCACACGTGGAAGCCATACGCCACGCCTCCCCACCATCTCTAGCCACGCGTCATCCCCATAACCCTCGCCTGAAGCACCCCACCGGCCGGCCTGCATGGCCGGCGGCCACCGCACCCCTCACCAGAAAACCCCAAATTTCCAGATTCCGGCCAACTCTTCATCTCCACTAACGATTGCCATCTCCTCTCCAGTTTCCGATCATTACCGCCACACACACTTCACCGGAAACCCACAAACACCCAGAAAAAATCCCAGAACTCCTCCTACCTTCCTCTCCGATCTTCATCGTCCCTCATCCAGAAGACCATCAGTTCATCAGTCCTCAAGAATTTCCAGAAGCTCCAACAAGAACACCTTTATGTTCATCGCGACTTCCAGGAAGCTCTTCATCGTTTCTTCATCAAGCAACAACACGAACAATCTCCAGATCCGTTCATCAACATCGTCCAAGATCTTCATCCAACCTTCTTCACGATCCATCAACACTCAAGAATCTTCAACCGTTTTTCCAGGAATTCGTACAAATGCATCAACCATCAAAGTCTTCATCAAAGATCCATCGGTGTCCATCAAGGTCTTCAACTCAGGTCCAGATCACATCAACCTTCATCTGTGTTCTTGGTAGATTCATCAATACCATAACTCCTGTTGTCCAGATCTTCGATCCGAGTTCATCATGTTCATGCTCGTTTTCCAGCCACGTTAAGATTCACTAATCTTCAATTTTCTCAGCGAGATTCCTCACTGATCTTCAACGAGCAACATGCAAGCCATGGATTAAAGGATCTCCAAAAGAAGCAAATCCAGGTTGCAAAACAAGAAGAAAGATTTGTGAGAGGGAGTATCTGAGAATGGAACGAAGATTGAAGGAGAGGGAGGTTGATGTTGAGGGATGTTGAACGGAGGAGTCTGAAAGGCTGTGACGGCGGCGGAAGAAAGGAGAGAGTTCCTAGGGTTCAGAAGAGGGATTTGGCCAAAGAGTGGAGAGGAGGGCGAAGACTCAGGTGGATTGGGCCTTGGGCCGTCATCCTATTACTGTCCGTACAGACCCCATTTTTTGACATACACCCCCGTTTTTGGTGGTGTTTGTTTTGGGCTTCAGGCCCAACGAATGCCTAGCGTCTCTGCTGGTTACACACTCCGTTCAACAGCACACCCCCCCTCCGTTTCCTGTATTAAGTAATTGGGCTGGGCCCAATTCACCTGTTTTTTATTATTTTGTTTTACTTGTATCACATCCCCTGTAATAGCACACCCCCCTCCCCTTATTTTTCTTTGCTTTTATATTTTTTATATATATCATTCCATATGAAAAAAAATGAATAGAAAAACATATTTGAAAAAGAAGAAAAAGAGATAGTGAGAAAAAATATAAAAGAAATATTATGGAGGAAAATATAGAAAAAAAGATTATGAGAAAAGAAATGTTATGAAAAAATATTAAAAGAAAAAGAAATAAAAGAAAGAGAAATATTCATAGAAAAATATAGAAAAATATTTTAAGAAAAGAAGAAATACAAGGAGAAAATAGTTGAAAAAAAGAGAAAATAGTTGGAAAATAGAAAAAATATTAGATGTAATATTTTTTAGGGTTTATTTTCTTTTTAGGGATAGTTTAGAAGCCCACTTGTTAGGGGGCTATTTTCATTCGATTTTTCAGGATAGGATAGGATAGTGTTCCCAGGAGATTTATTTCCAGTATTCACTCATTGTAACCATTTTTTCAGAATATCAATAAAACGAGATTTGAGCTGTGGTCCCGAAGTAGCCGAACTACAGCTGCTCTGATTTCTCGTACCAGACGAGAGTATGTAGGCATAGGATGCGATATCCTAGCGAGCACACTAACGACTGACTTTTGTTCTCTCGCGGCTGTGCGATCGAGACTTTCCCGCTGACGACTAATTGTAACCCTTTTTCTCTCTTGCCCGAGTGCATTTGAGACCAAACCATAGTTTTGCCCATAGGTTCCCGACCCTGTGAAACCAGTTGTTTTTCTCACTGCTGTGTGAGAATGTTTGTTTAGCCGTAGTTGGTCTGAACTACGTAAAGCTCTGATCTTCCATGCGGTGGAAGTACGTAGGCACAAGACGCGAGGTCTTGGCGAGCCAATTTTCCCTGTAGTCCCGAACTACGTTGACTCTGACTTTCTCTCTTGAGAATACGTAGGCATAGAGTGCGACGCTCTATCGAGTCAATTCCCTCCCGTCTAGATTTAGCAGCCGTAGATAGATTGTTTTTGCATCCAGTAGACAACCCAAGCAAGCGTGGATCCCGTCGAGTACGACGGACGTGAGGGGTGCTAATACCTTCCCCTTGCATAACCGACTCCCGAACCCAGGTTTTGGTTGCGATGACCATACCTTTCCCCGTTTTTTGCGAGGTTTACTTCGAGCGTTTCCTTTCCCGCTCTGAGGGATAAATAACGCACGGTGGCGACTCTTCTGTCAGCCGGCGCCGATTTTCGCAGTAGCGACAGCTGGCGACTCTGCTGGGGACTGCGACAGTTTCCTAGGGATCCAACGTCCCGAAAGCGAGTCAATTTTGGGATCCAACGTCCCTTAAGAGAGTCAATCCTAGCGCTTGTTTGCTTGTCTATTAGGTGTTTATTTATCGATATTATCTGTTGCTGTTGGGGTGTTACGGGTGTTCTATGATTGAGATAAGCCGGACCTGGGCTTGAGTATGAGTATACACCTAGATATAGTTGCGGAGAAGTAGTAGACGAACCTGTCTGCTGAGCAGGCACAGTTCCCTACGAAAATTCGCGCTCGGACGAGGTTCTCGCAGAGGTGCTCCTTTCCGGTCCTGAGGATCTGAGGGGAGTCCAGACGTGAGGATTGTCGACTCTGGGAACCGATCATTTGGAAGTTAGCTAAGTGAGGCCTCTTCATGAGATGATGATGTCACTCCTTCTGGGAATCGTATCATTCCTCATGAAAGTCTGTGACGCTGACGACCGCATAGGATGCCGTACCTTGTCAGATATAGGTCCACACCTGTGAGTGGGGGTTTTTTTTTTTTTTGTGCAGGAAACTTGACTTCCAACCTACCCGTTATTCTGGTCTTCTCTTCAGAGCAACCGTACTCTGTCAGCAGTGCAACAGTATTTAGATTGTGTGGGAGCTGTGATCCCGTGTTTGTTGCATTGCATTGCATTTGCATATGCATCTTCGCATCATATTGCATACTATTCGCCAGCTAGCCAGAGTTCTGATCCAGTCTTTGCTTCCTGAAGGTGAGTACCCGGAGTTTGGATTGAGCAACTGTTGATTGTCAGAGGACGACCAAGGGGTTGAAGCAGATTTGATCAGAGTCAATCAGTGAAGTCAGCTGACAGTTGTTGGTAGCTATGTCAGAGAGCAGCTTCCAGTTTGTTGATACCTTGTCAGGATTCACCGTGACGCCCAATCCTTTGTATGGATCTCCGCACGACGAAGACTTTCCGCAAGTAAACAACCTTACTGCAGCTCAGCCTGTGCAGCCATCTGTTGAAGACCAAGGTCTGCGTGAGCAGTTTGTTGCCTGAGGTGAACGTTCTCCTTCTGTTGATGTCTCAGACTACCAGGGTTTTGCCTTCCCTGTGCCAAAACCCCGAAGAGAGGTCCCGACGGCAAAGAACGAAGACCCATTAGCTCCCGTGTATGCTGAAAGGTTTCGTGCATTAGAGGAGAGATTCAAAGCCTTGAAAGGTAAAGACGCTGTTACTCCTAGTGCTGCAGATATGTGTCTGGTTCCTGGCCTAATGTTACCTCCAAAGTTCAGAATGCCGAGGTTTGAAAGGTACCAAGGAGATAGTTGCCCGAAGCAACATTTGGTGATGTTCTGCCAAAGAATGACTTCATTTGTGCACAACGACAAGCTGATGATTCATTGCTTTCAAGATAGTCTGACTGGGGCACCTCTGAGTTGGTATATGCAGTTAGAGCGTGATCAGATCCGATCATGGATGGACTTAGCCAATGCCTTTTTGAAGCAATACGACTATAATCTTGATGAAGCTCCTATTCGCATGCAGCTGCAGGAATTGTCTCAAGGGAACAATGAGTCTTTCAGAAAGTATGTTCAGAGATGGAGAGAATTTGCTGGTAGAGTGCAACCACCGCTCCTAGACCAAGAGCTGAAAGGCATGTTCGTAAACTCCTTGCAGAGCCCGTACTTCGAAAGAATGCTTGGAACCGCACCAAATTTCTCTGAGTTGGTAAGGACGGGAGAGCACATCGAGTATGGTGTAAATACTGGAAGAATCCCGAATGTTTCGAGAGGTCAGGCCAGTGAAACTGAATCTCTCTGTAGCTCTCAATCTGAAGATGAAACTATGATCAATGCAGTCCTGACAGATGTTGGGTATCCTCAAGTCGAATCGGTGAAATCTGTTGGTTCTCCGTCTTCTCAGCGGTCAGTATCTTCTGTGTCTCGTTATTCTGAACAGACAGCCATGCCTGGGGCACCCTATCAGGAACCTTATGTCGCTTCCATTGCAAATCAGCGAGCCCGTGGCCGAGGTTACCAGAATCAGCGTCAGAATCAGAATCGACCTCGTAACAATTTGGAACGAAGGAAAGCTCCTTTCCATCCAGTGCCTATGCCGTACAGCCAGTTGCTACCATCTTTGATCCAGAAGTCTTTGGTGGAGCCGAAAGCTCTTAAGCCAGTTCCAGAGCCTTACCCTCCTGGGTACAATCCCCACGTTCAGTGTGGTTATCATGGTGGATCACCGGGGCATTCGACGGAAGATTGTAAAGCATTTCAGGCGAAGGTACAACAGTTGATTGATCAGGATCGCATTTCCTTTCGAGAAGGGTTTCTGTTTGTTCATCCCAACCGCTCAGCTGTCTAAGATCGTTGACTCGGAAGGTATTCCCCAGCAAAAGCCAGTGGTTCAGACAGGCGGGCGCCTCAGCATTGGCAGTCATCAGACCTTTACATCATTTGCATTTGTAGTTTCTTTTTTCTGTTAGTTACTACCTGCTTTTAAACATTTGTATGTTTGAATGGTGATAATAATAAAGTGACTATGCATTTTTTTGAATTAATCATGTCGCTGTCGCTCATTTACTGCATTGCACTGACGCTTACATTTTATTCACTCCACTTTATCCCTGTGACTAGCAAAGTTAGGAGGGAGGATGATGAAACTGAAACTCATAACCAATGATCGTATGCTTTCAGATAAGACCGTACCGATGACGTACAAGGCATTGTTTCAAATCCCCCAAACACTGGAGATATAAGGAGTTAGTCCCTTGTTAACCACTTCGAGCCAGGAAGTAGAAGTTTTTTCGGACTTATAAACCCTCACATCTTAACCCGGGGCAGGGTAGTTGTCAGTTAGCTTGACCGAGCATTCAAGTCTTACAGAGGAGTGTTGTCTTTCGAGGAACAACCAGTTTATACCTTTCAAAAGGTCAAACCTCACCAATCAGGAGTGAGACTGTTACAATCCTTTCGGAGCAATCAAGACAACCAGTGTCACACGACTTTGTTCCAAAAGAAAGAAAGAAAGCCCGCTAAGTGAAAGAAAAAGCTAGAAAGCTAATACTTAGGCAAAAATCAGGGCATCCCGCTGGACTTCAAAAAGAAAAATTGAAAAGAACTCAAAATGAGTCAGTCCAGGCAAAAGTTAGGGAATCAAAAGAATGAAAAGAAGGGATAAAAAGAAATTTTTCCCCAGCAAATCACAAAGTCGTGTACACAGACACCGAAAGCGAAGAAGGAGTAACTATCACTCTAGAAGAAAAGCTTTATGAGTTCCTTAACTGTGGTTCCTACCATTCAGCATACCTCTCGAAGAGGCGAGCACTTGTGCCAGGTTAACTGAACCTTAGGATCGGAGATCATCACGTAGAAGGGGTGGGTACAAATCAAAATTTGAGCCAAATATCCTTTGTTTCACGAACCGTGAACCCGACCACGATACAACCCTCAAAAGACCTAATTGAGGTAGGGTTTATTCTGAAGCGCGTTACGATAAGGTTGAGTAACCTGACTCCTTCTTGACTTGCTAGTCACATCCTTGTTGTATTTTTCACTGATCACGTGAGCACTACGTTTGAACTTTGGTTCATTCGTCACTCACAATTATATGCATGTAAATGAGTGACAGCTCGAATTTTTTTAAAATCTGCATAACCATTGCCTTAAGATTACCGTTCGTAGACAGACAATGATTAATTGCAGGTTAGTAGTTGGCATGAAAGAAATTCCACCAGGGAATAATCGAGCAGGACTGAGTAATTCAATAGTCTGAACCAGAATGGAGTATGTCGTGAAAACCTGTGAATCAGGGGCATTACTTCCCAGTGAGTTCAGAATCAGTTAGTCTGAGGACAAGTCCCGAAGCTTCAGTTGATCAGGGGCAGTTTGTTTGAGAAGCAGTTGATCAGAAGTGAGTCTTCTCGAGAGCCAATTAGGGGCAATCATTCAGAGCGTGGATATTTGAAAGTAGATGCTTCCAGTGGATAATCAGATCGGGTTAAGTCACTAGAACGCTCATTCAGGGGCAAGTCATCGCAGAGAATGCTGAAATCAACTGGGTTGTTAAGAGTCTAATGGAGATTGAATTCTGTTGTTGTACATATGTCGGGGCAAATATTCTCGAAGTCGTCTCGTAGCAAGCTGTTCAGAGCAATATTCCCAAGAGTTAGATTGGGGCAAGTTGAATTGTACTGGGGCAAGTTGTGCACGCCAGTCTTTTTATCCCCAGCTGAGAGTATTGGGGCAAGTTGTTCAAACCAACCTGTTTATCCCCAGCCAGAGCTAAGTATCGGGAAATCATGTTAATACCCTTATCAAAAACCTGAACCTTTCAAATAAGAAGGTCTTGTTGTCGTTGGATCATTATCCTGCAGTTTAAACCTGTTGCGTGTCAGTAACCAGTCGTTTCCAAAGTCCAGTTCTCGCCTGGCAAACCGGTAACCAGTTCTCGTCTGGCCCACCCTTCCGTAAGTATCAGTTCTCGTCTGATGCAGTTTATTGTAAGTATCAGTTCTCGTCTGGTGCAGTTTATTGTAACCAGTTCTCGCCTGGTCACCGTTTCTTCGAGTGTTGTATCAGTTCTCGTCTGGTACATGTCGTCGCGTAACCAGTTCTCGCCTGGTCATCGTGTGTTTAACCTATGTGTTATACCAGTTCTCGCCTGGTGTACGTCAGCTTTCAGCCAGTTCTCGCCTGGTTGTCTTTTTCTCAGTCTGTTATCCAGTCAGCCCCGTCTGATGTTAAAAAACACAAAAACAAAATCAATTCTCGTCTGATAACCTATTTTCCTATCAGTTCTCGCCTGGTAGTCCACCCTGAATGCTAGTTCTCGTCTAGTATTTTCCATATCTTCCACTGTGTACATAATCCATGTTTATCCTAAACAAAACAAAAAACCTAAAGGTATCTGACACAATATTTCCCAATGACTCGCATGTCGCCATGTTCCTTGATACGAAGCTCAATAGATGCCAGTGCTCCGAGTAATGTTTGAATCAGAATTGCTACTCTTCAGCAGATGAAAGTTGCTTATTATCCCTGGAAGAGTCGAGATCGTATTTTACCCCGTATCAGAGTAGGATCAGGAGTATCTTCAGCAGATTAAGATTGATGTCCTTGATAGTAGGAGCATTTCCAGCAGTGTGCTGCGCGTAATCAACCTCAGTTTGGGTCAATCCCCGCAGAGTACAATCAGTTGCCAATGGTTTGAAGAAAGCATCCCCGAGCAGAGTTGTTTTCTTTCCCCAGTGAAGTCGCCAAGCAGGGTTGCCTTTCCATTTCTCCAGCAGAACAGTTATCCCCAGCGGATTTGGTGTCCCGTTTCCAGCATTCATTTTGCTGAGATGGTTCTGTGACTTCGGTTCATCCCCAGTAGAGTTGGCATTGCCTGCGGCATTTATTTTGCCAAGCGGTTTTCAGACCTGGTGTTCTCTGGCAGCTAGAGCTTGCATTAGCATTTGCATACATAGTCATAGCATTTATACAAACATATAGTATATCCATGCCGTCTGGGCATCGCATTTTCAAACAGAACGCATAGCATTTACATGTCATATAGGACATTGCATCATTATCAAGCATACGCATGTCAAAACATAGACCAGGATGGTTACCTATTGGATTTCGAATTTGTTCACCTGCAGAGTTGTTTGGTTCAACTTCTCGACTTTCTCAGCAGAGTGATTCTTCATTTGGTTGTTACGTCAGCATCGGAAAAAACAACAACAACAACAAAGTTTGACATATCGAACTTCTGAAGCTGCCGCCTTCGTCAAAATAGGTATTCCCCAGGAGAATTGTCCTCAAGTTCGCAGTGAACTGTGAGTTGACCAGATTTGATCCCATGAGAGAGATGGGAATCAAGGTGTTTGCTTTGCGAAGCATTATTTCAATACTTGTGGCGTCACACAGGTGTTGAAAAGGAGAAGAAAATTTATCAGAAAATTGATCAATTGTTGCCGTGACAACCAAACTTCAGTTTATTGGAAGCTATTCCTCAAGCAGCTTTGCAGTATATTCTTGCGGTTGGCAAATTTCAGGGTTCCATTTGTATTCAACCGTCATCTACCTTGAATGTTTGAAGGCTGAGCGCTCTTCAACCATTCAGGTCCAAGCCGCTTGAATAGGGGCAGCTGTTGCACCCTAAAATTTGACCAACCGGGTCTCGCATTTGGCTCGATGTTTCGACGCATAATCGCATTCGCATCTGCATATTGCATACAATGCATTCTTCATTTGTTTTGATTTTATCAGGGATCACAGCTCTCGTCTCGTGTTTCAGGTGTTTTTAATCAGTTTAGATAGATAGAATCGATTTTTGGGATATTTCGGTGCCCGTTTATTTTTACCGATTATTTTTGTGCGCTCTCGCGGTGTTATGTGTCGTTCGGTGCTTATTTTGTTCCTCTGGGAATTGTTGTGTTTTTTCTGGATTTTATTGGCTATTTTTAGATTTTTAATAGGTTTATAAATCATTTTTAGGTTTAATAGGATTTTTTAATAGTTTTAATTCTTTTTTTAAATAGATTTTAATCATTTTAGGATTTAATAGATTTTTTAGGATAATATAGAATTTTCTAGGATATTAATGGTTTTTTAAATAGTTAATAGTTTTTTTTTAATCTTTTAATATAGTTTTTTTTATTAAATAAATGAGTTTTTGTTAATAGAAAATTGATTGTTTTTAATTTTAGATATAGAGATTAATAGATTTTTTTCTTTTATTAGTAAATAGAGTTTAATAGGAAATATAGTTTTTTAATAGTTTTATTAGATTTTTTTTATATAGTTTTATTAGGTTAGTTAATTAGGTTTAATTGATTAGTCATTTTCCACTTAATTAGAGTTAGAGTCTTTTAATTCAGTTTTTAATTGTTTCTGATGGCATTTTCGTTTTTTGGGCCCGTTTCATTGTGCTAAGCCCATTTTCGCAGGCCCAAGTGCAGCCAGAAAAGTCCAATTCATTGCCAGAATTATCCAGCATTTCCTAGAAGTTTCCAGAAACGTCCAGATTCAGCTCAGTGTTATAAATATCAGCACGACACGTGTATGAACGAGGCTGGCCCCACTTTTCTACTCCACCAGACGCCACCTCACCATTCAGCACTCTCCTCTCTCACCCACGTGGCGCGCATGCGCCTCCCTCCCCCACTAGCTCTGCCACTCCGCCACGACCTCACACGTGTAGGGCATGCAGCCCCTGCCTCCACCCACACGCCCACGTGTCTCCACCATAACCCTCGCCTGAAGCACCCCACCGGCCGGCCTGCATGGCCGGCGGCCACCACCAATCTCGCCGGAGAACGCCCAATACGCAGATCCCGATCACAACCCACAACCTCCTCTCATCCAACCACCGATCACCATTCAACCACCATTAACCTCACCGCCGTACTTCACCGGAGAACGCCCCAGAAACCCAGAATACGATCAAGCTTCACCATCCTCAACCCAGAAACCACCCATCTTCATCCCTTCCCCTAATCTTCATCACCAGAAACCTAAAAATCTCCAGATTCCGGCCACCATCGATCACACCAGAAACTCTTCTTCAACAACCTTCGTATCTCCAGAAAACCACCGCGTACCTCAATCATCCTCATCGATTCATCCAATCTCCCCTACATTCGTCCATCAGATTTCCAGAAGGATGAATTTCAAGAAACTTCATCAACTTCTTTTCAACAATCATAATTTCCAGAAAACGAGTTCAACAAGACTCCTTCAATCTTTCCAGATTCCTTCATCAAAACTCCCTAGAACTTCATCCACATGCAACTTCAAGGATCTGAGATTTTCAATCCTCAATCAACAAGAACAAAATTCCAGAAATCGTCCATGCATGTATCAAGAACGCTCATCAACGAAGAACGCTCTAGATCTCCAGATCTTCAACCACATGCATCCGCCCTCAAGAAGATCCTCCAACTTCATCGCTCAACAATTACGAACAGAAACATCATCACCAGAATGGAACCCTCGATTTCATCACCAGCGTTCATATCCAACATTCATCCTCTTCGAATTTCACCAGATTTCCAGGCCAAGAACATTGTGATGTTGATTCGCTTTGATTCGTGTTGCATTCTGCTAAGGAGGTTTAGGTTGAAGAGATTCCAGCAAGAAGGTGAGGAAAGATGGAAACAGAGGAGACGGAGGGGAGTAAGGTTGAAAAGGAGGTAGGCGGCGGCGGTAAGATTGAGGAAGAAGGAAAGGGTGAACTAGGGTTTCAGAAACAGAAAGGGAAGAGAGGAAAGAGGAAGGGCCCTAGCGTGTGGGCCAGGGGGCCCAATCAATTTTTGGTTGTCCCCTCCGTTTTTTGGCATAGTGGGCTTGGGCCCAATGTTTCCCAGCAACACTCCCAATTCAGTCTTCCCCCCCCTCCGGGTTCTACAGCAAGGACATGGGCTGGGCCCATTACAGTTTTTTATTTTATTTTCTGTAATCCCCTGTATTGGCTATACCCCCAGCCCCTTATTTTTTTTTTTTTTTTAATTCTTTTAGAATTTGTTATACTTGTTACCCAAAAAAGAAATATTATGAAGAAAAAGAATATAGAAAAAGAAAAGAAATAAAGAAAAGTGAAAAAGAAATATTGTTGAAAATAAGGAGAAAAGAGATATTTTAAAAAGAAAAAGATAGTGAGAAATGAAAAAGGAATATTTGAGAAAAGAAAAGCATATGAAAAGTATATTTGAAAAATATAGAAAAGAGGAATATAGAAAAAAATATAGAAAAGAAATATATTGAAAAATAGAAAAATAGAGAAAAATATGTGAGAGAAGAGAAAGAAAAAAGGAAAAAATATTAAAGTAGATTTAATATTTTTAGAGTTCATTTTCTTTTAGGGTATATTTTCATAGATTTTATTTCACCATTTTAGGATAGTTTAGAAGCCCATTTGTTAGGGGGCTATTTTTCATTCGATTTTTCAAGATAGAATAGGATAGTATTTCCTAGGAGATTTATTTTCAGTATTCGATCATTGTAACCATTTTTCAGAGATTAATAAAATGAGATTTGAGTTGTGGTCCCGAAGTAGCCGAACTACAGCTGCTCTGATTTCTCGTACCAGACGAGAATATGTAGGCATAGGATGCGATATCCTAGCGAGCACACTAACGACTGACTTTTTGTTCTCTCGCGGCTGTGCGATCGAGACTTTCCCGCTGACGACTAATTGAGTACCCTTTTTCCTCTCTTGCCCAAGTGCATTTGAGGCCAAACCATAGTTTTGCCCATAGGTTCCCGACCCTATGAAACCAGTTGTTTTTCTCACTGCTGTGTGAGAATGTTTGTTTAGCCGTAGTTAGTCTGAACTACGTAAAGCTCTGATCTTCCACGCAGTGGAAGTACGTAGGCACAAGACGCGAGGTCTTGGCGAGCCAAGTTCCCTGTAGTCCCGAACTACGTTGACTCTGACTTTCTCTCTTGAGAATACGTAGGCATAGAGTGCGACGCTCTATCGAGTCAATTCCCTTCCGTTTAGATTTAGCAGCCGTAGATAGATTGTTTTTGCATCCTTTAGACAACCCAAGCAAGCGTGGATCCCGTCGAGTACGACGGACGTGAGGGGTGCTAATACCTTCCCCTTGCGTAACCGACTCCCGAACCCAGGTTTTGGTTGCGATGACCATACCTTTTCCCCGTTTTTTTGCGAGGTTTACTTCGAGCGTTTCCTTTCCCGCTCTGAGGGATAAATAACGCACGGTGGCGACTCTTTTGTCAGCCGGCGCCGATTTTCGCAGTAGCGACAGTAACATGCTCGTGGCTTTTGTAGAAGCGGAAGAACTTCGATTTGTCCACTTTGGGCTTGGGGGGTGTCGGCCTGGGGAAGCGAACACCTGCCTGGACAAACTCCGTTTTGGCGCACTCGGCCAATATGCGTTCGCGGGAAGCGACTAGAGCTGTATACTCTGTGAATCGGCCTGCAGGACCGCGCTGTTCGCGGGGACGATCCTCCCGTGGACGATCTCCTCCGCGCCGGTGGCTCGAGGCTCCGTCCTCTCGGGACCTGCGGGGGGTCTCTCGGTCTCAAGTGTCCCGGGAGAAGTTGGCCGCTTGAGTCTCCTCGAATCAGATGTAATGCGCGACTCTATCGAGGAAGTCTTACAGAGAGGCTGGTCGGTGTATGGCCACAGCTTCGTAGAATTTGGAGTCTGGTCGCAGGCCTTGCTCCATTAGGTAACATTTCATCTCGTCCGACGTTGTTACCTGCACTGCCTCTCGTGTGAACCTTTCAATGTAATTCCGAAGGGGTTTGTCGGGGGCCTGGACTATGGCGCCCAGCGCGGCCTCTGTCTTCGGATGGCGCCGGGATGCTGTGAAGTGTCTTGAAAAGAGATCCTTCAGGATCCTCCATGACGTGACCGATTCTGGCTCTAGACTTTTGTACCACGTCATGGCACCTTTCCTCATCATTGTCGGGAAGATTCTGCATTTGATAGCTCCTCGAACATTTCGGTAGTCGAGCATGGCCTCGATGTCTTCCAGGTGGTCGTCTGGGTCGGAGGTACCGTCATACATCGAGAGTGCTAGGGGCTTCTCCATCCCGTGGGGGATGGGAGCCCCCATGATCTCTTGGGACAAGGGGGTCCTGTAGTCGTCTTCGTCACTGAGATTTGGTGACTGAGGGGGTGATGGCCCTGTTGGAGGATGTGCTTGATTTCGCGTCCTCGGCCTCCTGACCGGAGGTTCGACCCTCGGGGGTCTGGTCGGGGGATCCCCCCTGGCTGGTCGTTGCTCCCAGACTTGTCTCCTTGGCGACCTGGCCCGCTCCCGCACTATTTCGGATAGGGGTCTTTCTAGCCAGGGTCGAAGATTCCTGGGACGGGGGGATGGAATCCTCAAATTTTCATTTTGATCTTCCCACGGAGGGGACCTCAACGGTACCTCGTGCTCCAGTGCGCCAATCCGTGCGTACTGTTGGAATAGAAGCTGATTCTTTTGGTTGATGGCCGCGAAGAGGGCGACCACTGTCGAGTCTGCTCTGGCCGGGACAGGGATGGGCAGGAATGCTGCCGGGCTCCGTGGTCGAAGAACAGTCTGGTGTGCAGCTTTCGCAGACGAGGGAGAGGCAGTATGGTTGTCCCTCTCGTCGGTCTCTGGAGGTTGGGATGTCTCTGTTTGCTTGCCGCCGTTCGCGGAGGGAGCGAGGATGAGGCTGTGAACGACATCATCGTGGTGTGGGCTAGCCATGATCGCGAAATGTTGGTGAAACTTTGGTTCTCTGCTCGGAGGAACGGGGAAGTTTTATTTCCCACAAACAGCGCCACTGATCTGACCTGATCAGGAGGGGATCACTGGCTGGCCGCGCCCTGCTGGATTTATGCATGTTCAACTGTGTATAGAAGGAGATGGGGGGTGTACCTGCAAGACACTCTGATGCCAAAATAAGAAGTTGGACAGAGTGATCACAAGTACAGAAAATGGTAAGAAGAGAATACCTGACCCTCTTGGAGAAGAGGGTATTTATAGAGAGACCCCAGCGTCGAGGGCCAATGGTCACTTGAGTTGGGCTAGATGGTCAGGCCCAACCTAAGTGGCTGCTAGGGCTTACGTGGCGTAGTGAAGACCAGAATGTGGTCTTCGCCCTAGTTCAACTGCTCCGTGAACTCTGGAGGGTGGATTGCCATGCTCTTTCGGAGGTGGGCAGTTGGTTGATGACGTGGCCCCGCGAAGGAGAGCACGTGGAAAACGCGTGAAGAACACGTTGTTCTACTCGACCAGGGAGAAGGTCCTGCCCGCGGAGGGACATTGCCTGCTCGGCGGGGACTCTGTGCTCGGCGGCTGTGGCCCAAGATAGATTGGGCCTGGCAGAATACTGTTGGGCTGGGCCTGCCCGGTCAAGTCGGGGCCCAGGCCAGAACAATATTATAATATATTAAAATTAAACAATATATCTTTTTTTATACAAAAATAATAATAGTTCAAACCACTTATAAGAATGTGATATATTTTATCACAAAAATTTAATAATAAATAAAATGAGAATATAATAAATATATAAATATTAAATTATAAAATATCAATATATCTAAAATTTATGTTTAAGAAAATAAAATTAAAAGGGTTATTAAAGGAAAGAATAATTAACTTTAGAATATGGAAAGGTTGTTTAATAAATTATTATGAGAAAATTAGTGTTAAATGGATGGAAAAAAAAAGGTTGGATAATTACATCATTGACTCTTCGGCACATGGAATGATTTTTGAAAAAACTTAATAATAAATATATTATATATTTTTTATTTTCAAATAATAATGTCTATCACTAGTCAAGTGGTAATGAAGTGATAATATTTACATTGTGCATACGTTCGATTCTTCTACTGCTAGGATAAGCTATAGTACAACACAAATTTTTTAGGCCTTTTTTTTTTTGCCCTGGGCTATGGGCCTAGTTGTACTGGCCCATGGCCTGCCCTGGTGCCCAAGAAGTGTTGGAATTTTGAAAAGGGATTGAGCTATATCAATAATTAGTTTATATAACTGAGTCATTCTTGAACTTCTCAACTATTATTAGACTCGTGGTTATTCACTTTTATAATCAAATGATCTAAGTCGTTAGTTGAACTTTTTACTCACATCAAAATTTTTTACTTTTCTCTATTCTTTATTTTCTATTATTTGAGTATTCAGAGCCCCTTCTCCCCTTTTCAAATATTTCTTTGGTGTCTTTAGAAAAATTCTTTACAAAGAAAAGTTTTCTTCGAAGAAATACCAACAGAGATTAATCAGCTTTGAGAAAATTTATCGTCATGCGAGAAATTATTATAAGTAGTCTTTGTGCAATATTTAAGGGTATAATTTTAGAGTGGTTTTTACAATGCGAGTTATTTTATTATGGAGACTTTGTGATTGATAGTTTCCTTACATGATTTTGAACAGTGTCATAAAACATCTTAAGAGAGTAGCGTGCTACGTGACTCACCTAATAATATCTTTGTTGGAAAAAAATTGTTTTTAAAAATAAGAATTGCAATACAAATAATAACTTCAATAGCAACCACAATAAGAATGAAAACAACCAAAGGGGCCAACCTCTAAAGAAATGACAATGTCTCACAACTCCTTTGTTTCAACTTTGAGAAACTATGTCATACGACACACAATGTAATAACATGCCAAACATTACTTTTTAGGATAACCTGGCTGAAGAGAAACTTATTTATGTGATTAATAATATTAACCTTGTGGGTGGATCTGACTGAGGGTGGATTAAAAGAGACGCCTTCAGTTATGTTTCTTACGATTGTGATGTGTTCAAAACATACACAATTTATGAGGATAAAAAAAATTGATATTAGGAAATGCTCACACTAGTAATGTTGTTGAAATTTGAGATATAGAGGTCAAGCTCACCTTTAGAAAGACTTTGATCCTCAAAGATGTTATGCACACTCCAAAAATTAGTAACTTATTTTCGAGTTTCTTTTTTGAAAAAGAAATGGTTTACTCGGTCTATATGGACAAATTTGTACATTAATACTAGAAATTATGTTTTGTTGGGAAATGGTATAATACTTATGGCATGTTCAAAGTTACTAAGATCAACCATGTGTGATTTTAACATTTGGTATGTTATACTCTCTCATTAAATAAATGCATAATCTCAAACTTGAATAACTTATGATTAATTTCAAAACTAACTATTAATTATATAGATAATTGTGATTTTATGTTGAGTCTATTTGTTGAGATGTTAAGTTGAGTTCCTTTGGAGAGACTTTATGAAGAGTCTCTCAAGAGAGATTTTAGATTGAGTTTCTCAAGTGAGGCTTTAAGTTAAGTCCCTCAAGTGAGAATTTAAGTTGAGTCCCTCAAGAAATAATTAAAGTTAAGTTCCTCAGACAAGACTATAATAGTCTAGTCTTTTAGGTGAGGAGTTTAGATGTGCCTGTATAACGAGACTCTTAGTCCCTCAGAAGCGGCAATTAGATGATCATGTCTAATAAGACTCTTAGTCCCTTAGGCGAGGCATTTATATGAGCCTGTGTGATGAGGCTCATAATCGAGTCCCTAAGGTAAATATTTTATATGAGCCTGTTTGATGAGACTCTTAGTCGAGTCCTTCAGGCAAGACTTTACGTCGAGTCCCTCATGCCAGACTTTGGTCGAGTCCCTCAGACGATATTTTAAGTTGAAACATGTTTGAAGAGACTCTTAGTTCCTCGGGCGAGGAGTTTTGAGGAGTCTGATGAGACTCTTAATTCCTCAAACGAGGAGTTTAGAGGAGCATGTATGACAAAACTCTTAGTCCCTTAGGCGAAGTGTTTAGAGAAGCCTGTCTCACGAGACTCTAGTCCCTTAGGCGAGGCGCTTTGATAAACCTGTTTGATGAGACTTTTATTCCCTCAGTAGAGGTGTTCAGGTGAGCCTGTCTTATGAGACTCTTGTTGAGTCCCTCGGGCGAGGAGCTTAGATAAGCATGTCCGATGAGACTCTTAATCGAGTCCCTCAGGCAAGGCGTTTAAAGGAACCTGTCTGACGAGACTCTTAGTCCCTCAAGCAAGGCATTTACAGGAGCCTGTCTGGCGAGATCCTAAAGTCCCTTAGGTGAGGTGTTTGAGGAGTCAGTCAGACTAAACTCTAAGTCCCTCAGGTGAGGCGTTTATATGAGTGTCTCGGGCTAGACTTCAGCTGAGTCCCTTAGGCGAGAATTTAAGTTGACTCTCTCGAACAAGAACTTTATTGAGTCCCTTAGGAAAAACTTTATGTTGAATCCTGTCTAACAAGACTCTTTATTCCCTCAGGCAAGCTGTTCAGATGAGCCTGTCTACGAGACTTTCGGCAGAGTTTGTCAGACGAGGCTTTTAGATGAGCCTTTCTAATTATAATTTTAGTCGAATTCCACACACGGGGTGTTTAAATAAGCCTATATGATAGGATTATTAATCGAGTCTCTCGTGTGAGGAGTTTAGAGGAGCCTGTATGACGAGACTCTTAGTCCTTATATGAGGCGTTTAGAGAAGCATGTCTTACTAGACTTTAAGTTCCTAAGGCGAGACACTTAAAAAAACCTATTTGACAAGACTCTAAGTCCCTCAGATGAGGTGTTTAGATAAATATCTCGAGCTAGACTTCAGCCGAGTCCCTCAGGGAGACTTTAGGTTGAATCTATCAAGCCGGACTTCGGTTGAGTCCCTTGGGTGTGACTTTAGGTTGAAGCCTATTTGACGAGATGATTAGTCCCTCATGTGAGGCATTTATAGGAGTCTGTCTAACGAGACTCTTAGTCCCCTTGGTGAGGCATTTAAAGGAGCCTTTTTTATGAGACCATAAGTCCCTTACCATATATCCCATTTTTACTGCTTGTGAGGGCGGAAAAGATCTTATAGTGGAGGTCTAACATTCGTATATTACCTTAAGAGGCGGAAAGGATCTCCCTGTGGAAGTCTAATATTTGTGTACTTCTATGAGAGGAAATATGGATCTTCTTGTAGAAGTCTAACATACTTCGATAACATATGAGTTCTTCTGGAGTTTCACGTACATCCTGCAAAAAAATTAAAAGAGAGGGCACCTTATTTAAAACCTTTATTCATGCAGGGGAAAGAAGTGATGCCCGTTATTCAAAACAAAACTTCAAAAGTTCTAGAAGAAGTTATACAAATTCCAGGGGCTGTGTCTCTCCTTATTAAATCAACGCTTTAAACAACTAACTAAAATATAGTGTTAGGTCGGCCAAACCTTCTAGCCTTGCCCGTGATCTCGAGTGATAAACTCATTCTTTCAAAATTAATTTAGTTATCTCGTATTTTGGTATTCATTATTTAGTTTGAGATATTTCACCTCTTTGTAGGTGGCTTGTTGTCTTTTAACTTGTGTTTGGAAACTTGATTTATCCTTTATTGTTATGATTTCTCCCAGACTGTTTACAAACCTTGATTTCTTTCTCCAAAATAATACTTCACAGTCTTTCAGTTCTAGTGAGCATAAACTTCCAAATTAATTACTCTAAATCCTTTTTGGACATATGGCCACTAGAAGCATGTGGAGACTAAATCGTGAATTGGTGCTCCTAGATATGATGATTATTGAACTTGAGGCCCGTGTCAGTTTTAATGAGCCCCGTGGTGAGTGTGACTGTTCTTGCTAAATAAATACAGATGTCTGGCACCCCTATACTAGTAAGGGTGGCCATAGGTTTTAGTATTTGAGGTGGTTTAAGGCAAGCACACGGTAGTGAGAATCTGTTTCGAGGTATTTTCAATGAAGTGACAGGAAACTCACGAGGGAGAGCAACTCTTATTTTTTAGGGTATTTCAAGGTGAATTCATAATGATCCCTCCTCAATCCTTAAACTAAGGTATTTTTATAGGAAATCTTGGGCTTAGGTTACATACTTAGGGGGAGGTTATCCTAACTCCATAGGCCAAAAAGTGGTCAAGGGAAGACTTGTTCTTCCTAGAATCATGGAGGAAGCGGCTTCCTCTTTTAAATGACTTTCCTTAGTTAGTTATCATGGGTCCACGTCATCACACACATTTATTGGGTGAGTGGACAGTGGGAGCTCAATTTAGGGGGCCTAGCGGCCCCGTTCGGGCAACCATATGGCTCATTCAAGCGATTGATAATTGCTAAATTGTATTGATTTTAAGTGTGAATGATTGGCACTGATTGACTTGATTCGTTGGTTTTCCGTTAATAATCCCCTGTTTTTGTGTACTTTTTGTATAGTTTACATATTGTTGTATATATTGTGTTTTCATGTACATTTCAGTGAGTTTGATAGTTTTTCATCTGTTTTTATAGGTAATAATACATGGTTGAAGTATGGACCCATTTGAGCCAAAATGGATGCTTCAAATGCAGAATTATAGAGTCTTTAAACTGGACTTCGCGCTGGAGGTGTATGGCAGAAGAAAATAAATGTGGTTTTCCTGGCCGCGCTTAGCGAAAGCAGGACCACGCTTAGCGTGGTTTATGTCGGTTTAAGGGTATTTTAAGTGAACTTGCGCTTAGCATGGTCTAAGGGCGTTTAGCGCAATTGTAATAAATATCATTCTTTTTATTTTAGTTTATCTCATTTTTGTAGGTATTCAAGCAAGGATAAGCTTTCCAACGCTTCCAACTGTGCGTCAATCAGAGTTATGGTTCGAAAGTTATGAAAAAAAACAAGAAACTTGAGTTAGTTTTTTTAGCATTTTTTAGGTTATGTTCTTGGAAACTTTTAACACCAACTTCATCAAACACATTATGTGAGTAGAGTAGCTTAGAAACAACATTAAAGTATGCATTTTGACGATCCGGAGTCGAATCCACTTCAATCGGAGTTGACAAACCGTGAGATTTGTGTTATTCTTCTTTCTTCTCTTTGCACCCTCTGTTTGTTGGGGTTTTTTATATAAGTTTATCTTGATTGTATGTATATTTATGGATCTTTGTATAAGATATATTTTACAACTCTTTAGAGATGTCATCTTTGATTTTTTTACTTAATGAGATTGAATTGCTATAGACATATACGGTTTGAACTCGATCTAAGATGAACACTATTAGATTCTAAACTTTAGACGTAGATTTAGGTCTAATATTCATGTGGGTATCAGTTCTTAATGCTTAGTGTTGTTGAGTTGTGTGAGACATCACCAATGAGACGATATGGTAGATCTTTTGACTTTGTGTTAGACATAACCTCTGTTGGGAGCGATACGTGATAATATTGAGGAGTGATTTAGGTTGAGTGCATTTGATCCATAGATTTTTTAGTACATGATGGGTAGAACAAAATACAACTCCTGACGAGTTTTCTCATGTCTTAAAAATGTATTTATTTTCTTGTCTTATGTTTTTATTTTTGTTCATGTTACTCATAAACCATTCAAAACCAAGCTTAGAGACGTGGAGATTGTCGAAAGATATTCTTTCTCTCGCACTAATCCCTTTGGAGACGATATAAATCCCAAAGGGAATTCTTTCGAAAATGATATTTTTGCTTGCAGCTATATCGCTTCAACAACGACCTCTAGCTTTGTTGGGTAGCTCACCCTCACCATTATTTCTAGCATTCCTTCTTGTTCATGGACTACTCCTTCTTAGTGGCCCAATAAAATTATATCGCTATAATGAACAATGAAACAAACAAGAAATAAGAAGCAAAATCTATAAGAAGTAAGATAACAAGATTCTCTAAAGATTATAGAGCCGACTATGCGATCTATATATTGTAGGTGGATCTGATGAACCTTTTAGAAGTTGTGTCATCTTATGAAAAGGGTAAATAAAGTACGATATGTGTTTTCTCAAATTCTACAAGACCTTCTTCCTGGATGCGAAACTATAGGATGTAAATTTATTTTGAAAAGGAAACTAAGATCCGATGGAACTATTAAGAAACACAAGACTCTTCTTGTAGCCAAAGATTTTAGGCAGAGAGGGAATATAAATTTCTTTATTACCTTTTCACTATATACAAGGATAACTTCAATTAAGGTACTCATTTATCTTGTTGATATTCGTAATTTAGAGGTACACCAAATAAATTTTATTACTATTTTTTTAAAATGTTATTTAGAAAGAAGAAATTTACATCGAGAAACTTAAAAGATTTGGGGTTCATGGACATTAGACTATTATTTGTAAGTTATATCATTAAACAAGCTCCTAGATAATAACATGAAATGTTTGACAATCTTATCATCTTAAACAAGTGTAAGTTAATGAAAGTGATAAATGTATTTATTATAAGTATGAAACAAAATATGCATTATCATAGTCGCTATGTAGACAACTTGATCAGATTAGATTCAAACATTTAAGTCATAAATAATAAGAAAACTTTTTTGTGTAAAGGAGAAAAAAGTTTAATCCTCAGTATTAAGATTACTAGGTCAGAAAAGGTTTGATAAGTTTCACAACATTGAAAAATACCATAAAGAAATATAATTACTTTAATTGTAAACCCGATTACACCTAATTTGATCCCAGTGTTAAGTTCTTCAAGATCACTAGTGACATCATAAGACAATCTGAATATGCGAGAATAATTGGTAGCCTCAAGTATTTCAATGATTGTACTATATCTGACATTGCATATGACGTGGGATTGTTGTGCATGTTTACTAGTAGACATAATATAGAGCATTGGGACACCTTTAAAGAGTTATGAGGTACATAAACAAGATCGTCAACCTTAGATTAGAATATCAAAAGTTTTCCGCTGTCCTTGAGCACCACAATGACGTTGATTAAAATATCTTGTCAGATGATTTCAAAGTAATTAGCAATTACATATTTAATATCAATGGAGGATCACTCTCTATGAAATCTAAGAAACAAACAATTTTCTCTCAATCTATTATTGAATCTTAAATGATGACACTTGCAACTGCTAGTGAAGAAATAAGTTAGATGAAATTATTTCTAACATTGATTAACTTGTGGGAGAATCAATGTTAGATGTATTTATCCACAACAATAGCATCGCATCTATTGCAAAAATTTAGAACCATTAGCATATTGGTAAGAGACGAAAAACTCATTCTTAACGTTATATTTATAGAGAATTTCTCTATAAAGAAATTATTACAATGGATCATGTTTGTACTCATAGTTACATGAGTAATTTGGATATGTGAATGTGGAAGTGTGGTCATTTCTTATGAAGTTTCAGGACAAATATCCAAGATTATTCACTAAACTTTGATAAACATACATAACCATAAAGCCACGTTTTGAGGATGCGCCCGTAGAAAAAGTTGAATGTGGGTCTGATGTTAGAGATAGATTTCAAAACTATGATCACTCTTGTTAAATCCAAATCTTACTCAATATACTATGGTTGAAGTTTATCAACGAATATATTAGACGATTTAAAGAAAATTCTCTTCGTTTGAGAAATTGTTACGAGTGGTTTACTTTTTGTGTAATTCTAAAACGATTCCTACCATATAGTAAATTGTTGAACATTGTATTTCAATTATTTTATTTTGAGAACTTTGTGATTGATAGTCTACTTGAACATTTTTTAATAGTGTTGTGAAACGTTTTAAAGAGAAAAATTTTATGTGACTCAATCAATAATCTCTTTTGAGAGAAAAAAAATTTTAAATTAGAATTGAGATACATATTAAAATATGGAAACTAAATGTGTAATATATATCACTAGTGCAGAAACGACTTTTTACATCGGGCGAAATTGACTTTTTACATCGGGTCTTAGTCCGATGTAAAGTCAGGCGATGTAATAAATCAAAGACATTTTACATCGGGTTTGTGGCCCGATGTAAGAAATACACCAATCACATCGGTTAAATTTTTAAGTCTGATGTGAAAAAAAATTTATAACTGTAAATTTTAATTATAAAATGGTGTTTTTTACATCGGTTGCAGAGAAAAACCGATGTAAAAGGTGGGTATTTTACATCGGTTGCGTGACAAAACGATGTAAAAAGTACTGGAGGAAAAAAAAAATTTCATGCTGACACTTTTTTACATCGGTTTGTTGGTTCAACCGATGTGAAAAGTACTGTAGGAAATGACACTTTTTACATCGGTTCTGTGGTTAAACCGATGTAAAAGGTAGTTTTTTACATCGGTTTTTTCTTTCGCCCGATGTAAAAAGTACTGTTACGAGTATAAATTATTTGCCTATTTTTTAGTCGTTCCCTGTATCTTTTTTGGTACCTAATTTTTCATATTTTTCCAACATTACACAGACCATAATTAGGTCGCTATTTTCATATTGCACATCATATAGACCACATTTAGGTCGCTATTTTCATAGTTTTGCAACATCACATAGATCATATTTAGGTCGTTAGTTTCATATTTTTCTCATAAATCTAATTTGATTGCACCAAATATCTAGTATACAAATAAGTGATTCACAAAAGTGTCAATATAAAGGATATACACAAATGTACTAACAACAAAAAGGCCGGTTAACCTTTATACACAAATGTGCTAACAACAAAAAGCTACACAAATGTACTACAACAACAAAAAGGTTAACCTTTATATAATTCAAAGAAACATGTTGCCCAACGGAGTCGCAAATCATACAAATCATCGGGCGATAGGTTCGTTGGGTCATCAAATACCTACAACACGTAAGTAACAATAGAGTTATTCTTTGAAAATTCATATTAAGTTGCAAAACGTAAAGTAAATAACAAATTAAAGTCATTTTTATTACCTTCATCCAAGAGTTAGTTATATTGGCAGAGACAATATCCAACATATTTTTCATCACATAATACCCACAATCATGAGAGTTAGGTTGTTTCCTTGTCTACAAATGAATGACATAATTAGTAAATACTTATATGATAAAATTAAATATCTAATTATAATTTACACCACACTTACATTGGGTTGAAGCCATGTAGCCTTTTTTCTATTCCCATTTGCCGCTTGATGAACCCCAAAAGCACTAATTCAGAAGAAAAAAATTCATATAAAGCCACACAATATATGATATTACTTTTGTAACAAATTATGTATATAGGATGAAGTGAACATTAAAAAATAAACTTACTTTGTAACAATTTTTGTCATGGTTTGATTAAGTTCATGATGAAGGGAACAAAAGACGACCACCGTATTATCATTTGGACACATGACTATTAATTGCCAATGACCTCTGTACATGTGTGTGGAAACACAAAAGTCACAATTTCATGTTACCAAAATTGAATTATATATGTTACCAAAATTAAAAAAATAGAAAACATAGTTTCATACAAACTTACCCATGAATAAATGGTAGCAAGTGACACTCTCTCTTTTCGTCACGTAACTTATGTTGTATGTATTGTTTGACATCTGCTTGAGATCTCGGCACATGATCAACGTACGAACACATAGCAGGGTCCATAAATCCGTATACTTTAGATTGTGAAGTATCAATACACAAACGATGAATATACCTAAAAAATTTTAAAATCAACATTATAATAAAAGTGATGAGAGATATAACATATTAATAGATATTGACACTGATAAAAATAGAAAATGTACTTACGTGCACCAAACTTGGAGGGTAGACACATCAAGCCAATTAAAACCCACCAACAGCTCTCTGATACACTTAGCTGACATATGAAAATTACTGGCGCTCGCACAATGACTTAATTCTATTGTCAAATGATCATCACCCATTCTTAGAACCATTCTCATTAATCTCTCAACATTGTCCTCTCCTTCTCTTTCTTTTGTGCTTACTTTTGCAGCTGAACAACTTCCTTTTCCACTTCCATCAACAGCTTCATATTGTACAATGCATTTATTATTATTTTCAGTGCTTTGTTGCGAGAGACCCATAGACCTAAGTGTATCCATGAAAGATTGTTCCATTGCCTTACGCTCTTCAGCCAACTTTTGATCAAAATCAGCTCTAAGCTTTGCTTCTAATTTAGATGATAATTGTGTAAATTGTTCTTTTATATCGTCTTGTCGTTGACGTGAAGATGATCTGCCAAAGAAAGTGCTTTGTTTATGGTGTTTTCCAACACCACGAACACGACCGCCATGCTCAGATGTTCCAATGGCTGCTGTTAAGATATCATTACGTCCATCCGAAACAAAGCCACCCTTTTCAGCTTCTTCAACTAGAGAATCCTACAAAATGAAAAAACCATATTTTTTATCAATCACAATTATAACTAGAGAATCCTGCAAAATAAAAAAACCATATTTTTTTACTTACAATTTTCTCAGCAACAACTTGTGTAGCCTTTGATGTGTATTCTCCCCCTTTCTTTTGTCGTGCTCTTTTCCATAACTCATGGCGTGACGGTGGAGATGGACTACCAGTATCATCTAAGGTAGAATCATCTCTCGATGATCTCCTTTCATTTATCATTTTCTCCTCAAGCAAACGATACCCTCCACGAGATAATACATGTGGGTATACATTCTTAGCCACATTTGCTGCACCCTTTTGACTTTTTTCCTATTATAAATGAAGGAGGAAAATACATCTCTAATTGGCATAAGATAACTGCAGCCTCATTTTCCAAAATTTCTAGCTTTAATGGATCAATGGCTTTACAACAAATTGCATTGAAAAATAAGCACAACCTAGTTATAGTCTTCCTAACATTGTTAGGCAATATCCCACGAATAGCCACTGGTAGTAGCTGTTGCATTAAGACATGACAATCATGAGATTTTAATCCAATTAATTTGAGATCTTTACCTGAGACAAGCCTATTGACATTTGATGAGTATCCATGCGGCACTTTAATACTTTGTAAACACTCACAGAAACTTATTTTTTCTTTTTTAGACAGAGTGTAGCAGGCAGGAGGCAAATATATCTTATTACCTATATGTTGTGGAGTTAACTCTTCTCGTATACCCATCAAACTCAAATCTAGACGAGCATTATAACCATCTTTTGTCTTGCCTTGAATGTTGAGAAGTGTTCCGATTAAACTATCACATACATTTTTCTCCACGTGCATCATATCAATACAATGTCTTACATCAAGACTAGACCAATATGGAAGATTGAAGAAAACCGACCTCTTTTTCCATATATTTTTCACAGTAGATTGCTTTTGGTATTTTCCAAAGACGACATTAATGCCTTGTTGTCGTTGATAAACTTCCTCTCCAGTTAAGGGCTTTGGAGCAACACCATGCTCTTGTTCCCCATTGAAAGCTTTCCGCAATCTACGATATGGATGATAACGATCTAGAAATTTTCGATGCCCGAGATAAACAGTCTTCTTTCCTTTTACAAGTTGATGGTAACATGTGTCTTTTTCACATATAGGACATGCTCTATGCCCTTTAACTTTATAACCAGACAAATTGCCATATGCCGGAAAATCGTTGATGGTGCAAAACAACATGGCACGCATATTGAACTGTTCACCAGAATACGCATCAAAAACATCCACCCCTTCCTCCCACAACACTTTTAAATCATCAATCAGAGGACTTAGATAAACATCTATGTCATTTCCGGGTTGTTTTGGGCCCGAAATCATCATCGATAACATAATATATTTACGCTTCATGCACAACCTAGGAGATAGGTTGTAGATCATCAGGAGAACAGGCCAACAAGTATGGTTAGTACTTAGATTACCAAACGGATTCATTCCATCAGTTGAAAGTCCAAGTCTAAGGTTTCTCGACTCTTTGCCAAAATTTGGAAATAAAACATCTATTTTCTTCCATTGTAAAGAATCAGCTACATGGCAAATTTTTCCATCACACTTTCTTTCTTCTGCATGCCATCTAAGATTCTTTGCGTCATTTGCATTAGCGAATAGTCTCTTGAACCTTGAAATTATTGGTAGGTACCATACCACTTTCGCGGGAGGAACCTTTTTTACCGCCTCATCATCACTAGAATCACCAGCATTCTTTTTGTAGCGGGATGCCTTGCACTTCGGACAATGATTATAGTTTACATACTCTTTTCTGTATAATATGCAATCATTAGGGCATGCATGTATCTTTTCATACTCCAAACCCATCGGACATAATATCTTTTTCGCCTCGTAATAACGATTTGGCATTACGTTACCTTCTGGAAGCATCTGTGTCAACAATTCAAGCAATTCGCTAAAACTTTTGTCAGTCCACCCATTATTTGCCTTCAAATTAAACAATTTTAACACGGCTGACAAACGTGTAAAATTTGTGCATCCCGGATACAAAGGTTTATCCTTGTCACTGCATAAAGTATCATACGCGTGCGCCTTCTTAAACGAATCTTGTCCAATATCACGCATCATGTCTTCCAGACGATCATCCATTTCTGCACTAACATTATCTCTTTGGGACACATTTGACTTTGCTACTACCTCACCGTGCCATATCCATTGTGTATAACTTTGACAAATCCCATGACAAATTAGATGATCCATGATTTCTTTCTTATTGAGTTTTGGTTCGTGATTTGCACAACGAACACATGGACAGAGAAAAAGCAAATGAAGACTTTTTTCAGCATCACTCTTAGGAGGAGCAAGATTTTTTTTAGCATTACTTTCAGCAAGCTCTAGAAATTCCATCACTCCTTGTTCGTACTCGAAACTTAATCGATTGGCTCTCATCCAACTACGATTCATACCTATGTTCCGAAATTATTAATGCATACAGAGTTAAATCATTGGAATGCCTATAATAGTCCCTCTTTTAGACATTAGAGAGAACAAAAAGTATCTATGTGTAAACACATGGCATAAAAGAAGAATTAAGAAGTTATAAAGAATGAAAACAGAACCTGCAATTATGTGGCGGCCGAATGACTTGCGGTTAAGAGAAAAAGAGGGACACAAATCCTGCGAGAAACGAAAAATCAATTTTTATTCCATGAGACACCACTAATTACTCGTAACTTTTACATAAATTACTACTGGTAAATAATTCCATGAGACACCTCTTTTATTTGTAATTATATAGACTAAATTATTTTTAATTATAACTTAATAATTTTAAATTAGTAAATTTTAATTAATATGTCAATATTAAAAATTAATATTCAATTTATAGTCTTTTGTTTCAATTCATTTAAGAAAAAAAAAGGCTATTTTAGAAACTCAATCAATAAAATTAGTTATAATATAATTAATCAATCAAATATAATTAATCAATCATTAATCAATTATTTTTATAATATAATAATATTTAAATGTTTGAATGATTTTATTTTTAATATTACTCCCAATTTAAAGTATGTTAATCAAACATCTTATCACTCCGTTGATAATTCGCTAAATCAGACCAATAGTTAGCAACCCAAAATTAATAATCAATTTTCTAATTATTTTGATGTGTCTCTTAAATGAATTTTATATATGGATGTATCTGTGAACTGAATAAGAAATGTATAAAAAGATATGTTCATGTTGATGTGAAATAAATATTAATTGGATCAAGTAAGAAGGGTGAAGTAAAAGAAAAAACTTGTCTTATCATTTGGAATATAATATATTGGCAACATGTTAAAAGAAGATATGAGAAACGTTAGAAACTGTCTCTGTTTGGTTGATTATAAATAATGAGATTAGGATCCAATGTGACATAAAAATTGAACACACCCATATCCCAACCCAAGTTTATTGTTTTGCATGTGATATTCAAACGTGACCACGTATGTGCCAAAGCCAATGACACAAAACGATACTCTCTGACAGAATGTATTTATCATCTTCAATTTACACATGCCTACCACAAATAACATACACCACCTTCCATTTTTGTCCCTTGAAATACTATATATTCAAATTGTTTATAAATCAAATATCTTTTATAAAATAGTCTATTTAAATAAATGGTTAGTTTAGTTAAGAAATGTAAGTTAGAATTGAAAACAGTTTCACATATTTGACTTGACCAAAGGCATGGCATGTAGCAAGTAGCAAGTAGCAAGGAAACTGAAATCAAGAGAAAGAAAGGTTAAAAGAAATAATAATGTGTCTGTGAATGATACCCCATTACCCTGAAAAGCTCGAATCTCAATTAGTGAATTAGAAGACTCTTTTTTTAACCATATCTATGTGAGGAAAAAGGTACAAGAAAGAGGGTATCATATTCTAAAACTAGCTAAAAAATAAAAAAAAAGTGGGAATAAATAGACTTTGAAATTTGAACAAGAACTGACATGAAGCAGATATAAGGAATAAGTAATGTGTTTAATTTTGTAGTTACACGACCATGAGACTATTGATGCAAAAGCATGAAAAAGTTTTGTTTGGGAGAGTATATATATGAAAAGTGGAATTTCAAAGATTGAAAAAGGGTTGCAAATTTGTCTTAAAGTCTCTTTTTAAAAATATTACACGTTCAACCACGTCTAATGCTTGCCTATTGAATCCAAGAAACCAGCATCCTAAGTGAAAATCAAAATAATTCACTTTCTCTGCCTACAATTTTACTTGTTTCATTTCTTCTTCTTCTTCTTTTTCTAATTAATAATCAATTTTCTACACAGCGGAAAGACTTCACTTCTTTTCCAATTTGCATTCAATGTAGCAGCAGCACTTCACTCTAACTATTCCAACCCAAATGTTGTCTTCATCTGTAACCAAAACAGATTGGATTCCAAACCCCCTTTTCTTTCTCAGGGAATTGACCCATCTTCGAATATCTTCCAACGTATACAAATGAAGTATATACTATATACCATAACCCTTTTTTGTTATCTTTCATTAGTCATCACCAGTTATATATTTACGCTAATTTAATTATTTTTAATATTAATCAAACATTTTTCGGGTCTAAAATAAAGCAACAATGACTATAACCAAAAAACCATATATTCTAAGGAATTTTTATAGATAAATCAACAAAACCTCCCCTAAATCTCAGACGAAAAAACCACAATAGAATCAACAATTTCAACAATTTAATCTTGAACTAACCCTAACCTTTAACGGATATAAGAATAAAAAAATGAAAGAACATAGACATATATGAATTAAAATTAAGGAGTATAGAACCTTAAAATGATGTCAGAATCGAAACCGTGTTCGGATGGTGGTGAGAACGGTGACCGGCGGAGGGAGGGAGAATGGCGGAGGAAGAGAGAACAACGAACGGCGGAGGGGGGAGAACGTCGAACGGTGGAGGTAGGGAGAACGGCGAACGGCGAACGGCGGAGGGGGGAGAACGTCGAACGGTGGAGGTAGGGAGAACGGCGAACGGCGAACGGCGGAGGGGGGAGAACGGCGAACGAAGGGAGGGAGGGAGAACGACGGGTTTGGTGAAGGTTCGTAGTGGGTTTTGGTAAAATGTGCAAGTTTTGGTGAAGAAACAGTATTTGTGGGTTTAGTAGAAATATCCATGTAACTTTTTAAATCGGTGGATTTTACAACCGATTTAAAATCCAATTCATTAATTATCTTTTAAATCGGTGGGTTTTTAAACCGATTTAAAATCTATGTTTTATTAAATCGGTGGATTTTAAGACCGATTTAAAAAATAATTTATTAAATAACTTCTTAAATCGGTGGATTTGAAAACCGATTTAAAATCCCATTCATTAATTAAGGAAATGAATTAAATAACTTCTTAAATCGGTGGAAATAAAACCGATTTAAAATCTAATTTATTAATTTTTTTATTATTATTTTTGAGTGGCTTTTTAAATCGGTGGATTTAAGAACCGATTTAAAATCTCATTCATTAATTATTTTTTATTATTATTTTTTAAATCGGTTGGAAATATACCCGATTTAAAAACCCTTTTACTAATTTTTTTTAATTTTTTACATCGGTGGATTGATTGGCCCGATGTAATAGATGTTATAAAACTTTTTTTTTATTAATTACGATACTGCCACCGTGTTTATATTTTTAGATTTTACATTGGTTCGAGTGAATACCCGATGTAAAATAATTTTCCCAAATGTCTTTTTTCTAGTAGTGTATATATATATATATATATATATATATATATATATATATATATATATATATATATATATATATATATATATATATATATATATATATATAAAATAAAGAAATTTCAATTTTTTTTATATTTTAAGGACGGTAACATAAAATTCAAAATGTACAAAACCATAAAGCTGAGATCTCTTTGCCTTTTCTGACACTTTTGCTATTAAATAATATACTCAAAGTAGGGTAACCATATAAAACCCGGAGCAAAAAGTTACGCTTTATGTTCATACAGAGTTAAACTGCCTCTAAGAGACCTCAAAAAGGATTTGGTTGAAGTTCAATTTTTAATCTTTTAGTGGTAGTAGTTGTTGTTGTTACTCTAATACTAGTGTTTATCTTTACTCTTTTTTTATGACAGATATATTATGTGACATGGCAAAGCTTTTCAACCCTTCAAATAGTTTATTTTATACCACAAAGATTTTGTGATGTTTCAAAATCAAGATATATATTAGTTTTGTGTTGTGTGAGTGCTGATTTATGTTATTTATTTATCTACCAATATATATATTACACAACTGAGTTTGAGTTTTCAGAAGAACCATATTCAGAGAACAAAAATGGCACCACTTTGTACAAGAAGTAGAATGAAGCTGCAAAAAGCAATGGTTGAAGATAGAAAGCAGAAAAGGACTTATTGTGAGTTTGCTACAGAAGTTATTAGTACTTCTTCTGCTTCTTCGGTTGAAAGCACAGAACTTGTTGTGAGTGATCTTAAGAAGGATGAAGATACTGAGAAAAATGTAATATGTTGTACACCGAAAGCTAAAAGGTTCAGAATACCTCAAGTGTTGACATGCCCACCGGCACCTAAGAAGAGAAGAGTTACTACTTCAACCGGAGTATGTTTATCCATTAATAGATCACCAATAACTTTATTTTCTTCACCTGATATAGACCATTTCTTCTTTTCTGCACTTAAAAATGTATCAGTATAAAGTTTAGTATTACTAGTATAGTTTTATGAATTAGTTCAGTAACTTCAGTTTATAATAATGCTTTCAAGTTACAGGTTTCATGGTCATGTATGCATATGAAGATTTTTGTTACAAATTCTCTCATTATATTAGTCATGTCTTATGGCTTTTGGGTTTTTATAACATACTTATATTCTTGTTAGAATTTTTATTTTGTAAAATCTATGTCATTTTCGTACAACACATATCATTAGAAATAACACTATTTTCATTCCCATGTTCCACATACACACCATATGGTAGTTACCTTTCTATATTTCCAGCCTGAGATGAACGTCCCGAACATTAAAAAGTGGGATATACTTTTTGCTATCCACTCAAACATGATTCCAAATTGTCGGCAATTTCATTTAGATGTTTTTCTCTATTAGTTGTTGATTCACTAATGCAGATTGATTTGATGTTAAGAGTTTTGCATCCATAATATATGATATCAACTTATATTTATTAGTGGGATAATTCTCAACTTATAAATAGATTTTATAGTGTTGTTATTCAGCTACTTAAAATCTTTATTAATTTAAATAAATTATGTAGTTGTTGATAGACAATGTGGGCGTTTGATTTACGGTATAAAAAATTAATCTCATAAATAGATTTTTCAAACATAATATTTTTAGGAATAAGTTTTTATAAAAGGTATTTGGATAATATCTTAAAATCTCATAAATCTTTTACTTTTAAATTCTTTTTAATTAATAATATATTATAATTATAGATAAAAAATAATTATAAAAATGAAATAGTGTGTAGTAATAAGGTGATATCTATAAAATTTTCACCAAAATAACCACATTATACCCCCTAATATCCAATTTACCCCACTTTTCCTCTTATTTACCAATCTACCCATGTTTCTGATTTTTTTTTTTAATACAAGGGGGCGCCATTGGGCCTGACTCCTCCCTTATAATTTGTAGGGGGACGCCATCCAGGATAGAGGCACCCTATAAATTATAAAGGGGGGGCCATACCCTTTGGCTCCTCCCTTAAATGACTTAAAGGGGGACGCCATCCCCTATGGAGCTCCCTTTAACGAAATTTATTTTTTAAATACACTATAATTAAAATAATTAAAATATAATATTATTTTATTCCAAATTTTTTTTTATAAATAGTTGGACTTGTTGTTAACATTGTTTCATCCAAATTTAGAAGAGTGAGTCATGTACCTTAGAAGATATGGGCATGTAATTTTTTCGAGGACGAAGCCTCCGACTTAGAAAAGTTGATATAAATATTAAATTCCACTGTTACACAATTTTTAATGACCAAATTAAATCTACCTAGAACTTGTTCCAACATTTGGACAGTTTTTCCTCGTATGCCCGGGAAGACGACATATTCCGCACAATCTTTCCATTTTCTCAGTTGTATCAATTTCAGTTGTAATTCACGTGCTTTTGGGGCGACCCTTTTTGTTTCTTCTCATATTTTCGTTGTGGTAGATTGTGTCTCCATGATAGGTTGGCCAATAGTCCTCACTAGCTATCACTGGAAAACTGTTACTGTAGATACCGAATAAGTTCACGACCTTGTAAACTTCTGATAGCTGCAAGAATGGATCCTGACGAGCAGTTGAACATGCGACAATGACATGTGAACAAGGCATGCAGAAGGTTTGAAACTTTCCGCAGTCGCACCAATTTTTATGAAGTTCCACCCTGTAGTGTCCCATTGGCCGACCCTCGTTGTGATCCATTGTCTCATCAACAATGAAGCTGTAATCGTGACGATCAAATGGTCTAACTCGATGTGAGGCCGCCTTAGAAGTTTCATCCCTCATATACTTCATGCTTGATTCGCTGAATATTTGCCCTGATTGCAAGTGGAAACGCTGTTCACTCTATGTACTTACCTTTATTAGAAGATGTAAATAAAATAAAAACATATAGTTAGGGGTCCGCAACACTAGCGCACCTATATCGGTCTTTATGTAACAACTCAATAGCAAATTCGGGAAACTGGACCGGATGTGGTGTTCTTCTTCAAGCATGGGGTTGGTCAAGAATGACCAATCTAGCACCTATTCAACAAAATAATTTTGAATTCCCATTCGCTAAAAGGTAATTATTTTTCCCAATTCTCACTTATCTATCATAGTATTTCAATTAATTAATCATATTATTAATAAATGTTTTCTTTTCGATTTGTATGTGGTCTTCGCTTGGAATGAATTATGACAACTGTCCACATTACAGTATCACGCAGTACAAAAATCTTATTGATCACTTGGGTCAAGATGATGTACACTCACAAACCTAACTATTTATGTTATACTCTACTTGAATATTATTAGAAAATACTTAATATTATTTTTTTCCTCCTACAGTTCATTTGGCGGCCGCATCTTGGTCTAGAAGCCTTTCATGAAGTTGAACGACAAGACTCTGCGGTGTGGAGTGCAAAACTGCCGATTATCAACTTCACCACCGTGGAAATGCACAACAATGATCGTGTGAAACTTCAATTTGGAATGCTTCAAGATATTCCATGTCCGCCAAAGTGCATCCCCGACAAATATCACACCGGTAAAGTCTCCGACCAATGGGAATATAATCTGTGGACCAAGTATGGAAAACATGAGTGTCGTGAATGGAGGCATCGCAACAACTATGTTTTGTCCGACACTGTGTTTCCATACGAGATGAAACAATCAATACAATACATGACTTGATATAGGTCTGTATCAATTGGTTTTATTTCACATCCAAGGTATCTTGTTGACCCACGCCAACAAGATTCATCATCAAGGCCCCAACAACCAACCCAACCCTATTTCCAACCGCCAACACAACCCCATTTCCAACCGCCAACTCAACCTCATTGCCAACCATCAACCCAATACCATTTCCAACCGCCAACCCAACCTCATTTCCAACCATCAACCCAACCCCATTTCCAACCACCATCCCAACCCCATTTCCAACCGCCAACCCAATCCTATTTTCAACCCCCACTCACACAATCACAACAATATGAACATACCCCTAACCAATTCACTCCATTCACACAAACTTATTCACAATCCACACAATACCACACATACTCCAGGGATACTACAAACCAAATAAACACCCAGTTTCAAACACCCAATCAACCCATACCCACCCAATCATTTACACCCATCCCACCCTACGATCAGGCAGGCTATCATCCTGACATTGCCTCATCCAGCCAATCACCCCAAAATAATTATGAAGGCATGGGCAACCCTTTTGATTTGGATGACTTTACGGATATGGATCCGTCTTCATGGGCCGAAGTGATGCAATTGCTTGAAGACGACACAATGGACCCGACTCCACAACAAAGACCACAAAGAAACGTACGTGATCGGGGATGCGGTACGGGCGAACATTTAAACCGACCACGGCGTAGAAACTAGTGTACAATATCTTTCATATGTACCCATTTGTGATTAAATAATTATTGTAATTATTATTTAATATTAAATTTATTAAATACAATTTGATTTTTATTTATTATTTGGAATTTATTAATGAAATTATTAATTATTATTTATTATTTATTTATTATTTGTAAAATATATAAAAATTATTCATAAATTATTATTATATAATTTTTATTTTTAAAATATTTTTTAATTATTATATATTATTTTTTAAATATTTTTAAACTAATTATATATTTAAAATTATTTTTAAAAATCAGATTTAAGGGAGGAGCCAAAGGATATGGCGCCCCCTTTATAATTTATAGGGTGCCTCCATCCTGGATGGCGCCCCCCTACAAATTATAAGGGAGGAGCCAAGCCCAATGGCGCCCCCTTGTATTAAAAAAAAAAAATCAGAAACATGGGTAGATTGGGAAATAAGAGGGAAAGTGGGGTAAATTGGATATTAGGGGGGTATAATGTGGTTATTTGGGTGAAAATTTCAATATTTCTTGTATTTTTCAACACCTTTTAAAATCAATTTCTCGTCTCTTGTTACGTGTGAACTGACGGCTAGTCTATGGTATAATATTTTACATTAGGCTAGGTTGGGTTGTGGTTCTTTCTAGAGATACTTAAAGGTTGTTTGAGGTTTTATATCCTTAGGACTAGGTCTAAAATTAGACTTGGCTCGACTATAATTTGAGATTTAGTAGTGTGATCCATTTGAAAAGTTAAGAACAATTATTCTTTTCAAATTTGTTATCATTTATATAAAAATTGATGGACAAGTGTTCTTCTCTTCTTTAAAGTGGTATTTAGGTAAGTTTTTTTTCCCTTCTTATCCCTTTTTATGAGTGGTTAAAAAACTATATCTTCTATATGGATTGATAGCAGCTTGAAGATTTGTCACTCTAACTTTGAGGATGAGTGTTTTTAAGGGTCACGAAGATTTATGATTTTAATTCATTTTTAGGTGATGGTCGAGTCTATTCTTTTCAATGAAACGGGTCTTAGTTCCTCTTTTTTTTTTACGGTTGTTTGTGTTTTTTATTCCTTTATTGTGTTTTGTTTTATTTTTACTCCTTGAAGAGCAAGGTATCTTTGATTTTATGTTTGTCTCTTTGTTTCTTTGAATAACTTTAGTTTTTAAAACTATAAGATCAACCGATATACAAATATTAACAAATTATATAGTTCTTGATAGACAAATATTAACATACTTCTAAATTATACTATGTATTATCAATATTATTTTTGTGGTAGTTTTTGCACCGCATTACAATTGTGTTAAAATTATTAACCATATATTCTTTTGATGACAATTGTGTCAAGCACAACATTATTAAATATTTAATTCATTATTTTAGAAAGATTAGATTTGATTTAGAAAGATAATATTTGATTTAGAAAGATTAGATTAGATATTTTTTGGAATTTTATAGTTTGGGCTTTGACTTTGGGTGCAAGCTAACCTAAATCTATAAATAGGGAGAAACCCTTATTTTGTAAGCATTTCATCTCATCATATTTTGTAATTCACAGTTTACAGTTGCAATTTGTTATGAATAGAATGCCTTGAAACAAAATATAAATGGTTTTTTTTATAGACAAGAAACACACAAGGGTTAGGATTAACAAAGAAAACAAGAAAGAAGAACAAGAAGCAACAAAAATATTGGTTATAAACTGTTATTCTTTCCTTTATCTATCAAACAAGATTACAAGTATACAAGAATAAAAAATAACCTCTCTCTCTAGAATTAGGATTTTATCTTCCTATGTTTTCTTATACAAGATGAGAGACTAGCATGCTATTTATAAGAAGAAATAGCACACTAACTTAATGGGCTTTTTAACAATTACCCATTATAAGTTAACTTAGGGTACAAGCTAACTTAAGCAATTGGACTTACAAGCAAGGCCCAATTCAATATGCTAACAAACCTAGCAATATTGACTAATGCATGTTAGAACAAACTTCAACTACAATACGCATTACTCCGATAGCATACTAGAGTTCGATCCAATATCTCACAAATCTCCACCTTGGATCTAACTCTATAACATCAAAAAATTAGATTTCTTCATGAAGCTTTATCAATTGCATACAGTGGAAAAACTTGCAACTGGGCAACGTCTTGGTGATCATATTAGCAGCATTATGATCTGTCGAAACCTTCAGCACTTGGACTTCTCCATGCTCGATTACCCCTCTGACGAAATGCAGCCTAACATCAATGTGCTTGGTTTTCTCATGATAGGATGAATTCTTCGACAAGTGTATTGCACTTTGACTATCACATTTAACAGTGATAACTCGACCTTGAAGTTTCATCTCTTTTGCAAAACCTTCAAGCCACAATGCTTCCTTCACAACTTCAGTTAGGGCGATATATTCCGCTTTCGTGGTAGATAAGGAAACAACCATCTGAAGTGTTGTTTTCCAACTGAATGTTGTCCCAAACATAGTGAACACATATCCATAAATAGATTTTCTGAAATCCATACAAACTGCATAATCAGAGTCGACATATCCTT
Organism: Lathyrus sativus; assembly: GCA_963859935.3. Classification (NCBI taxonomy): domain Eukaryota; kingdom Viridiplantae; phylum Streptophyta; class Magnoliopsida; order Fabales; family Fabaceae; genus Lathyrus; species Lathyrus sativus. Next base: position 349,071,699 of record OZ012740.1, on the reverse strand, counting down.
CAATTGTTGCTTTAATATCTTCACCCAAAGCTCCACCATAAATTAGAACTCTATTTAGAGACCCATTTATGTACCTTAGAATCCACTTCAATGCTTTCCAGTGAGCTTTTCTAGGATTCGCCATGTACCTGCTTACAAGACTTACTGCATATGCTATGTCGCGTCTAGTACAAATCATAACATACATTAAAGAACCCGCTATATTAGCATATGGAATGTTATTCATATAAGTTCTTTCGACATCAGTGTTGGGACACTGATCTATACTCAACTTGAATTGAGGGTTTGTCAGAGTCACAACAGACTTTGAATTCGACATACCATACTTTTCGAGAATCTTCCATAGGTATTGAGATAAGCATAATTTTGACTGCTTTCTATCTCTTCGAATCTCAATCCCCAAAATCCTGGACACAACTCCCAGATCCTTCATATCGAACTCCTTATTGAGTTCAACCTTCACCCTCATTACATCTTCAATATTGTTGCTTGCTATTAGAATATCATCCACATAAAGCAACATAATAACAAATGAATTACCATGTCAAAATCTGAAGTAAACACAGTGGTCGAACTGACTGCTAATGAAACTTATGTATGCCATGAACTTGTCGAATATTTTATTCCACTATCGAGGATATTGTTTCAGTCTATATAAAGATCTATTCAGTTTTCACACATAATCGTCCTTTCCTTTTTCGACATACCCTTCAGGTTGCCTCATAAGGATTGTTTCATCTAGATCACTATACAAGAACGCAGTCTTCACATCCATCTATTCCAGTTCAAGGTTGAACTGTGCCACTGTGGAAAGCAACATTCGAATGGATCTGTGCTTCACAACATGAGAGAACACATCATTAAAGTCGACACCTTCTTTCTGAGTGAACCCCATAGCGACCAATCTTACCTTGTATCTCTTTGACTCCACTCCTTCGATTCCTTCCTTAACTTTGAAAATCCATTTATAGCTGACTAACATGGCTTCAGTAGGTTTCTTAATCAGTTCCCCGGTGTTGTTATCATAAAGATATTTCATGTTATCATCCATGGCCTTCAACCATTCAGTCTTCTTTCGACTCCTCATAACTTCCTTATAGTCTCTAGGTTCTTTGTCTAGAACCTCACTTGTAGATGCATAAACTATAAGATCTGCATACCCAAGTCTCTGAGGTGGCTTGATGACTCTTCTCGACCTGTCTCTTGATAGAATGTAGTCATTATTAGTCTCCTCATCTTCGATAACATCTTCTGCATCTTCTGCGACTTCATCTAGGATACGCAATTCATCACCAACATGCTCCACCTCGACAGGAATCTCTCCTTGTTCCAGATCTTCGTCAGCATCATCAGTTTTCTTGAAATCCATCTGTGCTTCATTAAAAACTATATCTCGACTGGTGATATACCTCCTGTGACCTGGCTCTAGGCACCATAGCCTATAAGCTTTGACTCATTCAGGGTATCCTATGAACATGCATTTCAGAGCTCTAGGTTCGACCTTGTCTTTCCTAATACAAGCATAGGCCATGCAACCAAATGCTCTCAGTCTGTCAAGACTAGGTGGACGTCCCGACCAAACTTCTTCAGATGTCTTCATTCCTAGGGCAGTCGAGGGACATCTATTTATCATATACGCTATTGTCGAAACAACCTCCGCCCAAAACACCTTCTTCAATCTAGCACTAACCAACATGCATCTAACTCTTTCAAGGATTTTTCAATTGAATCTCTCAGCTAAGCCATTTTATTAAGGAGTACCTGCTACAGTCTTATGCCTTGCAATCCCAGACTCAACACAGTAACTATCAAATGCTTCATTGTAGAACTCGAGGCCATTGTCTATTCTCAACCTCTTAACCTTTCTACCAGTTTGAGTTTCGACCAGAACCTTCCAAATTTTGAAATTCTCAAAAGTTTCATCCTTCGTCTTTTGGATGAATACCCATAGCTTTTTGGAATAGTCATCAACGATGGATAAAAAATACCTTGCACCTGAGTGTGAAGGATTCCTTGCAGGACCAAATACACAAGATTCACAAAACTCTAACTTTTCGACTTTGTCACCTCCTAGTAGGTTTTTCTTCCCCAATTCGACCATACCTCTTTCATTGACATGGCCCAATCTCATGTGCCATAATTCTGTGTTCGACACAGGTTTCATGGATGCAACATTTGTCGAACCACTTACAACCTCAACCTCAAGGGTATACGAGCCTTGTTTTTTCACGCCTCTCAAGACTTCCTTCGACCCTTTCATGACTCTTAGGATACTTTTCTCTCCTTGAAAAGCATATCCCTTCCTGTCGAATTCACCAAGAGAAATCAAATTTCTCTTCAAGTCAGGTACATACCTGACTTCAATCAATAACCTTATTGACTCATCATGGAGCTTGAATCTCACATATCCAATACCTGCAATTTTGCAAGATTTGTTGTATCCCAGCAACACTGATCCACCATCTTGATCACATAGCTCCTCGAACAATTCTCTGTTTGGAGTCATGTGCCAAGTGCAACTTGAATCCATAATCCACTATTTTCTTGAGTCGCCACTTGAAACCACAAGAATATCAGATGAGTCAAAATCATCTTGAGCAATGGCTGCGTTGCCATTATCCTTACCTCCATGATCTTTCAGGCGTTCATGGCACACCTTTCTTGTGTGACCCCCTTCTTACAGTGATAACATCGAATACCAGATGTTTCGCCACTATAAGACTTCTGCTGACTTTTACCTTTCTTCTTGTCGAACTTACCATCCTTTCGCAAGAATTTTACCTTAACAACCAAACCTTTACCCATCGTTGAAGGTTTATGCTCCTTTTGTTCGTTCAAGTCCTTAGAATACAAGGTTGATTGAAATTCTTCAAAGCTCAGGGACTCCCTTCCATACAAGAGAGTTTCTTTGAAGTGAGCTTGTGTTCTGTGCAAAGTACACAACAACAACAGTGCTTGATCTTCATCATCGATCTTCACATTAATATTTTCAAGATCAAGAATCAGCCTGTTGAACATATCCAGCTGCTCAATCAACACTTTGTCTTCACTGATCTTGAATAAATACAAAGCTTGCTTCAGGTAAAGTCGATTCACCAGAGATTTGGTCATGTACAAACTTTCAAGTTTCACCCATAACCCCGATGTTGTAGTATTCTTTGATACCTGTCGAAGAACCTTATCACCAAGGCTCAACAATATTACATTATGGGCTTTCTCAATCATGTTCGTCTTTTCTTTTGCCGTTAATGCATCGTCCATGGCTGCCACTCCCTTTAACGCTTCCAAAAAACCATGCTGAACTAGTAAGCCTTTCATCTTCAAGCGCCACAGATCGAAATTGTTCACTCCGGTGAACTTTTCAATCTCATACTTTGTTGAAGGCATCTTCTTCATATTCATTGCACCAATTTGTTGTGAATAGAATTCCTTGAAACAAAATATAAACGATTTCTTTATAGACAAGAAACACACAAGGGTTAGGGTTAATAAATAAAACAAGCAAGAAGAACAAGAAGAAACAACAAGGATTGGTTATAAACTGTTATTATTTCCTTTATCTATCAAACAAGATTACAAGTATACAAGAATAAAAAATAACCCCTCTCTCTTGAATTAGGATTTTATCTTCCTATGTTTCCTTATACAAGATGAGAGACTAGCATGCTATTTATAAGAAAAAATAGCACACTAACCTAATGGGATTTTTAACAATTACTCATTACAAGCTAACTTAGGGTACAAACTAACTTAAACAATTGGACTTATAAGCAAGGCCCAATTCAACATGCTAACAAACCTAGCAATATTGACTAATGCATGTTAGAACAAACTTCGACTACAACACGCATTACTCTGACAACATACTAGAGTTCGACCCGATATCTCACACAAGTGAAATAACAGAATTTTCACAGTTTGTGGGCAGAGAGTTCTCTGCAGAAAATTGTTCATCTTCTTCTTCTCTAACGTTTACTTTCTTTATTTCTTTCTAAACTTTTATTTCATTGTCATTACGTAAGTTGAAACAATCTTGAGATCAAAATTGATTGAGTGAAATTCTCCATAGGTTTTGGTTGAATTTCCAACATCTGGTTTCTAGAGCTCCGGTTACGATTCAAGGAAGGAAAACCGTGATGTTGATGAATGATCCAAATGGCCACTTTTTGGAAAACCTTTCAATTCTCAAGAAAGATAATTATGAAAATTGGTGCAAGCAGATTAAGGTAGTTTTATGTTATCAAGATCTTTAGGATCTTGTGAAGGGAGGAGTAGCACCGCTTGCAGAAAACGTGACGGATCAAGAAAAAGCTGCATTCAAAGAATTGATGAAGAAATATTATAAAACTCTCTTTATAATGCATCAATGTGTAGATCCAGATGATTTTGAAAAGGTTAGTGATGTAGAATCAGCGAAGGAAGCGTGGGAGATTCTTGAAAAGTCGTTTGGAGGTGCAGAAAAGGTGAAAGAAGTGAGGTTACAAACTCACAAGAGAATCTATGAATTGCTTCAGATGGAAGAAAGTGAAAGTATAACAGATTTCTTCACTATAGTCACAAAGCTGGTGAATCAAATCAAGGTATATGGAGAAGTGTTGACATCAAGATCAGTTGTTACAAAGATCTTGAGGTCGTTGGCTCCAAATTTCGACCACGTGGTAGTAGACATAGAAGAGTCGAAAGACTTGTCAACATTGACGAAGGAAGAGCTTCAAGGGACGCTTGAGTCTCATGAATAAAGGATGGATGAGAGAGCTTCAAGAAAGTCAAAGAGTGACATGACTTTGCAAGCGCAGTCAGAAAAGGAAAGGAAAGGCAAAGGAAGCTGGAATGGCAACAAAGATAGAGAAGGCTACAACAATTCAACTGGTCGAAATCAGCAGGAAGGAAACTGGTCGAATCAAAGAAAACCTTGGAACCAAGGCAACCAAAGAGTTGGTACTGCAGGTAGAGGAAGAGGTGGTGGACGAAAGCCTGACAAAAGTCACATTCAGTGTTTCAATTGTCAGAAGTATGGTCACTACTTTAGTGAATGTCGAGAAAAGAAGAAGAATCAAGAAACTGATGCAAAGATGGCGAAGCATGAAGAAGAAGAAGAAGAAGAGATGTTGCTAATGGTCACAACAAGAGACGAAGAGAGATTCCAAGACCAGTGGTACTTGTACTCAGGATGCTCATCACATATGACTGGAAGGAAAGATTGGTTTATCAACATGAAGCCCTCGTTGAAGAAAATGATGAAATTTTCAAATGACAATACTCTAGCAGCTGAAAGTATTGGCGATGTTTTGATTATGAGGAAAGATGGCAAGAGGTCGACAATTTCCAATGTGTTGTACATGCCATACATGAAGAGTAATTTGCTCAGTATAGGACATCTAGTTGAAAAGAAATACAAGGTGTCAATTGAAGACAAGATGATGAGAGTTCTTGACATAGGTGGTAGGTTGATCTTGAAGGCTCCAATGTCTCTGAATAGGACCTTCAAGATTGAACTCAATGTGATGGAGCACAAGTGCCTAGCAACTGCATCCAGTAGAGATGAATGGTTATGGAATTTTTGACTAGGCCATCTCAACTTCAATGACATCAGAGATCTAAAGAGGAGAAATATGGCTTCAAGATTACTTGAAATTGACATTCCAAGTGAAGTTTGTGAAGACTGTGTTCAGTCGAAACAACACAAGAATAGCTTCAGCAAGGATACATGAAGGAAGTCGAAGGCAATTCTGGAAGTCATATGCTCTAATGTATATGGCCGAATCCAGATGGATTCATTGCAGGCAACAGATACTTTGTCATGTTCATAGATGATTACAGACGAAAGCTATGAACTTACCTATTAAGAAGAAAAGTGATTAGATTGAGGTATTTTCCAGATTCAAATCTATGGTCGAAAGACAGAATAGTCGAAAGCTGAAAATTCTGAGGACTGATGGTGGTGGAGAGTATGTGTCGAAAGAGTTCGATACATTATGTGAAAAAGAAGGGATTTTACATGAGGTGGCGCCACCCTGCACTCCACAGCAAAATGGAATTGAAGAAAGAAAGAATAGAACCATCATGAACATGGTGAAAAGTATGTTGAATGGAAAGCATCTACCCAAAGAATTATGGAGAGAAGCGGTTTTGACAACAACATACATATTAAATAGATGTCCGACGAAAAAGCTTGAAGGAATCACACCAGAAGAATGTTGGTCTAGTGTCAAGCCTAGCCTCAGTCACTTGAAGGTGTTTGGATCTATAGCACATATGCATGTGCCATATTAGTTGAGAAGGAAGCTTGATGATAAGTCGAATCGGATGATCTTGATATGATATCATTTGACTAGAGGTTACAAGTTGTTTGACCCAGTGAATAAGCAGGTAGTGATCAGCAGGGACGTGATTATAGATGAGCTTAAAGAATGGGGTTGGACTAAGAATGTCAAGAAGGATTCATTGAGAATATTTTGTGAAGAACCAACCACTGAAATAGAAATAGACGTTCGACAGGAACAAGTCAGAGATGAAGCTAGCCCAAGAAGACCTCGACGAACAAGACACATGCTTGCAAAGTTGCAAGAATGTGTGATTACATCAGATGATGTGGTCGATGAAAAAGGTGAGTTGGTACAATATGCTTTCTATGTAGATGCCTAACTAGTCAATGCAGTTGAGGGAAGTGGGTGAAAGCAATGAATGAGGAGTTAGACTTCATCAAAGCCAATAACACCTAATCACTTTTCGATTTGCCTCAAGGCAAGAAGGCAATTAATGTGAAGTGGGTTTACAAGGTGAAGGTGAATCCTAAAGGAGAAGTAACTCGACACATGGCGAGACTTGTGGTAAAGGATTTCTTCAGAAGGAGGGAACCAACTTCGACGGAGTTTTTACACCTGTTGCTAGGATCGAAATAATTAGATTGGTTGTTGGTCTAACAAATATGAAAAATTGGCACACATTTCAGATGGACGTGAAATGTGCATTCTTTAATGGACCCTTAGATGAAGAAGTTTATGTTGTACAACAAGTTGGGTTTGTGAAACAAGGCGAAGAAAGAAAGGTGTACAGGCTGCATAAAGCCATGTATGGACTTAAGCAAGCTCCAAGAGCTTGGAATAAGAAAATCGACAGCTTCTTAAGGGAGAAGGAATTTGTGAAGTGCACGACTGAGCATGAAGTGTACTTAAGAAGAAGGAGTAGTGAACTGCTTATACTATGCCTCTTTGTCAATGACCTATTGATAATAGGGAGTTGTGTAACACCCCAAATTTAATTGGAAATTTTATTTAGTTGATTTAAATAAGAATATTCGCATTTCAGTGATTTTTGGTGGTTTTGTGGAATATTGGAAATTAATGGAATTTGGGTTATTTATTTTGAATAATAGTATATAATATGAATATATTAATATTATTATTAATTAAAATAAATGCAAGTTGACTAAGGGCAAATTGGATATTTAAGAGGAGTTAGTGAGGGTATGTTAGGAAAAGTCCAATTGTGAGGCCCAAGACTAGGTTTAACAAAAAGGAAATTGTGAAGAGATTAGGATTCATTTGTTAGACCGTGAAAAGTGAAATTCTAGTAACAGACAGTGGATATTACAGTGGATGTTATGACATCCACTACAAAATAGACTATTAAACTTAATATAAAATAGGAACTGAAAGTAATAAAAGCACAGAGAATTGTTGACCCAATTCAGTGCAAATCACACCTACATCTGGGGGCTACCAAGCCAGAGAGGAAATCCACTATAAGCAGTGTTAATTCAGATTCAAACTACCAGTTTGCAATCTTCACTTAAGACCTACCCAATGCAACTTCAGCCTAACACTAGACCTGAGTTCCTACTCACTCCCCTTCAATCACAACAGTGATATCAACCAATTAAATTACAGATTAAAATGAAGACACACTTCAAACAAGTCTTGATCTTGCTTCACAACTTCAATCAAGAGACACATCACTCGTGCTTAAAAGCTTAGAGTGACACAATTAACATACAACTCAAAAACACTAGTCCAATGCAATCATACAACAGACAATTGCTAGGTGTTGCAGTGAGAATCGTGATATCAAGCTATTGATTAACTTGAATCTTTAATTCTTAGATTACAACCGGACTTTAATTTATCCAAAGGAAAGGTTTAAAGAAAGAAAAACCCTTTTCGCGTTGTAACAACAACGCTAAGAGATTCGGGGATCGGGGGTTGGTTATGCCTAGGGTAGGTATTTCACATCCTAAACATTTGTAGTACTCTACAAGAACCTTTTGTTTATTTGCATGCTAAATTGGTAAATGTTTGCTAAGGTTTGGGATTGGGATTGGGTAAAAGGTGAAGGTTAAAACCTAAAGATAGTTTCTAAGTTTGCTCGCAAAGACATCGCGTCCTCTGCCTACGCATCCTTACTAGGATAGAATCAGAGCAATCGTAGTTCACCTTACGAGGGATGAAGAACACTTGATTATGATCAAGTTTCACGGGGAAACAAACATTACAATGTTTGTATAGAGTTTAACAAAACTCTCTAGATCTATGTTATGCACTCAAGGGGGAGTAAGAGATCATGACGATGATCCTTACATAGAGTTGACGAACTCTACCCTAGGGTTCTAGTTGAAGAATGCTCCTAGTATGGGTGGGTCTTTTAGACTTAAAGCGAAGTCTAATGGCTTCTAAGCTAGGGTGAAAATGACTTAACAAAGCCAAGAGAGTGTGATTGAATTGTCCGTGACATTGAGGGGCAAGTGAACAGACATTCCTTTGGAGGGGAACTGGGGAAATAACCGGATGAACGCTAACGAGCCTCATCACTCGGGGGGGAAAAGAAAATAAATGCTAAACAAGATGAAAATCAAGGTAAAGCATATTCATGGTGACAACCAAGTAAATAATGAGAAAACATGATGATAACAGTTTAACAGATGAAATAATTGATACTGTGACAACAATTCGTACTTGACGAAAATTAACAGATGAAAATGGTGACCACCGAGAAATAAGTCCTAGCATGTTGAATAACATGTATGGGCATGGATTCAAGCAAGTTTCAAGAAAAATATTGAAAGGAACCACATAAACATTTATCTGCAACTACATAAACGATCGCGAAAACGCGCACAACTTGCGTATAAACAAAGTAAGTAATAAAATAAGCAAACATAAAAAATAAAAGCATGGCATGAAAGTACACATAAATATGAACACAACGAAAAAATAACGGACGAAAAACGATGAAAAAAGAGTGAGATACGAATTTTTGAAGTTTTGGTAAAAAAAAACACAAAATTTGTACAAAAGAGTTGCCCTCCTTAGGGGTCAAACACAGGTCACAAGGGATACAAGGCGCATGGTCATACCACTGGGGTGGCTATACATCCATTGATGAAGCCACCCCTAATAATTAATAAGTGTAACATGTGCACCAGGCTGGGCAAAATTACATAAACCATCCAAATATGTTTTATGCCATAACTTTCTAACCGCTTATCCTTTTTCAACAAACTTTATATGGATTTGGGGTAGAATTGAACAAGGAACATGATAGTGGTCTTAGTTTTTTCAAATTCACAACCTACTGCAAAACCCGATAGCCTTACCATTTTAAGTTCAAAATTGCATTTTCATGTGGGCAGCCTCAAATAACCATGTTCAAACCATACCAACTATGTACACACCTCAGATAAATGGTAATGAAAGAATTCAAATAATTTTTGTGGTCAAAACTGAATTATCATGAAAAGTCATGTGTGATATGCAAAGATGACATAGAAATCATGCATGAGTTTAGGCATTTCAAGTTTCAGAGCAATTTTGATCATAGCAAGCTTTCATACACCTCTAATGCAAGTTGATGAGTGAGTCCATTCAAACATTAAGGCTTGGTACTGACTGTTTTGAAGTTTGGTGATTCAAAGTGCATTCTTTGTGTGTGATCATGCATTTTTGTGTGTGATGTGTGTTCTAATCAGTTTTAACTTTAAATGACTATACAAACACATTATAAATGATAAATATGAAGTGTTAGATCAAGTATTTCAATTCAAAACCAACTGCTGCAGAAAATGGTGTGTTCATGCTAAACTTTGATGCCAATGCTGTACCAAAAGTGTAATTGAGGTAAAGTCAAAACATGAGCATATTCCAAATACATATCCTAGGGATTTTACATGTCAAGTTCAGTCTAGAATAACTCAAATCAAAATCTGGTATTCAAATGAATTGTTGATTTTAAGGAGATGCAACAGAATTTATAACAAGGATAAAGCATGTACAGGTTTGTAGCATACACTGATTTCAAGAGGGAGACTTGAGGAACCAATTAACAGGTCAAGGAAATGGCATAATCATGAGCAGTGATTCAATTGCAATCCAAACAAAAAGATTTAAACCAAACAGAATTTCTAAGAGCCAAGTGTGATTGAGTTCGGTTTTGAGTATTTGGTGGCAACATGTGATATTTGATTTTATGCACACAACAACAAGGTAAAATACATAGGCATATCTAAAATGTACACAGAAACATGTTGGGATAATGAACTCAGCTTTGTATGGTTGTATGCAAAATATGACCTCAGCTGCTATGAATGATCTTAAGAGCAAATTTTTTGATGCCAACATGTTTTAAATATGATAAATATCATGCAAAGCATTTAAGGGAAACAATCAAAACTGATGTGTGCTAAATAAGTTCAAGAGGCTCACAACTGATTCCAAATATGATTCTTAAGTCAAGCTGGATTCTAAGAATTCTACTACAGCCACAACACTTCCTAACATTGCATCCAAATAGGCTGCCAACAAACCAATCCTACTGCAGGCCTAAGTGTCCTTGTGATAGAAATGTTTATTTGGTACACATGTGAAGAGATGCCAAGTAACCACATTTACACATCAGCAAGAAAACTAACAGAGCCATATTGCATGCATTCATACCAAACAGAAAATGACAAAATTACTGCCTATATGCAGACAGTTTGATGTACCAAAATGAAATATAATCCTTACCATAATGGTTTAGCCCCCAAACAGGTTAGATTCATACATCAAGAGTCAAGTATCTTGTATTATAGTTCTAATAGCATTTACATCAAAACACAATATTGTGACCATGAACCAAAGCATATGCAATAATGAGCAAAATGGATTCTATGTCATGGTGATGGAAGGAAATAGTATAAGTGCTACATACCTGTGGTGATGGACTTGAGCAAGTTAAAATACTCCTAGAAAACCAGAGGTCCCCTTGAATGCCCTACTTGCCTTGAAATTACAATTTTGAGTAAAATGCACTTATGATGCAAATGGAAGAAATAAGAGTGGTTGATGATTGCTAGTGATCTTGACAGTTGAGAAACACCATTTGTGAAGTGTATGAGTGGTTAGAATGCCAAGATACTATGTAGAATGAGTTTTAGCAAGTTTTGTGGATTTGGTCAAAGTAGTGTGGGGAGAGAGTTGACTTTTTGATTTTTTTTGGGTTTTTTGATGGTTTGATGTATCATACACCTTCTATATGTTATTTATAAGGTGTATGGATGGTTGTGGGAGTGTTGGAACCGTTAGAAATGAAAATGGTGTGAAAGTTGCAAAATGACCAATTTTGGTGTTTTTGAACTTTTCTTCACTTACAAGGAATGAGAAGGAGAGCTATGATACTTTGATCTTATGAATAGCTCTGGTGTCTTTGAAGAGGAAGACAAGGTCTCTATTTATAGGAGAAATGAGGATGAGGGTAGCTTGAACTTTATCATTTTGGGAGGGAATGTTTGGAAGAAAATCCTTCCAAATCTTTGGGACAGCCTTGATTCAAATCAATTCCAAGGCTCTAGGCAAGCCAATGACAGTATGAGAGATGGAATGAGGTGATTGGAGAGAGTCTATACTTATAGGGGACTGTTGCTGTCATAATGTAGGAGAAAAGTTTCTCTTTCATGGCCTTTAAATGATTATTATAATGTCCACTTGCTCCAAGTTGAACAAACTCTCCAATTCTTCATTTTTTCTGGTGTTTGCATCATCCAAGCCTCATAATATCAGAAAGGATCAAAGACCAATGGCTGAGTGTAGCCCATGTTGATTAATTCTGAATTTTGAAAAATGTTGAATTGGTAATCTCAAGTGTGGCAGACCCAACTTCAAGGCACCATAACTCCTAGCTCATAAATCTCGTTGGGGAGTTCTTGCACTTTTTAGAAAGCCCTTGTGTAGCTCTATAACTTTCATGTTTTGGAAATTTCCAAATTCTTGATGGAACTAGGTTGAAAAACCTTTCAAAGTTCTGAAAAAAATTGTTTGTATGGCCAGAATTTGTGAAATTTCACTAAGTCCTTTACCCTTGAAAAATGATTTTTGCTATAACTCCAATTCCATGCGTTTTTTGAATATGGACCACTGTGGGACTTTTGTAGGGTTTGTCAAGACCTTTCAAACAAGCTTAGAACCACTTCAATTGGATGTGTGGTTGAGGAGTTATGTTTTGCCCCTTTCGAAACCCTAATTCTCGATTTTTGCAATTACTTCCTAACCCTTGATCCAATGGTCATGAAATTTTATGGGGAGGTGTAATAGGATATAAGGAACATTTTTCATTCACACCTTGAAGTCAAATTCCTTATTGTTGGAGAGTTGACTTTTTGGTCAACTTTTCGATCGATCGGTGTCTACCGAGTCGCCCGTTGGTGATCCGGACACCCTGAGGACTTGAAACTCTTTGGATGGACTTTACTAAGCCATAGGAGCTTAATGGACCTTGATCCCACCATTGAAATACTCTTTGAATCAAAAGTCAAACTACAGTTGACTTTCTCTAGTCAAAAACCCTAATCGGGTGTCCCAAATTGCACTATTCTCGAACCCCGGGTGACCACCTCAAATTGCGCTCATTCTTGGTCCAATGTATCATCCTTGATCTTGTTTGAAGTTGGATCAATCCAAAACATTGATTGATCGGACCACCGAAGTCTCGATTTTGACGGTACGGAACCCTAATTCATCTACATCTTGACAAAGATAAACTTGAACTGGATTAAGGTTAGTTAATCAAATGAATATGATCCTACAATGATGATGAGGATCTAAGGGGTCAAAATTTGGGGTGCAACACTAGGCTCACAAGAAATCCTAAGACACAAACACACACGTGAAGATCACAATACACAGACTGAGTTCTTCACTCACAAAACTCTCTGTAAACTCTCTGTCTAAAACACCCGTCTTCAATTAGGATTTCTACTTTGTTATTTATAAGCAGCAGAAAGATCTTGGACCTAAGTGCAGAAATTAGGTTTAACTAATTAAACTTATTTTCATAAATCAACGCACTTTTAATTAGGTCATAGGCATTTCCTGTTATGCTCAGCACTGCCTAGCATTTCACCTGAGATAACTAGGATCCCTAAAATGTTTCCTGAAGTATAGCCTGAGCTTCCTCATGCAATATACCAGAAAACTAAAACACGCGCCCTTGATGTTAGCTACCTGATGTCATGAAATTCAGTATGACATCCAATACACTTTGCTCTAACTAAGCAAACTTACCCTGCAAAACACTACACCAGCATGCCATGACATCAATCATGACATCTTCATACACAACATTATTTTACCATAAAATGCAGCCAATCAAAACATCTACAAACTCCCCCTTTGGAAAATTTTTAGCTAAAACAATATGTCATTATATCAGAGAACAAGCAGCAGAAAAGTTCACAACATATATCTAATCATGCAGGAAGGCTACTAGCTTATACTACCAGATTCTGAATGTCCAGACTTCTACTATGACATCCTGAAATACACTTGTTCCATAACATAAACCACTTGCTAGTTCAGCCTACAGATGTCACAACATCTGGTACAACATCCTATGATTCTCCCCCTTAAGGGATGCATAACAATAATGGCACACCTGCCAACCACAACATACCAGCAACAGGCAGAAGCACACAGTTCTACTAACACACACTCCTACCAATATCAGGAACAACACACACTATGCCAAACACACATAGGATCATCATCCTGCTCACAACCATACACCTACACATCTTTACCACACCTTTAAACACACCTCAGAGCAACAACATATCATCAGCACACCTGCAAACCTGCTCAGAGCAATCCACCTGTGAAGCATACACACAACACATCCTACACACACAACACAACCACCTGATAACAACTATTTCTCCCCCTTTTTAGCCACAAAATTATGATCCTACTAATGAATTAGCATAGATTAAATAAGGTTGGAAACACAAATTGTAAAGGATTATGGAGACCCAAAATTACAAAGTAAAACAAACTATCCCATTCTGTCAAGGCAGACACCACAAGCAAAAATATTAACCAAAGGGAAGCACTAGCCAACACAACAGAACATCAGCACCAGCACGCCGTTAGCCAACCATCAGGGCAGACAATTTAATCTTCCTCCTCAGAAGAACTGGAGGCAATGTCTTCAACATCTGTTGAGACATCTTTATCACTATCATCAAACTCTTCCCCTGGCACAGCTGCACTATTGGTGCCATTATCCGAACTGTAAGGTGGATCAATGCGAGCAAGAGGGGTGGAGATACCGCGTACCATACGTCCTTTCTGGAGAATGTTCGTGACAAGTTCCCTAATGGATCTGTCAATAAATGCAGAACCTTCCATGTTTTTCATTCTAGAAAAGTCATCAGCAGTGGGAGAAGAATTACCTTGGGAATGTTGATTGGAATTTCCAGCTTGAGGAGATGCCGTACCAGGAGCATCTACAAAGGATTTAAGATGGTTCTTGGATGGAGAGGCATCTTGATTGAAGTACATTCTTATGTTGATAAGAGAACAATTGAAGAATTGAGGCGTATTCTGAAGAGTAGGCAAAAAGGAGATAATTGTAGGTATAGTGAGATAACACGATTGTGTGGAATAGAGAGCTTTAGTGGTCAATGGCGTTGAATACATTAAAGTTGGGGGTTGGAGCACGTTTTCCCCAATAAGACTTATTTTAAACTGAAAACTCCCTCTTTCCAATAATTGCTATAAGTCCTCACACATGCATATTCCCAAATTTTCTCTTAGATTCTCGAATTGAGCAGCATCTAGTGCCTTTGTAAAAATGTCAGCTAGTTGTAGTGATGTCTGATATCAATATACTTGGTTCTGCTGTGCTGAATTGGATTCTTGGAAATATTGATAGCACTAAGATTGCCACAGTACAATGTCATGACATCCTAAGTGACATTGTACTTAGTCAACATTTGCTTCATCCAGACCAGTTGGGAATAGCTGCTACCAACTGCTATGTATTCAGCTTCAGCAGTGGATAGGGAGACACAATTTTACTTCTTATTGAACCATGATATGAAGTTGTTCCCCAAGAAGAAACACCCACCAGATGTGCTTTTTCTGTCATCAACACTCCCAGCCCAATCAGCATCACAATACCCATATAGAATAGGGGCACATCCATGAGAATATAGCATACCATAATCACAAGTTCCATTCACATATTTGAGAATCCTCTTGACCTGGTTTATGTGACTCACCTTGGGATCTGCGTGATATCTAGCACACACACCAACTGCAAATGCAATATCAGGTCTACTGGCTGTTAGATATAACAAGCTTCCAATCATACTTCTATACAAGCCTTGGTCAACACTCGTGCCACTGTCATCTTTAGTTAACTTCAGATGTGTGGGTGCAGGTGTCCTTTTGTGACTTGCACTAGCCATGCCAAACTTTTTGACTATGTTTTTGGCATATTTACTTTGTGATAGAAAAACAGAGTCTTCCATTTGCTTGACTTGCAGCTCAAGAAAGTATGTTAGTTCTCCACACAAGCTCATTTCAAACTCATATTGCATTTGATTTACAAACTGTTTAATCATTCTTTCAGACATTCCACCAAACACTATGTCATCCACATAGATTTGAGCAATCATGAGTTTTCCGCCTTCATCCTTCACAAAGAGGGTCTTATCTATCCCTCCTTTCCTATACCCATTAACAGTGAGAAACTCGGTCATTCTCTCATACCAAGCTCTAGGAGCTTGTTTTAATCCATAAAGAGCTTTCCTTTATTTGTATACATGGTTTGGCAGGTTGGGTTCAGCAAATCCCTTGGGTTATTCCACATATACTTCCTCATTCAAATATCCATTTAGAAAGGCACTTTTCACATCCATCTGAAATAATTTGAACTTTAGAATGCAAGCAATCCCTAACAGCAGTCTTATTGACTCAAGTCTTGCAACAGGTGCAAAAGTTTCATCAAAATCAATCCCTTCAACTTGAGTATAACCTTGTGCCTTCAATCTAGCCTTGTTTCTAGTTATAACTCCTTTATCATCAAATTTGTTCTTGTAGATCCACTTGGTGCCAATTATGTTTGTTCCTTCAGGTCTTGGAACCAATTCCCATACTTCATTCCTTTTGAACTGTTCTAATTCATATTGCATAGCATTGATCCTATATTCATCAGTTGGAGCCTCCTTCACATTTTTGGGTTCAATATTGGATACAAAGCATGAATTTGAGATGATTTCTCTAGTTCTGGTCCTTACACTACTGTTAGGATCTCCAATGATAAGCTCTTTGGGATGATCTTTAAGGATTCTGATAGAAGGTTCTTTGCTAGGAGCTTCTGACTCAGAGTCTGGAGTTACAGCTTGAGGATCTTCAGTATTGACCATAACATCAGCAGGTGTCTCAAGAAATGTTCCAACATCCTCCATGACATTGGTTTCTTCATGTTGATCATTAATAATCACATTGATGGATTCCATCAAGACTTTTGTTCTGGAGTTGAATACCCTATATGCTCTGCTGTTGGTAGAGTATCCCAGGAATATGCCTTCATCACTTTTGGGATCCATTTTTCTCCTTTGTTCACGATCAGCCAGGATGTAACACTTGCTCCCCAAAACATGAAAATACTTCACAGTTGGTTTCCTTCCTTTCCATAGTTCATACAGAGTGGAGGAAGTTCCTTTTCTCAAGGTGACTCTATTGTGAACATAACAGGCTGTGTTCATTGCCTCAGCCCAAAAGTGCATAGGAAATTTCTTTGCATGAATCATGGCTCTAGTAGATTCTTGAATGGTCCTGTTTTTCCTTCCCACTACTCCATTTTGTTTAAGAGTAATAGGGGAGGAGAATTCATGACTGATTCCTTCACATGAGCAGAATTAAACAAACTTAGATTTTTCAAACTCCTTTCCATGATCACTTCTGATCCTGACTACACCACTTTCCTTTTCTCTTTGAAGTCTAATACAAAGATCTTTGAAGACTTCAAACACATCTGATTTTCTATGAAAATCCAGGGGTATCTGGAGTAATCATCAACCACCACATAGGCATACCTCTTCCCGCCAAGACTTTCTACCTGCATTGGTCCCATTAAGTCCATGTGCAACAGTTCCAGAATTTTGGATGTTGTAAGATGTCCAATTTTTGGATGTGACACCTTGGTTTGCTTGCCAACCTGATATTCACCACATACCTTTCCTTCATCAATAGTCAACTTGGGAACTCCTCTCACTGCTTCCTTGGATATGATTTTTTTCATCCCTCTTAGATGAAGATGTCCAAGTTTTTGATTTCATAGTTTGACCTCCTTTTCTTCTCTAGCCATAGAACAAACAGTGGAGTTACTTGATACTTTAGGCTCCCATAAGTAACAGTTGCCTTTAGACCTAGAACCCCTCACAACTTCCTCTTTTTCTCCATTTGTGACAACACACTCTCCCTTAGTGAATTTGACATTGAGTCCTTGATCACAGAGCTGACTGATACTGATAAGGTTGACAGTCAGTCCTTTTACCAACAACATATTGTCTAGGTTGGGAACTCCAGAACACTCCAAGTTTCAAACACCTTTGATTTCCCCTTTAGCTCCATCACCAAAGGTCACATAACTAGTAGAATTAGGTCTAATGTCCACCAATAAGTTCTTTATAGCAGTCATATGTTTGGAACAACCACTATCAAAATACCAGTCTTCTTTAGCTGATATCCTTAGAGAGGTATGAGCTATTAGAGCAACCTCCTTGGCAACCCATTGTTGTTTCTTGATAGGAGCATCCTGTTTGGCTATAGCTTGATGAGTATGACTGGGAAATCCATGTAGCTTGAAGCAAAAAAGGCTTTATGTGCCCAAATCTTCCACAGTGGTAACACCTCCATCTTCGGAACTTTCTCTTGGTTTGGTTCAAGTTTCTGTTCCCCTGATGTTTTGACATTGGTCGTGACATCCGGTTTGGCCCATGATTTTCAGGCTTTGGCCTCTTGTAACCCAAGACGGTTCTCTGTACACCAACAAAGCCTATTCCAGCCATGTCTCTAGCTTTCTGACCCACTTGTAGAATTTCCTCTAAAGTGTCAATCCCATTGTTTAACATCCTGATGGACTTTGACATCTGATAAAGTTTGGAGTTCAACAAACTGACTTCACTGTTGAGTGAGTCTATTGTTGCAAGATGTTCCTTCTTCTCAGCCTCCAACTCCTTTATAATTGTCTTTTGCTTCTCCCCTTGTTGGCACACTTCTGCACTTTTGATACACAACGTTTTATATGAGGTTGCAAGTTCATCAAAAGTCAGCTCATCTCCATTAAAATCATCATCAGATACACATACACTAGTTAGTGCAATGACATGTTTTGCAGATTCTTCTTCTGATCCACTATCAGAATCTCCATCAGACTAGGTGGCTGTTAGACCTTTCTTTTGCTTCTTGAGGTAAGTAGGACATTCAGCTTTAATGTGACCATAGCCTTTCACATTCATGACACTGAATTCCTTTGCCTTGGTTAGCCTTATCTTCATATTTACCTCTTCTGCTGATGTCAGCGGAAATGTTCTTGACATTAGGTCTGCCCTTCTTATCTATTCTTTTCATGAGTCTGTTGAATTGTCTTCCAAGCATAACTATAGCTTCTGCCATCTTCTCCTCACTTCCACCATTGTCTTCATCTAAGTCCCCAACAGTATTTGATACAGAAGCTATGCTTTTGTTCTTCTTTTCAGCATGATCACACATCCCATCTCAAAGGTTTGTAGAGATCCAATGAGTTTATCAACCTTCATGCTGCTGATATCTTGAGCCTCTTCAATAGCAGTAACCTTCATGGCAAACCTCTTGGGCAATGATCTGAGTATCTTCCTTACAAGCTTTTCTTCAGACATTTTTTCTCCTTAAAATTCCCAAGAGCCAAGGCTTCTTGCTCTTTGCTCCACTCTTCTTCAGACATTTTTTCTCCTAAAGCTCCTGAAGTATTGGAAATCTCCAGAACATTCATGTAGAATTCATGAATAGTCTCATCCTCGTTCATTCTCATATTCTCAAACTTAGTAGTCAGCATTTGTAATCTAGACATCTTGACCTTAGAGGTACCTTCATGAGTTGTTTTGAGAGTATCCCAAACCTCTTTGGCCAGTTCAAAGTGATGCACAAGTCTGAAGATGTTCTTATCTATGACATTGAATAAAGCATTCAGGGCATTAAAATTCCCAAGAGCCAAGGCTTCTTGCTCTTTGCTCCACTCTTCTTCAGGTATTAGTACAGTTTCTCCATTTTATCTGTTTTCACTAGATGTTCCCATCCTGAGTTAGCTACTCTCCAAGCCTTGATATCCAGAGACCTCAAGAAGGTTATCATTCGAGGTTTCCAGTAGTCATAGTTAGAACCATCCAGAATTGGTGGTTTATTTGTAAATCCTATATCCTTGTCCATAGTACCAAAATTTATCTTCCCTAGATCTCACCCAAAAAATAACAGGCAGAGTGCCTGCTCTGATGCCAATTGAAATTCTAGTAACAGACAGTGGATGTTACAGTGGATGTTATGACATCCACTACAGAACAGACTATTAAACTTAATATAAAACAGGAACTGAAAGCAGTAAAAACACAGAGAATTGTTGACCCAGTTCAGTGTGAATCACACCTATATCTGGGGGCTTCCAAGCCAGGGAGGAAATCCACTATAAGCAGTGTTAATTTAGAGTCAAACTACCAGTTTGCACTCTTCACTTAAGACCTATCCAATGCAACTTCAGCATAACACTAGACCTGAGTTCCTACTCACTCCCCTTCAATTACAGCAGTGATATCAACCAATTAAATTACAGATTAAAATGAAGACACACTTCAAACAAGTCTTGATCTTGCTTCACAACTTCGATCAAGAGACACATCACTCGTGCTTAAAAGCTTAGAGTGACACAATTAACATACAACTCAAAAACACTAGTCCAATGCAATCATACAACAGACAATTGCTTGGCTCACAAGAAATCCTAAGACACAAACACACATGTGAAGATCACAGTACACAGACTGAGTTCTTCACTCACAAAACTCTCTGTAAACTCTCTGTCTAAAACACCCATCTTCAATTAGGATTGCTACTTTGTTATTTATAAGCAGCAAAAAGATCTTGGACCTAAGTGCAAAAATTAGGTTTAACTAAGTTAAACTTCTTTTCATAAATCAGCGCACTTTTAATTAGGTCATAGGAATTTCCTGTTATGCTCAGCACTGTCTAGCATTTCGCCTGAGATAACTAGGATCCCTAAAATGTTTCCTGAAGTATAGCCTGAGCTTCCTCATGCAATATACCAGAAAACTAAAACACGCACCCTTGATGTCAGCTACCTGATGTCATGACATTCAGTATGACATCCAATACACTTTGCTCTAACTAAGAAAACTTACCCTGCAGAACACTACACCAGCATGTCATGACATCAATCATGACATCTACATACACAACATTGTTTTACAATAAAATGCAGCCAACCAAAACATCTACAAAAAGAATTGAGGCCAGAGCTCTGAGGAGGAAGATTGGAGGCAAAAGATTCGAAAGGTTTTTTGAAATATTTGAGAAGACCTTGATCGATAATTAAGGTATGGGGAGTATTACCTTCATGATTTTCCATGTGTAACTTTCAATGTATTTAAGGTCAATTTAAGGTTTAAGGGTTTTGAGGGTGGATATGAGAATTAATGATGTTTGGCCTTCGTGGCCTAAATCTATTATTGTGAATCTAACCGTGGAATTCATTGGGGAAAAGGCAAAGTTAGGCCTTCGTGGCCAAAACCATGATTTGTTATTTGTCTAACCCTGAAGGGATAAGAATATTAGATAGTGAATAACTCTGATACTTGCAGGGTAATTGTAAGGAATTTGTGATTTAGGGCGTGAATATGATATGGGATTGGCCTAATGAACCGTATGTTTTTTGCCTTTATCGCGTAAGACCTTAGGGATGGTTTACGGATGTTTTAGGGGCATTGGGGAAGTGAATCGTGTGGAATTTTGGGATGAATTAAGTTCTGGTGCGTAGCAGAATTTGTTGTCATCGCACTGTTCGCCTAGCGAAGAATGCTTCGCACAGTGGACAATGTTGTTCCTAGACTCTCCTAGCGAAGAATTCTTCGCACAGCGAAGAAACTCGCCCCAGACTCGCCTAGCGAACATAGCAGAGTTTCGCAAATGTTGATTGCGTGCAACGATGCCTTGATGTTTGATTCTGTGGTTTCTGTGATGAATTAGCATGAGTATAACTGGGAATTCCATGTGATTAACATGTGATAATATGATGATTACCATGAGTATAATTATGAATTCCATGTGATTAATATGTGATAATATGATGAATTAACATGAGTATGACTGTGAATTCTATGTGATGTGTATATGATTATGATGATGATTTTGATGATGATGATTATTGTGATGAGCTACGATGACATGATGTATGATGATGATTATTATGATGAGCTATGATGACATGATGTATGATGATGATTAATATGATGTGTAATGATGACATGATGTATGATGGTGATTATTATGATGAGCTATGCGATATGATTTTGATTATGATAATTATGATGAATGATGATGCACCTTTGACGTTATTATGAGGATGATTTGTGATGTGTGCATCATGCATTCATGTGCATCTGGACTTCGGTTCAGGACCTCAATTATTTTGGCTTCAATCCCATTGTGCAGATGTGAAGTGTTTTGATGTGTTCCAGTTCTCTAGTAGAATCGATCCTATTGATGGGGATCTATGGAGGGTTGACGGCCCAATGTCTATCGCGCTGTGATGATTGGTACCACATGCATTGAGTCTTGTTGCATTTGCATTTATGAGTGATTTGGAATAACTGATGATGTTGTGGTCTTGGATGCCTATTGATGAATATGATGATGTTGAATATGACTATGACGCCATTTTATATGTTGATTTTTATACATTGATTATTATGAATTGTTTTACTCACCCTGCCTGTTTGAATGTTACCTCCACGTGGGTAACATGCAGATGACCAGGTTTAGCTGTGGATGCCGACGAGGACTTTTGAAGTTTTGAGTTGTTGGCCTTTGGTCAACTTAGAGGGTCTTGCTCTGATAGTGTAATATCGGGTTGGGGTCTTTGAATCGAGCTATGTTTTATTGAGTTATTTTGATTACCTTTTTGTATAAGGATAACTTTGGAATATGCCTTGTAAGTTCTACTACCTTTTAGCAAATTTTGATATCTTTTGGGAAAACCCGTTATACACGGAGCATTGACTTATTTTGAGCTTTGAGAAATGTACACCCTTTGAGGTGATTTATTATTGAGTTTAACATTTTACTCTGATGACTTTAAATAAATGTGTCTTTTAACTGTGGGGTAGAAAAGGGTGTTACATTAGTGGTATCAGAGTAGGTCGGTCCGTCCGGCCAAGTTGTATAATGTTATTTGTTCCCTTGTATGTGACATGTGTGTGAAAACACTGTCGGTACACATTTGTTTTCTAACCTTTGTCTGCAGAAGTGGGAATGAAACAAGTGGGGGAGAAGCTTGTGCTTCTCCAAGATCCTGCAAGTGTGGAGTGGCGGCTCAGTGTGTTGTTGAACGCTCTTATGGGTTGGTAAAGATGGTTTATGCCCCATCATGATTTCCGGCTGTCTATTGGAAAATTGAGGAACTGATCACCCTTAATCTGTTGTTGATAGTAGAAGGAGTCATGTTGGATGGGATAGACGTGTCTTGCAAGCTTAGATGGCGTGTGCAGTGAATTGTTTTGAGTTAAGCTAAACGTTTACAGATTGTTTTGGTGAGTCAGTACAGGATGGTGCTGAGATGTTTATTTTGATGGAAACTTTGAGTGTTAATAAAGTGAAGAAATTAGTGGTGTGCCAATTATTTGTGATTGTACGGAGGTTTTTCATGATGAGATAAGTGATTTGCCGCCGGAACGTGAAGTGGAGTTTGTTATCGACTTAGTTCCTAGAACTAGTCCGATATCGATGGCTCCATATCGTATGTCTGCATTGGGATTGAAAGAGTTAAAGAGTCAACTTGAAGATTTGCTTGAGAAGAGATTCATTTGTCTGAGTGTGTCACTATGGGGTGCACCAATTTTGTTAGTTAAGAAGAAAGAAGGTTATGTGAGGATGTGTGTGTATTATAGAAAATTGAACAAGGTGACTATCAAGAATAAGTATCCACTTCCAAGGATTGATGATTTGATGGATTAGTTCGTTGTTGCAAGTGTGTTTAGTAAGATAGATTTAAGATCTGGGTATCATCAGATTTGTGTGAAAGCTGAAGATATTCAGGAGACTGCTTTTAAAACAAGGTATGAACATTGTGAGTATTTCGTGATGCCAATTAGTGTGACTATTGCACCATGTGTATTTATGGAGTATATGAACAGGATTTTCCATCCTTATTTGGACAAGTTTGTGGTTGTGTTCATTGATGATATTTTGATATATTCGAAGAGTAAAGAAGATCATGTTAAACATCTAAAAATTGTGTTATCAGCATTAAAAAAGAAGCAGTTGTATGCAAAACTGTCAAAGTGTACGTTTTGGTTGAAGGAAGTGAGTTCCTTAGTCATGTGATCTCGAGTAGGGTTATTATGGTTGATATGTCGAAGGTTGAAGTTGTATCGCAATAGGAAGTTCCAAAACCTATTTTTGAGATTAGAAGTATTCTTGGGCTGATAGATTATCATCGAAAATTCATTGAAGGATTTTTCCAAGTTATATTTGCCATTGACACAGTGGACTAGGAAGTTTCAAGCTTTTGTTTTGGATGCAAAGTGTGAAGAAAGTTTCAAGAGCTTTTGAAGAGGCTGACAGTAGCTCATGTTTTGATTTTGTCGAATCCGGCAGAACCAATTGTTGTATATTGTGATGCTTCGTTGCTGGGATGGAGAGGTGTGTTAATACAACATCAACAAGTTTTAGTTTATGCTTCAAGGAAACTTAAAGTTCATAAGAGGGATTATCTAACACGTGATTTAGAGTTGGTTGTTGTTGTTGTTGTGTTTGTGTCGAAACTTTGGAGGCATTATTTGTTTGGTTCGAGATTTGAGGTGTTTAAATATCATAAGAGTTTGAAGTATTTCTTTGATCAGAAAGAATTGAATGCGAAGCAGAGGAGATGATTGGGACTTCTGAAGGATTATGATTTTGGTTTGAATTACCATTCAGATAAAGCAAGCCTGGTAGTTGATGCATTGAGTAGGAAATCTTCGCATATACCGATGATGATGGTAAAAGAGTTAGAACTGATTGGGCAATTTTGTGATATGAGTTTGGTTTGTGAAGAGACTTCTTATGGAGTTAAGCTTTGTATGTTGAAGCTTACTAGTGGTATTCTTGATGAGATTCGTGAAGGTCATAAATCTGATTTGAGTTGGTATATCGGTTGAATTTGAGGAATCAAAGTAGAAGAGCTGATTTTTGGATTAATGAAAATGGTATCATAAGATGTCGTGATAGAGTTTATGTTTCAGATATTGATAAGTTGAAAAAGAGTATTCTTGAGGAAGGACATCGAAGTAGATTGAGTATCCATACCGGTGCTATGAAGAGGTACCCGGATTTAAGGAAGTTGTTTTGATGGCAAGGGATGAAGAAAGAAGTGGTTGAGCTTGTGTATGCTGGTTAGACTTGTCAGGAGTCGAAGATTGGACAGCAGAGACCGTTGGGTCTGATGCAACCGTTGAATATTCTAGAATGGTAATGGGATAGTATTTCCATGGATTTTATGTCGGGTTTACCGAAGATTGTGAGAGGGATATGATTCGATTTGGGTAGTTATGGATAGATCGACTAGATCAGCTCATTTCTTACCAATGAGGATTAATCATTCTATGCTGAAGCTAGCTGAGATGTATATTGAGGAAGTTGTAAAGTTGCATGAGATACCATCGAGTATTGTGTTTGATAGAGATCTGAGATCTTCCTCGAGGTTTTGGGAGAGTTTGCAGACGCTTTAGGTACCACGTTGAGATTGAGTTCTGCCTATCATCCGCAGACAGATGGACAGACAGAGAGAACTATCCAGTCTTTAGAGGTTTTGCTGAGAGCTTGTATGTTGGATCAAGGTGGATCATGGGATAGTCATTTGTCGTTGATTGAGTTTACCTATAACAATAGTTATCATTCTAGTATCGGAATGGCACCGTATGAGGCTTTGTGTGGTAGGAGGTGTAGGACTCCTTTGTGTTGGTATGAGTTAGGCGAGAGTGTTGTACTCGGACCTGAGATTGTGCAAGAGACGACTGAAAAGATCAAGATGATCCAAGAAAAGATGAAAGCGTCACAGAGTCGTCAGAAAAGTTACCATGATAAGAGGAGGAAAGCACTTGAATTCCAAGAGGGATATAACGTGTTTTTGAGAGTTACGCCGGTAATTGGTGTTGGCCGAGCTTTGAAGTCTCGAACTCACATCACATTTTGTTGATCTGTATCATATTTCGCAGAGGGTGGGGGAAGTGGCATATCAGATTGCTTTTCCGCCGTCGCTTGCGAATTTACATGGTGTGTTTCATGTGTTTCATTTGAGAAAGTACATTCTAGATCTATCGCATGTGATTCAGATGGATGATGTACAAATGAGAGATGATCTGACTGTTGAGGCGTTGCTTGTTCGAATTGATGAACGAGAAGTGAAGCAACTGCAAAGTAAAGAGATTGTCTTGGGAAAGGTAGTTTTGGGAGGACCAACTGGAGAAAGTTGGACTTGGGAGCGTGAGGATCAGATAGGGGAGTCGTACCCGACTTTGTTTCCTTGAGATAATTTTCGAGGGCGGAAATTCTTTAAGTGGGGGAGAGTTGTAACACCCCAAATTTAATTGAAATATTTATTTAGTTGATTTAAATAAGAATATTCGCCTTTCGGTGATTTTCGGTTGTTTTGTGGAATATTGGAAATTAATGGAATTTGGGTTATTTATTTTGAATAATAGTATATAATATGAATATATTAGTATTATTATTAATTAAAATAAATACAAGTTGACTAAGGGCAAATTGGATATTTAAGAGGAGTTAGTGAGGGTAAGTTGGGAAAAGCCCAATTGTGAGGCCCAAGACTAGGTTTAACAAAAAGGAAATTGTGAAGAGATTAAGATTCATTTGTTAGACCGTGAAAAGAATTGAGGCCATAGCTATGAGGAGGAAGATTGGAGGCAAAAGCTTCGAAAGGTTTCCTGAAATATTTGAGAAGACCTTGATCGACAATTAAGGTATGGGGAGTATTACCTTCATGATTTTCCATGCGTAACTTTCAATGTATTTAAGTTTGATTTAAGGTTTAAGGATTTTGAGGGTGGAAATGAGAATTAGTGATCTTTGGCCTTCGTGGCCTAAATCTATTATTGTGAATCTAACCGTGGAATTCATTGGGGAAAAGGGAAAGTTAGGCCTTCATGGCCAAAACCATGATTTGTTATTTGTCTAACCCTAAAGGGATAGGAATATTAGATAGTGAGTAACTCTGATGCCTGTAGGGTAATTGTAAGGAATTTGTGATTTAGGGCGTGAATATGATACGGGATTGGCCTAATGAACCGTAGGTTTTGTGCCTTTATCGCCGTAAGACCTTAGGGATGATTTATGGATGTTTTGGGGGCATTAGGGAAGTGAATCATGTGGACTTTTGGGTTGAATTAAGTTCTGGTGCGTAGAAGAATTTGCTGTCATCGCACTGTTCACCTAGCAAAGAATACTTCGCACAGCGAACAATGTTGTTCCCAGACTCGCCTAGCGAAGAATCCTTCACACAACGAAGAAACTCGCCCCAGACTCGCCTAGCGAACGTAACATAGTTTCACGAATGTTGATCGCATGCAGCGATGCCTTGATGTTTGATTTTGTGATTTCTGTGATGAATTAGCATGAGTATAACTAAGAATTCCATGTGATTAATATGCGATAATATGATGGCTACCATGAGTATAATTATGAATTCCATGTGATTAATATGTGATAATATGATGAATTAACATGAGTATGACTGTGAATTCAATGTGATGTGTATATGATGATGATGATGATGATTTTGATGATGATGATTATTGTGATGAGCTACGATGACATGATGTATGATGATGATGATTATGATGAGCTATGATGACATGATGTATGATGATGATTAATATGATGAGTTATGATGATATGATGTATGATGGTGATTATTATGATGAGCTATGCTGATATGATTTTGATGATGATTAGGATGAATGATGATGCACCTATGATGTTATTATGAGGATGATTTATGACGTGTGCATCATGCATTCATGTGCATCCGAACTTCGGTTCAGGACCTCGATTACTTTGGCTTCAATCCCATTATGCGGATGTGAAGTGTTTTGATGTGCTCCGGTTCTCTAGTAGAATCGATCCTATTGATGAGTGTTGCACCCCAAAATTTGCCCAACCTTTTTCTTTAACTGGTTTATGTTTCCTTGCATTTAGCATTGCATTGTTCTAGCATTTTCATAGCATAGCATGGCTCATTTATAAGGGGATAAAGTGTGGATTATATCATGAGAAGCCTACCCAGAGGTTTTATTCAAGTTTGAGGAGTTACCAAGGTCATCAGTCAGTGGGTTATGCTCTTGAGAAGTTCAGTTGCTTGTATAGGGTTCATCTCCTAACTGGGGTGTCAATTAAAGATCATCGGTGGGTTGTGAAGCCTTGGTCATGGATAGGATATGTGGAAAGAGCTTATGGAGTTCCTAGTGGATCAAGACAGAGCTCAGCCCAAATGTTTGTAGCAAGTACAAGAGCCATAGTGGAAGTTGGTGTCACTAGGGTTTCATCTGGTTAATCCTATGTCAAATATAGCAATTGAAGAGGATAAAAGCCTACTTCTAGGTCCTTGAGATCATGAAATGATATGTTGAGGCATATGAGAGGTTTTTTCAAGATCAAGTTGAGAAGAATCAAGAGTGGTTGAAGTTGCTAAGTCAGGGTTCCTAGGGTAAAATCCCCTGTTTATGGCCAAACTTCCAAGCCATATAAGTCAAGATACAAGCCTCATATGACTTTGGGACAAACATGAAGGTTGTATAGGATGTTCATACCTTTAATTTGACCTAGAAGGAAGTTTCACCTGACCCTTTGATAAACATGAAAGATGTTCCTCATGATCTTAGCTTTTCAGAAAGTTATAGAAATCCCCATTCTGATTTGTGGAGCTCAAGTTATAGGCTTTACAAGGCAGGGGTATTTAGGGAAAGTAGGATTACAGGCCATTTTCAATCATAGGTCAAAATCTCCCACTTGCACACTTCAAACGAAGTTTTGTTCAACATGGAACTTGTTCAAAATATGGTTTTTAGGTCAACCAAGAGCTCATGGTGAATTGATTTGGTCCATAGTAAGAGTTGACTTGAAGTGGTTTGAAAGAAGAGAAATTAAATGCATTATTTGGTGGGAAATTCAAATAAATTGTTATATGAACAAAATATGCCAAATGACCACTCAATTTGATCAGAAATGATGATTTAGAAACATTGTCAATTTTAGAATTTTCAATTGACTCATAATTCATGGTGTTTTGACATGTTTCTTCACTAATAAGCAACATCACAAGAAATCATTCACAAAGCCAAATTGGAAGCTCTAGCTGATCTGAACCTCTTCAAGGACTGTTATGCAAACTAACCAAAGCTTCTCATGCAAGGAATGGAGCAAAATTTGAGCTTGCCATGTTCAAACTTTTTGGAGAAATTTTGGATTTGGACTTTCTGTTATGGGCTTTGTTTGGGCCTCCAGAAGGTTCTAATTAGTTCTATAAATGATTAGAAACTCATTTGGGCAAGGGTGGGTGATTCATTGGTGCTGAATTCAGAGATTGCAACTCAAATTCTCAAGCTTCAACTCAAATTCGAGTTCTCATTTCAAGGCGATTTCAGATCAAATTGAAGATTGGATCATCTTTCTTGCACTTCATTGAAGGAATCTGGAGATTTTGGAAGCAAGAAACGTGTTCTAACTACCTCTATTCGAAGCTCCGACGCCGGTATGTAAATCTCAACTTTCCTATAGTTTTAGGATGAGTTAGGTCAGAATAATCATGCGGTTAGGATCGGGAAGATGTGTAGATGAAATTAGGATCAATAAATTGGGATTTAGAGACATTTTTAGGTTTGACATGTTTTCTTGATGAAGATATATCTCTCTGTACGTGGAGTTTCGATGGAATCTAAGAGCATATGTGTAATCCTTGCAATTTTTCCTTCAAGTTTGACTAAAATTTTGTGCGAAACGATCAAAAATTGGTGGAGTTATATTGCTTGAAAGTTGCCGAAAAAGCTCTGTTTCCGGCCAGCAACAGTACCGCGCGGGTACTGTTCATGATTTGGAAAATTTGGATTTGGAGAAGAAAGCTCCAACGCCGTCGGATTAGCATGGAAAAGGTAGACTGAGTCTCACGATCGGAAGGCTGATAGCGCGCCACATGTCCATCCGTCTCAATGCACAGCCGTTTTGGATAAGTGACTGTACCAGGCCCAGCTTCGTTCCGCTATTTGCACCCCACGCATTTAAGACTCATCAGTGTTTTGCCTTGGACCCTTACTATTCGCACCCCTGGCCCAATTCACTTAATATTAATGTTATTTCATTTCTTTTTCTTTTTTCTGTTTTACTAACTGTTTGGTTTAATTTCTTTAAAAATAGTAAAACTCATTATAAAATTATGAGAATTTTTTCCATGGTTCTTGAATACCTTAAGAAATTTTAGGAGCTGAGTTTACATTTTTAGGATTTAATATGATTTAGTTATAATTTTTATTTTGTGCTAATGTCCATTGTTGTGCATAACTGATACCTCTGTTTGTTGATTTTTTTTCTCGCAATTGGTTTGGAATTTTGTTTTGAGATTTTGATGTCTGTTAGGTTAGAGATGTATGCTCCCTTATGAATTTTCTCACATTTTTTAGAAAATCATAGCTTCTGATTTAGAGTTAGGTTTAGAGCCTTTCCCCATTAATGGTTTCCCTTGATACCATTCAATTTAGGAATTTATTAGATGACTTAGAATTGGATTTAGGCCCTGATTTTTGGACTATAGGTCATAAACAAATGCATGTTCCCATAGAAAAATAATTAGATTTTTAGGATGTAGTTTGCTATTTTAGATAGAACATTCAAGTTGTTTGTTCATTTGGTGCTTCAACTTTGGTGATTGTTTTGGAATGGACTCAAAGTGGGATTTTCTTGCATGTTGGGCTTCTGGTTCCTCTTGGATGATGTCATGGGCATGATGAAGTTTTTGTGGAGTGGCTGGTGGATCTTGGCTTGGAGCTTTTCTTTTCTTTTTGTTAGCTTTTTGTAGCTTATAAGATTAGGGTTTTTAGGAGTGAGCTTTAGAAGTTGTTTTTTCCTTCAAATAAGCATGGTTGGTTTCACTTGCATTCCATCCTATCCTATGATGAAAAGTACTCACATTAAAGCTCATCTCTCCTTTGGAGGGATGTATGAAATGTCATGATGAGTAGAACTTTTGAGGATACCTTTCATGGATGCATGGTTGAGTGCCATGATGGATACCTTTAGTATACATCATGCTTCCCATCATCATACCTTCATCTTGTTGATTCCTTTCCTTGTTGGAGCATGGTTAAAGCATGAAGATGGAGCACTCTATTATTTCTCTTGAAGATGGCTTGAGCTTGAAGTTGATTTACAGACTGTGGGCTGGATTGCTGTCAGAGATTGGCTTTGTTGTGAAGCTGTTGTTTTGCTTTCTTGACTGTCTGTTTTGCTGGATTGCTTTGATGTATTGATGTGACTTGATTGTATTATTGCATTAGTAATAGGATTCATGTAGATGATCATATTCCTAAGAGCATCCTAAGGGTTGAGCTTCTCCCCTTGCTTGTATTGCATTAGAAGTTGAGTGGGACTCCTTCTGCTTGTATTGTTACTGTGTGGCTTTGCTTGTTGGTATTTGGTAGAGCTCAGCTCCCTTGCCTGTGTGGTGTGTGACCTTTGTGCCTTGCTTGTTTAGAAGTTGAGCTTGGCTCCTTCTGCTTGTGTGATGCATTGCATGCATTTTATTTACAGCAATTTGTTTACAGTAATCTTTCTTGTACAGTTTTTCTGTTTACTGTTGTTTCCATTGCCATGTTCCCCTAGGAACTCTGACTTCTCTTATTCAAGAGAAGTTATGACAAACATTAGGATTCTAACCATGCATGATAACATTAGTTAGTTTCCCTTTTAACCACAACCGTAGGACGAATATTGCATGATAACTGTAGGATCGAGTCAGTTTCCCTGTAGAGAGTCTGTTTCTCTTCTCATCTTCAAATACAGTTAAAACACTTAATAAAGGTTAACACGTGTTGTGCGTTATGAGCCTTATGCTACTTGAGAAAGATTTATGGGAGGGTTTCCCTCACATAACTCGAGTGTTTAGTGTGGTACCCTTTGGGTGACATGCGACACATTCACTCTCAAGTCTAAGTCTTTAGTGCAACACGAGTTACAAACAGAACTCAATTCACTTCTTCCGTAAAAGACTTAAAAAACAAACATTCAAATCCTTTTTATCCTCTTGGACCCTTAATCAGGAAAACCCTTTTCTTAAAGGAAAGTTATGTTAACTTTCAGTTCTATCGCAAACGGTAACGCCTAAGTCTCCAAAGGTCGAGCTGCAAACACCAACTGCTGGAACTGTCTGTTAACTTTACTTGGATAAAAAGCTGTTGAACAAACCTGTGTTATTCGTAGCCCGAACTAAGTTTGCTATGATCTTTCACGCTGTGTGAAAGTACGTAGGCACGAAATGCGATATCTCAGCGAGCAACCTTCCCCCCTTCACCCGTAGTTAGGCGAACTACGTTGACTATGATTTCTCGTTCCAGACGGGAATACGTAGGCATAAAGTGCGACGCTTTGCCGAGTCATTTTCTTTTCTTTTCAGACCAGACCTTTAGTGTAGATAGATGTAAAAAACCCGTCAGATAAACAAACAAGCGTGGATCCCGTCGAGTACGACGGATGTGAGGGGTGCTAATACCTTCCCCTTGCGTAACCGACTCCCGAATCCAGACAATGGTTGCGATGACCTTGTCTTATACCATTTCGTCAGGTTTTTCCGATCGTTTCCTTTCCCGTTCTAAGGGATAAATAACGAAAGGTGGCGACTCTTCTGTCTTGCCGGCCTCGTTTTTCGCAGTAGCGACAGCTGGCGACTCTGCTGGGGAAATTCTGACGGTTCCCTATGCGAGTCAATCCTAGCGCTTGCTTGTTTTTCTTGGGTGTTGTACATATGTGCTTTATCTTTCTGTATTTACTTTTCGCGCTATATTATTATTGTTGTGCTGGGGAAGGGGTGTTACTTTGAGAGATAAGCAGGACCTGGGCTTGAGTATGCACACCTACTTAGAAGTGGAGATTAGTGGTAAAGCCTATATACTTTGCATGCACCGGCTTGCTACGAAATCCGCGCTCGGACGAGATTCTCTTTGATGCTTCTTGCCTGGCCCTTTGGGCTCGACAAGTTGTTTGACCCGAGGATTATCGACTCTGGGGACCAATCATTTGGGATTCAGCTAAGTGAGGCCGCTTCAAGAGATGATGATGCCACACCTTCTGGGTATCGTATCATCGCTCTTGAAAGTTTGTGGCGCTGATGACCGCATAGGATGCCATACCTCGTCGGCGAGTTAAGTCCGTACCTGTGAGTGGGATGGGTTGTTTTTGCAGGAAACCATAATCTTCAGATTACCAGGTTCTTCTTCATCAGTGTGATATGGTACAAAGGTTCCTATTATGATTGGTTATTTCTGAGGAGAAGTTCTGATTATTCTCGAGCCGCAGTACAACAAACTTCTCAAGCTATAGCACATCAAATTTCTGTTTATTCTCAAGCTACGGCAGCAAGCTTGATCCCTTGTGTGTGCATTTGCATTTTGCATTTCTGTTTGCATTTGCATCTCATTTTTGCATATCCATCCTCAGGAGGAACAGGGATCTTACCTGTATTTTGTCTGCTTCGTCAGTTGGTTTCCCGACATTCGCATTGGATTTGAGTTAGCTTCTGGAAGGACCATGGCCTCAGGAGAGCAGAACTTGTTTATTACTCGGGCGGAGTTTGAATTGTTGAAGAACCAGTTGGGTCAATTCATGGAAGCCATAACAACTATGAGTAGAGGAGAAGCTAATATTCAGAGAACTCTGGCGAATAATGTTGCTCAGCCTGTGCAAACCCCTGTCAGAGGTCCACCTTCTCTCGATGACATAGAGTATCAAGGTTTCACTTTCTCTACGCCAGATTCTCCAAGGATTGTTCCTTCTCCATGGATTGTTCCACATCCAAGAGTTGTTCCGCAGGTTCATGCTCAGAACCCACGGACTGTGGAGTACACGAGAAGGCTTCAGCTGTTGGAAGATCAGATGGCTGCTCTGAAGAATAAGAATACTCTTAATCTGAATGCTTCGAGCATGTGTTTGGTACCAGGTCTTGTGTTGCCTCCAAAGTTCAAGATGCCAAATTTTGAGAAGTATAAGGGGGATAGTTGTCTGAAGCTACATTTGGTTATGTTCTGCAGAAGAATGACTTCACATGTTACCAATGACAAGCTTATGATTCACTGTTTCCAAGATAGTTTGATCGGAGCATCTTTGGATTGGTACATGCAGTTGGGGAGTGATAGTATCAAATCATGGTCAGATTTAGCCAATGCCTTCGTGAAGCAGTACAACTACAACCTGGATATGGCTCCTAGTCGCGTGCATTTGCAAGAACTGTCTCGGGCGGAGAATGAATCCTTTAGAGGATATGTGCAGAGATGGAGAGAATCGGCTGCTAGTGTTCAACCACCGCTTCTGGAGAGAGAAATGGTTGACCTTTTCGTGGATACTTTGAAAGGTCGTTACTATGACATATTGTTCAGTTGTGGAAATGCAAGCTGTGCGGACTTGATAAGAGTAGGAGAGCTTGTTGAGAGAGGGCTCAAGAATGGAAATACTCGAGATACTCCATATATCCCAGTTGATAAGAATGAATCAGTTGTCAGTTCTCAAGAGGAGTGGGAAGGAGGAAGCGATGGTGTCAGAATCTCTAGCATCTCAGGCTCAGTTTTCAGACGCTTCAAGTCAATGGTCATATCATCGTCAACCGCGTCAGCACGCCCGACAAAGACCAAGGAAGCTTGAAAGGCAGTTTACTCAACTACCAGTGTCGTACAGTCAGTTGTTGCCAGATCTGGTTAGAAGTGGATTGATAGTGTCGAAAGAGACTAATCCAATGATTCCGCCGTATCCTCCAGGTTTTGATGCCAGTGCCCGCTGTGAGTACCATGTTGGGGCACAGGGGCATTCAACGAATGATTGTAAGGTGCTTAGAAGCCAAGTTCAGAATATGTTAGACTCTAACAAGATCTTCATGACGCCTCAGGGTTTTGTCCAGATTAATGATTCTCCTTCATCCAGTTGTGTGGGTTATTCAGTTAATGTCATGGAAGACTCCACCGGAAGTGTGTGTTTAGAAGAATGTCAAACTGAGAGCTTAGTTAAATATGGAGGAATTCGCTAGAGGTTTCTGTGCCGGGTGTCGCATCTGTTTTCTCTGCTGACTTATTTAGCTTGCGTGCATTGTTGTTTGCTAACCATCACCAGGCTTGTTGGCTGAGGTCACTGTATTAGTACTCATGTGTGCTTATATGTTGCTTTTGCTGGTTTTGCATACTTGTGTGAGGTGTTTATCTCTGTGCTTATAGCTTGGGTTTCTCCTTGTCTTGTTGTGAATATGTGTTTGCTTCCTGCATTGCATTCTCACATAACAGGTGACTCAGGACCGTGGGCCTTATTTCCTGTTCTTCACCAGTTTGTTGCAGGAATTCCCTCAGAGTTATGGAACAGAATCAGGCTGAATTGATTGAAGTTCGAAGCCAGCTAGGGCAAATGATGGGAGACATGCAAGAGTTGCGTATAGAGAAGAAGACGCTCAAAGAGGAAAACAATCAGCTGAAGACCCAAGTGGGTTTGATTATGGAAGTGTTAAAGAATGTGCTTAGGAAGGAGGGTGATCAGCTACTTGAAGCTGCAACAAAGATGCTCGTTCCACTTGTGCCTGTGGAACCTGTGCCCGTGGAACCTGTGCCGAAGGTTGATAAGCCTTAGATGTCTCATGGACGACAAAGAGCTACAAATTTTGCTCTCCAATGCATTGCTGCTCGGGAAAATCATGTGCCTAAGAGGGGCAGAGTTTACGACCCGATTTATATGACATACGCTCAGGTGTTGCAAGTTTTGCTTCAACTTTAATTGGTCAAACTTTGAACTTTGGATCCGCCTAAGGGTAGCCTACCAGCATGATCTGATGTGAATGTTGTCGCTTGCGCGAAAATAAGGTGTCGGCACAACAGAAGAGTCGCCACCTTTCGTTATTTATCCCTTAGGGCGGGAAAGGAAACGATCGGAAAAACCTAACGAAAAAGGGTAAGACAAGGTCGTCGCAACCATTGTCTAGGTTCGGGAGTCGGTTACGCAAGGGGAAGGTATTAGCACCCCTCACGTCCGTCGTACTCGACGGGATCCACGCTTGTTGTGATTACTTGGACGGGTTGGTTTTATCTATCTACCTATCAAGGCTGGCTTAAACAGAAAAGAAAATGACTCGGCAAAGCGTCGCACTTTATGCCTACGTATTCTCATCAGAGAACGAGAAATCAGAGTCAACGTAGTTCGGCCTACGACGGGTTATGGGGAAGGTAGCTTGCTAGGATATCGCATCCTATGCCTACGTACTTTCATACAACATGAAAGATCAGAGCAAACGTAGTTCGGGAAACTACGGTTTATTTCCTGTCTTTTACGAAAGAAGTGTTTTTTATTGCTTTTGCGATTTCAATTGCACTAGAGACTATGACCTGAGAGTGAATGCGTCGCATGTCACCCAAAGGGTACCATACTAAACATCTAAACTGTGGAAAAGAAACTCTCCCACAATCCTTTCTCAGATAGCTTAAGGCTCGTAACATACGAAAGAAATCATTCATGATTACTGTATCTTAAACTGTTTTGAGATGAGAAGAGAACAGGCCCAACTAGGAGGGAGACTATCAAGTCCTACTATTGTCATGCCAAGGATTCATCCTATGGTTGAGGTTTGAGCAGGGAACTCCTAGAAGTTGTCATGCATAGGTTTCAACCTAAAGTTCTATCATCAATTCCTTATCAAAGGAAATGAGAGTCCTAAGGGATCATGTCAATGATACACCAAAACAGACAAAGCATCAGCTTAACAGTAAAATGCATGCAATGAAAGTGAGGGAGGAAATGTGTGTGGGGCTTCAGCCTCTACAAGCTCATCTCAACCTCAAGCCAGAATGGATAACAGTAATCATACTGAAATATAAAACAACATGCTATCAAGCAAAATATAGCAAACTGCAATCATACAGAAGAAATGAAACAAAATGCCATCAGGCAAACAGACCACATGGGCAAGGGAGCTAGGCTCTACCGAATACCCGCAAGCAAAGCCACACAGTAACAATACAAGCAGAGGGAGCGACTCAACCTCTAGTGCAATCATGCTCCTAGATTTTACCTATTCTAGATATGAACTTATTCTAATGCATCAAGCAAGTCAAACAAAACACATCAATACAGAAAAGAAAAAGATGAGAAAGCAACTCCTCTCTCAACTCCAAGCTTCAGCTCTTCCAACAGCAACTCAGTCTTCAGACTTCCATCACTCTTGACAAATATCAATTTGCTTTTCCAGGTTTTAACCCTTCAACATAAGTTTCAACTTATCTTCTCTGAACTTCAGCTCCTTGATCAACTCCACCTTCAGGCTTCACTGGATATTCATTGATCTTCAAGTATCAACTTGCTTTTGTTGCACTTCAAGCTTCAGCTGGAATGGCAATGCTCAAGGATTCATCCTCTTCTACACTCTTCAATGAAGTCTTCATCTTCACACTCAAGCTCAACATCTCTCAAGATACTCAAACCAGAGGAAATCACTTACTGGATAAGCTGGGGATATTGAACTGCTTATTGACCACCAAAGGTGACCTATAAGGGTTCAACATCAAAGGAATGGTTCCCTCAAAAGTTCTACTTCCTAGGTACTATCACTTATCCCTCCAAAGGAGAGAGGTGAATACCATGGAAGGACTTTGAATCATAGGGAGGAATGGAGGTGAAAGATACCATCCATGTTTAAGAAAGAAGTTAATTAGGTCTAAACTCTTCCTAATCCCTAACCCTAAAACAATCAACAAAACAAATAAGATCAAGCTCCTCAATGCTCCTCAATGCTCCTACTATGCTCCTCAAAGCAATACCAAGCTCTCCAAGCCCACAAAGCAAAGCAAACAAAAATACAAACCCACAAGGGCAACACAAACAATCATCAACTACAAAAATCATCTAAAAATAGTATACTAATATATTAAAACCTAATATAATTTCTAGGGGATCCTATATACCTACCCTTAATACCCTTATATGTCCCAATGTCTAACTTGACCTAGAAACCCAAAATTCTAGTGTTATTGTGGACCTATGTTAAGGATTAACCTAATTCTACACAACCTAAAATCATCTAAGCAAACTAACCTAAAATTCATCACAAAATTATGGAATAAATCCAGGGGGAGATAAAGTCCTAATCTAACTATCCTAAAAGGAATGGCCTAAAAATGATAAGGGAACTAGCTAAACAAAATTCTACAAATTCATGTATCAACATAAAAGAATATAAAAGCAATTAAAGTAGAAAATACACAAAAAATATTAAAAATGCATGAAATACAAATATTTTTATTTGATAATTTTCTAGACATTATCGTGAAGTGGGAGAAAAAATCCCCATACAAAAATCATTAATTTCCTATTTATTATGATTTTTCAAAGTTTAACATAAAATGGAAGAAAATGAAATGAAAAAGATAAAACTTGGGTGCAGATAGTAACCAGATGCAGTTCATTTCATCAATGGGCTAGAAATGGGGGTGCAGGTAGTCATGCGTGCTGGGGCCCAATTAATCAGAAAACCAATTAATAAAATGAAAAGAAAAAGAAAAAGAAGCGGTGCGAATAGAAATGATTTCCAGTTAATTTTCACAATGGGCCAGGATTGGGGGTGTGGGTAGTTGTTTCTTTACTAAAGCCCAAGAACTTCTTTTAATGAAACGGGGCGTTTCATCCTGGCTTCAGAATTCCCTCTTCGAACAAGATTAAATCCTGGCCCCCAGATCTCAGTCTCAGTCAATGGTCCTCTCACGATCCAACGCTTATGAACTCACCACTAACCTCCAGCTAGGGTTTGCAGCAACATTCCATGGAAGCAGAGCTCTATACACAGACTTCCCTCCATTCGTGCTCTCTCATTTCTTGCTCAATTTCAACGATTCAAAACACTAACATGCTCCATTTTTCATGCTGAGTACAACCATAACCCTAGATTACACTGAAACCTCCTCCAACATGAAACACGATTCAAGATTGAAATTATGGTCCATCCTCAACTTCAACAATTCTTGGATTTTCTTGCATCAGAATACTCACCAACTCACACTGAATGAAATTAGCTATCTAATTTATGCTAGGTCTCATTATACCACGAGTTCTTGATCATCAAAGAAATGGTGTCCAATATTCAATCTTCACCAATTGCTCTCTAACTCTCCAAAATCCATCTCCTATTGGTCTCTAACATTTCTACCCTAACAATTCTACTTAAAGATGCATAAATTATGGTGTTGTGGAGAATTTGCAAACCTGGTATTTCTTGATCAACAGATGGCGAAAACCTTCACTTCAAGCCTTGAAACTCTTCAGAAAGTTTCCTTGGATGCTAATCTTGCTACTGTTTGCAAAAACTTGGGTGGAAGAAGCTTGAATCTCAGAATTCAATTCTAACTTGCTACCTTGAAAATTCAATTGCCAATTCCTCAATTCACCATGGATTTGCTCTCAAATTGATCTGCACAGCTTCACTATCATCAATGGAGTGTGTATGAATGGAAAGAATGAATGGAAATGGTTCAGAATAGGGAATTCACTTTCAACTTGCAACGGAGGCAAGTGAAATGGCCAACTCTCTCTTCTCTCAAATCTTACACCAACCTTGCATCTGAGCAAGTTCTACATGTTATATAGAGTGGTTTAGAATCATCTAGAACCATCTAGGACCATCCAATGAGAAATTGGAAATCTCATGTCATGACATTATGGATTCACTTCTCCTCATGTGCTATCTCATGCCATAGCTCTTGTAACCACCAATTCTGGCTTGAAATTCTCCCCATATGAGATGTATGATATGCTGAGATGCATAACTAACTTGTTCATTGAGTTTCTTTGAGTTTTGCCTTTGAACCTTAAGATGCAAGCAACCAATTTCCAAAGCAGCCCCATGATCTAGGCCTCAAATCAAAATTGTGGCTGAACCATTGTTTTTAGAATGTCTTTTAGAGTCAAAATGACCTATTATATGACATGGCTTGAATGTGTAACTTGGGATTTCCAATTTCCAATTTCAACTTATTTAACTTATGCCTCCATTTTAGGCCATTTTTATCACTTTTTGATACAAGCCTTTTCAACATCTCATGACCTTCCCACTAGCCTTAAAACATCATTCTAAGCAAGTTTTATGTTGAAGATTTTTCCATTTGAAGCTTGGAAATAGGAGATATGGCCTTATGCTTGAAATGACCTATAAGATCCAAATGACCAAAATGCCCTTGACTTGTCAAAGCCATAACTTGAGTTCTACAAATCCTATCAAGGACTTCTAGTACTCTCTAGAAAGCTAAGAAGATGAGGAACAACATTCATGTTGGCCAAGAATTCATAGGAATCATCCTACTAGGGAAAAAGTTGGATGCAAGTTGGGTGACTTTCAAGGACCCAGATTCACATACCTCAGATGACCTGTAACTTGTCAAAGTCATAACTTGAGTTCTACAAATCCTATGAAGGACTTCTAGTACTAAAATTAAAGCTAGGAAGAAGCTCTACAACATTCATGTTATGGGGAATATGAGATGACAATCACATCTTGAGTTACACTGCCTTGAAGATAGGGATCAAACTAGGGGATTTTACACTGTCAAGCTTTAGAAACCCTAGCTTAAAACTTCTCAAACTCCTCAATCATGATGAGTTGGTCTAGGAATCATCCTTATAGCATCTCAATGCATAAATCCATGATCACATGGCTCTTGGATTAGGTCTCAACCCTCTCCAAATCATCAGTTGACCTAGGGCTGACCCAGTCAAACCCTAATTCCACCACTCATGGCTGAGTCTTCTGAATTCTTGTACAATGACCTCTCTAGGCTTCATGATGGCTTTTAAGACATCTCATAAGATTTCTCAAAGCTTCAAGTCCATCCTCATAGCCTCAGAATCATCTGAGGGGCTCCCACAACTCTCAAGTTATGAGACACACAACCTTGGTTTCAACCAATCTCTCTGAGGATCTCTTGAGTTCTCTGATAAAGATATCAACTTTTGAACACTTGAACAACCTTCTTGGCTAGCTTCAAAGTCTCATATAACTCTTGCTGGGTAATCATACCTCTTAATCTACTGCACCCATATCAATGAGAAGAAGATGATCATGCTAGTGAACACAAGCTTGGTAAATAAGTGTTGGTCAAATTTTGGGGTGCAACAAATGCCTGTTGCGATTTCCACTTTGGGGCACCAGGACATAGCATTGAGAACTGTCATGCTTTCAAGAACAAGGTTCAGGACCTGATTGACTCAAAAGCTATTGAATTCACGGCGAGCGGCGTAACTGTACCTGATGGTCCTATCTCAGCTGTTGCCAAGATGATGGATGTCCCTGAAGCTGCAGTAGGTCGAGAGTATATACTGCAATCCTTGACTTCTGAATCTCCGTGCCCACAGCTGTTGCCTGTTCCTGGGGAAGGTTTGAGAAAGAAATCGCCTGAACATAAGGAGTGCCTTAATCAGTACTATGGAAATCAAGAACCCCACTGGTTACAAATGCAGAGCTTGTCGTAGAAGGATACTAAGAGCTTCAGGGAGTATGCCCAGAGATGGTGAGAATCAGCAGCAAGTGTGCAACCTCCCATGGCGGAAAG
This sequence comes from Lathyrus sativus, assembly GCA_963859935.3. Lineage (NCBI taxonomy): Eukaryota > Viridiplantae > Streptophyta > Magnoliopsida > Fabales > Fabaceae > Lathyrus > Lathyrus sativus. Next base: position 349,030,307 of record OZ012740.1, on the reverse strand, counting down.
AGAGATGAATCACATGTTCATGGATACATTATCAGGATTATATTATGAGAAACTAGTAGGTTGCGTGGCTGGAAGTTTTTCAGAGCTGATAGCTGCGGGAGAGAGAGTCGAAAGAGATATCAAAATGGGAAAGATTCCAGTCGCCCTTGTTTCTTCAAAAGATGTAAAGAAGCCTTACGCTGGGAAGGAAAGAGAAACCAATGTTGTATTTGCTACAACTGTTGTTCAACAGTCAACCAGGTATCAACAACAACAACAACCTCAGCAGCAGCAGAGGCAACAAAATTCCAATCAGCGAAGAGTTCAGAATCAGAGGCCGAAAAGGGTATTTGATGTACCTCCAGTGACATATGCTGAACTTCTTCAGACTTTGCTACGATTACAATTGGTTGAGAAGAGGACGTTGGCCCCGCCGACGGGTACCCCTCCGTTTGGTTATGACGTCAATGAGCATTGTGAATTCCACTCCGGCGCGCCCGGTCATAACATTGAAAATTGCCAGGCTTTCAAGCACAAGGTGCAAGATTTACTTGATAGCACTGCTATAAACTTTGGGCGCGAGGGACCCAACATTGTGCAACAACCAATGCCAAACCACGGACAAGCTGGAGTCTGATTCACGAAGAGGGGTTCTATAGTTTGGTTGGGCCGCTGAAAGCAGATCAGGACAACATCAGGCTGCCTCTAACAATTGATTCTGAAGATGGCTGATTCGCCAACAAGTCAAAATACAAAAAGCCCAGTTCCGAGAAGCTGGCAATTTTCATTTCATCTTGTTATTTCTTTATATTTGTAGTTTCTTTCCTGTTTGAATTGCAATCTTGTTTGTAAAATTTGTTGTTTTCATTCAATTGATGATAATGAAATGAGTATGCATGTTTTGATTAAATCCATTCGTGTTCACTAATTGCTTTTTACAAAAATCCAACGCTTGGTTAAGCGGAATCTGGGGAGGATGACGAAAATGAACGACATGCAAGCTTCCGATATTGTATGCTTTTGAAATAAAACCTGCTGATGATGTACGAGCATTGTTTCAAATCCCTAAACACCGGTGATATAAGGAATATAATCCATTGTCAACCCCTTTGAGCCTAGTAGCAGGAGTTCTTTTTGAAGACGAAAAACCTTCAATCTTAACCTGGGGCAGGGTAGGTGTTAGCTAATTTGACCGAGCGTCCAAATTACAAAAGGAGTGTCTGTTCGAGGAACAATCACACCTGTATAGGTCGTGCCTAAAAAATAAAAATAAAACCACAATGGTTAAACGTCAGGAGTGAAACAGTCACATTATTCCCCAAAGAGTCAGACAACCAGTGTCACACAACTTGTTCAAAAAAAAAGGAAGGAAAAAGAATCAAAAGCCCGCTAAGTCAAAACAAATGACTTAGGCAAAAATTAGGGCATCCCGCTGGGCTTAAAAATCAAAAGAAACTCAAAAGAGTCAATCCAGGCAAAAATTAGGGAAAGCGAAAAACTGAAAAATTAAAAGGATTACAAAAGAAAAATCCTCAAACGAAATACGAGTCGTGTGACCCCAAATGTCAAAGATGGAGAGTGAGTGGCTGTCACTCCAAAAACTCATAGTTTCTCGAACTATCACTCCTATCTTTCAACCTTTAAGAGGTAAACTCTAAGGTCGAATTAGCCGAACGTAGGATTCGAGAACATCAAGGAGAATGGGTGGGTTAAAATAAACATTGAGCCTTTATCCTTTCCTTTCAAAACCGTGAACCTGACCACGTTACAACCTTCAAAAGTCCTAATTGGGTTCACTCCAAAAACTCATAGTTTCTCGAACTATCACTCCTATCTTTCAACCTTTAAGAGGTAAACGCTAAGGTCGAATTAGCCGAACGTAGGATTCAAGAACATCAAGGAGAATGGGTTTGTTTCGAAGGCATACTTGGGTAAAGATCGCGTCGAAACTGACTCCTAAAAGGGTTCTTCTTACCATGTTGGTACTAAAGGTGAGAAAATACTTAGAAGGGGGGTTGAATAAGTATGAAGATAAAACTTATAAGTAAAAACACAAGTATTTTTATCCTGGTTCGTTGAACTCAACTACTCCAGTCCACCCTACCTAGAGTGATTTGCCTTTCTCAAACAAGGACTTAATCCACTATTTAATCAACTGATTACAATAGTAAGCACTAAGAACAACTATTCAAAGTCTTCTCAAGAACTTCTGATCCCAACTGGATCTTCTTAAGGAACTATTACAATAAAATGTAAGATCAATACAAGTGTATGAATGCTTCTAACAAGCTTTATCACAACAGTGATATTTCACTTAATGTTAAGAACAAAAGAATAAACTCAGCAATAAGAATATTTTATGAGAGCTTGTAAGAGTTTCTTTTTAAGATTCGTTGGTAGTTGATCACTTTGAAGAAGATGATAAAGACATGCTTTTATATGCACAGTAGTCCACAAAGTCTTGACATTGGAGGCTGTGTACTGAAAAGGCCTGAACCTTTTTGTCTTTACATCACATGACTTTTCCTGGAAGTAGAATGCACAGAGAAATTCTTTTGGTCTGTGTTCTAGTGTCAAGCATGAAAGAGGAAAGAGTCGTTGAGCTAAATCAAAAGATATTACTTGAATTCTTCTTCAACAAGTATTTCTTTTCAGCAAAGTTGATCATCAGATTTTGCATGATCAGAGTCTTGGATACCCATCAGATTTTGCTGAATCAGAGTAAGACAGCAAGTGTGCTTTAGCGTGTAGTTCTCTCAGAGCATAGTTTTATGAATCAGATCCTCAGTACATGCAGCGTGTAGTACTCTCAGAGTCTTCTGAAAAACTGTGCTTCTTAACTCTCATACAAAGTTCTTCAATGCTTCAGAGTCTTTAGATCTTATTATAATCTTCTACTTCAGATCCTTCTGTAGCTTCTGCTTCAGATTCTTTTGTAGCTTCTGCTTCAGATCCTTCTGTAGCTTCTGGTTCAGATCTTTCTGTAGACAGCGCTCAGATTCTTCTATAAGATGATTTTGACTCTTCAGATCCTTCCATAGTTCTATGTTCAGATTAATTTGCTCTTGGATTTATATATACTTTAATTATCTGCAACAAATATTCATGAACCAATTTTAGAGTATATAATTCTTTAATACAAAATTTCATAAGAGTTATCATCAAAACATAGAGATATTACTAAGAAACAATATGTGTTCTTACAATCTCCCCCTTTTTGATGATGACAAAACATGAGAAATTTTGTTCAATAATAAAAAATAATAATTATAACTCCCCCTGAGATTAAGAATCTCCCCCTGGAATGAATACTCTAAGGAAAAGAATACTTCCCTTTTTGCTTGAGTGTATTTCAGAATCAGAGTCTGATGACTTCTTTCAAATGCAGAGTCTGGTTAATCAGAGTCTGATGACTTCTTTCAAACACAGAGTCTGGTTTTGCGTTTAGACTCAGAGTACAATTTGCTTCAAGAATCAGAGTCTGGTTGGGTAATTCTAAGGATAACTTCAATGAATTTATTTTGTCAGATGAAACAATAGAATCTGAAAGACTTAAATTCACAGCTAGTTAATAATATGTCTGAATTTTGTTTTAGTATTTGCTTATGGATTGAACAATCAGATTCTTTTTCTGCCCCTTTTTGTCATAATCAAAAAGATGTGTAAAGACAGAAAAGATAATAGAAGAAAAACACAGCAAACAATTTCATTCATTTAGATGGTTCACATAACAGATGATAACAAACAAACAAGAGAAATCAGATTCAAAACAGCAGTGCAAAAACATGAAAAGAAACTAGGTTTGACGAGATGCAATAAGGGTCAGAAGATCTGTGATCTTTGAAGTAGACTCTTCTTGCTTGGCCATCCAAGTCTTAATCTCTTCAGTGATTTGTTCTTGTTTGATCATCCAGGACTTGATTTCCTTAACCTCTTTTACAAGTTCTAAATTGTCAGCCTTTACTTCAGGTGCAGATGCATCAATGTCCATATCAGATGCAACATCTTCAGATGGAGAGTCTTCAGCAGTAACAGCTTCCAGAAGCAGCACTGGTGGTTTAGGAATGCTCATCAGATTTTGTCTTACCAACTCAGCAAACTTTGCCTTAGCATCTTCAGCACAGACTGTCTTGAGATGAGAGGCCACCATGTTGATCTTAGAGATAAATTTATCCCAAGCAGCTTCAGACTTAGCAGGATCTATACTGAACAAACACTCTTCTTGCACACGTGCAATCCCCATACGAACTTCCTTTTTGAAATTATCAAACAGTTTATCAACATCTGATCTAGGGTTGGTGTAAAGAAATTCCTCAGGGGTCACTTTCTCAGTAGATTCAGAGTTTGGCTGAGGTTGTTCACAAGTGATATTAGGAGGTGTTTGATCAGATGGTGGTTGGTCAGATGGTTAAAATGCAGATGGTTGAGGTTCAGACTGTTGAGGTTCAGATGGTTGTGGTATTGTGAGTTGAGGTGTAGGAGTTGGTGAAATTTCAGCTTCAGAGGATGAATTTTGAAAATCTGAGAGGTTGAAATTTGAACGAAGTGCAAGTCTATGATTTATTTGTTCAGGTGCTGAAAGATTAGAAAATGCAGGTTTGAGTGGTCAGGAATGTGTAAACAAGTGGGTGATGGAACTTCTGATTCAAAATCAGATGATTCAGTGGAGTGGCATGAGGTGGATGACAAGACAACCATGGTTGCAAGTGGTTCCAGATCAAGAATGTCCTCTGATGGTTCTGGAACAGGTAATGGTTGTTCTATTATTAAGGGATGTTCAGATGGTGTTGGTTGGGGAGGGTCAGATGAGATGGGTTGAGATTGATGTTCTGGTGATTGTTGTTGTTGTTCTGGTGGTGTTTGTTGTTGTTGTTGTTGTTGAGGTTCTGGTTGGATTTTTGTTTGAGGTGGTTCAGATGGAGTTTGTACAGAAGATGGTTGAGAAAGTGTAGTTTGAGATGGAGGGGGTTCAGATGCATGGATTCCAGATGATGGTGGTACAGATGAATGTGATCTAGAGGGTGATGGAGGAGGTGAAGGTAATGGAGAGTGAATGGTTGGAGTTGGATCAGATGTTAATACCTGCTTGATAGTTTCTCTTATGTCTTCTAGACTAGCTTCTGAAGGAGTGGGTTTCACTTTCTTTACCTTCTGAGGCTTAGCAGCAGCTTCAGAGGTTTTTCTCTTTGGCAGAGCCTCAGATCCTTCTTTGAGCGTCTTTCTCTAACAGGACTGGGCAGAACTTCTCCTTCCTTCTGTACTATGTTCACAGGCAGAAGAATACCTTCTTTTAAACACTCAGCAATGAATGTCAGAATGATGTGCCTAGGCTCATCAGCAGTGAACATTGGAAAATCTTCAACATGAATCCTTCTGTTGCTTACATCCTTAGTAGCAATTTTCTTGGGTTTGCTGGAAAGCTCTGTGATGACCTTAATCCTCTTCAGAGTATTGCCATTTATGACAGAACCTATGACATAAGACAAATCCTCTGTCAAACCAGTGTCATACAGATATTTCACAAGACCATTCTCTGTTAGAATGTCTGATATCAGCCTACCCATAGGAATCCAATTCCTAACTTTTCCAGCTTTGACTCTTACATCTTCTCTTGTTTCCTTTACATGATTCAGAAGGTGACTGAACAGAAGATAAGGCAAGTCCACCTTCTTTCCCTTGCTCATACAGAACATAAAATATAGTTGTTCAGCACTAACATAATCTGGGGAATTTGATGATTTTCTGTGAAAAATGGAACTCGTGAAAATCTTGGCCCAAATCCTGTAGACTGGCTTTAGTTCCCTCACTTTGCTAGTTGGTGCCCCAGAAATAGTCACTTTGTGAAACACATCAGCAAGATCCACACGAGCAGATTGTAGACTGGTTTCACCATCAGTTTCAGAGTAACCAATTAGTTGTCTGATCAACTTCTCAGTAATCACAATCTCCTTTCCAAGGACAGAAGAATGGATGAACTTAGGGCACACCTGAGCATGTATCCAGAATTCTTTCACCAAGGTTGGATAAACAGGACCCATAAGCCTGTCAAAATACTTTGTCCAACTCTGAGTTTGGATGGTTGAAGAAAGATTAAACCCTTTTTCTTCAATGGACTCAATATCTATGAAGCATTCACTCAGAACTTCCAGTTCTATGGTTGGAGTGAGAAGAGTTCTTACAGGTTCTTTGTAAGCTTTAGCATTAGTAACAGACCCAGCAATGGTTGATTGCATCTGAGCAGATGTTGATGAAGAAGATGCCATTGATGTTTTTGAGAGAGAGGTTTTAGGTTTAGGGTTTAGATGGAGAGCAAAGAGACGACAGAAATGCATAAAAGGTTCGTGAAGTGAAAAGTGTGAAATGGTGTGATTTGTGATATTTATAGATAAAAACAGATACACAAACAGTCACATAGGCACACTTCACATAGCATTTAATGAAAAAGTAAAAACATCATTGCATAGAAATTATGATTCTGACAGATGGGGGGAAAATCAAGAAAATTCATATTTTCAAAGCAGTACTTCAAACGTTAATTCAGTAAAGTGCACTCTACCTTTTCAGTTCTGAGCTACACGTGTTTGATTGCTTGTGCCTCTGAAATCTTTTGAGAAATGAAACGTTAGACAACGTTCAGATCCTCTGAGCATTGTTAGTTCAGATTTACACAAGTAAAATAATTTAAGAAAATGAATAAATTAACATATGAAATACTTCAGAGCATTAAACATTTTGCATCTGAGAAGTTTGCCTCTGATAAATATTATTCTGGACAAAAATCCATACCAATATTTTTCAGAATAAACTTGAACCTATCTTCAGCAAGGGGTTTTGTAAAAATATCAGCCCATTGATGATCTGTATCAACAAAAGCTAGGTTTATAATACCCTTCTGAACATAGTCTCTGATGAAATGATGTTTAATTTATATATGTTTTGCCTTAGAGTGTAAAATTGGATTTTTAGACAGACATATAGCATAAGTATTATCACAGAAGATAGATACATTACTCTCAAAGATCTGATAGTCCTCTAATTGACTCTTCATCCAGAGCATCTGAGTGCTACATTCAGCAGCAGCAATGTATTCTGCCTCTGTTGTAGAAAGTGCAATTGTGGGTTGCTTCTTGCTGTACCATGAGATCAGATGACTTCCAAGGAACTGATAGCTTCCAGAAGTACTTTTACATTCTACTCTGTCTCCAGCATAGTCAGCATCACAAAATCCAACTAATGTATATTTATCAGATCTTCTGTAACACAGACCCACGTTAGTAGTACCTTTTAGATACCTTAGAATCCTCTTAACAGCAGTTAAGTGAGATTCTCTAGGATCTGATTGGAATCTTGCACATAAACATACACTGAACAGAATGTCAGGTCTAGAAGCAGTTAAGTAGAGAATAGATCCTATCATACCTCTGTAGAGTTTCTGATCTACTTTCTTACTTACCTCTTCCTTGCCTAGTGTACTAGTTGGATGCATGAGAGTCTTTGCCATCTTACTATCAGTCATGTTAAATTTCTTCAGAAGTTCTTTAACATATTTGGTCTGATGAATGTAAGTGCACTCTGGAGTTTGGTTGACTTGAATTCCCAGAAAGAATTCCAATTCTCCCATCATGCTCATTTCAAATTCTGCCTGCATACATTGAGCAAACTCCTTTCCCAGCATAGTATTGGTAGATCCAAATATAATATCATCCACATATATTTGACATATTAGAAGATCTTTCTTAAATGTTTTACAAAAGAGTGTTGTGTCCACTTTTCCTCTGATGAAATTTTTCTCCAGAAGAAAATTGCTTAACCTCTCATACCAAGCTCTAGGAGCTTGTTTTAAACCATACAAAGATTTCTTTAGTTTGAAAACATGTTCTGGAAATTTTCACTCTCAAAACCAGGAGGCTGGTGAACATAAACTTATTCTTCTATAATACCATTTAGAAAGGCACTTTTAACATCCATATGATATAGAGTGATGTTGTATTGTGCAGCAAATGAAATAAGAAGACGTATAGATTCTAACATTGCCACTGGAGCATAAGTTTTAGTGTAATCAATACCTTCTTATTGACTGTACCCTTGAGCAACAAGCCTTGCCTTATTTCTTTCAACTTCTCCTTCCTCATTAAGCTTATTTCTGAAGACCCACTTAGTTCCAATTATGTTGAATCCTTTTGGTCTTGGAACTAAGTCCCACACATCATTTCTAGTGAACTAATTTAGCTCTTCTTGAATGGAAATAATCCAGTCATTGTCTTGCAGAGCTTCATCCACAGTGGTTGGTTCAATTACTGACACCAATCCAAATAATAATGCTTCAGAGGATCTGAGGAAGGATCTTGTTCTGATAGGGTCATCCTTCTTTCCAATGATCACATTCTCTAGATGAGAAGCTTTGATTCTGGAAGATGATCCTCTAACAGTTGATTCTTCAAAAATGTTTAAGTTGTTCATCTGAGAACTCAAAGGAATTGCATCTGGCGTTGCTTCTGGTTCCTTCACTTGAGCTTTGTCTGCCTCTGAGCCTTCAGAGTCTGTGAAGACTACTTCTCTATCTGCAGAACTTTCAAACTGCTTTGGCTTTTTAATGCCAAACTTATCATCAAATTTAACATGAATAGATTCTTCCACAATCTGTGTTTCAGTATTGTATACTCTGTAGCCTTTAGAGCGTTCAGAATACCCAAGCATGAAACACTTATGTGCTTTAGAATCAAACTTGTTCAGATTTTCTTTAGTATTCAACATATAGCAAATGCATCCAAAAGGATGAAAATAAGCAATGTTGGGCTTTCTGTTCCTCCACAATTCATAGGGAGTCTTTTCCAGAAGAGGTCTTACAGACACTCTGTTCTGAATGTAACATGTTGTGTTGATTGCTTCTGCCCAAAAGTGCTTTGCCAGATTAGTCTCATTGGTCATGGTTCTGGCCATTTCTTGCAGAGTTCTATTTTTCCTCTCTACAACTCCATTCTGTTGTGGAGTTCTAGGACAGGAAAAATCATGAGCAATGCCATTTTCATTAAAATATTTTTCAAAGTATTTGTTTTCAAATTCACCACCATGATCACTTCTGACTTTTATAATTTTGAAATCTTTTTCATTCTGGACTTGTTTGCAGAAGTCAAACAACACAGAATGTGACTCATCCTTGTGTTTTAAGAACTTTACCCATGTCCATCTACTATAGTCATCAACAATGACTAATCCATACTTCTTGCCTCTGATGGATGCAGTTTTCACTGGTCCAAACAGATCAATATGAAGTAATACTAATGGTCTGGAAGTAGAAACAACATTTTTTTGATTTAAAAGATGATTTTGAAAACTTCCCTTTTTGACATGCTTCACAAAGAGCATCTGAGGTAAACTTCAACTTAGGAAGTCCTCTGACAAGATTAAGTCTATTAATATGAGATATACGTCTCATATTAATATGCCCTAATCTTCTGTGCCAGACCCATTGCTCCTCATTAACAAACAAGAGGCATTTAACATTCTGAACCTTAAGTTCTGAAAGATTTATTTTATAAATGTTGTTTTTCCTCTTTCCACTAAATAGGATTGAGCCATCCTTTTGACTAATAGCTTTACAACATTTTTGATTAAAGATTATGTCATAACCATTGTCACTTAATTGACTTATGGACAATAGATTATGCTTTAGTCCTTCTACAAGTAAAACATTAGTGATAGAGGGAAGGTTACCATTTTCAATAGTGCCAGATCCAATGATCTTGCCCTTCTGATTCCCTCCAAATTTCACGTCACCTCCAGATCTAAGCTCCAGACTTTGGAACATAGACCTTTCTCCCGTCATATGTCGCGAGCATCCAGAGTCCAGGTACCATGACTGGCGTCCTGATCTTGCTGCTAAGAACATCTGCAACAGGAATTATTTTACTCTTAGGTACCCAGATCTTCTTGGGTCCTTTTGGGTTAGTTGTTCTGAAGGTTCGTCTAAACTTCTGTTTTTCAACATATGGTTTATTCTGACTAGCCTTAGATTTGAACACATGAATGTTCTTTTCAGAACGAGTATGTTCAATATCATTTAAGGGACCAAATTTATAATTGGAATATAAAGGAGTCTTCTTGATGATAATTTTATCAACAAATTTTGGATTTAAATCAGATGAAGATTTATATCCAATTCCTTTTCTGTTATTTCTGCTAACTCCATAGATCATAGAAGCCATTTTGCTTCTGTCTATGCTTTTAGCAAGAAACTTCTGAAAGCTGTAGTCATACTTTTCCAAAATATTTTTGCATTCAGACTCAGTTTCAGAATCAGAGTTTTGTTGAGCTAATTCAAAATCATTTTTCATTTTTAAGTTCTTTTCATTTAGCTCAGCCACTTCTGATTTGAGAATATTATTCTCAGATACAAGATTGCTTTGACGCTCCTTGTATTTGAGCTTAATATTGTTGTAGCTCTTCAGAACCTCTGATAACACTTTGATAAGTTCATATTTAGTGAGTTTAGCCATTACCTCTTCAACGTCAGAGTCAGATTCAGAGTCAGATTCAGAACCTGAAATTCCTTCCTCCTGATCTTCTATGTCTGCCATCAATGCTACATTGGCACATTCTTCTTCTGTCTCAGATTTAGATTCAGATGTATCTGAATCATCCCAGGTTGCCATTAGAACCTTCTTCTTCTTATCAAATTTTCTTTTAGGCTTTTCTTTCAGAAGCTTTGGACAATCATTTTTGTAATGCCCAGGTTCTTTACATTCGTAGCAAACAACCTCCTTTTTGCCAGATCTTCTGTGTCCAGAAGATTCCTTTCTTTGGTCAGGCTTCTTGAAGTTTCTAAACTTCTTTCCTTTATGCTTCCAGAGTTTGTTTATTCTTCTGGACAACATGGATAATTCATCTTCATCTTCAGATGAGGATTCTTCAGAGCTTTCCTCTATTACCTGCAACGCTTTAGCAAATTTATTAGATTTTAAGGCAATTGACTTACCTTTCTTCTGAGGCTCATCTTCCTCAAGTTCAATTTCATGACTCCTTAATGAGCTGATTAGTTCTTCCAAGGAAATCTGGTTCAGATCTTTAGCCATTTTCAGCGCAGTCACCATAGGTCTCCATCTGGTAGGTAAGCTTCTGATGATCTTCTTCACGTGATCAGTAGTAGAGTAACCTTTATCCAGAACCTTTAGTCCAGCTGTAAGTATTTGAAATATGGAGAACATGGCTTCAACAGATTCAACTTCTTCCATCTTGAAAACTTCATACTTCTGAATTAGAGCCAGAGCCTTTGTTTCATTGACTTGAGAGTTTCCCTCATGGGTCATTTTTAAGGACTCAAACATGTCAAATGTAGTTTCTCTATTTGTGATCTTTTCATACTCAGTGTGAGATATTGCATTTAACAATATTGTTCTAGCCTTGTGGTGATTTCTAAATTCCTTCTTTTGGTCTTCTGTCATAGATTTTCTATCTACTTTCTTGCCATTCCCATCAATGGGATGAACATATCCATCTATGACCAAATCCCACAAATCAACATCATAACCAAGGAAAAAAGTTTCAATCCTGTCTTTCCAATAATCAAATTTCTCCCCATCAAACATAGGGGGTTTAGTACTGATTCTGTCTCTTTCTTCATACTTGTTAGATGTTGAAACATCAGCCATTATAAACAACCAAATATAAATATCAAAGTTTTTCTCACTGGATCTTTTTTGTCACTGTGAAGTGGTAGCACACACAGAACCGAAGCTCTGATGCCAACTGAAGGTGAGAAAATACTTAGAAGGGGGGGGGGGTTGAATAAGTATGAAGATAAAACTTATAAGTAAAAACACAAGTATTTTTATCCTGGTTCGTTGAACTCAACTACTCCAGTCCACCCTACCTAGAGTGATTTGCCTTTCTCAAACAAGGACTTAATCCACTATTTAATCAACTGATTACAATAGTAAGCACTAAGAACAACTATTCAAAGTCTTCTCAAGAACTTCTGATCCCAACTGGATCTTCTTAAGGAACTATTACAATAAAATGTAAGATCAATACAAGTGTATGAATGCTTCTAACAAGCTTTATCACAACAGTGATATTTCACTTAATGTTAAGAACAAAAGAATAAACTCAGCAATAAGAATATTTTATGAGAGCTTGTAAGAGTTTCTTTTTAAGATTCGTTGGTAGTTGATCACTTTGAAGAAGATGATAAAGACATGCTTTTATATGCACAGTAGTCCACAAAGTCTTGACATTGGAGGCTGTGTACTGAAAAGGCCTGAACCTTTTTGTCTTTACATCACATGACTTTTCCTGGAAGTAGAATGCACATAGAAATGCTTTTGGTCTGTGTTATAGTGTCAAGCATGAAAGAGGAAAGAGTCGTTGAGCTAAATCAAAAGATATTACTTGAATTCTTCTTCAACAAGTATTTCTTTTCAGCAAAGTTAATCATCAGATTTTGCATGATCAGAGTCTTGGATACCCATCAGATTTTTCTGAATCAGATTAAGACAGCAAATGTGCTTTAGCGTGTAGTTCTCTCAGAGTAGAGTTTTATGAATCAGATCCTCAGTACATGCAGCGTGTAGTACTCTCAGAGTCTTCTGAAAAACTGTGCTTCTTAACTCTCATACAAAGTTCTTCAATGCTTCAGAGTCTTTAGATCTTATTATAATCTTCTGCTTCAGATGCTTCTGTAGCTTCTACTTCAGATTCTTCTGTAGCTTCTGCTTTAGATTCTTCTGTAGCTTCTGCTTCAGATCCTTCTGTAGCTTCTGCTTCAGATCCTTCTGTAGACAGCGCTCAGATTCTTCTATAAGATGATTTTGACTCTTTAGATCCTTCCATAGTTCTATGTTCATATTAATTTGCTCTTGGATGTATATATACTTTAATTATCTGCAACAAATATTCATAAATCAATTTTAGAGTATATAATTCTTTAATACAAAATTTCATAAGAGTTATCATCAAAACATAGAGATATTACTAAGAAACAATCTGTGTTCTTATAGGTACTGATGTTGATATCTTGATAAATGATTTGTGCATTATATGCCATAAACTGTTTTTCTTTCTTCCAGTGAACAGATTGGATATCAAAACTGCCATATGCATTGCATTAATATATCTTTTATGTAGCACAACTTGTTTTACTTGCAAGTAAGCGCTTGACAGCAGGAAAGTTTCCTACAGTGGAAAGTCTGATCATGATAGAATGCAGAACGCCCAAATGCTCCGTAAGCCAGGGCAAGCTATATCAAGTGATCCCTAGTGAGGTCAGCCATCCAAAGTCAGTTATTCTGTGGCAATCAGGTCGAGATTCGATAAATCTCTTGAAGCCAGAGGTACTGCTCCGAAACAGCCAATCAGGGCCAAAGTCGTTGCAGACAGGGGCAGGCCACTCTAAGAAAAGCGCAGAAGTTGTTTCTTGCCCGAGGGGCATTTGTTATGAAGCATCTCTCCGAGGTTCAGAGTGCTAGGGTAGTTCATATCAGACCACCAGGGTACAGATTTTCAGATTTCCATTCAAGGAATATCCCCACAGAGATCCCATAGACTAGGGCAAAATCAGAAGCGAAGGAATTGTTCCTATCAGTGTCATCAGAGCTACTCAGAGCTGTTCAAGCAGGTTCAGATAACCTCGCAAGTTTAAGACGAATGTCAGGAAGTCATGTTACTATCCTTTGACCCCTTAACCAGAAATCGTGAATTCAGATGGGATGTTTTCCAGTGGCAGTTGTACATGACCCATCACGGATAGCCTAAAGCCCAATCCTTATTGGCAATTTTCAAGAAGCCTAATTCATATTAGCGCGCCATTCCTAAAGCCCAATTCATATTGGCAATCATTGTGAGGCCCAATCCGTGTTGGTACATCATTTCAAAATCCAATCTTCATTGGTACGCAGGAAGACTCTGTTTTTTTCCACAGCAAAGTCCAGTTTTCATTGGCACGTGTAAACTATCCCCGACAGAGAAGTCCAATCATACTTGGTACGTTCTGTCATTCCCCAGCGGAGTCGGCGTACCTTTCCAGCATGCATTTTGCTGGAACAATTCTGTGATACCCGGTTATCCTTAGTGGAGCTAGCTTTGTTTTCAGCATTTATTTTGCTGAAGCGGTTCTGTACCCAGTTTTTCTCCAGCAGCCTGAGCCTGCATTTGCATCTTTCATATATCATCATATTTGCATCATATTTTCATTTCATCCTCAAATGCATAACATTTACATCCTATATGGAGCATTACGCCATAGAAAAATTCAAACATACGCATATGCATACGAAGCATAAGCCAGTTTTTCTATCAGCCTTACGCGGCAACGTGAATCACTCTGCAATCAGTTCAGGGGCATTTATCCAGCAGCTTGTTCAGACAGTTTGTTGGTTTATTTGTATTTCAGATTATACAACGGTTATGCTTTGATCATCAGTCATCTGATATCGACAGACTCTTCTTCCCGTCAATTCATATTGACGATGTGTTTCTTCAGCAGGTGTTTTCTCCGTCTATCTTTAGACGTCGTGAGTTTGAGTATGGATTTCTCCGTCTACCTTTAGACGTCATGAGTTCGAGTATGATTTTCTCCGTCTATCTTTAGACGTCGTGATTTTAGGTATGGTCTTTCTCCGTCTATCTTTAGACGTCATGAGTTCGAGTATGATTTTCTCCGTCTATCATTAAACATTGTGAGTTTGAGCATAGTTTTTCTCCGTCTATTATTAGACGTCGTGAGTTTCAGCATGGTTTTCTCCATCTATCTTTAGTCATGAGTTCGAGTATGGATTTCTCCGTCTATCATTAGACATTGTGAGTTCGAGTATGGATTTCTTCGTCTATCATTAGACGTTGTGAGTTTGAGCATGGTCTTCTCTGTCTATCATTAGACGTCGTGAGTTTCAACATGGTTTTCTCCGTCTATCATTAGACGTCATGAGTTCGAGTATGGTTTTCTTTCCGTCTATCTTTAGACGACGTAAAGTTTCAGGTGATTTTTCAGCGGGTTTCTTACTGTCAGTTCATATTGATGATGTGTCTCCCCAGCGAGTTTTCTCCGTCTATCATTAGACGTCATGAGTTTTGGGTATGGTGTTTTCTCGGTCTATCTTTAGACGTCGAGAGGTTTCAAGGTGATCTTTCAGATATTGGCTTTCTTTCTGTTTATCGGATGAGATGACATTTCAAGAGGGGTTTTTCTGACCGTCGATTCTTATTGACGTCGAGGCTCTTTGAAGAATGTTTGGTTTTCCTAGTTGTTGATCCTTATCAACGACATGGCTCTTTGAAAGTGGTTTTTCTTCCTGTCGGTTCTTACTGATGATATGGTCCCTTTGAGGATATTGTTTTTTCCATCAATTCCTGTAGACGAAATGATTCTGAAATTTGATGGGTGGTGTTGAAGTTCATATATGGGTTTCCTTCCGCTAGTTCTCACTGTCGATGTGGTTCTTCAGACAAGTGTTTCTTCTTGTCTATATTTAGACAACGTGATAAGATCAAGTGCATGTTGATCTGGCCTTCGGGATGATTTTCTCCGTCTATCTTTAGATGTCGTGAGTATTAGATTTTGTTTCCTTCGGGATGGTGTCTTTCCGTCTATCATTGAACGATGTGATTGTATTTCTCTTCCTATCTATCATTAAACGATGTGAGAGGATCAAGTGCATATTGATCCAACCTTCGGGTTTGTTTTCTGTGGCATCACGCAGGTAGTTGGTGTTAAAGTCAGGTTCTTTATTAGATGATTGATCAGTTTATTGCCATGATGACTGGATTTAGTTTTCTGGATTTTCTTCCCCAAGCAGTTTTCGCAGTTTATTTCTGCGGTTGGCAAATTTCCGGGTTCTTTGGTATTCAACCGTCTTCTACCTTGATTTTTTGAAAGCCGTTCGCTCTTCACCCACTCAGGTCTAAGTCGCTTGAATAGGGGCAGCTGTTGCACCCCAAAATTTGCCCAACCTTTTTCTTTAACTGGTTTATGTTTCCTTGCATTTAGCATTGCATTGTTCTAACATTTACATAGCATAGCATGGCTCATTTAGCAGGGGATCAAGTGTGGATTATATCATGAGAAGCCTAGCCAGAGGTTTTATTCAAGTTTGAGGAGTTACCAAGGTCATCAATCAGTGGGTTATGCTCTTGAGAAGTTCAGTTGCTTGTATAGGGTTCATCTCCTAACTGGGGGGGGGGGGGGGGGGGGTCAATTGAAGATCATCGGTGGGTTGTGAAGCCTTGGTCATGGATATTATATGTGGATAGAGCTCATGGAGTTCCTAGAGGATCAAGACAGAGCTCAACCCAAATGTTTGTAGCAAGTACAAGAACCATAGTGGAAGTTGGTGTCACTAGGGTTTCATCTGGTTAATCCTAGGTCAAATAGAGAAATTGAAGAGGATCAAAGCCTACTTCTAGGTCCTTGAGATGATGAAATGATATGTTGAGGCATATGAGAGGTTTTTTCAAGATCAGGTTGAGAAGAATCAAGAGTGGTTGAAGTTGCTAAGTCAGGGTTCCTAGGGTAAAATCCCATATTTAGTGCCAAACTTCCAAGGCATGTAAGTCAAGATACAAGCCTCATATGACTTTGGGCCAAGCATGAAGGTTGTAAAGGATGTTCATACCTTTAATTTGAGTACTAGAAGTCATCCATATGATTTATAGAACTCAAGTTACAAGCCAGACAAGTTACAGGTCGTCAGATGAATCTGAAATTTGTCTGTGAAAATCATCTGACTTCCAATCCATTTTTGACCTAGAAGGAAGTTTCACCTGACAATTTGATAGACATGAAAGATGTTCCTCATAATCTTAGCTTTTCATAAAATTATAAAAGTCCCCATTCCGATTAGTGGAGCTCAAGTTATAGGCTATACAAGGCAGGGGTATTTTGGAAAAGTAGGATTACAAGCCATTTTCAATCATAGGTCAAAATCTCCCACTTGCACACTTCAAATGAAGTTTTGTTCAACATGGAACTTGTTCAAAATACGTTTTTTAGGTCAACCAAGAGCTCATGGTGAATTGATTTGGTCCATAGTAAGAGTTGACTTGAAGTGGTTTGAAAGAAGAGAAATTAAAGGCATTATTTGGTGGGAAATTCAAATAAATTGTTATGTGCACAAAATATGCCAAATGACCACTCAATTTGATCAGAAATGATGATTTAGAAACATTGACAATTTTAGAATTTTAAATTGACTCATAATTCATGGTGTTTTGACATGTTTCTTCACTAATAAGCAACATCACAAGAAATCATTCACAAAGCCAATTTGGAAGCTCTAGCTGATCTGAACCTCTTCAAGGACTGTTATGCAAACTAACCAAAGCTTCTCATGCAAGGAATGGAGCAAAATTTGAGCTTGCCATGTTCAAACTTTTTGGAGAAATTTTGGATTTGGACTTTCTGTTATGGGCTTTGTTTGGGCCTCTAGAAGGTTCTAATCAGTTCTATAAATGATTAGAAAATCATTTGGGCAAGGGTGGGTGATTCATTGGTGCTGAATTCAGAGATTGCAACTCAAATTGTCAAGCTTCAACTCAATTTTGAGTTCTCATTTCAAGGCAATTTCAGATTAAATTGAAGATTGGATCATCTTTCTTGCACTTCATTGAAGGAATATGGAGATTTTGGAAGCAAGAAACGTGTTCTAACTACCTCTGTTCGAAGCTCCGACGCCGGTATGTAAATCTCAACTTTCCTATAGTTTTAGGATGAGTTAGGTCAGAATAATCATGCGGTTAGGATCGGGAAGATGTGTAGATGAAATTAGGATCAATAAATTGGGATTTAGAGACATTTTTAGGTTGGACATGTTTTCTTGATGATGATATATCTCTCTGTACGTGGAGTTTCGATGGAATCTAAGAGCATATGTGTAATCCTTGCAATTTTTCCTTCAAGTTTGACTAAAATTTCGTGCGAAAAGATCAAAAATTGGTGGAGTTATGTTGCTTGAAAGTCGCCGAAAAAGCTCTGTTTCCGGTCAGCTACAGTACCGCACGGGTACTATTCATGATTTGGTAAATTTGGATTTGGAGAAGAAAGCTCCAACGCCGTCGGATTAGCATGGAAAAGGTAGACCGAGTCTCACGATCGGAAGGCTGATAGCGCGCCACATGTCCGTCCGTCTCAATGCACAACCGTTTTGCCTTGGACCCTTACTATTCACACCCCTGGCCCAATTCACTTAATATTGTTGTTATTTCATTTCTTTTTCTTTTTTTTTCTGTTTTACTAACTGTTTGGTTTAATTGCTTTAAAAATAGTAAAACTCATTAGAAAATTATGAGAGTTTTTTTCCATGGTTCTTGAATACCTTAAGAAATTTTAGGAGCTGAGTTTACATTTTTAGAATTTAATCTGATTTAGTTATAATTTTTCTTTTATGCTAATGTCCATTGTTGTGCATAACTGATACCTCTGTTTGTTGATTTTTGTTCTCGCAATTTCTTTGGAATTTTGTTTTGAGATTTTGATGGCTGCTAGGTTAGAGATGTATGCTCCCATAGGAATTTTCTCACATTTTTTAGAAAATCACAGCTTCTTATTTAGAGGTAGGTTTAGAGCCTTTCCCCATTAATGGTTTCCCTTGATACCTTTCAACTTAGGAATTTTTTAGATGACTTAGAATTTGATTTAGGCCCTAATTTTTGGACTAGAGATTATTAACAAATGCATGTTTCCATAGAAAATTAATTAGATTTTTAGGATGTAGTTTGCTATTTTAGATAGAATATTCAAGTTGTTTGTTGATTTGGTGCTTCAACCTTGGTGATTGTTTTGGAATGGACTCAAAGTGGGCTTTTCTTGCCTGTTGGGCTTCTGGTTCCTCTTGGATGATGTCATGGGCATGATGAAGTTTTTGTGGAGTGGCTGGTGGAGCTTGGCTTGGAGCTTTTCTTTTCTTTTTGTTAGCTTTTTGTAGCTTATAAGATTAGGGTTTTTAGGAGAGAGCTTTAGAAGTAGTTTTTTCCTTCAAATAAGCATGGTTGGTTTCACTTGCCTTCCATCCTATCCTATGATGCAAAGTCCTCACATGAAAGCTCATCTCTCCTTTGGAGGGATGTATGGCATGTCATGATGAGTAGAACTTTTGAGGATACCTTTCATGGATGCATGGTTGAGTGCCATGACGGATAACTTTGGTATACATCTTGTTGATTCCTTTCCTTGTTGGAGCATGGTTAAAGCATGAATATGGAGCACTCTATTCTTTCTCTTGAAGATGGCTTGAGCTTGAAGTTGATTTACAGACTATGGACTGGATTGCTGTCAGAGAGTGGCTTTGCTGTGAAGCTGTTGTTTTGCTTTCTTGACTGTCTGTTTTGCTGGATTGCTTTGATGTATTGATGTGACTTGATTGGATTGTTGCATTAGTAATAGGCTTCATGTAGATGATCATAGGACTAAGAGCATCCTAAGGGTTGAGCTTCTCCCCTTGCTTGTATTGTATTAGAAGTTGAGTGGGACTCATTCTGCTTGTATTTTTACTGTGTGGCTTTGCTTGCTGGTATTTGGTAGAGCTCAGCTCCCTTGCCTGTGTGGCGTGTGGCCTTTGTGCCTTGCTTGTTTAGAAGTTGAGATTGGCTCCTTCTGCTTGTGTGATGCATTGCATGCGTTTCATTTACAGCAATTTGTTTATAGTAATCTTTCTTGTACAGTTTTTTTTGTTTACTGTTGTTTCCATTGCCATGTTCCCCTAGGAACTTTGACTTCTCTTATTCAAGAGAATTTACGACAGACATTAAGATTCTAACCATGCATGATAACATTAGTTAGTTTCCCTTTTAACCACAACCATAGGACGAATATTGCATGATAACTGTAGGATCGAGTCAGTTTCCCTATAGAGAGTCTGTTTCTCTTCTCATCTTCAAATACAGTTAAAACACTTAATAAAGGTTAACACGTGTTGTGCGTTACGAGCCTTATGCTACTTGAGAAGGAGTTGTGGGAGGGTTTCCCTTACATAACTCGAGTGTTTAGTGTGGTACCCTTTGGGTGACATGCGACGCATTCACTCTCAAGTCCAAGTCTTTAGTGCAACACGAGTTACAAACAGAACTCAATTCACTTCTTCCGTAAAAGACTTAAAAAACAAACATTCAAATCCTTTTTGTCCTCTTGGAACCTTAATCAGGAAAACCCTTTTCTTAAAGGAAAGTTCTGTTAACTTTCAGTTCTATCACAAACGGTAACGCCTAAGTCTCCAAAGGTCGAGCTGCAAACACCAACTGCTGGAACTGTCTGTTAACTTTACTTGGATAAAAAGTTGTTGAACAAACCTGTGTTCTTCGTAGCCCGAACTAAGTTTGCTCTGATCTTTCACGCTGTGTGAAAGTACGTAGGCACGCGATGTGATATCTCGGCGAGCAACCTTCCCCCCTTCACCCGTAGTTAGGCGAACTACGTTGACTCTGATTTCTCATTCCAGACGGGAATACGTAGGCATAAAGTGCGACGCTTTGCCGAGTCATTTTCTTTTCTTTTCAGACCAGACCTTTAGCATAGATAGATGTAACAAACCCGTCAGATAAACAAACAAGCGTGGATCCCGTCGAGTATGACGGACGTGAGGGGTGCTAATACCTTCCCCTTGCGTAACCGACTCCCGAATCCAGACAATGGTTGCGATGACCTTGTCTTATACCATTTCGTCAGGTTTTTCCGATCGTTTCCTTTCCCGTTCTGAGGGATAAATAACGAAAGGTGGCGACTCTTCTGTCTTGCCGGCCTCGTTTTTCGCAGTAGCGACAATGAAGATCTATGGAAGATTGATGACTCAGTGTCCATCACGCTGTGATGATTGGTACCACATGCATTGAGTCTTGTTGCATTTGTATTTATGAGTGATTTGGAATAATTTATGATGTTGTGGCCTATTGATGAATATGATGATGTTGAATATGACTATGACTCCATTTTATATATTGATTTTTATACATTGATTATTATGTATCGTTTTACTCATCCTGCCTGTTTGAATGTTACCTTCACGTGGGTAACGTGCAGATGACCAGGTTTAGCCGTGGATGCCGATGAGGACTTTTGAAAAGTTTTGAGTTGTTGGTCTTTGGTCAATCTTAGAGGGTCTTGCTCTAATAGTGTAACATCGGGTTGGGGTCTTTGAGTCGAGTTATGTTTTATTGAGTTATTTTGATTACCTTTCTGTATAAGGAAAACTTTGGAATATGCCTTGTGAGTTCCACTGCCTTTGAGCAAATTTTGATATCTTTTGGTAAAACCCGTTATACACGGAGCATTGACTTATTCTGAGCTTTGAGAAATATACACCCTTTGAGGTGATTTATTGTTGAGCTTAACATTTTACTCTGATGACTTTAAATAAATGTGCCTTTTAATTGTGGGGTAGAAAAGGGTGTTACAAGTTGCAAGAAGGAGATCGAAGACTTCAAACATAACTTGAGTGAGGAGTTTGAAATGTCAGACTTGGGAAATCTCTCATATTTCCTTGGCATCTAATTTTACAAGAGTAGTAGAGGTTTGATGATGCACCAAAGAAGATATGCAGGTGAAATAACAAGAGATTTGAGATGCAAGATTGCAACCCAACTTCGAATCCAGTTGAGACCAGATTGCAAATGTCAAAGGTTTCAGATGAAGATGATGTCGACCTAACCCAATATAGAAGACTTATTGGGTCACTTCGATACCTTTGTCACACAAGGCCTGACTTAGCATAAAGTGTGGATATGGTAAGTAGATTCATGCAGAAGCCAAAGGTATCACACCTAGCAGCTGCAAAAAGGATACTGAGGTACCTGAAAGGGAATCTCAACTATGGAATTTTGTTTCCTACAGCTGATGAAGGAAAATAATACAAGTTTGTGAGATACACCGACTCTAGTTGGTGTAGTGATGCTGAGGATAGAAAATGCACAACTGACTATGTGTTCATGCTAGGTGGTGCAACAGTTGCTTGGAGTTCGAGAAAGGAGGCAGTAGTGGCATTGTCATCATACGAAGCAGAATATGTAGTTGCTTCTCTTTGTGCATGTCAAGCAACCTGGATGGTGAACCTGGTCGAAGAGATCATAACGAAGAGTCATGGAGAAATTACCATGAAGATCGACAACATGTTAGCTATCAACTTGGCGAAGAATCCAATAACACACGGTTAAAGAAAGCATATCGAAATGAGGTTCCATTATTTTCGAGAGCAGGTAGCAGAAGGGAAGATGAACTTAGAACACTACAAAACTGAGAATCAGATTGCAGACATCATGACGAAGGGAGTGTCAGTCGAAGTGTTCAAGAAGCTAAGGTCTATGATGAATGTAGATAGTTTAGACACAATGAATTAGGTGGTGTGTTAAATATGTAATTCATTATTTTAGAAATATTAGATTTGATTTAGAAAGATTATATTTGATTTAGAAATATTAGATTAGATATTTTTGGGCTTTTACAATTTGGGCTTTACGTTGAGGTGCAAGCTAACCTAAATCTATAAATAGGGAGAAACCATTATTTTGTAAATATTTCATCTCCTCATATTTTGTAATTCACGATTTGTAGTTGCAAGTGAAATAACAAAATTTCCACAGTTTGTGGGTAGAGGGCTCTCTGCAGAAAATTGTTCATCTTATTCTTCTCCAACGTTTACTTTCTTTCTTTCTTTCTAAACTTTTCTTTCATTGTCATTATGTGAGTTGAAACAATCTTGAGATCAATATTGATTGAGTGAAATTCTCCATAGGTTAAGATTTTGGGTGAGTATGTGGTGTGTCTCTCACAAAGGTGTTCCTCTAGAAAGAAAAGTCTCACAATGTTCATTGCCCCTAGTGAAAATCTTCCCCTTAACAGTGGTATCATGAGCCTTTGGTTCGAGTAAAGGGACCAACTTACTTGTATCAAAAGTATCCCCGTAGGTCATGAGTTGAGTGTCTCGTTGAAGAGTGTCAACAATGGTACAAGGATGCAATTGCACAATTGAAGCTTTCTCTTAAGAGGGAACACTGTAGAAGCATTGTGGATAGACTCACATTTGAGGGAGAGTGTTAAGTATTGACAAGTGTGAGTAGTTTGGATAATAGTCCCACATTGGATAGGAATATGGTGACTTGAGCATTTATAAGTGAGAGAACCCATACACCTATCACCTTAAGGTTTTGGGTGAGTATGTGGTGTGTTTCTCACAAAGATGTTGCTCTAGAAAGAACATCTCACAATGTTCAATGCTCCTTAGTTGAAAAATTTCCCCTAACAAACATTGTATAAGTCTAAAAAAAATAACAAGGTTGAATTTATTCACATATCTAAAAACATATTTCATAAGTTAATTTTTATATAAAATTTATTCACATATCTAAAAACATATTTCATAAGTTAATTTTTATATAAAAATAATGATTATGCAGAGTGTTAAAGTAAGTACAAAATTCCATAGTTGAGATCCCTTTAAGATTTTGTCTTTTTGGAAGCTCTTCTTAAACGTTAGAAACTCTTTGGATGTCTTGTCTCATAAGAGTCAAGTGAAATCTCTTGTACTATTTTTTCAACATTTTATAGACTCAACTTCTCATCTATTTATTACCTGTAAGCTAAAAAATAGTATGTAGTATAAGATTTTATTATGTGGCTAGATTGGGTTATGAATCTCTCTAGTGATATTTCGAATTTGTTTGAGGTTTTTAAATCCTTATGGCTACGTCTAAGAGGTGAATTGTCTTCACTATAATTCGGTATTTGGTGGGGTGATCCATTTGAAAAGTCAAGAATGGTTCCATTTTTTCAGATTTGTTATCACCAGTACATAAATTAATAGACTATTGTTCTTCTCTTCTTTTAAGTGGTATTTGGGTAATTAATTTTCCTACTCTTGCACCTTCACCTTTTATGAGTGTCTGAAGGACTATATCCTCTGCATAAACCAACATCAGCTTGAGGATTTATCACTCTTGACTTAGGGATGAGTGCTTTTAGGGGCCGAGAGGATTTCTTATTTTAGTTCATGTTCCATTTTTTTCAACAAAGTGTGTCTCAGTTCCTTCCTTTTGGTGGTTGTTCATGTTGTTGTATTTCTCTAGTTTGTAATGTTTTTTTTCTGATTGCTTGGAGAGAAAAGTATCTCTGATTCCTATGCTTGTCTCTTTGTACCTTTGATGATAAGTATAATTTTTAAAACTATAAGATCAACTGATATACAACTATTAACAAATTATGTAGTTGTTGATAGACCAATATGAACAAATATCAACCATACTTCTAAATTATATAATGTATCTTCAATATTAATATTATTCTTGTGGTAGCTTCTGCATCACACTGAAATTATGTTGTGATTATTGAAATTTTGTTGTAATTATTAATCATGTTATTCTAATTGCTTGACAGTTGCATCAAGCACAAGGTCATATAATAAAACAAGTTTGAACTTATTTACATACATAAAAACTTATTTCATAAATCAATTTTTATATAAAAAATAATGAGTATAATTTATGCAACACTAACCACGGCGATGAGTTGGGTTGTCTTTACCCCTTATGTAGAATAATTGCACTTCCTCTAAGATTTTAATATTTTTGGAAGCTCTAGTTGTGTTTTTCACAAGTCTTTGCTCAATCATGAGCAGTGTTCAGTCACTCAACATGGTATCACACGCCTTAATCTATCTACCTCACTTTGCTCATCTTTGATTCAATATTTTTTTTTATCTTTCTTGTGTCTCTCTTTCATGCTCTTCATCATGTCGCCACGACTTTATCCACAAGCAGATGTTAATAGCCCTTATTATGTCCACTCAAGTGATGGAACTTCCTCTGTTAAAGTAACACTACTTCTTGAAAGTTTAAATTATCATTCATGGGCCAGAGCTATCCGTAGAGCCTTGGGGGGAAAGATGAAGCTTGAATTCGTTGATGGCACCATTCCATTTCCTGCAGAAGAGTTCAATCATTCTTATCATGCACGGAATAGGTGCAACATGTTCATACTTTCTTAGATAGTTAATGATCTTAAAGAGAGATTTGTACAAGGAGATCTTGTTCGAAACTCTGAATTGCAACAAGAAGTGTATACCTTGAAGAAAGATTCCAAAATAGTTACAAAATTCTATTCCATATTGATATTTCTTTGGGAAGAACTTGAAATCTACATGCCCATGCCTAATTGCATTTGTAGAATAAGATGTTCTTGTGAAGCTATGAGGCAAGCTTGCAAGAACCACAATTTGTTTCATGTTGTTCGATTTCTAACTGGTTTAAATGAAATTTTTTTTGTAGTTAGATCCCAAATATTACTCATAGATCCTCTCCTTAGTATGAATAGGATATTCTCTATGGTTCCTCAAAATGAGAGACAAGGAAATTTTGCTCTTACATAAGAATCCCAGGCCCTCGTCAATGTCGTGGGATCCAAGAAACCACACTATACATATTAAAATTCTAATACTTCTACCACTTCAAAGTCCAGAGTTTGTACACATTATGGCATATTTGGGCACATAATTGATGTATGCTATAGAAAGCATAGGTTTCCACCACATTTTGGAAAAGCATCCATGGCCAATATTGCTGCCACAACTGAAGGTGAAGACAACAACTCTAATACTTCAGGTTCTAATGCCACAAATGCTTCTCCTACAATTACTTAAGACCAATATGAAGCCGTCATCAATCTCCTTCAAAATTACTCCATCAACCAAGGTAATACTCTTGCAGTTTCCAATCAAGTTGGCTCCTCCACAAATCACATTGAAGGTACATTTCAAACCTTTTCTTATAAATGTTGCTCCTTAAACTCTTGGATCATTAATTCAGGAGCTAGTGACCATATTTTTCCATCTCTCCCATGGTTTCAATCATATAAAACCATTCCACCTATAAGTGTCAAACTTCCAAATGGCCACATTGCTTTAGCAAAACATGTTGGTTCAGTCATGTTCTCTCCTGATTTTGTAATTCAAAATGTTCTATATATTGCTAATTTTTCTGTTAATCTCATCTCAGTGTCACAATTAAGAAACAAGCTCAGTACAAAGTCCATTTTACTCATGCTAACTGTTTTATTCAGTATCCCAAAACTATGCAGATGATTGGTTTGGCTGAAAGCTCCGAAGGATTGTATCACTTAATCCTCAAAGATAAGCATGGTGATGCTCATGCTACCTACCACTTTTCAACCTGCAATTTACCTGACACTGCCCTTTGACACTTTAGACTAGCTCACTTATCTCTTAGTAGAATGCAATCTTTCCGAACAATTTTACCCTTTATTGTTGTAGATAAAAATGTTGCTTATGATGTATGCCACTATGGCAAACATAAAAATAATTCTTATTAGTCTAGTTTCAATAAATCACACATACATTTTGAATTGATTCACTTTGACATTCGGGGTCCAATTGCTATTAAATCTCATCATGACCACTCTTAATTTTTTTTACTGTTGTAGATGATTTTAGCAGATATACATGGATCATTTTAATGAAAACCAAATCTAAAACTAGGCAAAACATCATCAATTTTATTAACATGATTAAAACCCAACATAATGCCAAACTTAAAATCCTTAGAAGTGATAATGACTCTGAATTTATCATGCCTCAGTTTTATGCCTCCAAAGGTATTTCATGTAACAACCTTCTAAACCCAGAAGAATATATATATATATATATATATATATATATATATATATATATATATATATATATATATATATATATATATATATATATATATATATATATATATATATATATATATATATATATATATATATATATATATATATATATATATATATATATATATATATATATATATATATATATATATATATATATATATATATATATATATATATATATATATATATATATATATATATATATATATATATATATATATATATATATATATATATATAATCAGAGTAAATTATCATGCATCTCAAATAAGGGTGTCACATATAATTCAAAACATCACACATATACTTGTCATGCTCAATAACACTTAAAATAAATTCATGCTTTTCATATACTTTCACATAGCATGTAGCAGCAGAATTACTTCAATAATAAATTAACATAATGAAATCCCAATGATCAACTCATTAATAATCATCACTTAGGCATAAAAGTTGATACTCCACATAATTCAAATAACAATAACAAAATAAAGTAGAGTACATAAAGTATCTCTCAAAATATGAATTAAAATGTTCCCAGTGTTACATGATCAGAGCACGACTCAACCCAAAATAAATAGAGAAACTAAAATAAGCTACTCCAACGCCTACCTCGCACTAGAAGTAGATGTACTCCTCAATACCTGAGCGATGTCGTACAAAATATCATTCCAACAGAAGGGTGAGAATTCACATAATTATTGAAATCATAAGGTAATTACAATTTATGGCATACAAACATAACATAATTATTCTCACACTCCAAAAGCTTCATCAACATATTATCACTCAAGTGACCATACTATTCACAAGTACATACTCACAATTCCATAATTCGTCAATTCATCAATTTCACATATTTCACATAATCTCATATTGCAAACATATACATGATGTGACTGAATGCAAGACTCTAATGCAATTCATGCATGTGGTACAAATCACTTGTTATTATTATTTGGTTTTCACATTAAACCGGGTTTGTTCCCTAGACCAATAACACACAAAAAGCCCATTCCCCAAGCTTTCAAACCCCGCTCTAGGTTTGGGATAAGTCATTAGTTCCCAAAGAACTAACAAGCATTGCCTCTTGACAACAAATGATGCATGTGCAAGTTCAACAACCATATGCAATTAAGGTCATTCCCTAATCTTAACATGCATGCATATATTTAATAATTTATCACACTTGAATTACCATACAATTACACATAATTGCATATTTTTATGAATCATCCATACATAATTCACTTTCAAATGGTATACAACACATTTTAGAATACAATCACAACTGTGTTATCATTACAAAAAGCAATAACTATCATGCATTTCATGTTGTCACACCCAAAATATACTTATACAAGCATACACACAAGTATTCGATAAATTATCCACAAATAATTTTACAACATACAGCAAACAGTGCAACAATTCATTAATATAACATATACACAATTGACTTCCCAAACATATTAGATATAAAAATATTGAGAAAAAAATATATTATCTATACTATGATATAGCTCTATTCATTAATTTTCCAACGCTTCGAACGGGGACCAAAGCAGACTTACGGAGCAAACGTTATGACCAAAACGATTTCGACCGAAAACATGAACAGCCGTGATGGACAACATGCATAATTTTCTGCGTTTCTCACCATTGGAGACCTTCCGGACCTCCGATTTCGATATTGTAAAAACCCAAACTGTCGGAAAATTACAATCCATCCAATACTATAATAATCTCAAGTAAATTTACAATTTTAACACAATTAAACCATCTAATCATCATTTTAAGATTATGCCTAAAACCTTTAAAATTGATGGATATAGATTTAATCCTCAAAAAAGAAAAAGAATACACACATAAAAGGCACACAAACTCATCATATAATCATCATATAACAACCACCATGAAAATTAGATATTTTTATCCTAAATATGCTACTACCCATCATACACTAACATACAATCGCATAACCATGGAAAGACCCACCCTTACCTTGGTTTCTTGATGAACTCTTGAGTTTTCTCCTTAAGTTTTCTTCTCCTCTTCTCCACTTCTCTATTTGCCTCTTGTCATATTTTTTGTATTTCTAACCATATTCTCTCTTTCTCTTATTTTATCAAATCCCGCAATTTCTCATTGTTCTAATGGGCTTACTTAACCCACTCTTCCGCTTATTATTCACACTACCTTTTCCACATATTATTCCACTAAATAAAATAAATCAAATAATTCAATTACACACAAAATTATACAATTAATTAATTAATATAATATATATAAATAATTACTAAAAATTAGGGTGTTACAACCCTCCCCCACTTAAAAGATTTTCTCCCTCAAAAATTATCTCAAATGAACAACTCAGGATAAGACTCCCACATCTGACTTTCAAGCTCCCAAGTCACATTTCCACCAGCTGGTCCTTTCTAAGCTACCTACAACATAACAATCTTTTTTACCTCGAAGTTGCTTCAACTCCCGATCCTCTATCCGCATAGGTGATGTCTCCACAGTCAGGTTATCTCTCACCTGCACATCATCTACTTGGACTACATGAGATGGACGCGCAATGTATTTCCTCAAATGAGATACATGGAATACATCATGGAGATTATCAAGCAACGGTGGCAAAGCAACCCGAGAGACTACCTCTCATATCCTTTGCAAAATTTGATAAGGACCAATAAAATGCAACGTTAACTTACGCGACTTCAACGCTCTACCAACACCAGTTATCAGAGTAACTCTAGGAAATACATGATCTGCCTCTTGAAACTCAAGTGGTTTCCTCAAAATCATCTTAATCTTATCAGTAGTCTGCTGGGCTATCTCAGGTCCAACCATAACACTCTCTCCCTTTTCATACCAACACAATGGCATTCTACACCTCCTACCATACAAGGTCTCAAACAGTACCATTCAAATACTCGAATAAAAACTATTGTTGTAAGTAAACTCAATTAAAGGCAAGTAGCTATCCCAAACACCTCCTTTTTTCAACACTTAAGCTCTCAAAAGATCCTCAAGTGACTGAATCTTCCTCTCAGTCTAACCAATCTGCCTGTGGATGATAAGCAGAACTCAAACGCAACTTCGTACCCAAGGCACTTTGCAAACTCTCCCGAAATCTTGAAGTAAGCCTCAGATCTCTATCTGACACAATGCTAGATGGAATACCATGCAAACTGAAAATCCTCTCAATGTACAACTTTGCTAACTTCTCTTAAGCATAACCCATTCTCATTGGAATAAAGTGAGCAGATTTCGTCAATCTATCCATAATAACCCAAATAGCCTCACAATTACCTGGCGTTCTAGGTAAACCAGACACAAAATCCATTAATATACTATCCCATTACCACTCAGGAATAGATAACATTTTCATCAAACCCGATATTTTCTGATGTTCGATTTTCGACTTCTGACAAGTCAAACAAGAATACACAAACTCTGGAATTTCTTTCTTTATACTAGGCCACCAAAATATTTTCCTCAAATCCTGATACATGTTAGTAGCACCCGGATGAATACTTAATCCACTACGATACCCTTCCTCAAGAATACGCTTTTTCAGCTCAGCTATATCCAGAACACAAACTCTATCATGACATCTCATGATACCACTTTCATTAATCCAAAAATCACCACTTCGACCTTGATTGATCAAAGTCAACCGATCTACCAAACTCAAATCAGATTTTTGACCTTCTTGAATCTCATCAAGAATACCACAAGTAAGCTTCAACATACCAAGCTTAAATCCATAAGAAGTCTCTTCACAAACCAAACTCATATCTCGAAATTGATTAATCATTTCCAACTCTCTTACCATCATCATCGACATATGCAAAAAGTTCCTACTCAATGCATAAGCTACTACGTTTTCTTTACCGGGATGATAATTCAAACTAAAATCATAATCTTTCAGAAGTTCCAACCATCTCCTCTGCCTCAAATGCAACTCCTTCTGATCAAAGAGATATTTCAAGCTCTTATGATCACTAAACACTTCAAATTTTGATCTGAACAAATAATGCCTCCAAAGCTTCAATACAAACCCAACACCAGCCAACTCTAAATCATGCGTCGAATAATTTCTCTCATGCACTTTAAGTTTCCTTAAAGCATAAGCTACAACTTGCTGATGTTGCATTAACACACCTCTCAATCCCATCAATGAAGCATCACAATATACAACAAACGATTATGCCAAATTAGGCAAAATCAAAACAGGAGTTGTCGTCAACCTTCTCTTAAGCTCTTGAAAATTTTCTTCACACTTTGCATTCCAAACAAAAGCTTGACCCTTCCTAGTCAATTGTGTCAACAACAAAGATAACTTGGCAAATCCTTCAATGAATTTCCGATAATACCCCTGCCAACCCAAGAAAACTTCTAATCTTAAAAACTGATTTTGGAGCTTCTCATTGCGATACAACTTCAACCTTCGACGAATCAACTACAATACCTCTACTTGAAATCACATGGCCAAGGAAATTCACTTCCTTCAACCAAAACTCGCACTTAGAAATTTTAATATACAACTGCTTCTCTTTCAACCCAGATAACACAATCCTCAAATGCTTAACATGATCCTCTTCACTCTTCGAATAGATCAAAATATCATCAATGAACACAACCACAAACTTGTCCAAATAAGGATGGAAAATCCTATTCATGAGCTCCATAAATACACCTGGTGCATTAGTCACACCAAACGGCATCACATAATACTCATAATGACCATACGTGGTTCTAAAAGCAGTCTTCTGAATATCTCCAGCCTTCACACAAATTTGATGATACCTAGACCTCAAATCTATCATACTGAACACACTTGCACCAAAAAACTGATCCATAAAAACATCAATCCTCGGAAGTGGATACTTATTCTTGATAGTCACCTTATTCAATTGTTTGTAATCCATACAAAGTCTCATAGGACCTTCTTTCTTCTTAACCAACAAAGTTAGTGCACCCCCATGGTGACACACTCAGACGAATGAATCTCTTCTCAAGTTGATCTTCGAGTTGACTCTTCAACTCTTTCAATTCCAATACAGACATGGGATATGGAGCCATCGATACTGGACTAGTTCCAAGAACTAAGTTGATCGCAAACTCCATTTCAAGTTTCGGCGGTAAATCACTCATCTCATCAAGAAAAACTTCCGAAAAATCACAAATAATTGGCAAAACACCAACTGCCCCATTTTCACTAACACTCAGAGCTGCCATTGACATAAACATTTCAGCACCATCCTGCACTGACTCATCAAAAAAATTTGTAAGTACTTGGCTTAGCTCCAATATATTCACTGCGCACACCATCTAAGCTCACAAGACGCGTCTATTCCATCCAATATGACCTCGTCTATTATCAACAAGAGATTAAGGGTGACCAGTTCCTCAATTTGTCAATAGATAGCCGACAATCATGATGGGACATAAACCATCTTTACCAAACTATAAAAGCGTCCAACTACACACTGAGCCACCACTCCATACTTGAAGCATCTTGGTTAGAAAAATGAACGTGTACTGACAGTGTTTTCACACGCATGTCGCATACTACGGAACAAACAACATTAGACAACCTAGCCGGATGGACCGACCTATTCTGATACCACTAACATAACACCCTTCTAAACCCCACAAAATATATATAAATAATCAGAGTAAATTATCATGCATTTCAAATAAGGGTGTCACATATAATTCAAAACATCACACATCTACTTGTTATGCTCAATAACACTTAAAATAAATCCATGCTTTTCATATCACATAGCATGTAGCAGCGGAATTACTTCAATCATAAATTAACATAATGAAAGTCTAATGATCAACTCATTCATAATCATCACTTAGGCATAAAAGTCGATACTCCACATAATTCAAATTAAAATAATAAAATAAATTAGAGTACATAAAGTATCTCTCAAAACATGAATCAAAATGTTCCCAGTGTTACATGATCAGTGCACGACTCAACCCAAAATAAATAGAGAAACTAAAACGTTCTGAGTGATGTCGTAAAAAACATCATTATAACAGGGTGAGAATTCAAATAATTATCGAAATCATAAGATAACATAATGTTGCAGTGAGAATCGTGATATCAAGCTATTGAATTAACTTGAATCTTTAATTCTTAGATTACAACCGGACTTTAATTTATCCAAAGGAAATGTCTAAAGAAAGGAAGAACCTTTTGCGCGATGTAACAACAACGCTAAGAGATTCGGGGATCAGGGGTTGGTTATGCCTAGGGTAGGTATTTGACATCCTAAACATCTGTAGTACTCTACAGGAACCTTTTGTTTGTTTGCATGCTAAGTTGGTAAATATTTGCTAAGGTTTGGGATTGGGTAAAGGTGTAGGTTAAGACCTAAAGATAGTTTCTAAGTTTGCTCGCAAAGACGTCGCATCCTCTGCCTACGTATCCTAACTAGGATAGAATCAGAGCAATCGTAGTTCATCTCACTAGGGTTGAAGAACACTTGATTATGATCAAGGTTCAAAAGGGAACAAACATAGCCATGCTTGTGTAGAGTTTCATAAAACTCTCTAGATCTATGTTGAACTCTCAAGAAAGGGGAGTAAGTAATCATATCCATGATTCTTACATAGACTTAACCAAACTCTATCCTAAAGTTCTACGTTGTAAGACCAATTGGTTCTTTCCAGACCAAAAGGTGGGAGAAAGGGGGAAGGTTGCTCGTCAAGATATTGCATCTTGTGCCTACGTATTCTCATTTTCCAATGAGAAATCAGAGCGGTCGTAGTTCAGGCCCGAACTACAGAATAAGGATCTATTGGTTCTTTCCAGACCAAAAGAGGGTGAAGGTTCTATCCAGACCTATGAGTTTAAATCCTATTGGTTCTATCCAGACCAAAAGGAGGGGAAGGTTCTATCCAGACCTATGAGGGTATCCTATTGGTTCTATCCAGACCAAAAGGGGGAAGGTTCTATCCAGACCTATGATGTTTAAATCCTATTGGTTCTATCCAGACCAAAAGGGGGAGAAGGTTCTATCCAGACCTATGAGTGTAAATCCTATTAGTTCTATCCAGACCAAAAGGAGGGGAAGGTTCTATCCAGACCTATGAGTTTAATGAGCTATCTATGACCCAAGGGTTAATAGAGAGGCTTTCCTTTGGAAGGGAAAAGATGACGCAACTTGGATGAGAACTAAAGAGTTCCATCACTTGGGGAAAGTAAACTTAACAAAGCATAAACATTCACACATGATGAATATAAGGGATATGGTTACAACCAAGAATGATCAAGCATATTATAATAAGCAAGGATCTAAATTAGGATGAATGGTTACAACCAAAGCAAGCATTTAAGATATTACAATATCAGACAAAGATTTCAATCACGATAAATGGTCACAACCAAAGCAAGTATTACAATATTAATGATTTCAATTAAGACAGATGGTCACAACCAAGAACAAATCTTAACAAAGATGGGGAAACATCGTAACAAAGATGGAAAGGGATCTTAACAAAGGTGACAACATATCTTAACAAAGATTGGAAAAGATGAAAGTTACAACCGTGTAAACAAATCACAATTTGAAAGTAAACATGTTATAATTTCAAGATATATTAAGTGTAACAACAATATTTATTTGATGACAATCAAACACAAGTAAATTAGTTTAACCTCATAATTTAGGAGGAAAATAATATGAGATCATGGTGACAACCAAAGGGAGTACCCTAACATGTTAACTAACAAGGTAAGTAAAGATCTCACAAGAAATTTCAAGCATGCTCAAAGGAATTCAACTGTATGTTCTTCTTGACAGATAGTGCAAAATAAATGCACATCCAGGTAGGTTCAGCGACCGACAGGGACCAAAGTTCAATCTAGAATATAGCCAGAAAGAAACTGTCAAACAAGACTCCAACCATTGAGAAATGAACTCGAATGGTGACTTACCTTATCCAATCATGGAAAAAGATAACTGAAGCAACCATCATCCACGAGGATTAAACTCTGTGGGGAATTGATAAAGGATGGACGTTTTATGCTTAAGGGATGATAACTCTATTAGAGAGAGACAACACACCCAATCACTGAGGGGGGAACCAAAGTGAAACAGGAACAGGCAACAACCAGAGATAGCAACAATGCACGGATGTTATGCATATGCTTTATGCCATGCTTATGTTTATGCTGACAAAACAGACAAAACAAAACAGGAGATGAAATAAGCATCTCGACACGGAGACCCAATCAAACTTCACCAAGATTGGACATCAAAGGGATGATCATGAAGAACAACATCTCCACCTCAAAGTTACAACCTTCTCTGGGAGAGAGTAATCTACTTAGGACACAACATCATGACTTCACTTGGATTGCCATCATGAGTTTGAATTCTTTGCTGAAGGAAAATCACAACGAGAGATTCCCAGATCAACTGAAGTAACAACTTAACTAGAGAGCTAGGAAAAAGGTACCTTGAGAACAAAACATTTACGCCCCATGATGGTATGACAATCCTTTTCTGGTGAGCAACGGCTCTTGCGACAAACAGTCTTCAAACTTTTCTGCCCCAGATTACATGGTCTGTGGGAAGATCATCAAGAGAACTAGAATAAAGATGCTTCAATGTCTTTAAACCCTTATAGGGAGAGATTTACAAATCTCGACGTGATTTCCCCAGTTTAACGGTGCTTGCCCAACAAAGTCTCGGACTGTGTAAGTAACGATTGGGTAACAAACTTGCCCCTGCTAGTTGGTAGCTGCAAAAGATTTGCCCCAGACTAAACTATTCATTGAGAGCTTCATCTGATCTTGACCTGGTTGGCTCTGATGATTAACAAATCCTTCAAATTGGTTGCCTCAAACTGAGCTTCCTTTATCAAATCAAATTCCCTAGCTGACAACGTTCATTGGGATTCCCTTGATATTGGATTGTTTTGCACGCAATGCTCTTCATTAAAAATTGGCAATTTTCAATGTAAAATTCATGCAATCTTTTGAAAACATTTTTGATGAAACACGCCCAGTGGAGTGATCAAGTGATCAAAGTGAAAGCGATCCAACCATTTACAAATGATGGATAAAGTGATTAACACACACAAACATTAAAGATCATTAGGAGTTAGGTTATCCAACCTTGTTGTAATATGCTTTCAAAACAACCTTACCTCAATTAGGTCTTTTAAGGGTTGTAACGTGGCTTGGTTCATGGTTCATGAAACAAAGGATAAAGGCTCAAAGTTATTTGTCCCACCCACTCTCCATGATGAACTCCAATCCTACGCTCAGTTAACTCAAACTAAACATTCAGGTTCTTACAGACTTTAAGAATTAAACTGATGATAGTCGGCGATGGTTTACAAACCTAGGGTAGTCACAACTTCTTTACAATTTTTGATAGATTTTTGCTAATTGAGGATAAGAGTGAAGAATCTTACAAAATTCCTCTCTTTTTATCCCTGACTTTTGTCTGAACTTCTTTGTTCGAACATACAGTCAACGAGATGCCCCATTTTTGCCTAAGTCTCCTTCATAGGTTTTGACTTAGCGGGATTTTTTTTTCTTCACTTTCCCCTTTTTTTTTTGAGGAAGGAGGTGACTACCTAGCTTAATGGATACGGTGAACCATCAACGTCTTTTATGCTGAAAAGCATCTTCGACACTTTCTTGTTGTGCACGAAGGAAAACCCGTGTGCACTACCTTTATATGAAAAGTGTCTTGTATGCACATATCTTCAAGTTAACTGAGAACTACCCGCCCCAGGTTTGAGATTTAAGGTTTCTGTTTTTGTAAAGAAAGAAAACTCCTACTTCTAGGCTCGAAGGGGTCAACGAGGGATTATCTTCCTTATTTCTCCAGTGTTTAGGGATTGAAACAATGTCTTACATCATCGACAAAGTTAAATTGAAAGCATATCAACAACAGTTATGGAGATGATTTTCATCATCCTCCCCAATCTTTGCTTTAAACAACAGTTTAGTAAAGAAAAGAAATTTTTGCATTTTTCGTCATCTCATAACAATAAAAGGAAAGAGAAAGAGTGAAACGAATGGACTTAATCAAAAGATGCACAAACATTTCATTTAATCTTGCCAATTCAAAATGAACAACAGCTTACAAGCAATACAAATGCGGAGAAAACACAACAAAATGCTGAAACCGTCTACAGCTGCCAGCCTTAGGGAATTAAAGTTGTTTAACAAAACAAATTTCCAATTTTAGGCCCATACGGGGAAACACCTTCAACAACCACATGCTCCTTGTGATATAGAATTATGAGGGGTCTCACGGGTCCTTTGCCTTTAGATTCAGGAATCGCAGCACTGTCATTTGATTTATCCTCCTGAGGTTTCAGCAACTCTTGCAGTCTTAGTTTAAAACCTTCACATTCTTCAACTAGGTGCCCTGTTGTTCCAGTATGATATCCACATTCTACTCTTGGATGGTCTTCCTCGAGGATCAAGCGTTTGTCAATGATTAGCTCTTGCACAAGATAACTCAATGCTATACATGCATCCAAGTTGTGTCCTTCGGCTCCTTTGTGAAATTCACAGTTCAGGTTCGCATTATGCCATGGTCCTGGCACAGGATTGGATAATCGCGGAGTCACTGGTGAGTTCTGAATCAGTAGCGGGTAAAGTTTGCTTAAAGGTACTGGAGTTGGTTTACCGCGAGTCTTATTTTTCCTGACATGATTCTTCTTGTTCAATCTCCGGTTTTGAGAACCTTAAGGAGGAACAAACACTGACTGGTGAGAGACTTCAGTTGAACGTCCCAGTGCCCCAGTATGATAGTCCCATTTAGCATTGGTGCCACAGTTCAGGGGGTGAGGAGGAATTACTGGTTTCAGCTCCTTCGGTGTTATCGATCCTTCTTGGATCAAGTCTGGCAATATCTGATCGTATGAAATTGGAAACCAACTCTCTGGTTTCTTCGGTCTTTGTTGGGCGTGTTGACGCGATTGACGGTTATCTGGTTGTCGATACCGAGAATGTCCTTGAGTTGGAGGAACCATCGGAGATAATTCATCCCTAATTTCTCTGGACGTCACATGGTTGGAGTGACCTTCTTTTTTCATCATGTTCTACAATGTCTCTAGAACCCAACTCATCTGACACTTGAGAATTCTGATGTCCTCTTTCAGCATTTCCTGGGTTTTCAAAAGTCCCTCCATTGTTGCCATTTGTGCTAGATATCCCCCTCTGATGTCAACGGAACAGAGAATGAACCAAAAAGACCAATGCAACGAAGTATGATATGTAAAATGTTGATGCAAGTGCAAAAACGCAACTGGTTTTACAAAACTCATAAGTTTGATTAGGTTAAAACCCTCATTTCATTGATCGTTGAAAAAGTTACAACTTTTAAAAATACCAGAGATTGACTGAGTTTTACAAAACTAGTTGCAACATGATATGCTTATGGTGATATGATGCGATGATGCACACATAACACAAAGACAAGTATTCACAAATACAAAGCATATACAAAGACATCCTAGGCTCAAGATTAAAGCAAGGAGTCAAAGGTCTACCCATCCCCAAGGATTTGTACTAGGGATTGATTTGTACCTACCGAACGGATTCTACAAAGTTCCCAGAGTCATCAACCCATCTTTCGGATATTATCAATTTCCCAAATCACTTGGTAATCGATAATATTCTCAAGAGAATCTCGTCTGAGTGTAGTATCCCGTATCAACTATTTCGGAAATACTTGCTTATGGTCATTACACTACGTCCTAATAAGGCCAAAGTGGGGTAAAGTGTATTCTAAAAGTCCACAGTGTCATGGGCTCCTTCGTCGAAAGTAGCATTGTTTCCACAAATACTCGATCAACAATACCAAACTTTTAAAGAGGTCCTACACTGGGCGGTGGTTTCTCAAGTTAGCTTGGTCGGGAATCAACTCCCTATAAGCCTTCTTGAATATACCACCATCCTATCATAAGTGCACTCGAGTCCGGGTATAGGACCGTCTCACCACTCAAACACCCAATATCCACAATTAGACAAATATATTGACAAATATACATGTTAATATTTACAAATATAGCATGCAATTAAACAAAATAGGCTAAACCCTCAAGTTAATTGTCCCCAGTGAAGTCGCCATTTCTGTTGCGGTGAGAATCATGATATCAAGCTATGGAATTAACTTGAATCTATAATTCTTAGATTACAACCGGACTTTAATTTATCCAAAGGAAAGGTCTAAAGAAAGAAAGAACCTTTTGCGCGATGTAACAACAATGCTAAGAGATTCGGGGATCGGGGGTTGGTTATGCCTAGGGTAGGTATTTCACATCCTAAACATCTGTCGTACTCTACAGGAACCTATTGTTTGTTTGCATGCTAAGTTGGTAAATATTTGCTAAGGTTTGGGATAGGGTAAAGGTGTAGGTTAAGACCTAAATATAGTTTCTAAGTTTGCTCGCAAAGACGTTGCATCCTCTGCCTACGTATCCTAACTAGGATAGAATCAGAGGAATCGTAGTTCATCTCACTAGGGTTGAAGAACACTTGATTATGATAAAGGTTCAAAGGGGAACAAAAATATCCATGCTTGTGTAGAGTTTTACAAAACTCTCTAGATCTATGTTGAACTCTCAAGAAAGGGAAGTAAGTAATCATATCCATGATTCTTACATAGAGTTAACTAAACTCTATCCTAAAGTTCTACGTTGTAAGACCAATTGGTTCTATCCAGACCAAAAGGTGGGAGAAAGAGGGAAGGTTGCTCGTCAAGATATCGCATCTTGTGCCTATGTATTCTCATTGTCCAATGAGAAATCAGAGTGGTCGTAGTTCAAGCCCAAACTATAGAATAAGGATCTATTGGTTCTTTCCAGACCAAAAGAAGGTGAAGGTTCTATCCAGACCTATGAGTTTAAATCCTATTGATTCTATCCAGACCAAAAGGAGGGGAAGGTTCTATCTAGACCTATGAGGGTATCCTATTTGTTCTATCCAGACCAAAAGGGGGAAGGTTCTATCCAGACCTATGATGTTTAAATCCTATTGGTTCTATCCAGACCAAAAGGGGGAGAAGGTTCTATCCAGACCTATGAGTGTAAATCCTATTGGTTCTATCCAGACCTATGAGTGTAAATCCTATTGGTTCTATCCAGACCAAAAGGAGGGGAAGGTTCTATCCAGACCTATGAGTTTAATGAGCTATCTATAACCCAAGGGTCAATAGAGAGACTTTCCTTTGGAAGGGAAAAGATGACGCAACTTGGATGAGAACTAAAGAGTTCCATCACTTGGGGAAAGTAAATTTAACAAAGCATAAACATTCACACATGATGAATATAAGGGATATGGTTACAACCAAGAATGATCAAGCATATTATAATAAGCAAGGATCTAAATCAGGATGAATGGTTATAACCAAAGCAAGCATTTAAGATATTACAATATCAGGCAAAGATTTCAATCACGATAAATGGTCACAACCAAAGCAAGTATTACAATATTAATAATTTCAATTAAGACAGATGGTCACAACCAAGAACAAATCTTAACAAAGATGGGGAAACATCGTAACAAAGATGGAAAGGGATCTTAACAAAGGTGACAACATATCTTAACAAAGATTGGAAAAGATGAAAGTTACAACCGTGTAAACAAATCACAATTTGAAAGTAAACATGTTATAATTTCAAGATATATCAAGTGTAACAACAATATGTATTTGATGACAATCAAACACAAGAAAATTAGTTTAACCTCATAATTTAGGAGGAAAATAATATGAGATCATGGTGACAACCAAAGGGAGTACCCTAACATGTTAACTAACAAGGGAAGTAAAGATCTCACAAGAAATTTCAAGCATGCTCAAAGGAATTCAACTGTAGGTAGGATAACGATCACAATAAGGGAACAAATTTCCACATGGGCAGAATGCATCATAACTTATAACAACAAGTAATATTTTTAAACTACATGAAAGTAGATATTAAAACAAACACAATGCAAAAAGAATGGATCAAAAAGGGTGAAAAATGAGAGAGTTATGATTTTTTGAAGTTTCATGAATTTAATGTGCAAAACAAATAATTAACAAGTAAAAAGAGAAAATGCAAGGGGTATGAGTTGAACCCACGCCCCTCAGTTCACAAACACAAGGCACCAACCACTAGGCTACACATGCGCGTGCTGACCAGGAAATGGAAGAAGAAAAGAAAATGACATTCGTTGATCCAAGGGTTGATCCAAGGATCGAACCCTAGTTTGGCAAGTGAAAGGTGTGTGAACAAGCAGGGTTTCTACCACTGGGTTGGCTATACATCCGTTGATTTAGCCACCCCTAAAAACATATAAGGCAAGCTTTCATGGAAATTCTGGGCAAGTATAAAACCAAGAACAAAGGCAATACGTGAAGGATCAAACTCTATCAATTCTCAATCATTTTTGATGAAATTATAGTCAAACCTGACTGTTTTTAAACAAGGAACAAGATGGTGCAATTGGAATTTTGAAACAATGCCTTGAAATAAAAACACGATGCAACTTGCAAATTTGGCAATTGAGATGCATTATGAAAACTACAAACAACCGTGGGCTCAAATTCAAGCAAATGGCACTGCATACATAACACATACATCATAACAGAAGTGTAGAATACTTAAGGTTCAAGCAAAAATCAACAAACATGTAATTGGCACATGAATTGGAAAAGGAATCCAAGAAAAGCTGCCACTGTCAAGACAGAATGGGAAGATTGAACATGAATACCATGAGGTCTCAACCAACATATAGGAAATGCAATGAGTAACACACATATGAACATCACAATGTTAGATATCAACACTAAAAACAATTGTTCAGCTATGCCAAGTGAAAAATGGGGAAAGATGTAAGTTGAGACCAAATCAAGTAACAAGCATAAATGGGATGAGAAGACCTTATCTACACCTTCAAAACATCATATGAAATGTGTCTATGCTTCAAAAATGTTCACAAACATTATGGAAATGAAATTCAACCATCAACTGCTAAAACACTCATAAATGCAATATTTGAAGCCAAAACTAAATTGGAGTAGATTGAGATGCAAGGGATGCCACATACAATTCTTAAATATGATAACAAATGAGTCTAGCACTTAAGGTTGTTATGAAATGCATACAACAAGAATATAGATACCAAGTTGCATTTAAATCAAACATAATGAGGCAGAGCTGTTATGACAGAGAAATGAGGCATACAAAAATGATTGATTCATGCACATACAAGTTCCAAATTCTATTAGAGGTCCAATGTTATATGGACTGGCCTAAAACCAATCAAGCCAGAAAAAAGTGAAGTGTGTGCAGTAGTTTTCGAAACAGTTGGCAGCAAAATGGCACAAACTGGCCCAATTATGAATCAATGGTCTCATGTTGACAAACATTACACACACACACACACACACACATCATAAATGCATCAAGGAATGAGTTACAATTCAGAAACTAGGCATATTGCAAGTAAACAAGAAATTGGCATATCCATGGTAAATTCTAGCTTAAAAGTGCAGTTTGAGGGTGAAATGCAAATGCAGGCAATCATGGATCAAACCAATCATCTACACACATTAGGATCAAGCATATGGATGAGTTACAACTCAAAGATCATGCATATAAAAACAGAAAAGCAACTTTGGTATGTTATGGCAAATTTAGTGTATAAGTGCAATTGGAAGTGCAATTGTGAAAACAGGCCAGAACAGCTCAACTAACCAATGTGCACACATCATAAATATGATAAGGAAAGTGGTCATGCATTAAAATCAAGCTCATAGAAGTTGGAACAAAATTTTGGTATATTGTTGAAATGTGAAACAGTTTTGGTGAATTGATGTAGCAGCAGGTGGTGTCTTTCGAATTGTGAGGTTTAAGTGGAAACAAATATCATACACACATTATAAATATGATAAGGAATGATATTGTGCTCAAGAAGTAGATTAAAACAACACCAAACAAACTGTCACATTTAAAGCTCATGACACATGGAAACAACAACTTAAATATGCAGCAGGTACATTCAATGACAATTTGTAAGTTTTGCTAGCACACACAAGTTTCAAATAGATAGGACAATGATTGCATGCACATAAATCATGTAGAGCTCAATTGAAACAGAATGTGGTACATGTTTGGCATCATTGAGGTTTGAAATGTAGGTGAAGCAATGGCAAGTCAGTTTGAACATTTAAGAAGTTATTGAGCACATAGGCACCACACACACCCTCAAAATAGGTAAACATATGAGTCCACAATTTTAAAATTAAGCAACAAACTGATCCAACCAGAAATGGTATGTAAAACCACATTTGACAGCAAAAACACAAGATTTCATGACAGGCCCTAATGGCAAACCTCAAGTTCTCACACTCAACCAATTCAAATAGGCAGGTAAGCTTTCATAAACATTGACCAATGATTTGAGATACAAAAATAGCAAGCACAAGCAAACCAATACACAACTCATGGTAGTGATAAGCAATATGACACCAAAATAACATAAGAGCCAAAACAAGAGCCATATTGATCCAAACATGATCAAAGGCAGGGGGATCCTATGAGTAACATACAAGTTATCCACATCTCACTAATGAACTAGGTTTGACAGTTCTAGGGTTATACACCACATTTCAATGTTGGAATCCTAAAACTACCACATAGACCAAAATCTTCACAAGTAGGCTATACATGATATCAAAGCACAATCTTGTAACACATTATCCACATATCATTTACAAATGAGAACACATTAATGAAAGCAAGTAACATGACCATGAAACTAGAGTTCTTGACAAAGAGCTAAAGTGGGGCAGCAAGACTACATTTTTACCAAAATCAACTCAAAATGACAAAACATGATAATGTATGATTAATGAGGAGTTTGAATGTCACATACCTCTTGTAGACAAGTCTTGAGTAAGCTAAAAAGCTTAGAAACCCAGAGATCCTCCTTCCTTTGCAAAGAGATAATGCTTGCTTCCTCTTGAAGCAACAATCCACTTTTCAAGGCAGTTGGAGTTGTGTGATTTCCAGCTGGTTTTTTAGGGCTTGGACACTTGAGATATGATGTATAGGAGGTGTTAGGAGTGTTAGAATGGTAGGAAAAGCTTTGAGTGAGGATTTGGCTTTCAAAGTGGAAGAAAGTCAAACTATTAAGGTGTGAAGGTTGACTTTTGTGAAAATGAGATTTTTGAGTGGTTTGAATGTATGGACACCTTCTACACAATGTTTAGAGATTGCGTAGATATTTTTGAGGGTCTTGGAGATGGTAGAACTGATATTGAGCAGAGTTTTGCTCAAGACAATTTTTTGGTGAAAAATGGAGGTTTTAAAATTTGAGATTCTTAAGGAAATGAGAGCTATTGTTTCTCTGGGTTTCGGAGATTTCTCTGGTGTGTTTGAGCTCATAGAGGAGGCCTCTATTTATAGGAGAAATAAGGGTGAGGGCTGATTTGGTTTTTTTCATTTTTGGAGGGAGATTTGAGATTTTTCAAGTGAATCTTCCAAAATCTTTGTGGCAGCTCCAACACATCAGCTCCATGGACCAATGCTGAGCCAAAATCAATTGAGATGGGAAGGATGGGATGGCTATGAAGGTAGGGGACTGCAGCTGCCCAACTTGCTTGAAAAGTTTCTCTTTCATGGTTTTAATGATTATTTTAATGTCCACTTGTTATCAACTTGCAATGCTCATCAAACCAACTCATTTTCTGGTTTTCTCCTCATCCACACCTCACATTATCAGTTTGAATTACAATCCAAGGGCTGAGAATGGCTGATATGGTGAAAATCTGATTTTGAGAAGTTTTGACAAAGTTGTTCTAAGTGTGGCAGACCCAACTTCTATGGTGCATAACTTCCTGCTCAAACATGCTATTGAGGAGTTCTACCATAATTTGGAAAGCCCTTAAGTAGCTCTACAACTTTCATGTTTTAGGAATTTCCAAATTCTTGATGGAACTAGGTTGAAAAACCCTTCAAAGTTTTGAAAAAATCACTTAC
Source organism: Lathyrus sativus (assembly GCA_963859935.3). Taxonomy (NCBI): domain Eukaryota; kingdom Viridiplantae; phylum Streptophyta; class Magnoliopsida; order Fabales; family Fabaceae; genus Lathyrus; species Lathyrus sativus. Next base: position 348,985,657 of record OZ012740.1, on the reverse strand, counting down.
AAGTGTTAAATAACTTAGAAATTTTTTAAGTTATTTCCCCTTTAAAAATGAATTTTGCTATAACTCCAATTTCATGCATTTTTTGATCATGGACCACTTTGAGGCTTTTGTAGGATTTGTCAAGATATTTCTAATGAGCTTTGAACCACTTCAATTGGATGTGTGGTTGAGGAGTTATGGTCTTGCCCCTTTCGAAACCCTAATTCCCGATTTTTGCAATTACTTCTCAACCCTTGATCCAATGGTCATGAAATTTTATGGGGAGGTGTAATATGATATAAGGAAATTTTTTTATTCACACCTTGAATTCAAATTCCTTATTGTTGAAGAGTTGACGTTTCGATCAAACGTTCGATCGATCGGTGTCTACCGAGTCGCCCGTTGGTGATCCGGACATCCTGAGGACTTGAAACTCTTTGGATGGACTTTACTAAGCCATAGGAACTTAATGTACCAAAACAAAACCATTTAAATACTCTTTAAAACAAATGTCAAACTACGGTTGACTTTTCCTGATCGGAAACTCTAATCGGGTATCTCAAATTGCACTGTTCTCAGTTCCTGGGTGACCACCTCAAATTGCACTCATTATTGGTCCAATGTATTATCCTTGATCTTGTTTGAAGTTGGATCAATCCAAAACATTGATTGTTCAAACCACTGAAGCCTCGATTTTGACGGTACGGAACTCTAATTCATCTGCATCTTAACAAAGATTATCTGAAAATGGGTTAAGGTTAGTTATTCAAGAAAATATGATCCTATAATGATGATGAGGATCTAAGGGGTCAAAATTTGGGGTGCAACACATGATTTATGGCATAAAAACATAACATAATTATTCTCACACTCCAAAAGCTTCATCAATATATTATCACTCAAGTGACCATATTATTTACAAGTATATACTCCCAATTCCATAATTCGTCAATTCATCAATTTCACATATTTCATCTAATCCCTTATTGCAAACAGATACATGATGTGACTTTTCTTTGTTCGTTTCTTCCCCAGTGGAATTGAATCTTTTCCCGTAGAGCCTTGCTTTGCCGAGTCTGCTTCTGCCGCTTCAACGTTTTCCATATAGTTATTCCCCTGTGACACATTCCCCACAGGATCTTCACCTTGTATTTCATATCATATCATTGCATATCATATGCATCTCGTGGGATCTTTGGGCCAAAACAATTGTGCATGTTTATATTTAAGTCTCTCCTATCACGTCGAGACGGAGATTTCAACCTCCATATCTCCAGATAGAAGTGTCGCAACTGCAAAAAACAACCGGCGGAAAACAGAAGAGGCGTCACCTTTCGTTATTTATCCCAAAGATAGGGAAAGGAAACGATCGGAAAAACCTGACGAAAAAGGAAAAGACAAGGTCATCGCAACCAAGTCTTGGATTTGGGAGTCGGTTACGCAAGGGGAAGGTATTAGCACCCCTCACGTCCGTCGTACTCGACGGGATCCATGCATTATTGTCTATCTAAAAGGGTGATCAACTATCTAGCTAAAGGCTCAGGGACAAAAGAAAAAGAAAGGAGGAGTGACTCGACAGAGCATCACTGCTCTGTGCCTACGTACTCCCTCGTGCAATGGGAAAGTCAGAGTCAACATAGTTCGACTAACTACAGGTGAAGGGATAAGGTTGCTCGCCAAGACATCGCGTCTTGTGCCTACGTACTTTCATCTGGTATGAAAGATCAGAGCAAATGTAGTTCGGGCTAAGAAAGACCACAAGCTGGTTCAAAAGCTTTTTAGGCCTGAGTAGGGTTAACAAGTAGTTCTAGCAGTTGCTGTATGCAGCTCGACCATTGGAGACTTAGGCGTTACCGTTTGCGATAGAACTAAGAGTTAACAAAACTCTTTTATCTGAAAAGATTTTCCTGATTAGAATCCCGAAGAATGAAAAAGGGTTGAAGTGTTTTTGTGTTTTTTAGAGAAGAAGTGTTTTGAATTTGAGTGTTTATAATGTATGTTGTGCCAAAGTCTAAAACTTAGGATCGAATGCGTCGCATATCGCCCTAAGGGCGTATACTAAACACTCTAGGAAATTGAGAGGTGGCCCCTCAATCACCATTTCCCAATTATAAGGCTCATGGAACAACAACTATTATCTTTATTAAGTGTGTTAAGATTGTATGAAGATGAGAAGAGAAGGGACAAACTAAAAGGGAACTAACACAAACCTAAAGTTGTCATGCAATGGTGGTCCTAAGATTGAGATTCAAAAGGGAACTACCTAATGTTATCATGCATGGTTTGAACTTAAAGTCTATCATAACCTCAAGAGGTTAGAGAACTTATGGGGAGCATGGAAAAGAAGAACCAAAGAAGAAGAAGAAGAAATAACATGCAAATGAAAATGCAAACATAAGATGCACAAGTAGAATGAAAGTGGGAGGAAAATAGTGTGGGGCAGTAGCCTCCACAAGCTCATCTCAACCAAGCAAGCACATACGAAATGAAACAAAAAAGAAAGGGGAAGAAGGAATACACAAGAGGCAACAACATAAAAGGATACAAATAAGTCACAAATGGAAACCCTAAATGGAAGCAACAAAAGAAGCACACAAATGAACAAGAAATGAACATAATTTGGACCTAAAAATGAGCATAAAACAAGCTCAACATGTCTATTATGTGAAACAAAAGGAGTTGAGAGCTTATTGGATCCACAAAGGTCATTTCCAACTCAAACTAGGTCATGCACTTGTATGAACATCCCTTGGAGGTAACTTGACTTGCAAGTTACCTAAAAATTAGGAAAATGATTCAAAAATGATCAAATAAAATACACAAGGTACCCAAACATGCTGGCAAACACAGGCCAAAAGGACACAATCAAAATCAGTTCACAACACCACCCAAGAAATTGATTCACAAGGGTGTTCCATTATGAATGAGGATTCTCGAGGGTCAAAGGAAATGCAATAAAAGTCAACTCAAAAGTCAACCAACAGGGGCAAAATGGTCCTAAAAAATTCATCAACTCATCATGGACATGAGGATGAATTTTCATTCATTGGATCAAAGGGAAATGGAAGAAACAAAATCAAAACCAAGCAGTGTCAAGATTTAATTCAAATAAGACACTTCTAATATTTAATTCCATTTTTAATTGAAAATAAAACTAAAAAAATAAAATAAAAATTTCTAAAAATAAAAGACATCCCAAAATGTTTAAAAAATATTTGTGGAATTTTTACACTATTGGAAGTATTTTAAATGAAATTAAATAAAAACAAAAATAAAACAAAAATAAAACAAAAATAAAAAGAAAATAAAACCCAAAATAAAATAAAAGAAGGGTGCAAACAGCAACCGAAACGCGTGCGAACCAGCTGGGCCCAAACAAGGGGGGGTGCCAACAGCAAATAGAGGCCTAAATCCAATAAGGGGCGCTGAAGTCAAAAGGATCAGGTGTGGTAGGTCAACCCAGGCGCATGGTGGAATGCAATCATGGCAATTGGATCAATAAGCAATCAGATCCAAGGGATCACAAGCATGCCATGTATTAAATGAATTTTAAACATGATGTAGTGTGTATGGTCAAACGCGTATACACGGTGCATCTTAATCGTGGCCGTGCAAAACAAAAGTATGCAGATCTGGTGGATCACATGAAGATACATCATCATCTTCTTCAATTAAACAAGGAAAACAAAAGGCAAAACCAGGTGGCCGGAGCACGGTGGCTCCGGTCACCTTCTCTGGAGAACCAAAACGCAGGTGAGGCTACAGTGAACCAAAACTCACAAATTTTAGGTCTAAAATCATCTACGTTTCACGTAGATTACAAATCCACAATCCATTTTCAAAAATCATGCGTAAATCAGACAAATCGAAGAGAAACAGAAAACACACATCACATTAAAATCATTACAAACATGAACAAATATGCACCAGAATTTGCCTATGAACATAGGACTTCAGCATTAACCAACAATGGCGCAAGAATGATGCATAAACAGTGAGAAATTTGGATTTAGAAGTTACCTAATGGAATAGCTCCGTTGGACCTTCTACTAGTGCTCAAGCTTGCTGAAATGATCCAGAAACGTTCACTGAGCTTCAAGGAAGGTAGGTGTAGCTTTGAATTGCTCCGAAAGTACTCCAATTTTATTTCACGATTTTGAAAATTCTCCTCTCTTCTCCAACTGTGCTTTCTGCAAATCTCCACGAAAATGACCTCCTCTTCATTCAAAAATGACCTAAGACTTATATATGATGGATATAGAAACTTATTGAGGCCTAATTGTTGCTCAATTGTGCCAATTGTGAAATTGCCCAAACCTCACTTTTCATGCTCATACACACGTGCAAACGGCCCCAATTCACCTTATTTTTGACTCAAAAATCTTGCTGGGACTTCATTCTGATCATGTGGATTGAAATCACTCCTTAATTTGATCAAATTGTTGGTATTGTATTACAACTTTTTCACTTGAAAATGCCTTTGAAAAACACATGAAAATAGCACCAAAATCTTAATCCAATGCTTGCATCTTGTTTAGTACATTTTTGTGAGTCAAAAAATGCACAAACATGCCTTAAAAGGATTAGAAAAGAATTAATTCCATTTTGTGATTTTGAACTTTCTTCATGAAAAAGTTACACCTCAATTCTCCAATTCAAGCCAAATACATGACTCCTTGATGATTGGTTGGGCAAATGTCCCCATTAGGAGCAAGTTTCATGTTGAAAAGATTTTCATTTGAAGTGTGCAAGATAGTGAAATGGACCTATAATAAAATGGCCTGTAATCTTACTTTCCCAAAATACCCCTGACTTGCAAGCCTCATAACTTGAGTTCTACAAATCAGATGAAGGACTTCTAGTACTCTTTCAAAAGCTAAGATCATGAGGAACAACTTTCATGTTTTGGTCAAGGTGAGGAGAAACATCCTTCTAGGTCAAAATGGCTTGGAAGTTGGTTGACTTTTGTTGACTAAAATCACATTCATCTGGGGACCTATAACTTGTCAGCATCATAACTTGAGTTCTAGAAATCAGATGAATGACTTCTAGTACTCAAAAGAAATCTAGAAACATTCTCTACAAGTTTCATGTTGGGGTTAAGATGAGATGAGACTTCTATCTTGAGATAGGTGGTCTTGAAGTTGGGCACTAAACAAGGGATTTTACACTGAGAACCCTAATTTAGTAACTTCTCACACTCTTGATTCTTGATGAATTGATCTTGAAATGATATATTAGACATCTCAACACAACATCCCATGACCATAGAGACTTGGAATTGAGTTTTAATCTCCTTCAATTTCACAGTTAACTGAGGATTAACTAGATGAAAACCCTAGATGCAACATTCTTGGCTGTGGCTTCTTCCACATCACACAACAACTTGAATAAGCTCCAACATGGATCTCAAAGCACTCAATGAGCTCTCTCAACATCTTATATCCACAATCATGAATTCACAACCCTCTGATGATCTTTAACTGGCCTCCAAGTTAGAAGTTGACCCACATACATCCATCAATCCTTTCACATGATTTTGACCACTTCCTGGTGACTTGATGACCATCCATGCTTGAATAAAAACCCTTGCTTAGGCTCAACACTCTGAGTAACCTCCTCTTGCTATGCACAGCCTCTTGATCCCCTGTTCTATGAAAAATTCTATACAATGCAAATGCTAGAAGAAAATGAAATGAAACATAAACCAAGTTAAGAAAAGGTTGGTCAAATTTTAGGGTGCAACAGCTGCCCCTATTCAAACGACTTGAACATGAATGAGTGAAAAGAGAACGACTTTCACACCTTCAAGGTAAAATACGGTTGAATACCAAATAACACGGAAATTTTCCAACCACAGAAAATAAAACTGCAAACAAGAATCTCCGGAGGTAATTGCTCTGATTACAAACATGCCCCGCTGGGGGAAAGGGAAACTTAACGAGTAACTCTGCTTGGGGAAAACATATAAATAGGGGAATACTTAAATTTCCGAAATTTGGATATTCAACGAACAAAATAAATCAATGAAATTTTCCGGAGCTTGAACGATCAACGTAAAATCTGGAGTCTGAATACTCAACATAAGAGACCGGAGCCTGAACACTCAACATAAGAGACCGGAGCCTGAATGCTCAACGAAAATAAACCGGAGCCTGGATGCTCAATGTAGGAAGCCAGAGCCTGAATGCTCAACATAAAAACCGGAGCCTGAATGCTAAACGAAGATTGACCGGAGCCTGGATACTCAACGGACCAAAACGTACACCATAAACTGGAAATTTATCGGAGCCTGGATACTCAGCGAAACTGGAATCACAGAAAATTTTCCGGAGTCTAGATACTCAACGTAATAAATCAGAGCCTGAATGCTCAACGAAAATAAACCGGAGCCTGGATGCTCAACGAAGATTGACCGGAGCCTGGATACTCAACGGACAAAGCAAAATACCACAAACCAGAAATTCACCGGAATCTGGATATTCAACGGAGGAGGAGTACAACCACAAAACTTATCAAGGTCTGGAAACCCAACGGACTTTACCAGAGTCTGGATACTCAACGGAAAAAGCAATGCGTCATAAAGGGAACATTCACCGGAGTCTGGATACTCAACGGAGAAGCCGGAGCCTGGATGCTCAACAAAGATTGACCGGAGCCTGGATACTCAACGGACGAAAGAAAACTATTACAAATACCCATCAAAATCTAAACACCACACCGTCTTCACCAGAGTCTGGATACTCGACAGAAAAAACACAATAATATCAATCACCATGGTCTGGATACCACAACCATCTTTACCGGAGTCTGGATACTCGACGGAAAAAGGAAAACCCCATCAATTGGGAATGGACCGGAGTCTAGATACTCAAAAGAATTCATCATAAAATACTTATCCTGATCCTCTGAGATCCGAAGATATTGCTAGGGAATAACATGAGCCCTGGTCTGGATATTGCGCGGGCTACCAGAAAATTCCATGGTCTGGATACCTAGGGAAATGATCAAACCTCTGAAGATACACCTGAAACAAAGAGATAACAACCTGGCTTATGTTTGAAAATGGCGTAATGCTCCATACTAAATGGAAATGCTATGCATTTGGATGGATGCTATGTACACATGCAGATGCAACAGAACTGAATCAGCAAAATAAATGCTAGAGATACGGAAGACACCCTGCAGGGGGCAACAAACTACTCATGCCAATAACGATTGGACTTATGCCGAGAGATAGGCCCCTTGCTGGCCTCTGGGGATTGCTCCGCTGGGGGACGAACCTAACCAGACTGCCAGTTACTCCGTGGGAAGAAAATCCAATCACACTTACTGGAGAGTGCATACAAGCATGCACCTTGCGGGGATTACATGTGCATCAACTGCCGAAGGAAAGTGTACACGCTACCTGCTCACTCAAACTACATACAACTCTACTGGGGATAGAGGTACAAACTTCACTGACTGGGGAAATAGACTCAGGCTGGGGATAGAACGAACTTCATCCATACCTCTTTACCCCAAAGGTAACGACCCTACAACACTGAACAAACAGACAAGATATCCTACGCAATCGGAACCATCTCAGTCATCATTTGCGACATTGTTCAATTAATTCGAAGTTTTAACAATTATTAGCCAAGGTTTGCAAGTTTATGTAAGTGCAAGTTTATCAAAGCATTGGCCGTTTTTCACAAACAAAACAGTAAAAGTTAAAACAAAACAAGCGAGATACTGAATAATATATGTTTATTGATAAATGGCCTGTAAATAGGCAAAGTTTTACAACAGATGCAACCCCTGAAAAGAGGAAGCTGCGCAAAAGAAAATACAGATATGCACAGAAATATACAAAAGTGTACAAAAATGTCGGTAACGTGGCACAGACAAACACCATGAGCTGATCCCTCTATGACTCGCCAGACCCTGAGGCTTTCCCGACGCTTCGTCTTCAGAAGAGATTGATTCGGATAAATGGCCCTTAGGTTCTCCCAATCCGCTAAGCAATGAAGTTCCAACACAGACCGCGGTCATTTGCTTTTTCAATCCCTAACTTTTTCCTGAACTGCCCTTCGGGTTTTCGATTCACCGGGATACCCATTTTTGCCAATGTCGCCTTTTCAGGATTTCGACTTTGCGGGTTTACATCTTTTCATTTTTATCCCTAATTTTTGCCCGAACCTATTTTCTTTTTTTTATGGTTCGCCGGGATGCCCCATTTTTGCCTAGACTTTTCTTTTTGTGTCCAGCGGGTCTCTTTTAAGCAAAGTATTTTTTAACTGCGTCTGCGTTCACAGGGGATTTGAAATCCTCACCATCCATGGTGGCTAACAACAAGGCTCCTTTAGAGAAGACCTTTCGAACGACATATGGACCTTCATAATTGAGAGTCACTTTGCCCCTGTGATCTGATTGCGGTGGGAGAATCTTTTTCAGTACAAGATCGTCCGTCTGAAAGCTTCGAGGGCGCACCTTCTTGTCATAAGCTTTCTTCATCCGGCTCTGATACAACCGACCATATGCGATAGACGCTAGCCTCTTCTCATCCATCAGGCTAAGCTGATTCAATCTATTCTTTATCCACTCTGCCTCATCAAGCTTGACATCAACCAGAACTCTTAAAGAAGGAATCTCGACCTCCAATGGTAGGACAACTTCCATACCATATACCAGTGAGAAAGGAGTTGCCCCAGTTGATATGCGTGCCGTCGTACGATAACCGTGAAGAGCAAAGGGTAACATCTCATGCCAAGTTTTGTAAGTAACAACCATCTTTTGCACTATCTTCTTAATATTCTTGTTGGCCGCTTCAACAGCGTCATTCATCTTAGGCCGATAGGGCGATGAGTTGTGATGCTCGATTTTGAAATTCTGGCACAATTCCTTCATCATCTTATTGTTCAAATTTGAACCATTGTCAGTAATGATTCGCTCGGGTATTCCATATCTAAAGATGACGTCCTTCTTTATGAACCGGGCTACGACTTGCTTTGTAACATTGGCGTACGAGGATGCTTCAACCCACTTGGTGAATTAATCAATGGCAACCAAGATGAAACGATGATCGTTGGATGCGGTTGGCTCAATCTTGCCAATCATATAAATGCCCCACATGGAGAAAGGCCACGGGGACGCAATAACATTTAATGGGCACGACGGTACATGAATTTTGTCAGCATAAATCTAGCATTTATGGCATTTCTTCGCAAACTTGAAACAATATGACTCCATGGTTAGCCAATAATACCCTGCTCGTAAGAGTTTCCGAGACATGGCATGCCCGCCGGCATGCATACCGAAAGTACCCTCGTGGACTTCTTCCATAAGCAACGATGCTTCCTTTTCATCCACACATCTCAACAACACCAAATCATGGTTCCTTCTGTAAAGCACACCGTCTAGGTTTAGATAAAAGTTGCCAGACAATCTCCTCAGCGTCTTCTTATCCTGAGCCGAAGCCCCTGGTGGATACTCTTGCTTTTTGAGGAAGTTCTATATATTGTAAAACAATGGCTTGCCATCAGCAGCCTCGTCAATGACGAATACAAAAGCGGGCCTATCCAAGCGAGAAATGACTATTCTGGGAGCATCATTCCAGAAATTCACTTTATACATCGAAGATAGCGTTGCCAAAGCATCGAAGATAGCGTTGCCAAAGCATCGACCATCTGATTCTCTGCTCGCAGCACATGGTGAAACTCTACCCTGTCAAAGAAGGGTAACAACCTCCTTGTGTAATCTTTGTAAGGAATTAGATTCGGTTGACGAGTTTCCCAATCTCCCATGATTTGATTAACCACTAGCACTGAATCTCCATATGCATCCAAATTCGTGATTCTCAAATCAATAGCCTCTTCCAGACCCATGATGCATGCCTCGTACTCGGCTTCATTGTTAGTGCAAGGGAACATTAATCTGGCAGTGAACGAGATATGAGTACCATGAGGACTTGTATTAATTGCCCTGATTCCACTACCATAGGAGTTGACAACATCGTCAAATATCATCTGCCACTGAGAACCTTTCTCTGGACCTTCATCGGGCAACGGCTCTTCACAGTCTTTCGCTTTAAGGAACATGATATCCTCGTTAGGAAATTCAAACTTTATTGGTTGATAATCTTTGATTGGCTGCTCAGCAAGGTATTCTAACAAAACACTTCCTTTGATGGCTTTCTAGGAAACATATTGTATATCGTACTTTGTCAGTACCATCTGCCACCTGGCAATTCTTCCTGAGAGCGCTTGCTTTTCAAAGACATACTTGATCGGATCCATCTTCAAAATCAGTATGGTTGTGTGATTGAGCATATATTGTCTCAAACGTTTGGTAGCCCAAGCAAGTGCGCAACATGTTTTCTCGAGCATTGAGTAACGGGACTCACATTCTGTGAACTTTTTACTCAGATAATAGATCGCATGCTCTTTCCTTCCAGCCTCGCCATGTTGACCGAGAACACAACCCATACTGTTCTCAAGAACCATTAAGTACATGATTAAAGGCCTTCCAGCTACTGGGGATATCAATTCAGAGGCTCCTGCAAGTATTCTTTTATCTTATCAAATGTTTTTTTGACAATTTTCATTCCAGACGACCGCCTAATCCTTTTTTAACAATTTAAACATTAGTTCACATGTGGCTGTGAGATGAGATATGAACCGAGCAATGTAGTTCAATCTCCCCAGGAAACCACGAACCTTCTTTTCTGTTTTCGGCGCTGGCATGTCTTGTATGGCTTTTATCTTTGCAGGATCGACCTCGATTCCTTTTTTATTGACAATGAACCCCAATAACTTTCCGGACCGAACTCCAAAAGTGCACTTATTTGGATTCAACCTCAATTTGAACTTCCTGAGCCTCTCAAATAGCTTCAACAAGTTGACCATATGCTCTTCCTCCGTTTGCGACTTTGCTATCATGTCATCAACATAGACCTCAATCTCATGATGAATCATGTCATGAAACAAAGTGACCATAGCCCGCTGGTATGTTGCCCCTGCGTTTTTCAACCCAAAAGGCATTACCTTGTAACAGAATGTTCCTCATGGCATAATGAACGCCGTCTTCTCCATATCTTATGGTGCCATCTTTATCTGGTTATAACCTGAAAAACCATCCATAAAGGAAAATACGGAGTATTAAGCAGTATTGTCAACCAATACGTCAATGTGAGGGAGCTGGAAGTCATCCTTTGGGCTCGCCTTATTCAAATCTCTGTAATCTACACACATCCGTACCTTACCATCTTTCTTAGGTACAGGTACGATGTTGGCGACCCATGGAGGGTAAGTGGTTACGGCTAAAAATCCAGCGTCCAACTGCTTTTGGACTTCTTCTTTGATTTTTACAGCCATATCTGGTCTTGTCCTTCTAAGCTTCTGCTTGACCGACGGACATTCCTCACACAACGGCAAGCGATGAACCACTATGTCAATGTCAAGCCCGAGCATATCTTCGTATGACCAAGCAAAGATGTCACAATACTCTCGAAGCATCTCGACCAGTCTTTGCTTGATGTCATTCTGTAGTGCAGCCCCTACCCGAACATTTCTAACAACTTCTTCAGAACCCAGATTAACAACCTCGATTTCCACTTGATGAGGCAGAATGATCTTCTCTTCTTGTTTCAAGAGTCTAGCTAGCTCTTCAGGCAGGTCTTCATCCTCATCAATCTCTTCTTCAGCTTGATATATCGGTTGATCAAAGTCGAAGCGAGTCATAGGAGGTTCTGAATCGGTGTCATCTGCAATAGGAATCCTGCAATAAAAATGGTTAAATGTTTCAAACAATATGCAAACAAATATAAACCACATTGCCATTTTATTATGAAAAATGAAAATAAGAAAGACAAAGATCACAAAATTTGAATGAGAAAATGCCCTTTGATTAATTGATAAACAATGTTCAGACATAAACAATAAGGCCCTGAAATAAAATACCGCTATGATCCGGGTAGAACATAGGGTAGTACAATAATTGGAAAAACAAAGCATTACTGTTCTGTCGTCACTTGAAAGAATTCTTCAATTGACCAGTTGCGCAGGCTCTGTCCCGGAATACACGGCTTGATCCAGGCATCCATATCACAATCATTGTCTCCCTCTTCGTTAGACACAACATTGATTCTCTCGAAGATAACTCCCCCCTTGGTGAACTGTACGGGTCCTTTATAGCCCCGCGCGCTCTGTGAGGCTGAAGGAGAGGAGAATGACGGTCGGTAACCTAAACCAAACTTGTCTTGCTTGTGGGGAATCTTTAATACTTGTCCCCATCACTGCACTGCCCCAGTCTGTACCACTGCTTGAGCTTCTTTAAACGAAGACATGGCCACTTCCGGCACCTTGCTCACAACAGTAGACTTGTCTTTAATCTTGACCGCTTCAAAGGCCTGACAAAAAGTTTCATGTATCTCTCCATCCACTTCGACATACTTGAAGGATGATAAATGGCTGACCATTATATCCTCCTCCCTGCACACCGTAACAACACTACCGCCCACCATATATTTCAGCTTTTGATGCAGCGTAGAGGTCACAGCTCCCGCTGAATGAATCCATGGATGGCCTAGTAAACAACTGTAGGCCGGATGGATATCCATGATGTAAACCACTACATCAAACATTTCAGGTCCCACCTGAATAGGCAAAGTTACCTCCCCAAACACGGATCTTCGGGTTCCATCAAATGCACACACCACCAAATCACTTGGTGTGCAAATTAACCCCTGCATATTCAACTTCATTAGGGATTTCTTTGGAAGTATGTTCAAAGATGATCCCGTATCCACAAGCACGTGAGACATGACAGCCCCTCGGTATTCTAAAGATATGTGCAATGCACAATTATAGTTTCTGCCTCTTGGCGTCAAATCCAAGTCTGTAAAACCCAAGCCTTTTCCTGCATTTACGTGCACCACAACTCCCTCGAGTTGATTGACCGAAATTTCTTGTGGCACGTAAGCAGTGTTTAGTATTCTCAACAGTGCATTCCTATGCGCCTCAGAACAAAGTAACAACGACAAGATAGATATCTTGGAAAGAGTTTGCTGCAAGTGATCGACTATCTTATAGTCGCTTTTCCGAATCAGCCTCATAAACTCCTCTGTGTCTTTCAACAGAGATTCCTTCTCCCCAGATTGAGAAGTCTCCTCTACCACTGGTCTTTTCCCCTTGTCAACTTTATTAAAAATCACTTCAGGTGACGAAAAGACCCGGCCGCTACGAGTAATGCCTCCTGCTCCCACAAGATTATCTACTGAATTCGCAGAGGGATCATTCAAGTCTATCTTCTGTCCATTGCAATATACTTCGGCTCCGTAGTTCCACAGAATAGCATCGGTGCTTTCAAACGGCATATGACCTGCTTTTGTGATGGTTATCGTTGGTGGCTTTGGCGCATAAATAGTAACAGTCTTATACGGGATGGAGATTGTTGCAATCTCATCCCTTTCTTCAGCCACCAACTCCTCAGGTTCTCTTCCAACAGACCGGTCAAATTGTAAAACTCCGCTATCCATCATCTCCAGAACACATCTTTTCAATAATCCACATCCTCCCTCAGGATTAACCAGACACTCAGCGCAATTCTCAGCACAACCTGGGAAAACACCTCCCTTCAGTAATCTAGCTTTCACAAAGCTCAAGGGTGTCCTCAGCTCATCAACATCTGTTACCAAATCCAAAACATCCTCCTCGATAATTGCATTAACCCCAGCCTGCCCATGATTCGGCATGGGATTTTGCACCATATTAGGAACATCATTGGAGAAGTTAATCGCTTTACTGTCAATCATGTCCTGCACCTTATGCTTAAAGGCTTTATAATTATCAATGTTATGCCCCACCCCAATGAAACTCACAGCGAGCGTTTACATCGTACCCGGGTGGAGGAGGCCCAGTCAGGGGAGCTAAAGTTCTTTTCTGAATCAATTGCAGCTGTAACAAAGCCTGCAATAGCTGAGAGTAAGGCATGGGAGGTGTAACACCCCAGTTCCCAAATTAAAATAAAATGCGATTAAGTCAAATAATTATCAGAGTTTCCATTCCAAAAGTGGGATGTTACATTCACAAAGTCAACAAAACACTTCTTTATATGGTTTTCAAAATAGAGCAGCGGAAAATTATCATAATATATCATTCACGGCCATCCGCCAAAATACACAAAAATCATACATCATTAAGATTCACCAAAATACGATACGTCACAAGAATACAACAAATTTAGCATAAAACAAATAAACTCCCAAGTCCCATGTTACGTATCAGAGCATCCTACGACTCGACTCGCACACCATTATCCAAGCTAGCTATGCACCTGGATTATCTGTACTTCCGAAGAAGCACAGACCACAACAACAACAGAGGGGTGAGAAAACATGATCAAAATTAACTGTAATAAAATACATGAATAAAAGGCAGTAAATAAACAATCATCACCCCACCAACATCAAACAGGACCTACTGTCAAATCATCAACACAACATGTCATAATGTAAGTATGCAACCCAACACATGCATGCAGTACCGACTCAACATCACTGATGGACACCGGGACATCAACCCTCCACAAAGGAGCACATCATAAACGGAATAGATCACTTATGCTCCTCCTGAGACATGATCTATCCCCACAATCCTCCACAAAGGAGTACGAGTGAATCAATTACGCTCCTCCTGAGACATGATTCAACTCCGCAATCACTAATGGACACTGGGCCATCAACCCTCCATAAAGGAGCACATCATCATCACCGATGGACACTGGGACATCAACCCTCCACAAAGGAGCACATCATAAACATAATAAGAGAGTACGATTGAATCACTTACAGTCCTCCTAAGACATGATTCAACCATACCAAGACACCATGCTATGCACAACACCAAATGCACAACACACAACATCAAGCATGCTAAGTGCACACGATCCTACTGATCATATCACCATACATCATACATATGTATATATATACACACCAATCAATTATATCAATCAAGTTAAATAATAGGGAAATCCCATTCGACACTGAATACACAAGATCCTCCCGATCACCTCACTATGCATCATATTCATATTACATATATATGTCTTACTCACCAATCAATCATGTCAATTAAATTGAATATTTCATAATTCATCTTTCCACATCAAGTATACTCTCTTTACCTCTAAACGACATCTCTCGACCTATCACTACCCAAGGAGTCCTACAAAATGAAACACAAGGCAAAATAGCACAAAAATCACATTCTGTCATGCTCGCTGGCTCACTCGCCTAGCGAGGCCTCAACGAACGCTTGCTGCCTCATTCGCCTAGCGAACCTGCTAGCGAGTGAAGATAATGGCTACTAGAAGTGTTTGCTACCCAACTCGCCTAGCGAATTCCTAGAGAATTCTCGCTACTAGCTCGCTCATCGAAGGTGTTGGCGAATGTCTGCGATTTCATAAATCCTCACTGTTCATAAATTCATCAGAAGCTCAAAAATTGTCTGATTCTCACCACACTAGTCTCAGCAGTCTTAGCCTAGCATTCTACCAATAAACCACACTAATTATTCCAGACTTTACCCGATAAAACACCAACTCTACCAATTAAATCATTTTCGACCTAAATGGTAAACTACTCAGAACATCCAACAAATCCCTACATTCATCACATGCAAGACTGGAATAACATAATTTCACCAATTCCTAACAACATAAACACCATTCATCCATGGAAACAACAATCAGAGCACAACATCATCTTAATCATGATCATCAAATCCCTATGGGGTTAAGGAATCCCCAACTACCCCATTCATGCAATTACCAATTTAAACCCGTTTCTCCCCCCTTACCTCGACTAGTTGCTTCGATCGATGAAAACTTCCAAGAATCCGACAACCTAGCCTTCTTTTTCTCCCTCTTGCTCTTGTTCTTCTCTCCTTACTCTTCTCTCCCACTTGATCGTGTTCTTATTTTTAACTCACTAAATACCCCCTATCACACTTATTTCCCCACTTCTTTTAATTTCAATAATATTAATAATAATAATAATAATAATAATAATAATAATAATAATAATAATAATAATAATAATAATAATAATAATACCATTACTATTAATTATCACATTATTATCATTATCAATTTTATTATACTAATACTAAAGGCTATAGCTTCTTAAATAATCCCCACAAAAGACATGCCGAAAATAAAATAACACCGGAAAGATTAAATAATTGAAATGGGTGTTACAACTCTCCCCCACTTTAATTATTTTCGTCCTCGAAAATTACCTGATGGAAACAATTCTGGATACGCTTCCCGCATTCTGCTTTCCAATTCCCAGGTCACACTGCCTCCTGCAGCACCTCCCCAAACCACTTTCACCAAAGATATCTCATTCCCTCGGAGTTGCTTCATCTTACGATCTTCGATCCTCAATGGCATCGTTTAATAATAAGGTTCTCCCTGACTTGAACTTTATCTCTTTGAATCACATGAGATGGATCCGAGACATACCTTCGAAGTTGCGACACATGAAACACGTCGTGCAAATTCGACAGTTCAGGCGGCAACACCACCCTATAAGCCACATCACCAATTCTCTGCAAAATCTGATATGACCCAATAAACTTAGGGTCCAACTTCTTAGACTTCAACGCACGACCCACACCAGTCACTGGGTTAACCCTTAAGAAAACATGATCTCCTTCACTGAATTCCAGCTCTTTCCTTCTGTTATCATGATAACTCTTCTGCCTACTCTAACACACTTTCATTTTCTCACGAATCATTTGAATTGTCTCAGTAGTCTGCTGCACAATCTCTGGTCCCAATACCACATTCTCACCCGTCTCATACCAACACAGAGGAGTTCTGCATCTCCTATTATACAAGGCTTCAAATGGTGCCATTCCGATACTAGAATGGTAACTGTTGTTGTACGTGAACTCAATCAACGATAAATGAGTATCCCACGCACCCCCCTTTTCCAACACACAAGCCCTTAGAAAATCCTCTAGCGATTGAATAGTCCTTTCTGATTGACCATCAGTTTGCGGATGGTAAGCTGAACTCAGCTTCAACTTAGTACCCAAGGCTTCCTGTAAAATCTTCCAAAATTCTGAAGTAAACCTCGAATCTCTATCTGACACAATACTCGACGGAACACCATGAAGCTTCACTATTACACGAATATAAATCTCCGCTAGCTTCTCCAATGGAAAACTTATATTGATCGGCACAAAATGTGTAGACTTCGTAAGTCGATCCACAATCACCCAAATAGCATCAAATCCTCTCGCCGTATTCGGAAAACCTGTAACAAAATCCATGGTTATACAATCCCATTTCCAAACCGGAACTTCCAACGGTTGCATCATTTCAGAGGGTCACTGATGTTCCACTTTCGACTTCTGACATACCAAACAGGCGTAAACAAATCGAGCTATATCTCTTTTCATACCAGACCACCAAAATATTTTCCTTAAATCATGGTGCGTTTTCGTAGCTCCCGGATGGATACTCAAACTACTACGATGTCCCTCATTCAAAATTGACTTCTTCAGCTCATCATTATCCGGCATACAAATCCTGCCTCTGAATCTCAACACACCTGTGCTATCCAACTTAAAATCACCATCAGAGTCACTTCCTACTCCCGACATCAAATCCACTAGCTTCATATCTAGTTTTTGGTTCTCTCTAATCATATCCAAGAAATCATTGTTCACTTGCAACTTGCCTAACATCACACCACCTACCGTAAACTCACAAACCATGCTCAAATCTCTGAACTGCTCAATTAGCTCCATTTCTTTTACCATTAAAGCTAACATATGAATTGTTTTCCTGCTCAAAGCATCAGCTACTACATTCGCCTTTCCTGGATGATAACTCAAACTGAAATCGTAATCCTTTAAGAATTCCAACCATCTTCTCTGTCTCATATTCAGCTCCTTCTAATCAAACAGATATTTCAGACTCTTATGGTCACTGAACACCTCAAATCTCGAACCATACAAGTAGTGCCTCCAGATCTTTAACACAAAAATTACTGCAGCCAATTCAAGGTCATGAGTAGGGTAATTCCTTTCATGCATCCTCAGTTGCCGCGAAGCATACGCCACCACCTTACCGTTCTGCATAAGAACCCCGCATAATCCCATCTTAGACGCATCACAATACACCACAAAAGGTTCACTCGGATTTGGCAATATCAACACCAGTGCTATAGTCAATCTCTTTTTCAGTTCCTCAAAGCTTTCTTCACAGGCAGCATCCCACACAAAAACTTGATCCTTCCTCATCAACTGGGTCAATGGCAATGCCAAACTAGAAAACCCCTCAATAAACCTTCGATAATAACCTGCCAAACCCAAAAAGCTTCTAATTTCCGTTGCTGTCTTTGGCGGTTCCCACTGCAGCACTGCACTCACTTTCGATGGGTCCACCGCTACGCCGTCACCAGATATCACATGCCCCAAGAAACTCACAGTCTTCATCCAGAACTCACACTTTGATAGTTTAGTAAACAACTTATTATCCTTCAGCACTTGCAACGCAATTCTCAAATGTCCAACATGTTCTTCTTCAGACTTAGAATAAATCAGTATATCATCAATAAACACAACAATAAACTGATCCAGATAAGAATGGAATATTCGGTTCATATACTCCATAAACACTCCTGGCGCATTAGACACTCCAAAAGGCATTACAATATATTCGTAATGTCCATAACGAGTTCTAAACACCGTCTTCTGAATATCACCTTCTTTCACTCTGATCTAATGGTAACCCAACCTCAAGTCAATTTTACTGAACACACGTGCTCCCACCAACTGATCCATCAAATCATCAATCCTTGGAAGAGGATACTTATTCTTAATGGTCACCTTATTCAACTGACAGTAATCGATGCACAAACGCATACTACCATCTTTCTTCTCTACCAACAACACTGGAGCTCCCCACGGCGACACACTCGGTCTGATAAACTTCCTATCCAACAATTCTCCAATCTGAGATTTCAATTCCGCCAACTCCACTTCCGACATCCTATACGGCGCCATAGATATAGGTATCGTACCAGGAACAAGATCAATGCTAAATTCAACTTCTCTTGTCGGAGGCAATTCCGTAATATCATCAGGGAACACTTCGGGAAATTCATTCACCACTGCCAACTCTTCCATCGACGCCTTGCTGTCAACAGATAATGATGCAAATAAAGCAAACATTTTATCTTCGTCTTCAAACAAGGTCCTCAATTCCCTATTAGACAAGGAATCCACCGACGCTTCCTCTTCTAGAGTAAGGAACAACAACACCTTCCGAAAACAATCGATGTAGACTCGGTTGAACTCCAACCAGTTCATACCCAGAATAACATCCAGCTTACCAAGTCACAGACAAATTAGATCCACTCCAAAACCTCTGTCAAAAATAGTCAGTGGACACTTCAAACACACCAAAGAAGTAGTCACTGAACCAATAGAGGGAGTTTCAATAGTCAATCATTGCTCAAGAGTAGACGACACCAATCCTAATCTCTTCACACAATCAACAGAAATGAACGAGTGGGTTGCACCCGTATCAATCATAGCAGTCAAAGGAACATTATTGATAAAACAAGTACCTTTAATAGAACGCTCCTCACCAGCAGGTTGAGTTCCTACTACAGCAAACACTTTACCACTGGCCTGAGGCACCTGAGACTTCTTCGGCTTCTCACAATGGGTACTGATATGACCTTTCTCACCACAGTTATAACAGGTAGGCATAGCAGTCCTGCAATACGCCATCACATGGCCTGGCTTACCACACTTGAAACACTTCTTCACCTCATCCGGACAATCATTAGCATGATGCCCCGCTCCACCACATCGGAAACACTTCCCACCAGCAGACGCTCTCCCTTCTTTGTGCTTCTTATCAACAGCAGCCTTATGTTTTCCCTTATCAGCAGGAACACTGTAAGGAGTACCACCAAATCTCTGCTTACCCTTCCGATCATTCACATCCTTATAGTGTGCAATTCTGGCCCGGTTATCATTATCATAAATTCTGCTTCTACTTACCAGCTCAGGATAATTCCTGATCTTCTGACAAGCGATCCCCGTCTTAATCTCCGGACGCAGTCTATTTTCAAACTTCAAACACTTGGAAGTCATTGCCTCTTCAGTATTGTAATGAGGACAATATTGTACCAACCCTTCAAATTTAGCAGCATACTCTGCTACAGTCAGATTATCCTGCTTCAGCTCCAGAAACTCTATCTCTTTAGCACTTCGTATATCTTCCGGAAAATACTTCTCCAGAAAACCAGTTCGAACCACATCCCAAGTAATAGCAGTTCCTGCAGCCTCTAATCTCTGGCGACTGTTGTCCCACCAAGCCTCAGTTTCACCTTCTAGCATATGAGTACCAAACCTCACTTTTTGCTCATCATTACAATCCATCGTCCTGAAAATCTTCTCAATTGCCTTCAGCCATTTCTGAGCAGCTTTAGGATCCAAAATTCCCCCTTCAAATGTCAGTGGCTTGTTGCTCTGGAACTGTGCCAAATCTCTGAATTGCGCACCCGCAACTTGGTTCTGATTAGCAACCACATGCGTCATCGCTTGCATAGCTGCAGCCAAAGCAGCATCATTCCTCCCCACCATACTGCTCAACCATAACAACACTAAGTTAAAAAGGCACACCAACTCTATCCTAAAGACAAACTCAACTACTACACTGGCCGGACGGACCGACATGCTCTGATACCAACTTGTAACACCCCACTTCCAAAAATAAAATAAAATGCGATTAAGTCAAATAATTATCAGAGTTTCCATTCCAAAAGTGGGATGTTGCATTCACCAAGTCAACAAAACACTTCTTTATATGGTTTTCAAAATAGAGCAGCGGAAAATTATCATTAATATATCATTCACGGCCATCCGCCAAAATACACAAAAATCATACATCATTAAGATTCACCAAAGTACGACACGTCACAGGAATACAACAAATTTAGCATAAAACAAATAAACTCCCAAGTCTCGTGTTACGTATCAGAGCATCCTACAACTCGACTCGCACACCACTATCCAAGCTAGCTATGCACCTAGATTATCTGTACTTCCGAAGAACCACACACCACAACAACAACAACAGAGGGGTGAGAAAACATGATCAAAATTAACAGTAATAAAATACATGAATAAAAGGCAATAAATAAACAATCATCATCCCACAAACATCAAACAGGACCTACTGTCCAATCATCAACATAACATGTCATAATTCAAGAATGCAACCCAACACATGCATGCGGTACCGACTCAACATCACTGATGGACACTGGGCCATCAACCCTCCACAAAGGAGCACATCATAAATGGAATAGATCACTTACACTCCTCCTGAGACATGATCTATCCCCACAATCCTCCACAAAGGAGTACGGGTGAATCACTTACGCTCCTCCTGAGATATGATTCAACTCCGCAATCACTGATGGACACTAGGCCATCAACCCTCCACAAAGGAGCACATCATCATCACCGATGGACACTGGGCCATCAACCCTCCACAAAGGAGCACATCATAAACAGAATAAGAGAGTATGGTTGAATCACTTACGCTCCTCCTGAGACATGATTCAAACATACCAAGACACCATGTTATGCACAACACCAAATGCACAACACCAAATACACAACACACAACATCAAGCACACTAAGTGCACACGATCCTACTGATCATATCACCATACATCATACATATGTATATATATACACACTAATCAATTATATCAATCAAGTTAAATAATAGGGAAATCCCATTCGACACTGAATACACACGATCGTCCCGATCACCTCACTATGCATCATATTCATATTACATATATATGTCTTACTCACCAATCAATCATGTCAATTAAATTCAATATTTCATAATTCACCTTTCCACATCAAGTATAATCTCTTTACCCGTAAACGACATCTCTCGACCTATCACTACCCAAGGAATCCTACAAAATGAAACACAAGGAAAAACAACACAAAAATCACATTCTGTCACGCTCGCCGGCTTACTCGCCTAGCGAGGCCTCAGCGAACGCTCGCTTCGTCATTCGCCTAGCGAACCTGCTAGCGAGTGTAGACAGTGGCTACTGGAAGTGTTCGCTACCCAACTCACCTAGAGAATTCCTAGCGAATGCTCGCTACTAACTCGCTCAACAAAGGTGCTGGCAAATGTCTGCGATTTCACAAATCCTCACTGTTCAGAAATTCATTAGAAGCTCAAAAATCGTCCGATTTTCACCACACTAGTCTCAGCAGTCTTAGCCTAACATTCTACGACTAAACCACACTAATTATTCCAGACTTTACCCAATAAAACACCAACTCTACCAATTAAATCATTTTCGACCTAAACGGTAAACTACTCAGAACATCCAACAAATCCCTACATTCATCACATGCAAGGCTGGAATAACAGAATTTCACCAATTCCTAACAACATAAACACCATTCATCCATGGAAACAACAATCAGAACACAACAACATCTTAATCATGATCATCAAATCCCTATGGGGTTAAGGAATCCCCAACTACCCCATTCATGCTATTACCAATTTAAACATGTTTCTGCCCCCTTACCTCGACTAGTTGCTTCGATCGATGAAAACTTCCAAGAATCCGACAACCTAGCCTTCTTTTTCTCCCTCTTGCTCTTGTTCTTCTCTCCTTACTCTTCTCTCCCACTTGATCGTGTTCTTCTTTCTAACTCACCAAATACCCCCTATCACACTTATTTCCCCATTTCTTTTAATTCCAATAATATTAATAATAATAATAATAATACCATTACTATTAATTATCACATTATTATCATTATCAATTTTATTATACTAATACTAAAGGCTATAGCTTCTTAAATAATCCCCACAAAAGACATGCCGAAAATAAAATAACACCGGAAAGATTAAATAATTGAAATGGGTGTTACAGGAGGCGCATCAAAATGCCTATTTGCTGCCCGACCTCTATCTTGGTATCTTCTGTATCCCTGCTGATTTTGTTGCGGTTGTTGTTGTTGCTGACGCTGTTGTTGCTGTGGTTGTTGAACTGCTGGGATTGTAATGCTGACAGTCTGCTGATGCTGCCGATTCTGACCTCTATTTATTCCACGTGAACTGAACATAGCGTTAGTATCTCCCTCTCGCCTTTTGTTTCCGAACACCTTCTTGCTCCCTCCAGCCGAGGGCATCTCACCAGCACTTATCTTTCCTAACTTAATTCCATTCTCCACCCTTTCCCCGGTGATGATTAAGTCAGAAAAGCTGCCTGACATGCTGCTAATGAGCTTTTCATAATAGACGCCTGGCAGGGTGGTGACAAACATATCCACGAGCTCACGTTCTACCATAGGTGGCTGCACCCTAGCTGCCAACTCTCGCCATCTTTGAGCATATTCTTTGAAACATTCATTGCTCTTTTGTGAGAGGTTTTGAAGCTGGACCCTGTTGGGAGCAAGGTCACTATTTTATTGATAATGTCTCACAAATGCTTCGGCCAAATCCCTCCAACTACATACATTTACAGGCTCCAAGCTCATGTACCATTCCAACGAGGGACCAGACAGACTATCCTGGAAGAAATGCATGAGCAATTTCTCGTCGTCTGAGTATGCAGACATCTTGCGATAATAAGACCTCAGATGAACCCTAGGGCAAGTGGTACCCTTGTATTTATCAAAGTCTGGGACTTTGAATTTTGGTGGCACTCTCAAGTCCGGGATCAGTCCCAGGTTAGCCATATCCAGCCTCATAGAGTTTTGGCATTCAGGAGACCTCATTTTCTCTTCAATCATCTTAATCCTCCTATCAGCTTTAGAGGGTAATTCAGCAGCTACAACTCTTGGCGAGAACACATCCTCTTGCCTATCTTCATTCCATATATGGTCCATATTACCGCGTATAGCACACGTGGTGTCAAGACCATAACCATTCCCATTACCATTACCACCATTAACAAAACCAGCATTGTTAAAACCTACTGCATTACCGGCACCAGCAGCATGACCACTCCCTCCAGCAGTAGGGATGACTAAGGTGGGCATAGAATTATCAGCCCGAGGAGTCTCAATACGAGGAGGGTTAACAACCTCTCAGCCATGCAACACACCGTTGCCATTGACACGTGCAATCAAGGGCTGCACCAGAGTCCGGAGTTGCTTCTGTCCATTAGCTACTCCTTGCATAACTTCCATAAACTGGGCCATACGGTCTCTCATCTCCTGCATTTCCACTTGCATTTGCTCCATCACTTTCTTCTGGTTTCTCCTGGTCGCGTACCGGTGAATCGTTAGGTCAACAATCCTGAAACACTAGTAAACCATAGGAGAAATAAGGTTAACAGTTCCGATGCACCTGCAATGCAAGAAAAATGCTAAAATGCAGACATGTATATATTCAACAGGGAAATTTCCCCCTCGATTCTAGTTTCCGGGAAAAGCACAACAATGGAGAACCCTACGGACAAGCATAGAACATAAACTCTTCGCATATAATCACAGGCCAACAGGCAATGTACAAGCTACAAATGAGTACAATAAGGAAAAGACCTCAACCAACAAGCCTGGTGATGGTCAAATAAGCAGCAAAAAACTACAACAGAAATAAACAAGACGGTTAAACAGGATGACGTGATCAGAAGTCCTCTAACAGCTTCAGCATCTCAGGATGATTTGGCCTAGCAAGTAGTCCCTGAATAAGCAAATCCTGCTGGCTAACAGTATGCTATAGACTATCAACATGGTCTTCCAAAGCTTTTTCTCCGAAACATGCCTCAAGCCTGCATCTCTTAGAATCAGCTCTCAACCTGAGATCCTTCAAGTTCGCAATCTCTTCGTTCAACCGGTACTCGTTGTCTCGTCTAAGTGATGTCTGTGCTGCAATCTCCCCATCTTTGGCATTGAGCTGCATCTTCAACTTGCTGATCTGAAGCTTTAACCTGTCCTCGCGCTCTTTATTGTTGGTGAGCGTGGCATTCCATTGGTTCTCAAACTTGGAAATACTCAAGTAAGCTCTATCCAACCCTTCCTTCTTAGTAGCAAGAACACTATTGACGACCTTGAAATCCAAACCCAGAGGCTCCCTAGAACCAGTCTCTTTGGTCAGATCCGTACCCAATTTGTTTACAAGCTCAATTTGTTTCTTGAAGGAATGAACATCATCAATCTTCTCACTTCGAAGCTAGATGATCTCTTTCTCCAATTCTTCATTAGCTTTTCTCATCTCTTCCTTCTCAAATAATACCTAATTGTATTTCTGAATGTCTACGATGGTGGGTTCCTCAATCATGAGAGGATACAGAGGTGCAACTGAAGGATACGGCATCAGAAACTTCGCAGCTCTATCATGAATCCAGGTAAGGTAAGGGTCATATGCTCGGTTATTACTCTTCCCCAAAGCTAATTTCCCTCTCCGATGAATATTATTCCAAGCATGCTCAAGTCTGCCTAAAGTCTCACCCTCCAATAAACCGGTAAGATACCGAGATTCCTGTATCTCCTCTTCTCTAGGAGGCTCCCTCAGTGCGTACTCGAACTGTTTGACCAATAAAGAATGGTTATAGTTGATGCAACCTTTCCTTCCGACCAAAGGGACGTTAGGAAATCCACTACAACTATAAATAACTTCTGTACCAAGCAGATCCCGGTCAAACCAAGTTATGTTCTCTACATATAGACCCATCAACCTCTCGGACCATTCTAAAATACCAGCGGTAGCAACAAACAAACCCTCTTTGGGCATATGGCTAGCAAACCATCTGTACAACAAAGGAACACAATAAGCTACATTCTTTCCTCTTCGGTTTTCATTCATGTAATGCACAAAATGATAAACATCTCCAATCAGCGTAGGTACTGGGTTCCCTAAAGCCAGTATGTAAAAAGCATCGACATCCACGAAGTCCGGAAGATTGGGGAACAGTATAATGCCATAAATACATAGAGCTAGGGTGGTGCTAAATATAACCCAACAACCATCCTTGACACACTATTGAGCCTTCTCAACCAAACAAAGCAGAGGAAATCCATACATTCCATTTCTCTTGAGCATCTTTCCCTCCAACTCTGAGGCATCCAAATGCAAAATGGCAGCGAGCTTATCCAGCTTAGGCTCAGCATCCGTATGGCAGAACGACATCTAATCTAGAATGGGCACATCTAATAAAGCAGAATACTCCTCCAGAGTGGGAGCCAGGACATAATCAGGAAAGACGAAGCATCTCAACTGGGCATCATAGAACTGTAAAAGAGTATAGATACCGCTGATCTCAAATGCAGAAGGCCTACAGACATAGCTCAACAACCTCCCATAAGACTTCCTGAAATCCTCCATTACTGCTTTGTCAGCCATGGTGATCAAACTCAACAAGGAATTGATGTCTAGAGCTAGAAACTTGTAGGGAAATGTCCTATTCAAGGGCTCCATAACAAGATCACTAGAATCGGGAAGGAAATATGCACCTGCAACACAAATACATGTTAATGAAATGCAAATGAAAATGCAAATGCAAATGCACACAGGGGATCAAAATTATTGTGCCGTTGATCGAGAAGAACCAGCGCTTCACTCTAGCAATAACAAAGTACCGACAGTAGGACCCACTGATATCAGGTACACAGATTCACAATGTAACAAACTGGGTATTCTGAAAGCCAAGGTTTCCTGCACAGCCCAATCCCTCTCACAGGTATGGACCTATCCACTGACAAGGTTCGACATCCTATGCATTCATCAGCATCACAAACTTTTGAGAAATGATGATACGTTCACCATTTCTGGTTTAGCATCATCATCTTACGAAGAGGCCTCTCTTAGCTGACTCATAAATGATCGGTTCCCAGAGTCGACAATCCTCAAATCCAACATCCTATCGAGCCCTCTGGTCCAGAAAAGAATTCATCAGAGAGAATCTCGTCTGAGCGTGAATTTCATGGGGAACTGTGTCTGCTCAGCAAACAGGCCCCTCACTAGTCTCCACTACTAATACTAGGTTTATACTCAAGCCCGGGTCCGGCTTATCACTCAATGGAACTTCCCTTTCCACAGCACAATAATAATGACATATGATACAGAAAATAAATGCGGGAAATTAAAATACGAAAGTAAATAAAGCACACATGTACAACACCCAAAGATAAACAAACAAGCACTAGGATTGACTCGCATAGGGAACCAGAGTCCCCAGCAGAGTCACCAGCTGTCGCAACTGCGAAAAACAACCGGCGGAAAACAGAAGAGTCGCCACCTTTTGTTATTTATCCCAAAGAGAGGGAAAGGAAACGATCGGAAAAATCTGATGAAAAGGGAAAATACAAGGTCATTGCAACCAAGTCCTGGATTCGGGAGTCGGTTACGCAAGGGGAAGGTATTAGCACCCCTCACGTCCGTCGTACTCGACGGGATCCACGCATTGTTGTCTATCTAAAAGGGTGATCAACTATCTAGCTAAAGGCTCAGGGACAAAAGAAAAAGAAAGAAGGAGTGACTCGGCAGAGCATCACTGCTTTGTGCCTACATACTCCCTCGTGTAATGGGAAAGTCAGAGTCAACGTAGTTCGACTAACTACGGGTGAAGGGGCAAGGTTGCTCGCCAAGACATTGCGTCTTGTGCCTACGTACTTTCATCTGGTATGAAAGATCAGAGAAAATGTAATTCGGGCTAAGAAAGACCACAGGCTGGTTCAAAAGTTTTTTAGGCCTGAGTAGGGTTAACAAGTAGTTCTAGCAGTTGGTGTATGCAGCTCGACCATTGGAGACTTAGGCGTTACCGTTTGCAGTAGAACTAAGAGTTAACGACACTCTTTTATCTAAAAAGATTTTCCTGATTAGAATCCCGAAGGATGAAAAAGGGTTGAAGTGTTTTTGTGTTTTTTAGAGAAGAAGTGTTTTGAATTTGAGTGTTTATAATGTATGTTGTGCCAAAGTCTAAAACCTAGGATCGAATGCGTCGCATATCGCCCTAAGGGCGTATACTAAACACTCTAGGAAATTGAGAGGTGGCCCCTCAATCACCATTTCTCAAGTATAAGGCTCATGGCACAACACCCATTATCTTTATTAAGTGTGTTAAGATTGCATGAAGATGAGAAGAGAAGGGACAAACTAAAGGGGAACTAACACAAACCTAAAGTTGTCATGCAATGGTGGTCCTAAGATTGAGATTCAAAAGGGGACTACCTAATGTTATCATGCATGGTTTGAACTTAAAGTCTATCATAACCTCAAGAGGTTAGAGAACTTATGGGGAGCATGGAAAAGAAGAACCAAAGAAGAAGAATAAGAAATAACATGTAAATGAAAATGCAAACATAAGATGCACAAGTAGAATGAAAGTGGGAGGAAAATAGTTTGGGGAAGTAGCCTCCACAAGCTCATCTCAACCAAGCAACCACACAAAAGGATACAAATAAGTCACATATGGAAACCCTAAATGGAAGCAACAAAAGAAGCACACAAATGAACAAGCAATGAACATAATTTGGACCTAAAAATGAGCATACAGCAAGCTCAACATGTCTATTATGTGAAACAAAAGGAGTTGAGAGCTTATTGGATCCACAAAGGTCTGTTCCAACTCAAAATAGGTCATGCACTTGTATGAACCTTCCTTGGAGGTAACTTGACTTGCAAGTTACCTCAAAATTAGGAAAATGGTTCTAAAATGATCAAATAAAATACACAAGGTACCCAAACATGTTGGCAAACAGAGGCCAAAAGGACACAATCAAAATCAATTCACAACACCACCAAAGAAATTGATTCACAAGGGTGTTCCATTGTGAATGAGGATTGTCGAGGGTCAAAGGAAATGCAATAAAAGTCAACTCAAAAGTCAACCAACAGGGACAAAATGGTCCTCAAAAATTCATCAACTCATCATGGACATGAGGATGAATTTTAATTCATTGGATCAAAGGGAAATGGAAGAAACAAAATCAAAACCAAGCAATGTCAAGATTTAATTCAAATAAGACACTTTCAATATTTAATTCCATTTTTAATCGAAAATAAAACTAAAAAAATAAAATAAAAATTTCTTAAAATAAAAGAAATCCCAAAATGTTTAAATAATATTTTTGTGGAATTTTTACACTATTGGAAGTATTTTAAATGAAATTAAATCAAAACAGAAATAAAACAAAAATAAAAAGAAAATAAAACCCAAAATAAAATAAAAGAAGGGTGCAAACAGCAACTCAAACGCGTGCACCAACTGGGCCCAAACAAGGGGGGTGCCAACAACAAACAAAGGCCCAAATCCAACAAGGGGCGCTGAAGTCAAAAGGATCAGGTGTGGTAGGTCAACCCAGGCGCATGGTGGAATGCAATCATGGCAATTGGATCAATAAGCAATCAGATCCAAGGGATCACAAGCATGCCATGTATTAAATGAATTTTAAACATGATGTAGTGTGAATGGTCAAACGCGTGTACACGGTGCGTCTTAATCGTGGCCATGCAAAACAAAAGTATGCAGATCTGGTGGATCACATGAAGACACATCATCATCTTCTTCAATTAAACAAGGAAAACAAAAGGCAAAACCAGGTGGCCGGAGCACGGTGGCTCCGGTCACCTTCTTCGGCGAACCAAAACGCAGGTGAGGCTACACTGAACCAAAACTCACAAATTTTAGGTCTAAAATCATCTACGTTTCACGTAGATTACAAATCCACAATCCATTTTTAAAAATCATGCGTAAATCAGACAAATCGAAGAGAAACATAAAACACACATCACATTAAAATCATCACAAACATGAACAAATATGTACCAGAATTTGCCTATGAACATAGGACTTCAGCATTAACCAACAATGGCGCAAGAATGATGCATAAATAGTGAGAAATTTGGATTTAGAAGTTACCTAACAGAATAGCTCCGTTGGACCTTCTACCAGTGCTCAAGCTTGCTGAAATGATCCAGAAACGTTCACTGAGCTTCAAGGAAGGTAGTTGTAGCTTTGAATTACTCTGAAACTACTCCAATTGTATTTCACGATTTTGAAAATTCTCCTCTCTTCTCCAACTTTTCTTTCTGCAAATCTCCACGAAAATGACCTCCTCTTCATCCAAAATGACCTAAGACTTATATATGATGGATATAGCCACTTATTGAGGCCCAATTGTGGCTAAATTGTGAAACTGCCCAAACCTCACTTTTCATGCTCATACACACGTGCAAATAGCCCCAATTCACCTTATTTTTGACTCAAAAAGCTTGCTGGGACTTCATTCTGATCATGTGGATTGAAATCACTCCTTAATTTGATCAAATGGTTGGTATTGCATTGCAACTTTTTCACTTGAAATGCCTTTGAAAAACACATGAAAATAGCACCAAAATCTCAATCCAATGCTTGCATCTTGTTTAGTAAATTTTTTTGAGTCAAAAAATGCACAAACATGCCTTAAAATGATTAGAAAATAATTAATTCCATTTTGTGATTTTGAACTTTTTTTCATGAAAAAGTTACACCTCAATTCTCCAATTCAAGCCAAATCCATGACTCCTTGATGTTTGGTTGGGCAAATGACCCCATTTGGAGAAAGTTTCATGTTGAAAAGATTTTCATTTGAAGTGTGCAAGATAGTGAAATGGACCTATAATAAAATGGCCTGTAATCTTACTTTCCCAAAATACCCCTGACTTGCAAGCCTCATAACTTGAGTTCTACAAATCAGATGAAGGATGTCTAGTACTCTTTGGAAAGCTAAGATCATGAGGAACAACTTTCATGTTTTGCTCAAGGTGAGGAGAAACATCCTTATAGGTCAAAAATGGCTTGGAAGTTGGTTGACTTTTATTGACTAAAATCACATTCATCTGGGGACCTGTAACTTGTCAGCATCATAACTTGAGTTCTAGAATTCAGATGAATGACTCCTAGTAATCAAAAGAAATCTAGAAACATGCTCTACAAGTTTCATGTTGGGGTCAAGATGAGATGAGACTTCTATCTTGAGATAGGTGGTCTTGAAGTTGGACACTAAACTGGGGATTTTACACTGAGAACCCTAATTTAGTAACTTCTCACACTCTTGATTCTTGATGAATTGATCTTGAAATGATATATTAGACATCTCAAAACAACATCCCATGACCATAGAGACTTTTAATTGAGTTTTAATCTCCATCAATTTCACAGTTAACTGAGGATTAACTAGATGAAAACCCTAGATGCAACATTCTTGATTGTGGCTTCTTCCACATCACACAACAACTTGAATAAGCTCCAACATGGCTCTCAAAGCACTCAATGAGCTCTCTCAAAATCTTATATCCATAATTATGAATTCACAACCCTCTGATGATCTTCAACTGGCCTCCAAGTTAGGAGCTAACCCACATACATCCATCAATCCTTTCACAAGATTTTGACCACTTCCTGGTGACTTGATGACCATCCATGCTTGAATAAAAACCCTTGCTTAGGCTCAACACTCTGAGTAACCTCTTCTTGCTATGCACAGCCTCTTGATCCCCTGTTCAATGAAAAATGCTATGCAATGCAAATGCTAGAAGAAAATGAAATGAAACATAAACCAAGTTAAGAAAAGGTTGATGAAATTTTGGGGTGCAACAAGAAGAAACTTAAATAGGGGTATCTGTCACACCCTAATTTTTTAACCTTAAGATCCCACCTCTCTGTGCATCATCTTTCATAACATCTTTAGGTTATACAGGACGTTGTGTGTGTGTGTGTGTTTATTATGACTAATCAATTTATGCAGATGCATTGATTTCAAGTAGAGGTAGCACTCATTCTCCCAGTCAAGAAACCAGGATTTCAAGCATATCACTATCAAGGTTCATTAAATATCAAGGATTCCTCAAGGCATGGATCATATGCTAGATCATCATCATCTAAAGGATTTCTCATCAATTCAAGATGTTTTCTTAAGCTATGTGATTGCTTATTAAATTTGTGATTAGGATGGCATGGAAAGAATGGATTCATTGATTCAAACTCGTTCGAAAGGCAACAAGTATCTTAGGAATTTATTTTAGCCAAGAATTTGATATAAGTTTACGTGAATTTCTGTGGATTCAAGTAACAAGCGAATTATTCAAAGTTCATTAACATTTACCACTTTCATGTCCAAACCATAACAAATATCCATTTCAAAACCAAAAAAAAAAAATTTCAATTCATAAACATTTTTCACGTTCATTCATCATTTCTCCAAATCCATATTTCCTATATCCATTAACCATGCCAAAGTTTCGAATCCAATTAAACCAAAACAAATATCCAAATTAGAATTACACCATAAATCATTACAAGTGTTTCCTATCATTTTTCAGTACATCCAAAATTACAAGAAAATAACTTGAATCTAAAGCCTAAAATAGGGCAGGTGCATTTCTACTTCATGATACAGCGATTCAATACAGAGTTACACTGAAATTTGATCCTAAGGAAAAGTGTATTATGTACGATATTCCAAAGTCCACTTCTCTGAGGGTGATATCCGCTTGTCTCCTACTTCTCTGTTGTGGACATTGAGTTTGAAGTTGAGTTGAGTAATATAAAGTTTCACCAACTGTTAAAATTGATGGCCTAATATCGTCTTGTGTTACATAGCCTTGATTTCTCATGGTGGAAAAAAATGAACCAAGGTCTTTTGGAATTTGGACACAATTGTAAAGTTTCGATTAAAAAATAACTATTTTACCTTCAAGTGTCATGACTGATTCGAAAAGAAAAGAAGCTTCTTCAGAGTGCTAACAAAGACACCTCGACACTTCTCAAGATTCTGTCACCAAAGGAAAGGGGTCTCAAGTCACCTATTGGATCCGCAAAAGCACTTTGAGAAGCCACCACAATATGTTGACTTCAAGTGTGCACTTCACAAAATCCTAAACAACCTGCATTCAAAAATCTTGGCACTAATGAAAGTTCCACAATCAATTTCTTAAGCTTGGTCTCTTAGTATGATAGTAGTAGCATATCTAAGACACTTCTGGCTACAAGAATTATATAACACAATGCATGATGGGAAATTGCTAGCATTCTGACTATAGTTGAAATGGAAGATATATCCTTACCAAATGAGAAGCTTTCCATTGTTGTTCAACATTACCATGATTGCAATGAAATTTAGTAGTTGCAACCTAATACTTTGCTTGAATTCTTATGTTGAACACATCTATAGAGTTTCTTGGCTGATGCAAATACAAGAATACTGCGGTTAGAAAATTCGTTGCTAAAGTTACTTACCAAAGAGCGCCACTCCTCATTTTATTCACTACATAAAATCAAGGATCAGATAAGAAATCGTAAAGTTTTGGAAACTGTTAAAAATTCGAAGGATAGATTGCCTACAATCATGAAACCTTTGATCACGTATCGCAAGAATTGATATTTCCAAATCCAAAATAGCAATTTGAATCTCCAGGAATTAATGTGACAAAACGACCACAGAAAGATCAGCATCACACAAAAGCAAGAAATAGAAAACTGAATCTTCAGGCATTAATTTGTCAAAAGCAAAAATGGCAAGATTTCATTGAACATATCAAGATATTCAGAGCATGTTCAAATCTCAAAAATGGCCATTAAATGAGAGCTAAACGAAAATAGCAAGAAATCACGACGTTTAATACGAGATAAATACAATTTTGGCAAAAAAAATCAAAATTGCAATCAACAAGCAATCGTGTGTAATCAATTTCTAAATCAAAGAATTTAATCACATAGCCTATATAACTCTACAACACGCACAGATAAAAGGGAGGAGGAAGAAGTTCACAATGAAAAACAGATAACACAAATAAACATCAAGATTCACAACTTCGCACACAGAGAGGGAAAAAGGTAAAGGGAAACTTATCTTTGTCGCCGATTTATGACTGCCATGTTTGATTTAATCTTGAATTCCCTTAAATCCTTTTCTGTTGTCGTTTGATTTTGGGGTTGGAATTTTAGGGTTCTTTTTTCTTTCGATTTGGAGATCAAAGTGGTGGTATACAACGAAGGAAGGCGAAGCCAGCGTGGACGGAGAGGATTCAGGCCGTGGGTGGTTTCATTTTGAGGGTTTGAGACGATTTAGTATGGGTTCCACTGTTATCGAGTAGAAGGACTAAAGGGGGCGAACGGAGGGAGAAAGGAGAGGATTGTCGTTTTGTCTTTCGTTTGTTGTGATTTTTTTTTTGTTTTTTTCCAACTTTAATCCCATGCATGAGCGACCATCCAACCTTGCCATGCACCCTCACAGTTGATCGTGGATCAAAATCATCCTCCTATTTCATTCGAATTGGACGGCCACGAGAAAGGCTGGTCATGAACCCATCTTGGACATGCAACACCCATCATCCGTCATTTTCTTTCTCTTTTAATTTTTTTTATTTCCTTTTTTTAATTAATTATAATAAAGGTTTTTGTAAAGATAATTACTTTTTGAGATGCTCTTTTTTTTTTAAGTTTTCTTTATAATTTATCTAATTACCTCATAATCAAATATTTTGATCTTTTAAATAAAAAAATATTTATATTCTTTTAAATTTTAATTATATTTAGATTTTTCTTGAAAAATTACTCTATAAAATTATTTAATCACCGATTATAAATTCCTCCCCCTTTTATGATTATACCTATACTTATGCTGGTTAAGATTGATGGTTACTTGTACCCTTTTAATTAGAGAGCCTCGTTATTTATTTATACGCTTCCTTGTCTTCGTGTGCTTGGGTAGTTTTGGCTCTTACCTGTGATTGACTTGATATCATATGATATCTCGTGGTATAAGTAGTTTATATTGCATGTTTTGTATGTTGATTATTCAAATCTTGATTTTTTAACTGTAGTTCTTGATGCTCCTATCTATATTCCGTTTGATAATATATTTGCATGTCTATGTCCAAGGCAAGAACTTGTGTGTGACTTTATAAGTCATACACACTGCATTACCCATTTACATCATTTCCCCCTGCATGAACCCTAATTCTTCTCAGGTTTATCGGCTTAAGATGCATCCTTATTCCCTTAAGATTTCAACTCATAGACAACTTATCAATCAAATCTTCTATTCTCCCCACAAGAGAATTAGATGTGATTCATCTGTGTAGTCGAGATGTGATTCTCCTACCCTATAACATATTCGAGAAAGATGCAGAATCTTTTCTGTTTGAGAGAGGTACGTGGCATACTCGTCGAGTATGTATCTGAGTTGGAGCCCTTTCTCTTAATGTGATGCAAAGACCTTCTTCTATACATTTGTGGTAGTTAAGTCGAGTATTCTCCTTAAGATGACAACTCATCTCTTCTCCTAGAATCAATTAAACAACCTTCACCCCCTTGGAACCTTGACCACAGTCAAGAGTTCCTCAGTCCCTTTAGGGGAACTACAAATACTCTGATTCCATTCCCGTAAGGATACGTAGGCACATGATGCAATTTCTTGGCGAGTATACTTAGAAATAAACCCCTAGATCTCTTACCCTTAGCAAACAACAATAACACAATATAAAATAGGAGGTTCCTATAGAGTACTACAAATGCTTAGGATGTTAGCACCTTCCCTATGTTTAACAAACCCCCGAACCTTAGATTCTCTAGCTTTGCATTGCATTGCATACTTATGGGTTATTTCAACCTTTTTCCCTTCCCTTGGACAAATTAAAGACCGGTGGTCAATAATGATTGGCGATTCAAGTTAATCAATAGCTTGGTATCCAATTCTCACTGTGACAGAAATGGCGACTTCACTGGGGAATTCATAATTTCGTGGGTTACCCTAACTTATTTATTTATGTTTATTGATGTATATATCTGCTTATTTGCTTATTTGTTTATGATTTTTTTTATATCCTTGTGTGGTGAAATAAGTCCTACACTCAAACTTGAGTGTACTTATGATAGGAAGGTGATATATTTGAGAAGGCTTATAGGGAGTTGATTCCCGACCAAGCTGACTTGAGAATCACCGCTCAGTTGAGGCCCTCTTGAGAATGGTATTGTTGAACGAGTATTCGTGAAAACACTTACTATTTTCGACCTAGGAGCCCGTGACACTGGGAACCTTTAGTTACCCTTAACTCAACTTTCCCTTTCTTAGGACGTAGTGCGATAACTATAAGGGAGTATTCCTAAAATAGTTGATACGCGATACTACACTCAAAAGAGGTTCTCTTGAGAATATTATTAACTACCAAGTATTTGGGAAATTGATAATATCCAAAATATGGACTGATGACTTTGGGAACCTTTTAGAACCCTTGTTCTGCAGGTACATTCAACCCTTAGTCCATACCATTTGGGGATGGGTAGACCCTTTACTCCATGCTCGTCGCTTTTAAACCTAGGTTTTCCTGTTTGTTTATATATGTGTGTATCTTTGTGTATCTCTGCTTATCTGTGTTTGTGCACCCTTGCATTCACAAGCATCATATTGCATTGGTTTCATGGAATTCAAATCTTATTTATAAACATCGCAGGACCATTATGAATTGCAAAAGGAAAAATACTTTGAATTATTCTTTCAAGAGTCTTAAATTGGATGACCTAAGGAAGTTAGGAGCTCTGGTTGAAGATCAAGAAGGATTTAGAAACAAGTATGGGAAGCTCTTATATTTATTGAAGGTTCAGGTGGACAATGGACTTCTTTCTACCCTACTACAGTTCTATGATCCGGATTATCACTGCTTTACTTTCTCAGACTATCAGCTTATGCCTACCTTAGAAGAATATTCTCAGTTGGTTGGTTTTCCCATTCTAGACGAGTCTCCTTTCCCTTTCCTGGAGAAAGACCCTAAAGAACAAGACATTACCAAAGCTATATATCTAAAGTTATCTGATATCAAAGACAACATGATTACTAAAGGTGGAACTTTCGGATTAACAACGGACTTCCTGATCAAGAAAGCTTAGTACTAAGCCAATCAAATGAGCATGAACGCATTTGAAGCAAGCCTCGCCTTACTTATCTATGGAGTGTTCCTGTTCCCGAGCTTCGAAGGATTCGTTGACTTTAATTCCATCAAAGCTTTCATGAAGAACAACCCAGTACCCACTCTGCTAGCTGATGCTTACCATTCAGTTCATCTCATAAATTTTCATGGTGGAGGAATGATTACATGTTGTGTACCTTTGTTATACAAGTGGTTTATTTCACACTTGCCCAAGTCTGGCTCCTTTTGGGATCTCAATAAAGGACGTTGGCCACAGAAATTTATGGCTCTGACCCACTCGGATATTGATTGGTATAAATGTATATATATGATGGGATATTAATTATTGACAGCTGTGGAGACTTTACCGACGTACCTCTCCTTAGCACCAATGGAGGAATCTATTACAATCCTGTTCTAGCTCGCCGTCAGTTAGGATATCCTCTGAAAGATCAACCCAAGAGTGTTCATGTGGATAGTGTTTTCTTTAAAGACAACAAGGAACTTTAGGAGAAGATTTTGGTTGCGTGGCGTCACCTACCTAAGAGAGGAAGAGAAAGTTTGGGGAAGCCTAACTGTGTTTCTTTGGAACCGTACCTCCAATGGGTCAGAGATAGGGCTATCAAGCTAAAGATGCCTAATCCCCGACAAGAACCCATACCTTTGAAGAGGAAAGCTGTTCTAATTTTCATTTCTGAAGCTGAAGAATTTAAGATTGCTCTGAACAAAGCACAATAGGAGTCAGAAGCTTGGAAAAATATGTACCAGGTGGTTGTTGAAGAGAATGTTGAACTTCAGAAACAACTTCAGCTGAAGAATGAAGAGTCACTTTCCTGCAAGAAGAGAAAAGCACATGAGGATTTATTTTCCTCTAACCCTCAGACTACCCCTTGGAAGCTAATTGTAGACAAGCTAATCTTCAAGAAGACCCAGCTAGAAGAGCAGATTAAGGAGCAGAATACAAGACTTCCTTAGGGCTTTATTAGCTTTTATTTAGCTGTTATTTTAAGACTCTTTCAAGAAAATTAATTTGTAATCCATTATTTAAATAATAGATGAATTTCTTTTCGTATCCTATGACATTTATAAATACTTGAATCCCATAAAACCTTTCATATCTGCATCTTTACATATTGTTTTCTCTAACCTTTCAATAAACCCAATTTGTCTTACAGGTATTGTGAAATGGATTTTTGAAGAAAAATGAGTTTTTACGTTATCCTAAAGTCCTTTTGTCACAATATTTGCAAATGTACTTTTGAGTTTCTTGAAGTTTCATTTGCATTTATGCATGTGCATATGCATCATCATAGCATCCTTTGCATTTCAGGTTCTTACTCTTGCTTCATCTTCTCAGACAAGCTGAATCACCAATATAATACTCGAGCCAATCAGCACCGAAGAATGGATCAACTTGAACAAGAGAACAAAATACTCTGTGACGAAGTGACTACTTTGAAGGAAAGTTTAGAAAGGCTTAATGGGTTGGTTGAAGCATTGTCAAATCAATCATCACACAACACTCAAGAAAACACTCAGAGAACTGTCATTTCTAAAATCGTATCAGCACCAATCCCAGTTGTGTCTACTACCACTGAACCTCCGTACAAGATGCCACCGGGTTTCCCATGGGGGATGCCTCCCTTTTTCACTCCAGCCGATTACCGTCCGCCTATCTCTGAAGTTCCTGTTGTAACCACTGTTCTTGTTGTAACTATAATTCCTGCTACCACCTCTGTGATGACTATGACACCACCAAATATGAATACC
The DNA here is from genome assembly GCA_963859935.3 of Lathyrus sativus. Taxonomy (NCBI): domain Eukaryota; kingdom Viridiplantae; phylum Streptophyta; class Magnoliopsida; order Fabales; family Fabaceae; genus Lathyrus; species Lathyrus sativus. The sequence continues at coordinate 348,946,956 of OZ012740.1, read as the reverse complement.
GCTCTGTATGTTTTGGAAGAGCCAATGTATCATGGTGCTCCAAGAGAAACTGTAGGGTTTGATGAAAGGATGGATGAATTTCAGGATAAATTCTCAAAAATTCAAAAAGAACTGAAAGCTCTCCGAGGAAAAGAACTATTTGACAAAAGTGCTTCTGATCTCTGTTTGGTTCCTAATGTCAATGTACCTCCAAAGTTCAAGGTTCTGGATTTTGAAAAATACAAAGGAAACACTTGTCAGCAAAGTCATCTTGTCATGTATGCTCGGAAGATGTCGGCACAGACAGATAATGATCAACTACTTATCCATTATTTTCAAGATAGTCTGACCGGTGCAACACTCAAATGGTACATGGGGTTAGTTGAAATGAAGATTCAAACATTCAACAATCTCTATGAAGCCTTCATTAAGCAATATAAGTATAATGTCGACATGGCACCTGACCGGGATCAACTAAGGGCCATGACTCAGAGGGATAAAGAAAACTTCAAAGAGTATGCTCAGCGCTGGCGCGAGTTATCCGCTCAAGTTACACCGCCATTAGAAGAGAAAGAAATGACTAAGATCTTTTTGAAGACACTCAGTTCGTTTTTCTATGAGAGGATGGTAGCCAGCGCACCTAGTGACTTCACTGAAATGGTGAATATGGGTATGCGTCTGGAGGAAGGAGTTCGTGAAGGAAGATTAGCTAGGGAGGGAAGTACCCCTAGCAGTGCGAAAAAGTACGGAAGTAATTTTATAAAGAAGAAAGAACAAGATGTAAGCGTCGTGCACCAAGGACAACCAAGGAGGAGGTATCAACAACTTCAGCAAGTTGCTGCTGTAACACCAGTACTCAACACTCCGGCCTATCAATCGCAGTTTTGTCAACAACCTCAAGCTCTACAGCCATAGTGTTACACCCTTTTCTACCGCCACAAATAATAAGGCAAAATAACACAAATATCAGAGTAATTATTAAATTTCACAAAAATCCACCAAAAGGGCGTACATTTCCCAATGTCATCAAAATAGGTCACGACTCCGTAAACAACGGGTTTTTCCCAAAATACATCAAACATCATAAAACAACGAAATTCAAAAGGCATAAGTAAAGGTTTTCCTCATCAGGGAACATAAGCAAAATAACTCAATAGTACATAGTTTAACTCAAAAGAACCCAACCCGATGTTATATATTAGAGTAAGACCCTCTAAGTTAACCAAAAGGGATAACGACTCAAAACTTCAAAAATAACTCCTCGACGGCATCAACGGCTAAACTCGGTCATCTGCACGTTACCCACGTGGAGGTAAAATTCAAACAGGCAGGGTAAGTAAAACAATTCATAAAAATCAATGTATGAGAATCAACATATAAATGGAATCATAATCATGTACAACCTTCATATTCATCAATAAGCCTCGAAGGCCACAACATCATAATTTATACAAAAAGACTCATAAATGCAGATGCGACACAACTCAATGCATATGGTACCAATCATCACAGCTCGATGGACACCGGACCATCAACCCTTCATAGATCCCCACCAATAGGATCGATTCTACTAGAGAACCTGAGCACATCAATATACTTCTCATCTACACAATGGGATTGAAGTCAAAGTAATCGAGGTCCTGAACCGATGTCCAGATGCACATGAATGCATGATGCACCGTTAATAATCATCCTCATAATAACAGCATAGGTGCATCATCATTCATCATATTCATCATCATCAAACGCCATAGCTCATCATCATAGTTATTATCATACATCATGTTATCATAGCTCATCATAATAATCATCATCATACGTCATGTCAACATTGCTCATCATAATAATCATCATCATACATCATGTCATCATAGAATCATCAAAAACTTATGGAAATATCATCATAATACATCATATAATTCATCATGTAATCATATACACATCACATGTTAATCACATAAAAATCATAGCTACCTCCAAGGTAACTCATCACAGAAATCACATAATCAAACATCAAGGCATCGCTGCACATGATCAACATACGAGAACCTCTGCAACGTTCGCTGGCATGTTTGCTAGGCGAGTGATCGGTGGATTTCACTTGTGTTTCCAAACTCTGTTTGTTGTTGGTTTTGCATTGTTTTTATCTATTTTCGAAGCTTTGGTTTTTGTTATCTTAGTTATTTGTAGTCGTTTTTATGTAGGTCTTATTTTGAGGTTTGTATTACTTTTGCCGCTGGTGCGTTTGATTCAGTTTCTTTTAGTGTGTTTTTGGCAGGAATTGATAGCTCGACATTCGCACCATTTCGGAGGCAAACAAAAGTCGAAAAAATGGAATTCAGAGGCACAACACGGGTACCCGTGTTGCACAACATGGCCCGTGTCAGGGAGGACACGGTTGGAGAGACACGGTCAAGATGAGTAGAGGAAAATGGAGAACAGAAGAGCAACACGGGTGCCCGTGTCACACAACACGACCCGTGTTGCAGCCACTGAAGATGAAAAGCGCTCTGTTTGATTCAGCAGCCTGACACGGCCACCCGTGTCCCATGACACGGCCCGTGTCAGGGCAACTGATAGTGAATTTGTTGTTTTTCTGATTTTTATGCTGTCAGACCTGTTTCGAAGGGCATTTTAGACATTTTGCGATGTAATTTGAATTTGGATATAAGAGCCATTTTTTGGCCAAGAAAAGGGGATTTTGGATTGGGAATAGGATTGACAACTGAAGAGGGAGATTTCTGGAGAACGAAGGATCGATCAAGAGCGGAAGCAATTGATGATCCAAGTGAACCAATTTCAATTGTAATGATTTTCTCCTTTTCATTTCTAATTGCATTTGTTTTTATTAAGAACATGAGTAGCTAAACCCCCATTTGTTAGGGGGTGGTACTGCATTGCGATGTATTGACATTTGTTTGGATTATTCTATGAGAATTATGTTATTCACCTTATATATTTTATTTTGCAACAATCATAATACGTATTCATATTGGAAAGTAGAATTCGATTCATGATTAGGTTTTGGTCTGGAAAGTCAATCTAACGCTTTTGCAAAATAATATTACGGTAGATATTGCTTAGGAATGGGGATATCCCATATCACGTATTTTATTGTCATAACTATTGCTTGATGCTTTTCATGGACACTGAGGAATTAGTGTACATGAAACTCATCAAAGGGTTTTTATTAAGGAATTAAGGAAAACTAAATTTGAGAACTGATGAATTAAGGTTAATAAAAATTATCTCAGAATAATCCTACATGGTCTTTACTTGCATTATTTCCACTCCCCTAACATCGTTCTTAGATTAATCTAAAAGTCAACTTTTACTCGCTTTGATACTTTGCTACCAAACAACCCCCTAGACTTTTTGTTCCTTTGAATACTAAAAATCCCGTTAATTTCTACGCAGTCCTCGAGATCGATACTTGGGACTTTTTCCCTTATTACTACAATCGGTAAAAATAGTACACTTGCCATTTTCCCGATCAAGTTTTTGGCGTCGTTGCCGGGGACTGCCAAATTAACGTTGTTTTTAGAATCCAAAAGAAATTTTGTTTCTCTGCGACTAAAATTTTTATTATTCGCTGCATTCTCTTTGTGCTTGTATTATCTAACGTCTGTCTAATTGTGTATGCGAGGTCAGGCCTCAGCTAAGTATTCTTTTGATACAGAACCAGAACGAGCATTACACGAAAGACGGAGAAAAGCTAAAGTTAAAAGACTGGAAGAAATAGAGGAAATTATATCTGTGCAGAGCGACTCCGAAGAAAGAGAGACAACACCTGAAACTGTTCAAATGGCTGGGAGTCCACCTCAGCCTGAAAGATTGCTAGGAGATTATGGAGGGGCCAATGCTCAACCAAACCGGATGACCATTGTGAATCAACCGGTGAATGTTGCACATTTTCAGCTACATCCTTCCACCATCCGTCAGTTGGAGAGCAAGTCATTCGCTGGAAGAATCAACGAACAAGCATCTTCAGAGATTCCTTACGACTACCACCTCTTTGAAGATAGAAGGACATTCCGAAGAGGCCAAGAGATTGGTTATGTTCCCGTTCACACTCACTGATGATGCGGAAGAATGGTTTTACTCGCTTCCAGCTGGGAGTATCACAACATGGCAAGAGATGGAAACTGCGTTCCTGAATGAGTATTTCCCTGCTTCAGTGTTTATCCGAAAAAGATATGACATTGTCAACTTCAAGAAAAAAGAAGGAGAATCTTTAGGGGATGCATATAAGCGGTTTAAGAGGTGTCTGACAGCATGTCCTACTCATAACATGGACGCCACTGAGCAGATGCAAAACTTTGTGAATGGATTACGACTCAAAACGAAACAGCTCATAGACACTGCTGCCGGTGGCTCAACCAACTTCTCAACAGCCACGGGTATCAAAAGGATCATAAAAGCAATTGCCGCTAATGAGCACCTTGAGTTGTATGATCGCACTGTAAACCAACCGGAAGGTAAGATTGACTTGAAGTTGGCAGACCAGGTTGTTAAAATGGAGGATCAGATTATCGCCGAGGTAGAGAGAAGGTTAAAGAAAATGAATATTGGAACTCAGACAGTGGCACAAGTTGAACCAGTTCAAGCATCACCTTGTGAAATATGTGGTGGACCACACTTTACCGTGCATTGTGTAGCAACTTAAGAGCAGGTGGAACGGATTAATATGTTGAGGCAGAACAATCCTTATGCCAACACATATAATCCTGGTTGGAAAAATCACCCCAATTTTTCATGGAAAGATCAGCAAGGAAATGTACAAAAATCGGTTCAGGGCCAACAACCGTATCAACCTCAGCAGCAACAATACCAGCAGCCACCGTACCAACCTCAATATCAACAACAAGCTCCTAGAAAAGCTGATTGGGAAGTCGCCGTTAAAAAAATGGCTGCCCAAAGTTCTCAATTTCAAGAAGAGACAAGGAGCAACTTAAGGAATGTTGGTGCATCCATTAAAAATCTAGAAGTACAAATGAGTCAAATTGCTCAACAACTAGCAAGTTTGCAAGCGCCGGGGACACTTCCAAGTACTACAGTACCAAATCCGAAGGATCACCACCAAGTTAAGGCGGTAGTAACAAGAAGTGGAAAATCCAAGGAAGTGGAAGAAGAGGAACCTGAACTAAATGATCATATGATTGAAGTGGAACTGGAAATAAAAGAAAATGACGTGGTTGAGGAAGAAGTGGTGACACCGGCACTGGCAACTAAAGAAAAAGTTGTAGAACCGAAACCGGTGATCAAGCTGCCATACCCCTCAAGAAATAAAAAGAAAGGACAGCAAGAGAGGAATTTCGAGAAATTCCTTGAACTGTTTAAAAAGTTAGAGCTGAACATTCCGTTGTTGGAGGCACTAGAACAAATGCCCACCTATGCCAAATTCATGAAGGACATCATTGCTAAGAAGCGGACTAGTGAGTTCGAACCTGTTATTCTAACTGAAACTTGTAGTGCTATTTTGCAGGGTCTGAATATTCCGGTGAAGAAGAAAGACAGTGGAGTTGTTACCATTCCGTGCACTATTGGTGATAGGTCATTCAACAGAGCTTTAATCGATTTGGGAGCAAGTATTAGCCTCATGCCCTTGTCCATCTACAAAAAGTTGGGTATTGGTGCGGTTCAAGACACTCGGATGACTCTCCAATTTGCAGATCATTCGGTTAAGCGGCCGTATGGAGTGGTTCGAGATGTTCTGGTTAAGGTAGATAAATTTGTGTTTCCGGTTGATTTTGTGATACTAGAGATGCCAGAAGATGAAGAAATTCCGTTAATTTTGGGCCGGCCATTCTTGGAAACCGGGAGAGTCATGATAGATATGGAAGGCGGTGCCCTGACCTTGAAGGTATATGACGAGGAGTTAAAAATTGATGTTAGGAATACCATGAAGCATAAACAGGATTTTGGCACAAGTAACAATATACAAGTGCTAGAACAAGTTGTAGAGAGTGAACATCTAGAGAGTGTGACCCAACTGCCCCTTGAGAGAGTGTTAAGCATGTCAATTTTTAAGGAAGATAAAGAAGTGGATGAGAATGACATGGAAGTAGTCGAAATGTTGGAAACTCGACCATTTCAAAGGGGATCCCGACCACACCGATGGGAAGACTTAAGGCAACCTATAGCATTGGAAGGTAATGAAGAAAAGCCTAAAGGTTCGGAATTGAAACAACTTCCGGAGAATCTCAAATATGTTTTTCTAGACACTGAAGAAAAGTGCCCCGCCATTATTAGCTCTAGTTTGAAAAGTGTCCAAGAGGAACAGCTGATTGGAGTTCTTAAAAAATTTAAGAGTGCTATTGGATGGAAAATCAAAGACCTCAAGGGTATAAGTCCTACAGTTTGCATGCACAAAATTCTTATGGAGAAAGACCACAAACCGGTTGTGCAGCCCCAAAAAAGACTGAACCCCGTTATGAAGGAGGTAGTAAGAAAGGAAGTCGTGAAATTGTTGGATGCTGGACTTATCTATCCTATATCGGACAGTTCATGGGTGAGCCCTGTTCACGTGGTGCCCAAGAAAGGAGGTACAATTGTGGTGACTAATGAAAAGAATGATTTGATTCCTACGCGTACAGTCACTGGTTGGAGGGTGTGTATTGATTATAGGAGACTTAATTTGGCCACCAGAAAAGATCACTTTCTGTTGTCGTTCATTGATCAGATGCTAGAAAGATTGGCTGGGCACGACTACTATTGTGTTCTGGATGGATACTCCGGGTACAACCAAATCGCGGTTGCGCCGGAGGATCAAGAGAAGACAGCTTTCACACGTCCGTACGGAGTTTTTGCCTATAGGAGGATGCCATTCGGGTTATGTAACGCCCCAGCGACATTTCAAAGATGCATGACTTCTATTTTTGCTGATATGCTTGAGAAGTATATGGAAGTCTTCATGGATGACTTTTCTGTTTTTGGTTCATCATTTGATTTGTTTAACTAACCTTTCACTTGTTTTGCAGAGATGTCAGGAAAGTAACTTGATCCTAAATTGGGAAAAATGCCATTTTATGGTAAGAGAGGGCATTGTCCTTGGTCACAAAATCTCACACAAAGGGATCGAAGTCGATCAAGCAAAAGTGGAGGTAATATCTAAGTTATAACCACCTGCGAACGAGAAAGGTATTCGAAGTTTCTTAGGCCACGCGGGTTTCTACCGTAGGTTTATAAGAGATTTCTCCAAGATAGCTAAACCGTTGACTTCCTTGTTAGTCAAGGACACAGCGTTTGTGTTCAATAAGGAGTGTGCTGACGCGTTCGAAAACCTGAAAAATAAGTTAGTGTCAGCACCGATTGTGATTGCCCCCGATTGGTCTCTGCCGTTTGAGATCATGTGTGACGCCAGTGACATCGCGGTGGGGGCTGTGTTAGGGCAGCAGAGAGAGAAGCTTTTGCATGTTATTTACTATGCTAGTCACGTTTTGAACCCTGCACAGATGAATTACGCATTTACCGAGAAGGAGTTGTTAGCGGTGGTGTTCGCCTTTGACAAATTTAGGCAATATCTGTTGGGTTCCAAAGTGATTGTTTATACTGACCATGCTGCTTTAAAATATCTTTTTGTTAAGCAGGATTCAAAACCCAGGCTTCTGAGATGGATCCTACTTCTCCAAGAATTCGATGTGGAGATTCGTGATAAGAGAGGATGTGAAAATACTGTAGCTGATCACCTCTCGCGAATGTCACCGATTGAAGAAAATGAGGACAAGCGTCCGATAAAGGATGAGTTTGCTGATGAACACATCCTAGTTATTCATGGTGTCCCTTGGTTTGCTGATTACGCCAATTATTTGGTCGGGGGTATAATACCTGACGACTTTGATTCTAACAAGAGAAAAAAGTTTGTTCATGATTGCAGGTTTTACTTATGGGATGACCCGTTTCTTTACAAAAGAGGGGTGGATGGACTGATAAGAAGATGTGTTCCTGAAGATGAGCAAAGGAAGGTGCTCGAAGCATGTCATAATTCAGATTATGGAGGGCATTTCAGTGGTGACCGCACTGCAGCCAAAGTCCTCCAATCGGGATTGTATTGGCCGTCTTTGTTCAAGGATGCCCAGGACGTAGTGAAGGAATGCGACAGATGTCAACGGACTGGAAATATCTCGAAAAGAAACCAGATGCCGCAAAATTCCATGTTGGAAGTAGAGTTGTTTGATGTTTGGGGGATTGACTTTATGGGACCATTCCCACCATCATTTGGAAAAAATTATATACTGGTGGCAGTTGACTATGTTTTGAAGTGGGTAGAAGTAGTGGCACTACCAACCAATGATGCTAAGGTAGTGGTCAGGTTCCTGAAGGAGAACATATTTTCTCGGTTTGGAGTACCAAGGGCCCTTATAAGTGATGAAGGAACTCACTTCCTGAATCATCTCATGGAAAGGTTACTCCTTAAGTATAATGTGAAGCATAAAATATCTACCCCTTACCATCCTCAAACAACCGGGAAAGCCGAGGTGTCAAATAGACAACTCAAACAGATACTAGAGAAAACAGTGCGTGCCTCCCGTAAGGACTGGGCAGTAAAGCTGGACGACGCTCTCTGGGCGTACCGCACTGCGTACAAAACACCCATCGGTATTTCCCCTTACCAACTAGTCTATGGTAAAGCTTGCCATCTGCCTCTAGAGTTGGAACACAAGGCGTTATGGGCATCAAAAGTCCTTAACCTAGACCTCACCAAAGCAGGAGAGTCTAGAACTCTCCAACTCCATGAGCTAGAGGAATTCTTGAACCGGGCATATGAGAACGCCAAGATTTACACAGATCAAACAAAGAAATGGCATGATCGAAGAATTCAGAAGAAGGAATTTCGGGAAGGACAGTTAGTACTGTTGTACAACTCCCGGCTGAAACTCTTTCCGGGAAAGCTTAAATCAAAATGGTCAGGACCGTTTATCGTACATAAGGTGTTTCCGCACGGAGCAATCGAGCTGAAAAATCAAGAAAACAGAGACATTTTTAAAGTAAATGGTCAGCATTTGAAACCTTACTACGAGGGGCAGCAGAAAGATCGAAATGATGTCGTTCATCTCACACGATAAGATGAAGGACCGTCAAGCCATGCGACGTAAAACGAAGCGCTTCGTGGGAGGCAACCCACGCATTTTACACTCACGTTTTCATTTTGTTTCTTGTTTTAACAGGTTTTGGTTAACTCGCGGTTCATCGGTGAAAGAAGGTTGTCGGAAACCAGAAGAGAGCGAAAAATTTGAAAAATCAGTACCCTGACACGGGTGGCCGTGTTGCACAACACGGGCAGTGTCAGGCTGTATCAAAGTTGGGCCAAAATATGTGGAGTCAGAGGTGCAACACGGGTGCCTGTGTTGTGTGACATGGCCCGTGTTGCAGGTGTTATATTTTGAAAAAAAAATAAGCTACAGGGGGTGCAACACGGGTGCCCGTGTTGTGCAACACGGCCTGTGTTGCAAGGCGCACAGTAAAAATGCAGTTTTACCCGTGTGGGGCCCATCTCTTTACTTCCCACTTATCTTTAGTAACCCACCAATTCACCTTATTTTACCCTATCACATTCATCTCCTACATTCTTTCCCCTCACAAAACCCTAAACCTCCATTGTCTCCTCTCCACAAAAGCTTCAATTTCCACAACATCCACTCATCGAAAGCACTTCCGCCCTTCACAAAAAACATTCCCCTCATCCTTGTGATCATTCCTACGGTTGCATTTTTCTCTAACGGGGATTTCGAATTTTTCGAATTGTCTGTGTTGTTTGTGTTTTGCAGGATAAACAATGCCGCCTCGTAGAGACACCGGAAAAGTCGTGGCCGAAACTTCGTGCCCCAAAAAAAGAGCACACCGAATGGCGAATCCTCACAACATATTCTTTGAAGACCCGGATCACTAGAAGAAATATTCCAACATCATAAAGCGTAAGCTCACCCCAACGAGGTATATATGTAACACTACGCTTGATAATCTAGGGCTGAGAGTAGAAGTCCATAGGATGTTTCACATTCTTGGTATGCTGGAATTTATGCAATTTGAAGCACCGACTTATGAGCGCATAACTGTTGAATTATTAAGTACTTTAGAATTTCAGTTGAAGCACAGGTGGACAGGTGTGGAGGAGGAATATTATGGCACTCTTAGATTTCGACTATTCGATATTGACCATAGCCTGACAGTAGCCGAATTGGGAGATATTCTGAAGCTCCCCAATTTTGGACCTGGAGCTCCTCCGGGAAATTTTAGTGCAGGTGACTTCTAGAGGGCCATCACAGGTAGAACTGATTATGTCATTAAGGTGGCAAAAGCCTCGTGTATTCATAACCCGTGTTTCAGGTACGCTAAAAAAGGGTTGGCCTATACACTATTCGGCAGGGGTGACAGCACAGGAGTGGCAACTCAGAGGGAGTTGTACTTAATGTATGGCATGGAGAATCAAGAGCTCATCAATGTGGCTGCCTTTGCAGCTGACCATCTGAAGAGGGTTGCGAATGCACCTTCCGGCAAAATCAGTGTCGGCGGTATGATCACTCAAATCGCCAATCACTTTGGCCACGGTCCTCTCCTGAGGGAGGAACCCACGGTTGCAGGTAAGACAAAGATAGACCTAGCCACCCTAACCGCCCAAGGTATGATTCGAATCTTTGATAGTTACTACTCCTTGGTAAGCCGAAACAGTCATCTCCTAGCTTTACCTGCACCTGACTTTATTAGTATTCAAAATGTGAATAACTGGTTGTATGAGAACACAATGCAGGATGAAGACGACCAATTTTATGATGGTACAGGTACAGAATTTTTTGATGATGAAGGAGATCAGGCAGAAGAAGCCCCTATACCGACTACTCGAGTCTCACCCCATCAAGAGTCCGGCTCCGGCTCTTGGAGCTTGTCTAAAAAAGAATGGGAATGGATGGAGAGTGAGGTGTGTCATCTCCGGAGTGAGCAGACAAGGCAAGGCGATGAGCAAACAAGGCAAGGGAACGAACAAATTCGCCAAGGCAGGTTGATCGGTGAAATGCACGAATGGATGCGGCAGATGATGATGCGCGACCAACCTCCTCAACCATGAACTCTGTGAGTCCCCTTCTACTAGTGTTCCAACAGTGGGGACACTGTTGAATCCTAGTTTGGGGGTATTTTATTTATGTGTTTTTGTTTCTGTTTTTCATTATTTGGTTTTGGTTATTTATTTTTAAGTGTGAGTTTGAAAGCATGATGGAAGTTCCACAGTGAAAACCCCCTGATATTGAGCTAATAAAAATTTTGGTTTGAGAACAGTTTGTGAGATGTCTGCGAGTGAGGTGATGAGAAAGTATATAGAATGCTCGGAAAAAGAACCGCGAGGATGAAATCGGAATAATCTTGAGAGATAGGTAAAAAGCAAACACCCTGGGTTTCCCGAATAGGAACGAGTTCGACGTGTAGATTTGTACCATAGTGCTTTGATCTGAGAAGTACCCCCTAGTAGTTTATTTTGACAATCGGGTTTAATCAATAAGAATTGTGTGTGCAAGGTTGATGAAAAATATTGAGCAAAGGCACAGAGAAAAAAAAACAAAGAAAAAGGGCAATTAGACGACTAATCCTTCTAAGTTGGGTAACCCTCACCTGGTTATTCAGCCCAACGGCGGTTGAACCTGAAAGCCATTCAAAAATAATAACAGTGCCAGAAAAAGAAAAAGAAATGTCGTTGATCAATCTTGTGCACGCGAGGAAAAATCATAAAAACCGTTATAGTGATTGTCCGAATGAAAGGGATGAAAATTGAAAAAGAAGACTTAAGTACAAAGCATAGTCGGAGAGGTTACCAATAGGGAGACTGGGGTCTGTGGTTTACCGCGGTCTAGTGTTTGTGTGTTACCTGTTTTGAGGGAGAAGCTGACATTAACCCTAGTGGGACTTGGAACGAGAAGTTCAAGTATGAGTATCATTACAGTAACTCACAGTTTTATGGACGGTTTCGTTGTGCAAAAAGATATTGTAAGTTCGGTTTGGAGAGCTTTTTGCTTGAGGTCAAGCAAAAGTTCAAGTTCGGGGGAGTTTGATCGGTGGATTTCACTTGTGTTTTCAAACTCTGTTTGTTGTTGGTTTTGCACTGTTTTTATCTATTTTTGAAGCTTTGGTTTTTGTTATCTTAGTTATTTGTAGTCGTTTTTATGTAAGTCTTATTTTGAGGTTTGTATTACTTTTGCCGTTGGTGCATTTGATTCGGTTTCTTTTAGTGTGTTTTTGGCAGGAATTGATAGCTCGACATTCGCACCGTTTCGGAGGCAAAGAAAAGTCGAAAAAATGGAATTCAGAGGCACAACACGGGTACCCGTGTTGCACAACACGGCCCGTGTCAGGGAGGACACGGTTGGAGAGACACGGTCAAGATGAGCAGAGGAAAATGGAGAACAGAAGAGCAACACGGGTGCCCGTGTCACACAACACGACCCGTGTTGCAGCCACTGAAGATGAAAAGCGCTCTGTTTGATTCAGCAGCCTGACACGGCCACCCGTGTCCCATGACACGGCCCGTGTCAGGGCCACTGATAGTGAATTTGTTGTTTTTCTGATTTTTATGCTGTCAGACCTGTTTCAAAGGGCATTTTAGACATTTTGCAATGTAATTTGAATTTGGATATAAGAGCCACTTTTTGGCCAAGAAAAGGGGATTTTGGATTGGGAATAGGATTGACAACTGAAGAGGGAGATTTCTGGAGAACGAAGGATCGATCAAGAGCGGAAGCAATTGATGATCCAAGTGAACCAATTTCAATTGTAATGATTTTCTCCTTTTCATTTCTAATTGCACTTGTTTTTATTAAGAACATGAGTAGCTAAACCCCCATTTGTTAGGGGGTGGTACTGCATTGCGATGTATTGACATTTGTTTGGATTATTCTATGAGAATTATGTTATTCACCTTATATATTTTATTTTGCAACAATCTTAATGCGTATTCATATTGGAAAGTAGAATTCGATTCATGATTAGGTTTTGGTCTGGAAAGTCAACCTAACGCTTTTGCAAAATAATATTACGGTAGATATTGCTTAGGAATGGGGATATTCCGTATCACGTATTTTATTGTCAGAACTACTGCTTGATGCTTTTCATGGACACTGAGGAATTAGTGTACATGAAACTCATCAAAGGGTTTTTATTAACGAATTAAGGAAAACTAAATTTGAGAACTGATGAATTAAGGTTAATAAAAATTATCTCAGAATAATCCTACATGGTCTTTACTTGCATTGTTTCCACTCCCCTAACATCGTTCTTAGATTAATCTAAATGTTAACTTTTACTCGCTTTGATACTTTGCTACCAAACAACCCCCTAGACTTTTTGTTCCTTTGAATACTAAAAATCCCGTTAATACGCAGTCCTCGAGATCGATACTTGGGACTTTTTCCCTTATTACTACAATCGGTAAAAATAGTACACTTGCTATTTTCCCGATCAGCGAGTCTGGGGCGAGTTTCTTCCCTAGGCGAAGGATTCTTCGCTAGGCGAGTCTGGGAACAACATGATTCGCTAGGCGAGGCTTTCTTCGCTAGGGGAACAGTGCGATGACAGCAAAATCTGCTACGCACCATAACTTAAATCCACTCAAATGCCCATACGATTCACTTACCCAATGCCCCCAAAACACCCCTAAATCATCCCTAAGGTCCTACGGAGATAAAGGCACAAAACCTACGGTTTATTGGGCCAATCCTGTAACATATTCATGTCCTAAATCACAATTTTTCCTTCAATTACACCCTAAGGCATTAAAGTTACTCACTATCAAATATTCTATCCCTACAGGATCAGACATATAACAATTCAAGGTTTTTGGCCACGAAGGCCTAAGGTCACTATTTCTCATATCCATGCTTTAACAGTCAGGAATACTTACCACTAACCACAACCATTAGGGTCCTTACCATCAATTCCCCCTTTTCCCACAATCGACCAAAAATCCCTTAAACTTAAAATCATCCATAATTACATTGAAAGGCACACATGGAAAATAATGAAAAGCTATACTACTCATACCTTAGTCGATTCAAAGCCTTCACAATTATCTCCAGGAATCTTCTGCCTCCAATCTTCTCCTCAGAGCTCTCTGGCCATAATACTTTTCACGGTTAACAAATGAATCAGAATTCCCTTTTTGTCAAACCTAGTCTTGGGCCAAACAATTGGGTTTTCCCCATAATACCCTTATTAACTCCCCTTAAATGTCCAATTTACCTTTATTCATCTTATATTTATTTTAATTAATAATAATATTAATAAATTAATATTATCTACTATTAATCAAATAAATAACCCAAAAATACACACTTTTCCAATAATCCTCCAAACTACCAAATATCACCGAAAAATGAATATTCTCAATTAAATTGAAATTCTGGTATGCAGATCTCATATGTTCTAAGAGATGCAAAGAACATTGATCTCTGCTGAAACAAGGACGAGGACAGGACACACATGACCAATTTAAATTGCTTTAAATTGTACCAAAGTCATGACCAATGTCATGACGTCTGTTGTAACATCAGCAGACAGGCAGACTATTTATCTAACCATTTAAATTTTGCAGAATTATAAATGCTGAAAGATAAATAACACAATGAATTGTTTACCCAGTTCGGTGCAACCGCACCTACATCTAGGGGCTACCAAGCCAGGGAGGAAATTCACTATTAGTAGAATTAATTCAGAGTCAAACCACCTGTTTGCACTCTTCACTTAAGACCTACTCAATGACACTTCAGCCTAGAGACCACTAGACCTGAGCATACCTACTCACTCCCCCTCAATCACCTCAGTGATATAAACCAATACATAATTACAATGTGAAGACACTCTTCAAACACACCTTTATCTTGCTTCACAGCTTGGATCAAGAGACACGTCACTCTTGCTTAAAATCTTTGAGTGACACAATGAACACACCAGTTCATACACACTAGTCCAATGCAATCATACATCAGATGATTTCTTGGGTCACAAGTATCCTAAGACACTAAACACACGTGAAGAATAGAACCTCTTCACTCACACATATGTCTATCACAATGTATCAAGAGATACAAAGGATGACTTACAAAGTCATACTCAAGGGACTCTCAAACCCTAAAACTTAATTTTACACTAAAGTTTTTCTTGTTGTGAGTGCTTGATTTTCCTTGCTTCTGCTCCTCCTTAAATAGTAATGCAGATTGGGCTTGGGCTAGTCAAAAGTAACAAACATTAGGGTTAACTAAGTTAAACCACTTTCCATAATTCAAGGTGTTGTCAAATTAGGTCACAGCTGCTTCATGTTATGTCCAACCCTGACTAGAATCTCGCATGAGATAACTAAGGAGTCATAATAGGTTTTCTGAATTCTAGCCTGAGATATATCAGGTAAAATACCAGAAATGTCAAACACGTGCCTTGATGTCATACGCTTGAAGTCATAACATCCAACATGACATCCAACACACTTTGTTCTTAGCTGACCAAACTCACCCTGCTGAACACTCCTACAGAATCTTCTTCACAACAGTAGAAACAAGCATACTATAGTTTCCTAAAAGGTCTCAAAGATCCTTTTTATGAACACCAATTAAATCTTTACTTTGTTCCTAATAAATCTATTTGGCCTGCACATACTGATGGGGTATATCCAAAGCACTTCTATCAAGTGATATAAAACAGCAGCTCCTGTTGTACCAGACAGTAATGTCATGACATTGGTAATGACATCCTGATTAAAACACATGACAACAGTTCTGTTACCATAACTCCTGCAGTATCAAACAACGATGTCATGACATCCTGATGAAAAACACGTGACGGCAGTTTTGTCATGACAGCAGATGGATGTCATAACATTCAGCTTGACATCAATGCAGAATCGTGTTTTACCAAAATTTAGCCAATCATAGAACCATGGACAATCATAGAATCATGGAACTAACAATCTCCCCCTTTGGCAAATTTTGCCTAAAACAACCAAACAGACTTGTCAAAACAATCCAGCTGCACAAACTATCATGCTCCCCCTTGATAGTTGCATTTAGCAAGCAACTACAAGATACTACTCTTTCTTTGGCAGTAGCATCAGATAACAACACTTTACTCCCCCTTGGTTTAGTCAAAAATTTATAAAATTTGGAGTAAATGTACACATAAATTCAGATGCACACATCAAACACTGTAAACTCAATCCTGATGTGTATAGATCTAGATACCACAGCTCCTTGAAAATACATCCTCCACATCATATTTCAGCATGGAGTTACCCCATGACCATTGAATCTTGAGTTCTTGCCTTGTCCGAAGTTGCCCCTTCAGGAATGACACTTTTGACATCACCAATTAAAGGATAATCAATTAACTACTTGCCACAAGTAACAATTGATTTTAAATCCCCAATTCGAGACACACAAATATTCTCATTAGTGGTTCAAGAACACAAGCTTGCCTGAGATTCAGCAACCTTTGTACACAGCTCCATATCAGCATAATGTCAACACAAGCAATGCAGCTACACATCAGACAGGTACACAGCTCCCCCTATCATGCATAATCAGCACTCCCCCTAAAAGAGAGAACCCAAACACATCACTTCATCACACAGTGCAGCTTTACATCCCTTGTTTTACAGCCCATACTATAATGGAAGAGGTAGACAAAGCTATCTGCAAGTTCACTCAGATTCAGCTAGGAATATCTCCAAGATGTCAGTGTAAATGCCATGTTTCCTTGACTTCCATATGCATAAAATCAAAGCTGATGATGTCTTGATCTTCATCTTTATATTACTCTCAATAAAGCTTGTGCAAATATGATTTGATCCATTGACACAGAACTAAAAGTAATACACTTGTCATGTTCACCATGAGCTGGAGCAGTAACACAATGTCACAACATCTTGTCTGACATTCCTCCTTCATAAAATCCCAAACTGTTTGAAACCACAAATAGTCTTGATACATAACTGCACTCTTGCAGCAACACATCATAGATAAAAGAATAACTCCCCATATCAAGGATAACCAATGCTCGTTTAGAAGCACGTGAATGGAAAACATAAGACTCATCTTCATGTCTTCAAGAGCTCACTCTCTGTTCAACACACCTGCTGAACGCATCCACTTACTGCTTGCACCACAAGCCCATAGTACACCCATCAAACACAAGCTCTCCCCCTATCTTTGATACAAGATGCTCCAAGATCACCACATTATATCTTAAGACTATCCTCTTGCTCATACAGTGAGAAGGCACAAAACAGATCCACTTCTTTTTAGAGTTACTTGCAGCAAAAGAACCCTTTCTCCACCAGTATTCTAACCTTAGGCTGAGTACAAGATAGACACCCCATAATCCAAGACATTCTCTCCTCATCATTCTCCCATATGATAAGTTAGAACACTTCTGGTTTAACTGGTGCATACTCACTTCCATATAACTCATCATAGTCCATATTTTCATGCAATGAACCACTCCAGTCTTGTTCAATACCTTCACATCATACTCCAAGACAGTCCTCCTACCTCATCATTCTCCCGTATGACAAGATAGAGTACTTCTTAGTCAGAATGTGAATCATGAGTTCCACAACATATCTTCAAGTCTAGAAAACAAAGTGATGTTTTGATAGACATCATACATTAAGCACTTGGACTTACTATGTGAGCAGTAATCCAATCTGAGGATCTTCAGAGAGCACAGCTCCACCAGCTTGATCAAATACATCTCCAAAGGAAGGTAATCTTCCATAAGCAACTTAGGGCTTCTACCACAAGCTCCAATATATGAACAGAACCAGAACCTTCTTTGATCTTCAACCAACTACCCTTCTGCACAAGAGTAATTAGTTCCAAGCTCTCTGCTTGGAGTCACATTAGAGACCAACCAAATGCCACTGTTTGGTTAATGTCATCTTTCTTCAGAGCTCCACCAAGCAACCTTGATCTTCTACATGCTCTATAGCAAGGCAACTTAGATACACCAAGACTTGGACCTGTAACAGCTCCCCCAACCTGCATGAAATAGCATTAATTCCATTCATACCAGAGAAGATCAACATATCTTCAAATGATGTACCACAACATCCATTGAGGCCATGAAGTTACTGTTTGATGTCACAACATCGGATAAGACATCCCACTGATGAGTTCAAACTTTCATTTTGCCACTTAGAATAACCTTATCACTCTATCAGAATAAGAGTTCCATGTTCATAGAGACTAGATGTAACACCCATTTTATTTATTTAGTCATTTTGGTGTTAATTTAATTATTTTATGTTGGTGTGCCCTTAGGTGGGGTGTGTTGGTATATGATTGGTGAGTACCCTTGATATGTAAGGATCATTGGTGGTGTGGAGATAATAATATAATAATTAATAGTAATATTGGTGGTATTATTATTATTATTATTCTTATTATTATTATGATTATTATTATTAGTATGAATATTATTATTGGTCGGTGTCCCTGATATGGGAGAATTATTGGTGGTGAATTGGTGTAGATATAATAATATAATAACTAATGGTAATATTGGTGGTGCTTTGGTGTGAATATGATAATATAATGAATAATAGTAATATTGGTGGGGGTATTATTATTATTATTATTATATTTATTATATTTATCATTATTATTATTATATTATTTTTATTAATATTATTATTATTATTGGTGTGATAATATTATTATTATTATAATTATAATCATTGTTGGGTGTATCACTATTATTATTATTATGTTGAATATTACTATAATATTATAATAGTATTATATTATATTATATTATTATTATTATAATGATTATTATAATTATTATTATTAGAATTATTATTGGGAATATTAGTGGTTGGAATAAGTAAAATAAGAGGTGGAAGGGTTATTGGGAAGTTAGAATGGAAATATGAAAAGTCACGATAGAAACCGTGAGGAAGGAAATATGAAGGGGTAGCAAGGAGATATTAGAAAAGTTGGAATGGAGAGGAAAGGGATTACCATAGGCGTGGGATATTGGTGTGATAATAATAATAATATTATTATTATTATTATTATTATTACTATTATTATTATTAGTGTTATTATTATTATTATTATTAAAAGTATTATTATGATTATTGGAGAGATAATAATATTATTATTATTGTTATTATTAATAGTATTATTATTATTAAGATTATTATTATTATTATTATCATTATTATTATTATTATTAGAATTATTAATATTATTATTATTATTTTGGTGAGATAATAATAATATTATTATTATTATTATTATTATTATTATTATTATTATTATTATTATTAATATGTGGTATTATTAATATTAGTAAGATTATATTAGTATTATTATTATTAAGATTATTAATATTATATTATCTTATTAGTTATTATTATTGGGATTAGAATAATTAAAAGGGAAATAGAATATGAGGGGTTAGGAGAGTTACGATACATTTTAGAAAATTGAGAAAAAAGAGCGATAGAAAGAGAGAAGAGGAAAGAACGAGGAAAGTGAAAAAGAACGAAGGAAAAAGGGAACGAACAACGGAAGAGGAAGGAGAAGGCCAAGAGACCAATTCTAGGAGGAATTCTATCGATCGACCAATTGTCAAGGTAAGGGGGGAGAAATTTGATTGGGAATGGTTTATACATGTATAGGGTAGAGGGGATTCCTTAACCCCGTAGGAATTTATCGTTATATAAAGTTTTATATTGGCATGCTATGATTATTGTTGATGTTGGGGGATTGATGAATGCTGATGATGCATTTTGGGGTATATATATATATGGTGATGATAGTAACTGTAATGTTGAGCCATTTTGTTGGATTGTTGATGTTATTGTAGTATTGATCCATTTTGTTGGATTGTTGATGTTACTGTAGTGTTGATAGTAACTAGGAATATAAAGCTGATGAGATTATGTGTTGTTACCGTAGTGTTGGCAATGACCATGATTATAACTTTGGGAAAGTTATATGTTGTTTCCCTATAGTGTCGTTAATGACTATGGTTAGGACCTTGGTGAGATTCAGAGTGACTCTGAAGTGTCGGTAATGTACCGTAATGTCGGTTCTAGAGTAGAAATTATAGGATAATTGGTAAGTATAATATCTATTGGCATGTTTGTGATTGTGGATTGATGTTGATGAATTATTGATTTTGGTGTATAGGCTGAGGTGTTGGTTTAGGGAGGTTCTGAGTAACCTCAGAGACTTTTGGTGAGATGTCTGAATTGGTCTCGTGTGATCCTTCTAGCCTTGCTGTAGTGTGAAAATGATGAGTATGGGATATAACTTGTGTACTTGGTGATAGTACGCGTTTCCCTTAATATTGTTGGTGAGCAATTAGTTAATGTATATGTGTGTAGTGATCAGTAGGATCGTGTATCCCCGAGTGGGGGGGGGGACGTAGTTATATCCGGTGTGATAGTATGAATTCGTTTACTATCTGATTGATTTATATGGTGTTGGTGTAATATATCTATACATATGCATTGTTGTATGATGATATGATCAGGAGGATCGTGTGCACTTAGCGTGCCAGAATATAATAATTATGCATTGGTGTCTTGCATATCATGGTGTTTTGGTGGGATGAATCATGTCTCAGGAGGAGCGTAAGTGATTCATCCGTACTCCTTTGTGGAGAATGGTGGGGGATAGATCATGTCTCAGGAGGAGCGTAAGTGATCTATCCAGGTTCGATTGAATGAACCAATGAGTCGGTACCGCATGCATGGTGTTGAGTTGCATTTTGCATTATAATATGTTATATTGTAATTTAAACAGTAGGTTCGTTGTGTGGCGTTGTTGGGGTGAATATTGGTGTTGGTGTATTGTACTACCTTATTTACATGTACTACATTACCATTATATTTTTGATCATGATTTCTCACCCCTTTGTTGTTGTTGTGTCTGTACTTCTCCGAAAGTACAGATAATCCAGGTACTTAGATAGCTTGGATGGTGGTGTGCCAGTCGAGTCTAGGATGCTCTGATACGTAACACGGGATATGGGTGCTTTAATTGTTTTATGTCAAATTTGTTGTAATCCTGTGACGTATCACATTTTTAGTGAATTATAATAATAAAGATTTTTATGAAATCTGGCGGATGGCCGAGAATGTTGGAATAATGTTTTCCGCTGTAATATTTTTGAAAAGGATGAATAAAGTATTTTTATAAAAATTTGGTGATGTGATATCCCACTATTTTGGTGAAGAACTCTGATGTTTATTTATAATGTTTATATTTTATTTAATTTGGGAAGTGGGGTGTTACAATTGGTATCAGAGCAGGTCGGTCCGTCCGGCCAGTGTTGTTGAGTCGAGTTGAGTCTGTCCTTTAGGATGGAGTTGAATATCTTTTAACCTGGTGTTGTGGTTTAAATCCCTAGTATGCGGCATGTGTGTGAAAACACTGTCGGTACATGTTGTTGTCTAACTTCGTTGGCAGAAGAGGAATGATTCCAGTGGGGGAGAAGTTTGTATTTCTCCGGAATGCTACGGTGTGGTGGCTTAGTATGTTGAGGAATGCTATCATAGTTTGGTAAAGAGGGTTTGTACCCCATCATGATTTCGGCTGTCTATTAACAAATTGAGGAACTGATCACCCTTAATCTCTTGTTAATAGTGGACAGGATTGTGTTGGATGGGATAGACGCGTCTTGCAAGCTTGGGTAGCGTAAACAGTGAATAGTCTCGAGTTAAGCTAAATGCTTAAGGGATTATTTTGAGGAATTTGGCGTAAGACGGTGTTGAAGTGTCTATTTTGACTGAAACTTCGAATGAGAAGGAAAGTGAGAAAAATTGGGATTTGTCAATTATTCGCGATTGCCGGAGGTTTCCAGATGAGGTAGGTGATTTACTATCAGAGTGTGAAGTAAAGCTCACACGTTGCCTTTGTTGTTGGAACGAGTCTGATATTAGTGACTCCATATGGTGTGTTTTCGTTGGGATTGGAGAAGTTGAAGAGTCAACTTGAAGATCTGCCGGAAGAGAAGTTCTTTCGTTTGAGTGTATTACCGTAAGGTGCGCCAATTTTGTTGGTTAAACAGACAGAGGGTTTTGTGAAGCCTTGGGTGAACTATAAATAAGTGGACAAGGTGACTATCAAGGATAGGTGTTCGCTTCCAAGAACTAATGAGTTGATGGAGCAAATGATCGAAGGATGTGATTTCCGTAGTCGTGAGATCTTGAGTAGAGTTGTTGTGGTTGTGGTATCAAAGATCGATGGTTGTATCACAACGGGAGGCCCCAAGACCTACTGTTGAGATTAGAAGTAATCGGGCTTTAAAATATTCAAAAGATTGAAAGTGTGTTGGATGGCCTCCTAAGTATAAAATTGTTGTTGTACGTCGAATTCCGGGATCGCAGCTTTTTACGGAATCGAAATCGGACACTCGGAAGTCGGGTAACGGTCGAAAAGAGGATTTTGGGACTGTCATGTTCGCCTGGCGAGCATACTGGCGAACGTTCGCTGCGGTGTTCGCCTGGCGAAGGGGTCCTGGGCAGAAAATGTTATTCTGGTGTTTTTGCCGTAACGGGAGAACCGTAACTCGGAATGACGCGCGATTCGAAGCTTTGGAAAGCTATTGAAATTATCTATGAGATGGTGAAGTATTGACATGGATTTAAGCTATTTATTGATGAAGTGTGTTTGAATGTTGTGGTAAGGACGGGCGGTACGGTACGTGTTCCCGCCATAACTCACAACTTGTTTGTCCATTTGGAATGGGATCTTCTTTAATTATTTATATAAGGCGTTGGTTGTGATAATAAATGATATTTTAAGGTATTCGAAGAGTATAGAGGATTATGTTGAGCATAAGGAACTGGAGTTATCAGTGTTGGAAAAAGAGCGGTGATATACTTCCGTAAGGAAAGTTCTGCCGAATCCGATAAAACTAATTGTGGTGTTTGTGATGCTTGTTGATATAATTAGGGGATTTACTAAAGACAACTTCAGCGAGTTTCAATTATGCAAAAGGCAACTTGAAGTATATAAGAGAAATCATCCGACCAGTGATTTAGAGTTGGTTACTATTGTGGTTGTACCGGAACCGGAGGCTTCGAAAGTTCAGACTGAGATCGGAGATGTTTGGTGATCTTAAGAGTTTAAGGTGTTTGTTTAATTTGATTAAGACGAATGTGAGGCATAGGAAATAATTGGGACTTCGGAAGGAGTACGGCTTCGAGTTGAATTACCATTCGGGTAAAGTGCATGTGGTAGATGATGCGGTGAGTTGGAAATGTCTGCGTATACCGAAGTTGACGGTGAGAAGAGTTAGAACTGACTGAGCAATTTTATAATATGAGTTTGGTGGGCGAATAGACCTCTTATGGAGTTAAGCGTTTATTGTTAGACCTGACGAGTGGTATGCTTGAGTTGGTGAATTAGTTGAATTTGATAAATTAGAGCCGAAGAGTGGATTGTCGGGTTTGTGGAAATAATACCACGAGGTGTTATGGTAGAGTCTGTGTACCAGATTTTGTTGAGGGGAGTAGAAGTACTCGTGAAGAAATACATTAGGGTAGATGGAGTACCCATCCCGGTGCTATGAAGAAGTAACCGAATTTGAGTAGATTTTTTTTGGTGACCATAGATGAGGAGAGCAGCGGTTGAGGTTGAATATGCTGGTTAGAATAACCGAAATTCGAAGAGTGAACATCAGAGACTATTGAGTCTGATGCAGCCTTTGAATATTCTAGAGTGGGAATCAGGTAGTATTTTTGCGGAGTTGGTGTTGAGATTTCCAAATAATTGGGAAGATATAATTTTAATTTGGGTTGTTGCGAGTGGATTAACTATTCCGTGTTGAGGATATATGAGATGCATATTGAGTAAGTGGTGAAGTTAGATGAGATACTGACAAATATTATGTCAGATGGGAATTGAGGTTTATATTGAGATTTTGGAGGGGCTTACAGGAAACTTCGGGTACTAAGTTGAAGTTGAGTTCGACTTACCATCCGCAAACTGATGGTAAGTCATAGAGGATTATTGAGTCTGTAGAGAATTGGTGAGAGCGTGGGTGTTGGATCAAGGTGGATCGTGGGATGATTAACTACCGTTGATTGAATTACCTATAATAACGGTTACCATCCTAGTGTCGGAATGACACTATATGTGACTTGGTGAGGTAGGGGGTATAGGAATCTACTGTGTTGGAATGGGTCGAGTGAGAGTGTTGTGCTCAGACCTGAAAATTATGTTGGAGATGGCTGAGAAGATCAAGAGGATCCAAGGAAAAATGTGTTTTGAGAGTCACGCCGGTGACTGATGTTGGTCGAACTTCGAAGTCTTAGAAGTTCGCACCGTGTTCTGTGGTTTGTATCAGAGTGGCGCAGCGGAGGCATGGGAGGAGTAACATGTTAGACTATTTTTCCGTTGCCGTCGTGAATTGGCATGACGTGTTTCGTGTGTCTTGTTGAGAAAGTACATTGAATCAGGTGGATGATGTACTAGTGGAAAATAATTTGAGTGTTGAGGCATTGCTGGTTCGTTTTGACGAACGGAAGTCAACTCCGAGGGGAGGAGACATCTTTGGTGGAAATGGTTTGGGGAAGTGCTGCAAAGGCAGTGCGACCTGGGAATTGGGATGAAGGATGCGGGAAGCGTATCCGGAATTGTTCCATCAGGCAATTTTCGAGGACGAAAATAATTAAAGTGGGGGAGAGTTGTAACACCCATTTTATTTATTTAGTCATTTTGGTGTTAATTTAATTATTTTATGTTGGTGTGCCCTTAGGTGGGGTGTGTTGGTATATGATTGGTGAGTACCCTTGATATGTAAGGATCATTGGTGGTGTGGAGATAATAATATAATAATTAATAGTAATATTGGTGGTATTATTATTATTATTATTCTTATTATTATTATGATTATTATTATTAGTATGAATATTATTATTGGTCGGTGTCCCTGATATGGGAGAATTATTGGTGGTGAATTGGTGTAGATATAATAATATAATAACTAATGGTAATATTGGTGGTGCTTTGGTGTGAATATGATAATATAATGAATAATAGTAATATTGGTGGGGGTATTATTATTATTATTATATTTATTATATTTATCATTATTATTATTATATTATTTTTATTAATATTATTATTATTATTGGTGTGATAATATTATTATTATTATAATTATAATCATTGTTGGGTGTATCACTATTATTATTATTATGTTGAATATTACTATAATATTATAATAGTATTATATTATATTATATTATTATTATTATAATGATTATTATAATTATTATTATTAGAATTATTATTGGGAATATTAGTGGTTGGAATAAGTAAAATAAGAGGTGGAAGGGTTATTGGGAAGTTAGAATGGAAATATGAAAAGTCACGATAGAAACCGTGAGGAAGGAAATATGAAGGGGTAGCAAGGAGATATTAGAAAAGTTGGAATGGAGAGGAAAGGGATTACCATAGGCGTGGGATATTGGTGTGATAATAATAATATTATTATTATTATTATTATTATTACTATTATTATTATTAGTGTTATTATTATTATTATTAAAAGTATTATTATGATTATTGGAGAGATAATAATATTATTATTATTGTTATTATTAATAGTATTATTATTATTAAGATTATTATTATTATTATTATCATTATTATTATTATTATTATTATTAGAATTATTAATATTATTATTATTATTTTGGTGAGATAATAATATTATTATTATTATTATTATTATTATTATTATTATTATTATTATTATTAATATGTGGTATTATTAATATTAGTAAGATTATATTAGTATTATTATTATTAAGATTATTAATATTATATTATCTTATTAGTTATTATTATTGGGATTAGAATAATTAAAAGGGAAATAGAATATGAGGGGTTAGGAGAGTTACGATACATTTTAGAAAATTGAGAAAAAAGAGCGATAGAAAGAGAGAAGAGGAAAGAACGAGGAAAGTGAAAAAGAACGAAGGAAAAAGGGAACGAACAACGGAAGAGGAAGGAGAAGGCCAAGAGACCAATTCTAGGAGGAATTCTATCGATCGACCAATTGTCAAGGTAAGGGGGGAGAAATTTGATTGGGAATGGTTTATACATGTATAGGGTAGAGGGGATTCCTTAACCCCGTAGGAATTTATCGTTATATAAAGTTTTATATTGGCATGCTATGATTATTGTTGATGTTGGGGGATTGATGAATGCTGATGATGCATTTTGGGGTATATATATATATGGTGATGATAGTAACTGTAATGTTGAGCCATTTTGTTGGATTGTTGATGTTATTGTAGTATTGATCCATTTTGTTGGATTGTTGATGTTACTGTAGTGTTGATAGTAACTAGGAATATAAAGCTGATGAGATTATGTGTTGTTACCGTAGTGTTGGCAATGACCATGATTATAACTTTGGGAAAGTTATATGTTGTTTCCCTATAGTGTCGTTAATGACTATGGTTAGGACCTTGGTGAGATTCAGAGTGACTCTGAAGTGTCGGTAATGTACCGTAATGTCGGTTCTAGAGTAGAAATTATAGGATAATTGGTAAGTATAATATCTATTGGCATGTTTGTGATTGTGGATTGATGTTGATGAATTATTGATTTTGGTGTATAGGCTGAGGTGTTGGTTTAGGGAGGTTCTGAGTAACCTCAGAGACTTTTGGTGAGATGTCTGAATTGGTCTCGTGTGATCCTTCTAGCCTTGCTGTAGTGTGAAAATGATGAGTATGGGATATAACTTGTGTACTTGGTGATAGTACGCGTTTCCCTTAATATTGTTGGTGAGCAATTAGTTAATGTATATGTGTGTAGTGATCAGTAGGATCGTGTATCCCCGAGTGGGGGGGGGGGGCGTAGTTATATCCGGTGTGATAGTATGAATTCGTTTACTATCTGATTGATTTATATGGTGTTGGTGTAATATATCTATACATATGCATTGTTGTATGATGATATGATCAGGAGGATCGTGTGCACTTAGCGTGCCAGAATATAATAATTATGCATTGGTGTCTTGCATATCATGGTGTTTTGGTGGGATGAATCATGTCTCAGGAGGAGCGTAAGTGATTCATCCGTACTCCTTTGTGGAGAATGGTGGGGGATAGATCATGTCTCAGGAGGAGCGTAAGTGATCTATCCAGGTTCGATTGAATGAACCAATGAGTCGGTACCGCATGCATGGTGTTGAGTTGCATTTTGCATTATAATATGTTATATTGTAATTTGAACAGTAGGTTCGTTGTGTGGCGTTGTTGGGGTGAATATTGGTGTTGGTGTATTGTACTACCTTATTTACATGTACTACATTACCATTATATTTTTGATCATGATTTCTCACCCCTTTGTTGTTGTTGTGTCTGTACTTCTCCGGAAGTACAGATAATCCAGGTACTTAGATAGCTTGGATGGTGGTGTGCCAGTCGAGTCTAGGATGCTCTGATACGTAACACGGGATATGGGTGCTTTAATTGTTTTATGTCAAATTTGTTGTAATCCTGTGACGTATCACATTTTTAGTGAATTATAATAATAAAGATTTTTATGAAATCTGGCGGATGGCCGAGAATGTTGGAATAATGTTTTCCGCTGTAATATTTTTGAAAAGGATGAATAAAGTATTTTTATAAAAATTTGGTGATGTGATATCCCACTATTTTGGTGAAGAACTCTGATGTTTATTTATAATGTTTATATTTTATTTAATTTGGGAAGTGGGGTGTTACACTAGACACCGTCTATTCTGCTTTAACAGATACCTTGAAATGCATTTGCTTCAGGAACTCCTCTTTAGAGAAACCAAACATGCAAAAGCTTGATTCTTCAGAGAGGAGGGATCAAAAAAATCTTTACAAAAGGAATCCCGCTTTCCTTAAGTAGAGACTTCTTCAGAAAATCAGAGATAACTGCCACTTATCCTTGACCTCCAAGATGTGCAAGATCACATGCTCCTATGTACTTAGATCAGAAATAAACTGACCCAAGCAATGTTATCACCAGCACCATCTTCTAGACCAGTTTCTTGCCAGGAAACTTTCTAGATAAAACTCAGATGTTTCTAGTAGACACTAGAATGCACCTGCTGCACTTCAACAGATCTAAGAGACATGTCTTTATCTTCACTTCCACCAGCACTACATTCTAGTCTTAGTTTCTTGCCAGGAAACTTACTAGAATAAGGACAGATCCTACCACACATGTGTATGGTAACAAGATCATCATATATATCTCCTTTTATCTAGTGATTCACTCCTTGAATCAACAGAATTCTGCATAATTTCTGCTGATGGAATGTCTCAACATCTGGTAGAACATCAGATTTTCAAACAGATCAAGGGCCTGATACTTGTACTACAACTGATGAGACAACAGGGATAATCCATTAAATATTTGAGAATATCTCAAATAGCAATGAATCTTAAATCCTTGTAATAGATCCTTCTCTGAACTTCATGGATAATCAATTAAATACGTGTGTAGTCCACAAATAGAAATTGATCTTAAATCCACACAACTTCAGGAATACCAAGGCTGAAACATCAAGGATGACACCCTTGACTCAACCTGCCTATGACTTCCTCTTTTGAAAGAGCCTTTTCAAGTCATGAGTGGTGAAAATAAATCACCTCCCACTATCCTTTCTCAAACAGCCTTCAGTAACTTGTAATACACAGCAGAACAACCCAGGCACATAGCTACAAACAGCATCTGCCAACCATCTACACAACTGCCACAGCCATGCATCAAACTATATATAGACCAATCTTCTCCTAGGGCTACCAGAGTTCTTTCATTAGAAACATATAGAGTGGAACCACCAAAAGAACATCTTCAACATGCACTAAATAAGATGTCACAACATCTTATAGGTCATCATACAGAAGTAGCAACTCCTCCTTTGGCAAACCATTCAGCAAATCATAAAAGCTCCTATATTAGAGGGCACAACAGCAGATACACATAATCCTTTGCAACTTCCTCGTAAACTCCATAAGGAGCAACTCCAATGTTTAGAAAGATCATCAACTCAGCTATCCCTTCTCCTCGTTCAAAACACCAGAAAGTATCTCCCAAGATCTCATCCAGAACAGATAGGATGTCAGCTCTGAGACCAATTGAAATACTTGTATGCATATCTCATATGTTCTAAGAGATGCAAAGAACATTGATCTCTACTGAAACAAGGATGAGGACAGAACACACATGACCAATTTAAATTGCTTTAAATTGTACCAAAGTCATGACCAATGTCATGACGTTTGTTGTAACATCAGCAGACAAACAGACTATTTATCTAACCATTTAAATTTTGCAGAATTGTAAATGCTGAAAGATAAATAACACAATGAATTGTTTACCCAGTTCGGTGCAACCTCCCCTACATCTGGGGGCTACCAAGCCTGAGAGGAAATTCACTATTAGTAGAATTAATTCAGAGTCAAACAACCCGTTTGCACTCTTCACTTAAGACCTGCTCAATGACACTTCAGCCTAGAGACCACTAGACCTGAGCATACCCACTCACTCCCCCTCAATCACCTTAGTGATATAAACCAATACATAATTACAATGTGAAGACAATCTTTAAACACACCTTGATCTTGCTTCACAGCTTGGATCAAGAGACACACCACTCTTGCTTAAAATCTTTGAGTGACACAATGAAAACACCAGTTCATACACACTAGTCCAATGCAATCATACAGCAGATGATTGCTTGGCTCACAAGTATCCTAAGACACTAAACACACATGAAGAATAGAACTTCTTCACTCACACATATGTCTATCACAATGTATCAAGAGATACAAAGGATGACTTACAAAGTCACACTCAATGGACTCTCAAACCCCAAACCTTAATTTTACACTCAAGTTTTTCTTGTTGTGAGTGCTTGATTTTCCTTGCTTCTGCTCCTCCTTAAATAGTACTGCAGATTGGGCTTGGGCTGGTCAAAAGTAACAAACATTAGGTTTAACCAAGTTAAACCACTTTCCATAATTCAAGTGCTGTTAAATTAGGTCACAGCTGTTTCATGTTTTGTCTAGCTCTGACTAGAATCTCGCCTAAGATAACTAAGGAGCCATAACAGGTTTCCTGAATTCTAGTCTGAGATATATCAGGTAAAATACCAGAAAACTAAAACACGCGCCCTGATGTCATACGCTTGAAGTCATAACATCCAACATGACATCCAACACACTTTGTTCTTAGCTGACCAAACTCACCCTGCTGAACACTCCTGCAGAATCTTCTTCACAACAGTATAAACAAGCATACTATAGTTTCCTAAAAGGTCTCAAAGATCCTTTTTATGAACACCAATTAAATCTGCACTTTGTTCCTAATAAATCTATTTGGCCTGTACATACTGATAAGGTATATCCAAAGCACTTCTGTCAAGTGATATTAAACAGTAGCTCTTGCTGTACCAGACAGTAATGTCATGACATTGGTAATGACATCCTGATTAAAACACATGACAGCAGTTCTGTTACCACAGCTCCTGCTGTATCAGACAGTGATGTCATGACATTGGTAATGACATCCTGATTAAAAACACATGACAGCAGTCCTGTCATGACAGCAGATGGATGTCATAACATTCAGCTTGACATCAGTGCAGAATCATGTTTTACCAAAATTTAGCGAATCATAGAACCACGAACAATCATAGAATCATGGAATTAACATAAATAAATTAATTAAAATATTCCAATTAAATTTGGGGTGTTACAACTCTCCCCCACATAAAACAATTTTCGTCCTCAAAAATTACCTCAGGAAAACATAGTCGGATACGACTCCTTCATTTGATCTTCACGTTCCCAAGCCCAACTTTCTCTAGCTGGTCCTCCTCACAATACCTTCACTAAGGCAATCTCTTTACCTCGCAGCTGCTTCACTTCTCGTTCATCTATCCGAACAGGAAACGCCTCAACAATCAAGTCATCTCTCACTTGTACATCATCCATTTGAATCACATGCGACGGATCTGGAATGTACTTCCTTAACTGAGATACATGAAACACATCATGCAATTTCGCAAGCAACGGCAGTAAAGCAATTCGATATGCTACTTCCCCCCACCCTCTGTGAAATCTGATACGGACCAACAAAATGCATGTGAGCTTTCGAGACATCAAAGCTCAGCCAACACCAGTTACTGACGTAACCCTCAAGAACACGTGATCTCCCTCTTGGAATTCAAGTGCTTTCATCCTCTTATCATGGTAACTCTTTTGACGACTCTGCGACATTTTCATCTTTTCTTGGATCATCTTGATCTTTTCAATCGTCTCTTGCACAATCTCAGGTCTGAGTACAACACTCTCGCCTGAGTCATACCAACACAACAAAGTTCTACACCTCCTACCATACAAAGTCTCATACGGTGCCATTCCGATACTAGAATGATAACTTTTATTGTAGGTAAACTCAACCAACGATAAATCACTATCCCACGATCCACCTTGATCCAACACACAAGCTCTCAACAAATCCTCTAACGACTGGATAGTTCTCTCTGTCTGTCCATCCGTCTGTGGATGATAGGAAGAACTCAACCTCAACTTAATACCCAAAACTGTTTGCAAACTCTCCCAAAACCTCAATGTAAACCTCGGATCTCTATTCGACACAATACTCGATGGAACACCATGCAACTTCACAATCTGATCAATATACACTTCGGCAAGCTTCTGCAACGAATAACTGATCCTCATCGGTATAAAATGAGCCAATTTAGTTAATCTATCAACAATCACCCAAATCGAATCATATCCCTTCAAATTCTTCAGTAAGTCGGACACAAAATCCACTTAAATGCTATCCCATTTCCATTCTAGAATACTCAACGGTTGCATTAGACCCGACGGTCTCTGATGTTCAACCTTCAACTTCTGACAAGTCAAACAAGCATACACAAATTCTGCAATTTTCTTATTCATACTCGGCCACCAAAATAACTTCTTTAAGTCTTGATACATCTTTGTGGCACCAGGATGAATACTCAACCCGCTTCTGTGACCTTCCTCAAGAATACTCTTCTTGATTTCTGGCACATCCGGAACACACACTTTATCCCTGAACCTCATCACACCATTCTCATCGATTCGAAAATCACCTCCGTTACCTTGATTGATCAATGTGAGACGATCCACCAAACTCAAATCAGATTTCTAACTTTCTCTGATTTCTTGGAGAATACCACTAGTCAACTTCAACATACCCAACTTCACACTATTAGGAGTCTCTTCACAAACCAAACTCAAACCTCTGAATTTCTCAATCAGTCCCAAATCTCGAACCATAAGCATCGACATATGCAAAGACTTCCTGCTTAACGCATCAGCCACAACATTAGCCTTACCAGGATGGTAACTCAATTCAAAATCAAACAAGTACCTCTGATCAAGTTATCTGTCTTGGATTCTTCTGCACCACTCAAAGAAAACACTCTGCCATTGGTCTAGGCAGCAGTAGCAGTCTTCTTCGGTTGCTAACACTGGGTACTGATATGACCCTTCTCTCCACAATTGAAGCAAGTCGGAGCTTAGTCTTTACAATCAGTAGCTCTATGACCTCTCTTGCCACAACCATGATATCTCAGCGCCCTACAATTCTCAGCACGGTGACCTTGCTCGCCATACTTATAACACTTACCTGGAGCAGTAGCCGCTCCCCCACTTGGCTTTTTCCCATCAGAAGCCTTCTGCTTCCCTTTATCACCAGAAGTCACATACGGTTTACCTCTATACTGGCCTTTCTCTTTCTTCTCACTCAGCTGCTTGTAGTGAGTAGATCGAGCTCGACTATCTTCATCATAAATTCTGCTCTTGTCCACCAGTTACGCAAACCTACGAATCTACTGGTACCTAATTCCCTACTTAATCTCTGGTCTCAACCCAATCTCAAACTTGAGACACTTCGAAATCTCTGCATCAGCATGGTTGTAATGCGGACAAAACTTTACCAAAGACTCAAACTTTGCCGCATACTCAGCCACAGTCATATTCCCTTGTTTCAGCTCAAGAAATTGCACCTCTTTCTTGCCCCGAACATCTTCCGGAAAATACTTCCTCAAAAATTCTTCCTTGAACACAACCCAAGTTATTACAATGCCAACATATCCCAATCTCTGACGAGTGTTATCCCACCAGCCCTCAACTTCCTTTGCTAGCATATGTGTACCAAACTAAACCTGTTACGCATTAGTGCATGCCATAACTCAGAAAATCTTTTCAATCACTTTCAGCAACTTCTGCGCACCATCAGGATCATGAGTACCCATAAAAGTCAGCAGATTGTTCCTCTGGAACTCTCCCAAAGCACGAAACTCATCTGGAGGTCCACCATTCTGAGCCATCACTTAGGCAAGTGATTCCAGCGCATCAGCAATAACACGATCTTTCCTTCCAGCCATCTGCAACCACCAACAAGGTTAGAAGAAAACAACTCATCCAATAGTGTTTTCACACTATGGACTGACAGGGGACTAACAACATAAAAACTTGGCCGGACGGACCGATCTGCTCTGATACCACTAATGTAACACCCTTTTCTATCCCACAAATAATAAGGCAAAATAACACAGATATCAGAGTAATTATTAAATTTCACAAAAATCCACCAAAAGGGCGTACATTTCCCAGTGGAATTCAAAATGCATAAGTAAAGGTTTTCCTCATCAGGCAACATAAGCAAAATAACTCAACAATATATAGTTTAACTCAAAAGAACCCAACCCGATGTTACATATCAGAGCAAGACCCTCTAAGTTAACCAAAAGGGATAACAACTCAAAACTTCAAAAATAACTCCTCGACGGCGTCCACGACTAAACTCGGTCATCTGCATGTTACCCATGTGGAGGTAACATTCAAACAGGCAGGGTGAGTAAAACAATTCATTAAAACCAATGTATGAGAATCAACATATAAGTGGCATCATAATCATATTCAACCTTCATATTCATCAATAGGCCTCGAAAGCCACAACATCATAATTTATACAAAAAGACTCATAAATGCAGATACGACACAACTCAATGCATGTGGTACCAATCATCACAGCTCGATGGACACTGGGCCATCAACCCTCCATAGATCCCCATCAATAAGATCGATTCTACTAGATAATCGGAGCACATCAAAATACTTCACATCCACACAATGGGATTCAAGCCAAAGTAATCGAGATCCTGAACCGAAGTCCGGATGCACATGAATGCATGATGCACACGTCAATAATCATTCTCATAATAATAGCATAGTGCATCATCATTCATCATATTCATCATCATCAAACGTTTTAGCTCATCATCATAATTATCATCATACATCATGTCATCGTAGCTCATCATAATAATCATCATCATACGTCATGTCATCATAACTCATCATAATAATCATCATCATACATCATGTCATCATAGAATCATCAAAAACTCATGGAAATATCATCATAATACATCATATAAACCATCATGTAATCATATACACATCACATGTTAATCACATAAAAATCATAGTTACCCCCAAGGTAACTCATCACAGAAATCACAAAATCAAACATGAAGGCATCGTTGCGCACGATCAACATACGAGAAACTCTATTACGTTCGCTGGCATGTTTGTTAGGCGAGTCTGGGGCGAGTTTCTTTGCTAGGAGAAGGATTCTTCGCTAAGCGAGTCTGGGAACAACATGGTTCGCTAGGCGAGGCTTTGTTCGCTAGGCGAACAGTGCAATGACAGCAAAATCTGCTACGCACCAGAACTTAAATCCACTCAAATGCCCATACGATTCACTTACCCAATACCCCAAAACACCCCTAAATCATCCCTAAGGTCCTACGGTGATAAAGGCACAAAACCTACGGTTTATTGGGCCAATCCCGTAACATATTCATGTCCTAAATCATAATTTTTCCTTCAATTACACCCTAAGGCATTAGAGTTACTCACTATCAAATATTCTATCCCTACAGGGTCAGACATATAACAATTCAAGGTTTTTGGCCACGAAGGCCTAAGGTCACTATTTCTCATATCCATGCTTTAACAGTCGGGAATACTTACCACTAACCACAACCATTAGGGTCCTTACCATCAATTCCCCCTTTTCTCACAATCGACCCAAAATCCCTTAAACCTAAAATCATCCATAATTACATTGAAAGGCACACATGGAAAATCATGAAAAGCTATACTCCTCATACCTTAGTCGATTCAAAGCCTTCACGATTATCTCTGGGAATCTTCTGCCTCCAATCTTCTCCTCCGAGCTCTCTGACCACAATACTTTTCACGGTTAACAAATGAATCCTAATTCCCTTCAGAATTCTTTTTTTGTCAAACCTAGTCTTGGGCCAAACAATTGGGCTTTCCCCACAATACCCTCACTAACTCCCCTTAAATGTCCAATTTTCCCATTATTCATCTTATATTTATTTTAATTAATAATAATATGAATAAATTAATATTATATACTATTAATCAAATAAATAACCCAAAAATGCACACTTTTCCAATAATCCTCCAAACTACTGAAAATCACCGAAAAATGAATATTCTCAATTAAATAAATAAATTAAAATATTTCGATTAAATTTGGGGTGTTACACACAGCACCAACAGAATTAGCAATCTCTTCAGCAAAATCGGCCACAATTTAATAACCAGGGTCGTGTGCACAGAAAACTAGACTTTGATCCTATCCTTATAACATACACTGAATTATTCCTTTTTTGATACATAAGGGACACATCCAGACAAAAGCTCCACCAAAGGTACCCAAAAATATTCTATACTGGTACGTAGCAGATAAATTTTTTCCATACCACCAAGGTGCTCCGGGTCATGACATCGAGAATTGCTACGGTTTGAAAGCATATGTTCAGAGGCTTATTAAGTGCGGGATCTTATCCTTTAAAGATTCCAATCCTAACGTACAAGATAATCCCCTACCTCAGCATGGTTCATCCATTGTAAACATGATTCAAGGCTGCTTAGGAGAGTACGATATATTTGATTTGAAGAATATTCGAGAATATTTAGTGAAGATGCATAGTGATATGATGAAGATGGTGTTTTTCAATCATGAGCAACACAACTATATTGACTGTTCTATTTGTTCTGTAAACTCTCAAGGCTTCCGCCTTGTGAGAGACGATATCCAGGACCTATTAAACAGAAGAGTTATTATGATTTCATATGATAAAGTTCTGGTTCCGGTAGAAAGAAATGAAGAAGCATTTATTATAGTGCCCCACATAAAGGAAGTGGAGCGCATTGAAATTACATATGATAGTAGAAGACCTTCTGTAACCCCTTTGATAATTAACGTGCCTGGACCAATTCCTTATACTTCTAACAGGGCGGTCCCTTACAGATATAACGCCACGATGACGGAAAACAGAAAGGAGGTACCTTTTCCTACTTTACCCTCAATCGTTAATATCGCGAATGTTAGCAGAGTAACTAGAAACGGTCGAGTTTATCCTTAAACATTTCCAAAGAATAAAGAGATTTCATTCGAATAACCTATTACAAAAGATACAACCATAGGGCAGCCTAGTGGAGTTGATTCTTCTCAATTTGATGAATTTTTGAGGTTGATCAAAAGAAGCGAGTACAAGGTCGTGGATCAGTTGTTACAGACCCCGTCCAAGATTTATGTATTACAATTGTTGATGAGCATATAGGCTCATAGAGAAGCATTACAAAAGGTGTTAGAGAAAGCTTACGTTGAACATGATGTAACTATTGAACAGTTCGACGGTATCGTGGGTAACATTACTTCTAGCAATAATACCGGGCTATGTGAAGAAGATCTCTCGGAAGAAGGAAGGAAACACAATATGGCATTACACATCTCAGTGAATTGTGGGAATGATTCATTGTCTAGCGTACTTGTTGACACCGGGTCTTCGTTAAACGTGATGCCCGGGACTACTCTATCAAAATTATCATATAAAGGACCGCCGATGAGGCCGAGCCATGTCATTGTTAAAGCTTTCGACGGATCTAGGAAGACGGTAATTGGTGAAGTAGATATGCCGATTGTAACGCCCATTTTAAGTATCTCGTTTTTTTTTTCCTGTGTATTTTATTTGTGGTGTGCCTTCTGTGTTAGAGGTGTGGTTGAGTGCGATAACGTGTAGCCCTTAAGTTGGAGATTAATTAATAATTTTGGACTTTGGTATTAATAATAATATTTAGTAATGATAATTTAATTAATAATGGTAATATTATTATTAATATTATTATTATTATTATTAGTATTATTACTATTAATGTTATTATTATTATTATTATTATTAAGTAATAGAAAAGAATTGGAATATAAAGAATTGGGATGAGGGGCTGTTTGGGAAAATTGGAAAAGGGGGAGAAGAAGAACACGTTAGAAGGAGAAGAAAAGGGAAAGCACGATCAAGAGAAATTGGGAAGGAAGAAGAGCAAGGGAATTGGAGCAAGAAGAAGCTAGAATTTCAGAGTTCATCAGTGGTTCGAGTTATCGAGGTAGGGGGGAAAGAATCGGTTAAAATTGGTAGAGTGCATGAATATTAGGTAGAAGAGGATTTCCCTTAACCCCATAGGTTTGATGATTATGTTTTGTATGCTATTGTGATTCTGAGTTTGATGTTGATATGTTGAATCCATTGCATGTGTTGTTTGATTGATTTGGGGGTTTCCGGGTAGTTCGAAGTTCATGCCGAAACTGATTAAACGTGTAGAGCTGACATTTAGTCGAGATAAATCGAGGATAGATGTTGTAGATAGGTGGTAGAATATTGTTCTGATAAGATGGGGTCTGGTTTGGAATAGAATCGGTTGAGTTTGGAGCGTTTGCCGACTCTGAGCAGTGGCATTATTTTTCTGAAATCGCAGGTATTCGCTGGGCGAATGAGGGGGCGAGCCTTCACTAAGGCTTTGCCAGGCGAACTGGGCAGCGAGTGCTACCAGTAGCCACTGTCTGGCTTCGCCAGGGGTTTCACCGGGCGAGCTCTAGCGAGCCTTCGCTGCGGGGCCTCGCCAGGCGAATGAGCCAGCGAGTGTGACAGAATGTTTGTGTTTTAAGCTGTGTTGTTCGGTCCTCTCGTGATGTTGGACCTTTGCTGGTCGTGTATTGATTACGTGATTGTTTGTGAGCTGTGGGGAGTGTATGTGTGGTGTGGAATATGATTCCCTGGATATTGTTTAATCTGAATGATTGAATTCGGTGTATGTGATTGTGTATGAATGTGGTGATGTGTGAGATATATACATAGATGTATGATGTGTGATTAAATATGATCAGTGGAATTGTGTGCATTTAGTGTATCTGATGTTGTGTGTTGTGCATTGGGATTATGCAAAGCATGGTGCGATAATGTGCTCCTGTGTGGAGGGTGATGGCCTGGTGCCCATCGGTAGCGATAATGTGCTCTTGTGTGAGGGTGATGGCCTGGTGCCCATCGGTGATTGTGAGGGATAGATCCTGTCTCAGGGGAGAGTAAGTGATCTATCCTGTTTATAATGTGCTCCTGTGTGGAGGGTGATGGCCTGGTGCCCATCGATGATGATGATATGTTCCTTCGGGAAAGGTTGATGGCCAGGTGCCCATCGGTGGTGTTGTTGAGTCGGTACCGCATATCATGGGTTGAGTTGCATGTGTTGCATCTTTTTAAATGCTATGATTGGTGTGGGACAGTAGGTCCGGGTCGATGTATGTGAATGATAATTGTGTGATTTAATGCCTTTTATTCATGTACATTATTACCGTTATATTTTGATCGTGATTTCTCACCCCTTTGCTTTTGTTGTGGTCTGTGCTTCTTCGGAAGTACAGATAATTTAGGTGTGTAGCTAGCTTGGTTTGTGGCGAGTCATAGGGATGCTCTGATATGTAACACCTGGGCTTTGGGGAGTTTTATGTTCATCTGATGATTTTGTGTGCCCCTGTGGCGTGTCATGTTTTGATGAGTTCTTTTAGTGAATATATGTCTGGTGTATTTTGGGCAGTTGGCCTAGGATGATGTATATGATGTTTATATGTGTATATATATGATGACAAATTTCCGCTGTTTATTATTGTTGATATCATTTAATGAAAATGTTTTGTTGGTTTCTTCTGTGATATCCCGTTTTGTGGTGTGAAACTCTGATAATTGTTTATTTTAGTTGCATTTATGTTATTTTGGGGAACGGGGTGTTACAAGCTGGTATCAGAGCAGGTCGGTCCGTCCAGCTAATGTAGTGTTTTGAGTTTGTCCTTAGGATAGAGTTTGTTTGTTTTTCTGTTAACCTGGCGTTGTTGTTGTTGAGCAGTATGGCGGGAAGGAATGATGTTTCATTGGCTGCAGGTATGCAAGCGATGGCGCAGGTGGTTGCCAATCAGAACCACGCTGCGGGTGCACAATTCAGGGATTTGGCATAATTTCAGAGTAACAAGCCGCGGACGTTTCAAGGAGGAATTTTGGACCCTGAAGCGGCGCAGAAGTGGCTTAAGGCGGTTGAGAAAATTTTCAGAACCATAGGTTGCAGCGACGAGCAGAAGGTGAGGTTCAGTACTCACATGTTAGAGGGAGAAGCTGAAGCTTGGTGGGACAATAGTCGCCAGAGGTGAGAGACTGCAGGAACTCCAATTACTTGGGACGTTGTTCGCACTGGTTTTCTGGAGAAGTATTTTCTGGAGGATATTCGAAGTGCTAAAGAGATTGATTTTCTGGAACTGAAGCAGGGCAATATGACGGTGGTCGAGTATGCGGCCAAGTTTGAAGAGTTGGTGCAGTATTGTCCCCATTACAATACTGATGGAGCGATGACCTCCAAGTGTTTGAAGTTTAAGAATGGGCTGCGTCCGGAAGTGAAGATGGGAATAGCTTGTCAGAAGATCAGAGATTATCCTGAGCTGATAAGCAGGAGCAAGATTTATGATAATGATAACTGGGCGAGGATCGCGCATTACAAGGCTGCAAATGATCGTAAGGGTAAGCAAATGTTTGGTGGTACTCCTTACAGTGTTCCTACTGATAAAGGGAAGTGTAAGGCTGCTGCTGATAAGAAGCCCATAGAGAGAAGAGTGTCTGCTGGTGTGAAGTGTTTCTGGTGCGGTGGCATGGGTCATCGTGCTGATGATTGTTTTCATGACGTGAAGAAGTGCTTCAAGTGTGGTAAGTCGGGTCATGTGATGGCTGATTGTCGGACTGCTATGCCTACTTGCTACAACTATGGTGAGAAGGGCCACATCAGTATGCATTGTGAGAAGCCGAAGCCGTCTCAGGTGCCTCAGACCAGTGGCAAAGTGTTTGCGGTGGTGGGAACTCAAGCTGCTAGTGATGATCGTTCTATCCAAGGTACTTATTTCATCAATAATGTTCCTTTGTCTACTATGATTGATACAGGTGTTACCCACTTGTTCATTTCTACGGATTGTGTGAAGAGGTTAGGTTTGGAGCCGACTACTCTTGAACGGCGGATGACTATTGAGACTCCCTCTATTGGTTCAGTGACTACTTCTTTGGTGTGTTTGAAGTGTCCAATGACTATCTTCGGTAGAGATTTTAGGGTAGATCTGATTTGCTTGCCTCTTGGTAAGCTGGATGTTATTCTGGGGATGAACTGGTTGGAGTTCAACCAAGTGTATATTGATTTTTTTCAGAAGATGTTGTTGTTTCTTTCTCCCGAGGAGGAAGCTTTGGCGGATTCCTTATCTAGTAAGTGTTGCACCCTAAAATTTTCCTAACCTTTCTTTACTTAGCTTGTGTTTCATTGCATTCAGTCTAGCATTATCATCAGCATTGCATTGACATGTGTGCAGGAGATCAAGAGGTATGACTACCAACCAAGGGCTACACAAGACTATTAAGCTAGCTAAGAGGCTTATTCAAGTGTTCAAAGGTTGATATCCTCACCAGAGAAGCCAAAGATCCTCAGAAAGAGTGGTTGAATCCAAGTGTGTATATCTCCTAACTTGAGAGTTGTGGGAAATCATCTGATGATGTTGAAGCCATGAAGTTGGACCTAGAGCCTTGAGAGAGCTCATGAGAAGTATTGAAGTTCATTTTGAAGCCTAGACAGGTCAACATGCAAAAGATAAGAAGGAACTACCAAGATTGGTACAACTAGGGTTTCATCTGGTCAACCCTGGGTCAAATGATGATTTGAAGAAGGTTGAGACCTAATTCCAAGGCCATGTGATCATGTATTGATGTGTTAAGATACCCAAGGGATGATTACAAGGTCAATTCATCATGAATCAAGAGTGTGAGGAGTTCCTAGGCTAGGGTTGCTATGCTTGACAGTGTATAATCCCCTGGTTTAATGCCTAACTTCAAGACCACTTAACTCAATATGTGATTTTCATCTCACCTTGACCCTAACATGATTGTTGTAGAGCATGATCATAGCTTTAACTTGAGTACCAGAAGTCCTTGATAGGGTTTATAGAACTCAAGTTATGAGCCAGACAAGTTACAGGTCATCAGAGGAATGTGAATTTGGGGCTTAAAAGTCAACCAACTTGCATGACACTTTTTCCCTAGAGGGATGATTCTCATGAACTTTTGGCCAACATGAATGTTGTTCCTTATCATCTTAGCTTTCTAGAAAGCACTAGAAGTCCATGATTGGATTTTTAGAACTCAAGTTACAAGCTTCACAAGATAAGGGTATTTTGGGAATTTGGAATTACAGGTCATATTTGGTTATGGGTCAATTTCATCAACTTAGACATCTCAAATGGACCTTTGATCAACTTGAAAGTTGTTCAAAATGGTGTTATTTATCTAACCATGACCCAAAGATTCATTGATATGGATTGAATTAAGAAGTGTATGAAGAAAATTTGGAAAAAAGATTATTAAAGGCATTAAAAAAGGAAAAATTCAAAATAAATCATAAGTGTTCAAAAAATGACAAGTTGGTTCATATTTTGATTGGAAATGACATTTTGAACACAATGACATTGCTAGAATTTCAATTTGACTCATATTTCATGGACTTTCTTTTGGTTGCTTCATGATGAAGTTACACATCAAAGATTGACCATTGGATGAAATTAAGGGTGCAATTTGATCCATTCACCTTCACCAAGTCATAAGCAATGAATTTGAACAAGAATTAAGCTGAAACTACACAGAATACTCGACTGCCATAGTTGCATATTGAAGGGAAATTGAAATTTTGGATTGCTCAAATTGGGCTTCCAATGGGCCTGATAATCATCCAAACACATCATATATAAGTTCAGGATCCATTTCAGATCGTTTTTGGTTGGCATTTGGTGAAGAAAATGGTTATGTTAGTTTGAGTTTGAAGCTTTCAAAGTGAAAATCATTTTTCCAATCCAGAGCATTTCAAGAAGAATTGAGGATTTCCATAGCACCAGCAAACTTCAGTGAAGGTTTCTGCACATTTTGGCATCAAGATTCGCACGCTAACACCTGTAATTTCAAGCTTCTTTTCAGGTTTGTTCACTTCAAAATTCCTCCAGTTCTAGGCTTATTTTGAATGAATTGAGCATGTGGTTAGGATATAGATGCAACCTAGATCGTTTCAGGATTGGAATCTTGAGGTTTAGAGGTGATTTAGGATTGGATGATCTTTCTGTTGAGCATCGTATCTGGCTGTTCTTTGAGAGTTAGCAAGAATTGGATAGATCAGGATGATCCTTGTGAGGAGAGGAAGATATCTATGTAGTTAATTTGGAGTTTGATGATAATTGTTGAATTGGCGTGTTTTATGTTCAACATTGTGTTTGATCATTCATGGAGAGTCAGTGAGAATAGAATAGATTATGGTGCTCAGGGTGAGGAGACGAGTGGATTCATGTAATTTTTGTTAAGTTTAGTTGAGAGTGAATCCATAGCATTGTTGCTCTTGCCGGAGATGACGGTGGAGCTCTTCCCCGGCCACCGCGAAACATTTTCCCTCTTGGTTCAGTTTAAATGAAGAAGATGAGGGTAAGTTGTTGGATCTGTTTGAACTAAGAGACTTTGTATGCATATCTAACGCGTGATATTGAGTCATAGGAGTGTTGACCTTGACTTGGTGAGTTGGCAAGACCTGGAGCCTTAGATCAACATACTTTTTCAATGAATGGATATGATTAGACCACACCATGTGCGCTAGTCAACTGAACCACACCGTGTCCATGATCAAAACGCGTCGTTTAATTAAATGAGGTGGCGCGCGCTGGTCCCTTAGATGAGTGGACTGAGTCATAGATCCAACAGCTGTGGTTTTTTCTGGATTCTTGTATTTTCTTTTAATCATTTTCCATTTCTTTTAATTGATTTCTTAATCTAAAATTCATATTAATTAGAATATTGATCAGAAAATTATGGAAAACATATGTGAGTGATCCTTGTTTAATTCCTAATTTTTCCATGCTTTTGGATTTTATTTTTGTTTTGTTTTCAATTTATTTGGCATTTTTCTATTTTTAATAGTTGATTAAAAATGCATAAAATGAGTAGTTTACTTGCTGATTTTATTACTAGCTCATGCTTTAGAATTTGATGTTGAAATTTTGCATGCTTGTTATAGACTCCTTGATAGGATTTTGTGATTTTTGTGGTAATTTTTAGATGATTCTAAGTATGAGTTTGAGATAGATCTTTAGGAGCATTCCTTGATGGATCCCCTTTAGGACACCCTTTGAATTTAGATTTTATTAGAACCTTTAGGATTAGGTTTTACCCCTGGTTTTTGTACCATAGATTCTTGACTCATGTAGGATAATCTAAGATTTTCCTTAAGATTTTTAGAATTGATTTTCTATTATTCCCCCATTTTACAAGTTGGCTTTGGTTTAGGTGACCCTAACTAGGTAAATTTCATAAATTAGTCTTTTAAGTGAGCATTAGATGATTCTAAGTTTCATATCCTTTCTTGATAGAATAGTACCTAGGTAGATACCTCTTTAGAGCCTTTTAATCCTTAGTGTA
Organism: Lathyrus sativus; assembly: GCA_963859935.3. Taxonomy (NCBI): domain Eukaryota; kingdom Viridiplantae; phylum Streptophyta; class Magnoliopsida; order Fabales; family Fabaceae; genus Lathyrus; species Lathyrus sativus. The sequence goes on along the minus strand of OZ012740.1, from coordinate 348,903,033 downwards.
GGTGATCCTTAGAAGGTAATCATTGAGGTTCCATTAGAAGTTCAAAATTAGGTGGATGATTCTTCCTATAGGGTTTCCCTCAAAATCTTCCTTGCTTAATTAGGATCCTCATTGTGAGCATGCTTCCTCCTGGGGAGGAATTCATTGCATTTTCATAAAGGAGTTGAATCTATGCAAGCTTTCTAAGGAAATGGAGTTGGTTGAGTGCCTGTGGTAAGTTGTTGTGGACCTTACCTTGCTTCCCATCTTCATTCTTCTAATCTTCTCTTATCCAATCATTTTAGGAACCTTCTTGGGGTAGCATGGTCCCTCTTGTGCGGGGAATTTTACACATCTCTTGAAGGAGCCAAACCTTTAAGAAATATCCAAATCCCTTTGAGTTGGTTGAGTGCCTGTGGCAAGTTCCTGTGGACCTTACCCTTGCTTCCTAACATTCAATTTCTTTCCTTAGGATAGATGCCTTGTTTGTTTACTTGTAGATTGAATTCATTATTTGTCATAAATCCTTGCCTTCATTCATGAGTGAGTGGTGTGTTGCATTAGGATTTTTCATGTTTAGGATAGTCTAAGTGTAGGTGCATGACTGCATTAAGAGGTTGAGTGAGTCTCCCTCTGCTTGCTTGCCTTAAGGGTTGAGGTGATCCCCCCTTGCTTGTGTGTTGTTTTTCTTTTTCTAATTGACGTATTTGCATATAAAGGTTGAGATGGGCTCCCTTTGCTTGTCTGTTGTTGCCTGTTTTCTCTGCTTGATTGCTTAGAGGTTGAGTGAGTCTCCCTCTACTTGTATTGCTGCATTGCATTTGCATCTTTACTGTTTTCTTTTTTGTTTATCTGTTTTACAGATGTTTAGCTGATGCTTTGTCTGTTGTCTGTTTCCCATTGACATGATCCCCTAGGACTCTCACTTCCTTTGATAAGGAAGTGATGATAGAACTTTAGGTTGAAACCTATGCATGATAACATCTAGGAGTTCCCTATTTCAAAACTCAACCATAGGATGAATCCTTGGCATGACAACATTAGGACTTGAAAGTTTCCCCATAGAGTTTGTTCTCTTCTCATCTCTAAAACAACAGTAAAAAACGTAATAAAGGCAAGTTAGTACAGGGTGTTACGAGTCTTAAGCTACTTGGGAAATGATAATTGAGCGGTCTCCTCTCAACCATCTAGAGTGTTTAGTATATGTCCTTTGGATGATATGCGACGCATTCGCTCCTAAGTCCTAGTCTCTAGTGATGTACAAACTACAGACAACCATAAAAAACACTTCTTCCGTAAAAGACAGAAAACAAACTTCAAACCTCTCTTTTGCCCCGTGAGCCCTTAACTCAAGGAAAACGTTTCTGAAGAAAAGAGTGTCGTTAACTCTCAGTTCTACTGCAAACGGTAATGCACGAGTCTCTGACGAGCGAGCTGCATACACCAAACTGCTGGAACTGTTTGTTAACCCTACTCGGAAAAATAGATGAATCTGAGCCCCCGTAATCCGTATTATCCCGAACTACATAAGCTCTGATCTCTCATATCTGTTGAGAGTACATAGGCACAATACTGACGTATTGGCGAGCCACCTTCCCCCATCCGTAACCCGTAGTTAGCCGAACTACGTTGACACTGATTTCTCGTTCTCTGACGAGAATACATAGGCAAGAAGTGCGATGCTTTGCCGAGTTATTTTCTTTTCTTTTCAGACCAACCTTGATAGGTAGATAGATAAAACCAACCCGTCAGATAAACACAACAAGCATGGATCCTGTTGAGTACAACGGATGTGAGGGATGCTAATACCTTCCCCTTGCACAACCGAATCCCGAACCCAGACATGGTCGCGATGACCTTGTCTTATACCTTTTCGTCAGGTTTTTCTGATCGCTTCCTTTCCCTTTCTATAGGATAAATAACGAAAGGTGGCGACTCTTCTGTTTTGCCGACACCTTATTTTCCCGGCATCGGAACCAGCTGGAGACTCTGTTGGAGACTTCAACGTCCCCTATGCGAATCAATCATAGCGCTTGTGTGTTTATCTGTTGGGTTTGCATTTGTTTATCGCACTTTACTTTCCGCACTTTTATTTTCAGTATAATATGATTATTTGCTGTGCTATTGTGGGATGGGTGCTCTGATGAGTGATAGGCCAGACCCAGGCTTGAGTATGTACATAGCATTAGAAGCAGATTAGTGGTGAACCTGTATGTTAGGCATGCACTAGTTCCCACGAAATCTGCGCTCAGACGAGATTCTTTGAGATGATTTCCATTTCCATCCCAGTGGACCGTTGAAAGGATTTCAGATCTAAGGATTTTCGAATCTGGGGACCGATCATCTGTGACTCATCTAAGTGAGGCCTCTTCAGGGAGTGATGATGCCGAACCAAAAATGGTGAACGTATCATCATTTCGTGAAAGTCTGTGACGCTGGGAAACGCATAGGATGCCGAACCTTGTCCGTGATTAGGTCCATACCTGTGAGCAGGGTCGGGTTATTGCAGGAAACCTTAACCTTCAGACAACCTGGTTTTTCTTGACAGTAAATCAGTATTGTTGGTATCAGAGGGTTCTCGTCATCAGAGTTGTGTTATATTCTCGCCGAAGCAGAATTTTGGTCCTCTTCAATCAACAGCACAACACTCTTGATCCCTTGCTGCATCTTTGCACTTGCATTTGCATCATCATACCATGTTTGCATTTTGCATCTTGCATTCTCATTTGCATTGCAGGTTGTTCCCGGTGGCTTCATGTTCTTATCTCTGCTTGGTTTGCAGTAGTGACAGGATTGAGCAGGTCAGATTTCACAGATATCCCACTCGAGGTAATCAACAAAGGGTAATGGATCAAGTTCAAGCCGAAGTGCAGGAGCTCAGGGCTCGCATGACTCAGTTCATGGAAATGATGCAGGGCGTCGCAAAAGGACAAGAACAACTAAGAACCATAGTTCAACCATTAATGGCACGGGTGAATGAAGAAGGTGTTGTCCATGGAGGTGTTGGTGCTATCCCTCCTGTTGGTGGTTTTGTTCCACCTCCTATCCCTGTTGTTGTTACACCTCCGGGCGGAGGCGCTGAGAATGGAAATGGCCATGTTGCTGGTGCGAGTACCCACCCTGGGCATAGAACCGTCGGTCCTCGCTGGGAAGATCACCAAAGCGATATCTTTTCCATGAGAGATATGGAAGCTACCATGCCAACTGAAGCTGAACAGAGGTTTAAGCTGATTGCAGAGAAGATGAAGGCCTTTGAGAATCAAAACTCTTTAGGCCTCGATATGTCTGACATGGGTCTGGTTCCGGGAGTCAGAATTCCTCCCAAGTTCAGGGTGCCAGAATTCGACAAGTACAAAGGGACAACCTGTCCTCGAGTCCATGTCCGAGCATACTTCCGAAAGATGTCTGCATATTCTGAAGATGAAAATTTGCTAATGCATTTCTTCCAGGATAGTCTGACCGGAGCATCTTTAGAATGGTACATGGGGCTTGAGAGAACCCACATCCGTAGTTGGAAAGAGTTAGTTGAAGCTTTTGTGCGTCATTATCAGTATAATAGTGATCTAGCACCAACCAGGCTGCAACTACAGAGTTTGTCACAAAAGAGTACTGAGAGCTTCAAGGAGTACGCCCAAAGATGGTGAGACTTGGCAGCAAGAGTACAACCTCCCCTGATGGAGAAAGAGTTTAATGACATGTTCACGGCTACACTTCCTGGTGTGTATTATGAAAAACTGATAGGTTGCATGACCGCAAATTTCTCGGATCTGGTAATAGCAGGGGAAAGAGTCGAAAGCGGTATCAAATTGGGAAAGATCCAAGTCGCTCCTGTTTCCGCTAAAGATGCAAAGAAGCCGCATGTTGGAGAAACTAGTGTTGTGTCTACTCTAGTTACTGGTCAACGTCCAGCCCGAAGCCAACAACCCTGCACTCCTCAACAGCAAAACAATCGGCGCCAGAATCGATATAGGCCTCATAACAACCTGGAAAGGAGGACTGCTCCTCTTCACCATGTTCCAATGCCGCTCATCCAGATTCTGCCGCATCTGATTCAGAACTCGTTGGTGGAGCCTAAGGCTCTCAAACCAAGGCCAGAGCCCTATCCTCCGGGATACGACCCCAGTGTTCAATGTGATTATCATGCAGGATCCAAGGGGCACGCGACTGAGGATTGTAAGGCTTTTTAAGCCAAAGTGCAACACTTGATGGACCAAGAATACATTTCCTTTTCCGAAGGAGAGCTGGTTGTACATGTCAACCTTTCATCTGATCGAGTATGAAGATTTCAAAGGGTCGCTCCCCTCAGTAGCAAATAAGTATGAAACCCCAGTTCCCTAAAAGTTGGCAACCTGCATTTTATCATGTCATTTCTTTACATTTGTAGTTTCTTTCCTGTTAAAATTGCAAATTTCGTTTGTAAAACTTGTTTTTCAATTGATATTGATAATGAAATAAATATGCATGTTTTGAACTAATCCGTTCGTGTTCACTCTATTGCTTTCTTTTATTTTGAACGCTTGTTTAAGTGGAATCCGGGGAGGATGACGAAATCCAACGATGCGTAAGCTTCTGGTGCTATGCTTTTGAATAAAAAACATGTTGATGATGTACAGGCATTATTTCAAATCCCAAACACCGGAGATATAAGGAAGATAATCCCTTGTTAACCCCTTTGAGCCGAGTAGTAGGAGTTTCTTTCTGAAAATGAAAAACCCTCAATCTTAACCCGGGGCAGGGTAGGTGTCAGTTAATTTGACCAAGCGTTCAAATTACAAAAGGAGTGTCTGTTCGAGGATCAATCACACCGCTATAGGTCGTACCTAAAAAACCATGATGGTTAAACCTGGCCGAGCAGGAGTGAAACAGTCACAATCTCTTTAACAAGTCAGACGAGCCGTTGTCATGCGATTTGTTCAACAAAAAAAAGGAAAAAAAAGAAAGAAAAGAATTGAAAAGAAAAAGCCTGCTAAGTCGAATCTTGAAAACGAACAACTTAGGCAAAAATTAGGGCATCCCGCTGGACTTCAAAATCGAAGAAACTCAAAAGAGTTAGTCCAGGCAAAAGTTAGGGAACGGAAAAAAAACGAAAAGCGAAAAGAGAAACGGATTAAAAAATCCTCAAACAAGAACGAAATCGTGTGGCTCCGGACGCCAAAAGACGAAAAGAGAGCGATTGTCACTTCAAAAAAGGGTGATCTCTTGAACAGTAACTCAACCGTTGAAAGGTGAACGCTAAGGTCGAATTAGCTAAACATAAGATTGGAGAACATCAAGGAGAATGGGTGGGTTAAAATGAATTTTGAGCCTATATCCTTTCTTTCTTAAACCGTGAATCTGACCATGTTACAACCTTTAAAAGTCCTAATTGAAATAGGTTTGTTTCGAAAGCATACTTCGGTGAAGATTGCACCGGAACTGACTCCTAGAAAGGATTCCCTTTACAGCGTTGTAGTAATGTTGACATGTTGATGAATGACTTCATACATTTTATGTCACAAAATTTTTTCCAGTGAACAGGAATAGATTTTCAAAACTGTCATATGCATCGCATTTGATATGTATTTTATGCAGAATAGTTTTTTTTACTAGCGAGTAAGCGCTTGACAGCGGAAAAGTTTCCACGATGAAAAGAGTTGATCAGGACAGAATGCAGAACGCCAGAAGATTCCGGTGAACCGGGGTAAGCTACGTCAAATGATCACAGCATGGGAGTCAGCCATCCAGAAATAGTTAATCCGGAGCAATCAGGTTGAGATTTGATGAATCTCTCGCAGCTAAGGGTACTGTTCCCCACAGATCAGCCCATGAGGGGCAAAGTCATGACAAGACTGGGGCAGGTCACCCCGAGAGCGCCGAAGCTATCCTTATCCTGAAGGTGATTAACTTGAAGCACCTTTGTAGAGGTTCAAAATGCTGAAGCCGTTCGTATCAAACCGCCAGAGTACAGAGATCTTAGGTTTCCTTTCGAGAGGATGTGACAAAGATCCCACGGGCTGGGACAAAAACTGAAAGCGAAGGAGCTGTTCCTCCCTGTATTGGAAGAGATTGTTAAAAGTTGTTAAGATTTTGGGGCAAGCCATCTCGAGTTCGTTTCATGGCATGTTTTTCCAAGCAGGATGATTCCTTCTTCCCCAGCGAGTTCAGCGGTGTTTCCCCATGGAGTCTGAACATGGGACTATGAGCATTGATATGTCTTCCCAAGCAGAGATAGATTCTCCACAACCAGATGTATCCCAGTTAGGGTCATCATTTCCCCAGCCGAGTCATACGCCGAAGTGTATACTCGTTCCCAGCAGTGGGTCAACCTGCAGTTTTCTCGTAGAAGACTATCCGCAAGTGTTCTACTTCCGATAATCCAGACTGACGTCTCCAGCGGAATTAAAATTCCCTACAGAGTTGTATTCTCCCCGGCAGGTAGGATTTATTCCAGCATCTGGTTGCGTGTCCCCAGCCGAGTTTGCAGTTCCCCAAGAGAGCCGAGTCCTTGGAATCCGTTCAGGGCATTATTGGTCTTCCCCAGGAATGTTGAATAGCTGATGTTGTACTTCCCCATGGAGTCCGTATCTCCTGGAAGATTCTAGCTGCAAAGGCCGCACATTTTATTTCTACGATTGATATCATTTCCTCAACAGTTTGTGGTTCATGTACCCGGTTGAGTAAGTACGGGTTCTCGTAGAACTTTGTCCCCTGCAGAAAGTCGACTGAAGTTTGTTTCCCCAGGTTAAGTCCAATTGAGATTGGTGTGAATTCTTCTCCACAGCAGGATGATTCCTCCTCCCCACCAGAGGGGTTCTTTCTTCTTGACATGAGGATTGTCCCTTCAACATTTATTTTGCTGATGGGGTCGTAGCATTTTGCATGATTGCATAGCATTTACACTAAACGCGTAGCATTTCCACCGGGTGGAGCATTACGCCATTGTCAAACATACACATGTGAAACACGAGCTAGGTCGTTACCGTTCTGGTGTGCAGGTGTTCCTCAGCAGAATTGTTTGTTCAGGATGATTCTTGAAGTCCTCAGAAGAGTTGTTTGTTCAGGATGATTCTTGAAGTCCCCAACAAAGTTGCTTGTTCAGGATGATTCTTGAGTTCCTCAACAGAGTTGTTTGTTCAAGATGATTCTTAAAGTCCCCAGTGAAGTCGCCAGAGTTGTTTGCTAAAGATGATTCTTAGAGTCCCCAGCAAAGTTGTTTGTTCAGGATGATTCTTGAATTCCTCAGCAGAGTTTATTTGTTCAGAATGATCCTGAAATCCCCCGAAGTAGAGTTACTTGATAGTTCTCCAAAATCCCCAGCGGAGATGTGTCATCTCCAGCAGGTTTTGAACAGAGAAGTTAAAATTTCCCTTGAAGACTTGATGATTGAAGTCCAGCAGCGGTGCCAAATTCCTCCTGACTTACTGATGAAGTCCAACTGCGACGTCGAAGCAGTTCTCCTAGCTGATGCGGAGTGCCTGATGGCAAAAGTTTAGATATCCCTTTTGGTTCATGATTGATTGAGGATTCTATTTCCAACTTACCGATGAAGTCCAGCTGACGCCTGAGAATTTCTTCGAATGCCCGACGGCATAATTAATTCAATTGTCAAAAGTTCCTAATGACCTTATGAGTCCCAAGGAATTCTTCTGCTGACGTGCCACAGAATGCCTGATGGAAATATCGGCTATGTATCACCAGTTACCGTGTAACCAGTGATCCCTTGATGACTTGAGTAAGAAGCTACAGTGAAATCTGATGATCATCTTGACGGAGATTTGAGTCAGTTGTCGTGCAACTGCTATTTCAGACTTCAAAGATTGTCCTACCAATCGGAGTATCGTTTACTTGTGCGGTTGGCAAACTTCCGATTACCGCGTAACTGATTCCCCAGCAAGTTGTCGGGCAACTATCGATATCAGCTATCCTTCACCAGTTACTGTGTAACCGGTGATCCCTTGATGACTTGAGGACGAAGTGCTACGGTGAAATCAGATACGTCAGATCCGTATTTCTCCATCTAGTTGTCGTGCAACTATCATTTTCGTTTCCGAAGAATTTCTCCCCATCAGAGTATAGTTTACTCGTGCGGTTGGCAAATTTCCGGGTTTATTGGTATTCAACCGTATTTTACCTCGATTGTCTGAGAGCCGTTCTCTTCTCACCCAGTTAGGTCCAAAACGTTTGAATAGGGGCAGTTGTTGCACCCCAAAATTTGCCTAACCTTTCTTTACTTAGCTTGTGTTTCATTGCATTCAGTCTAGCATTATCATCTGCATTGCATTGACATGTGTGCAGGAGATCAAGAGGTATGACTACCAACCAAGGGCTACACAAGACTATGAAGCTAGCTAAGAGGCTTATTCAAGTGTTCAAGGGTTGATATCCTCACCAGAGAAGCCAAAGATCCTCAGAAAGAGTGGTTGAATCCAAGTGTGTATATCTCCTAACTTGAGAGTTGTGGGAAATCATCTGATGATGTTGAAGCCATGAAGTTGGACCTAGAGCCTTGAGAGAGTTCGTGAGAAGTATTGAAGTTCATTTTGAAGCCTAGACAGGTCAACATGCAAAAGATAAGAAGGAACTACCAAGATTGGTGCAACTAGGGTTTCATCTGGTCAACCCTGGGTCAACTGATGATTTGAAGAAGGTTGAGACCTAATTCCAAGGCCATGTGATCATGTATTGATGTGCGGTGATGCCCAAGGGATGATTCCAAGGTCAATTCATCATGAATCAAGAGTGTGAGGAGTTCTTAGGCTAGGGTTGCTATGCTTGACAGTGTAAAATCCCCTAGTTTAATGCCTAACTTCAAGACCACTTAACTCAAGATGTGATTTTCATCTCACCTTGACCCGAACATGATTGTTGTAGAGCATAATCATAGCTTTAATTTGAGTACTAGAAGTCCTTGGTAGGGTTTATAGAACTCAAGTTATGAGGCAGACAAGTTACAGGTCATCAGAGGAATGTGAATTTGGGGCTTGAAAGTCAACCAACTTGCATGACACTTTTGCCCTAGAGGGATGATTCTCATGAACTTTTGGCCAACATGAATATTGTTCCTTATCATCTTAGCTTTCTAGAAAGTACTAGAAGTCCACGATTGGAGTTTTAGAACTCAAGTTACAAGCTTCACAAGATAAGGGTATTTTGGGAATTTGGAATTATAGGTCATATTTGGTTATGGGTCAATTTCATCAACTTAGACATCTCAAATGGATCTTTGATCAACTTGAAAGTTGTTCAAAATGGTGTTATTTGTCTAACCATGACCCAAAGATTCATTGATATGGATTGAATTAAGAAGTGTATGAAGAAAATTTGGAAAAAAAGATTATTAAAGGCATTAAAAAAGGAAAAATTCAAAATAAATCATAAGTGTTCAAAAAATGACAAGTTGGTACATATTTTGATTGGAAATGACATTTTGAACACAATGACATTGCTAGAATTTCAATTTGACTCATATTTCATGGACTTTCTTTTGGTTGCTTCATGATGAAGTTACACATCAAAGATTGACCATTGGATGAAATTAAGGGTGCAATCTGATCCATTCACCTTCACCAAGTCATAAGCAATGAATTTGAACAAGAATTAAGCTGAAACTACACAGAATACACGACTTCCATAGTTGCACATTGAATGGAAATTGAAATTTTGGATTGCTCAAATTGGGCTTCCAATGGGCCTGATAATTATCCAAACACATCATATATAAGTTCAGGATCCATTTCAGATCGTTTTTTGTTGGCATTTGGTGAAGAAAACGGTTATGTCAATTTGAGTTTGAAGCTTTCAAAGTGAAAATCGTTTTTCCAATCCAGAGCATTTCAAGAATAATTGAGGATTTCCATAGCACCAACAAGCTTCAGTGAAGGTTTCTGCACATTTTGGCATCAAGATTCGCACGCTAGCACCTGCAATTTCAAGCTTCTTTTCAGGTTTGTTCACTTCAAAATTCCTCTAGTTCTAGGCTGATTTAGATTGAATTGAGCATGTGGTTAGGATATAGATGCAACCTAGATCGTTTCAGGATTGGAATCTTGAGGTTTAGAGGTGATTTAGGATTGGATGATCTTTCTGTTGAGCATCGTATCTGGCTGTTCTTTGAGAGTTAGCAAGAATTGGATAGATCAGGATGATCCTTGTGAGGAGAGGAAGATATCTATGTAGTTAATTTGGAGTTTGATGATAATTGTTGAATTGGCGTGTTTTATGTTCAACATTGTGTTTGATCATTCATGGAGAGTTAGTGAGAATAGAATAGATCATGGTGCTCAGGGTGAGGAGACGAGTCGATTCGTGTAATTTTTGTTAAGTTTAGTTGAGAGTGAATCCAGAGCATTGTTGCTGTCGCCGGAGAAGACGGTGGAGCTCTTCCCCGGCCACCGCGAAACATTTTCCCTCTTGGTTCAGTTTAAATGAAGAAGATGAGGGTAAGTTGTTGGATCTGTTTGAACTGAGAGACTTTGTATGCATATCTAACGCATGATATTGAGTCCTGGGAGTGTTGACCTTGACTTGGTGAGTTGGCTAGACCTGGAGCCTTAGATCAACATACTTTTTCAATGAATGGATATGATTAGACCACACCATGTGCGCTAGTCAACTGAACCACGCCGTGTCCATGATCAAAATGCATGGTTTAATTAAATGAGGTGGCGCGCATTGGTCCCTTAGATGAGTGGACTGAGTCATAGATCCAACAGCTGTGGTTTTTTCTGGATTCTTGTATTTTCTTTTAATCATTTTCCATTTCTTTTAATTGATTTCTTCATCTAAAATTCATATTAATTAGAATATTGATCAAAAAATTATGGAAAAAATATGTGAGTGATCCTTGTTTAATTCCTGATTTTTCCATGCTTTTGGATTTTATTTTTGTGTTGTTTTCAATTTATTTGGCATTTTTCTATTTTTAATAGTTGATTAAAAATGCATAAAATGAGTAGTTTACTTGCTGATTTTATTACTTGCTCATGCTTTAGAATTTGATGCTGAAATTTTGCATGCTTGTTATAGACTCCTTGATAGGATTTTGTGATTTTTGTGGTAATTTTTAGATGATTCTTTGTAGGTGTTTGAGATAGATCTTTAGGAGAATTCCTTGATGGATCCTCTTTAGCACACCCTTTGAATTTAGATTTTATTAGAACCTTTAGGATTAGGTTTTACCCCTAGTTTTTGTACCATAGATTCTTGACTCATGTAGGATAATCTAGGATTTTCCTTAAGATTTTTAGAATTGATTTTCTATTATTCCCCCATTTTACAAGTTGGCTTTGGTTTAGGTGACCCTAGCTAGGTTAATTTTAGAGATTAGTCTTTTAAGTGAGCATTAGATGATTCTAAGTTTCATATCCTTTCTTGATAGAATAGTACCTAGGTAGATACCTCTTTAGAGCCTTTGAATCCTTAGTGTAGGTGATCCTTAGAAGGTAATCATTGAGGTTCCATTAGAAGTTCAAAATTAGGTGGATGATTCTTCCTATAGGGTTTCCCATAAAATCTTTCTTGCTAAATTAGGATCCTCCTTGTGAGCATGTTTCCTCCTGTGGAGGAATTCATTGCATTTTCATAAAGGAGTTGAATCTATGCAAGCTTTCTAAGGAAATGGAGTTGGTTGAGTGCCCGTGGTAAGTTCCTGTGGACCTTACCTTGCTTCATATCTTCATTCTCCTAATCTTCTCTTATCCAATCATTTTAGGAACCTTCTTGGGGTAGCATGGTCCCTCCTGTGGGGGGAATTTCGCACATCTCTTGAAGGAGCCAAACCTTTAAGAAATCTCCAAATCCCTTTGAGTTGGTTGAGTGCCTGTGGCAAGTTCCTGTGGACCTTACCCTTGCTTCCCAACATTCAATTTCTTTCCTTAGGATAGATGCCTTGTTTGTTTACTTGTGGATTGAATTCCTTATTTTTCATAAATCCTTGCCTTCATTCATGAGTGAGTGGTGTGTTGCATTAGGATTGTTCATGTTTAGAATAGTCTAAGTGTAGGTGCATGACTGCATTAAGAGGTTGAGTGAGTCTCCCTCTACTTGCTTGCCTTAAGGGTTGAGGTGATCCCCCCTTGCATGTGTGTTGTTTTTCTTTTTATAATTGACGTATTTGCATATAAAGGTTGAGCTGGGCTCCCTTTGCTTGTCTGCTGTTGCCTGTTTTCTCTGCTTGATTGCTTAGAGGTTGAGTGAGTCTCCCTCTACTTGTATTGCTGCATTGCATTTGCATCTTTACTGTTTTCTTTTTTGTTTATCTGTTTTATAGATGTTTAGCTAATGCTTTGTCTGTTGCCTGTTTCCCATTGACATGATCCCCTAGGACTCTCACTTCCTTTGATAAGGAAGTGATGATAGAACTTTAGGTTGAAACCTATGCATGATAACATCTAGGAGTTCCCTATTTTAAAACTCAACCATAGGATGAATCTTTGGCATGACAACATTAGGACTTGAAAGTTTTCCCGCAGAGTTCGTTCTCTTCTCATCTCTAAAACAACAGTAAAAATCGTAATAAAGGCAAGTTAGTACAGGGCGTTACGAGCCTTAAGCTACTTGGGAAATGATAATTGAGCGGTCTCCTCTCAATCATCTAGAGTGTTTAGTATATGTCCTTTGGACGATATGCGACGCATTCGCTCCTAAGTCCTATTCTCTAGTGTTGTACAAACTACAGAAAACCACAAAAAACACTTCTTCCGTAAAAGACAGAAAACAAACTTCAAACCTCTCTTTTGCCCCGTGGGCCCTTAACTCAAGGAAAACTTTTCTGAAGAAAAGAGTGTCGTTAACTCTCAGTTCTACCGCAAATGGTAAAGCACGAGTCTCTGACGAGCGAGCTGTATACACCAAACTGCTGGAACTATTTGTTAACCCTACTCGGAAAAACAGATGAATCTGAACCCCCGTAATCCATATTATCCCGAACTACGTAAGCTCTGATCTCTCATATCTGTTGAGAGTACGTAGGCACAATACTGACGTATTGGCGAGCCACCTTCCCCCATCCGTAACCCGTAGTTAGCCGAACTACGTTGACTCTGATTTCTCATTCTCTGACCAGAATACGTAGGCACGAAGCGCGATGCTTTGCCGAGTCATTTTCTTTTCTTTTCAGACCAGCCTTGATAGGTAGATAGATAAAACCAACCCGTTAGATAAACACAACAAGCATGGATCCCGTTGAGTACAACGGACGTGAGGGGTGCTAATACCTTCCCCTTGCGTAACCGACTCCCGAACCCAGACATGGTTGCGATGACCTTGTCTTATACCTTTTCGTCAGGTTTTTCCGATCGTTTCCTTTCCCTTACTATGGGATAAATAACGAAAGGTGGCGACTCTTCTGTTTTGTCGGCACCTTATTTTCACGGTAGCGACAGTAAGGAATTGAGGATCTTGTTGGAGAGTGAAGCTAAAATGTTTGCTTTATTTGCATCATTATCGGTTGACAGCAAAGCGTCATTGGAAGAGTTGGAGGTGGTGAATGAGTTTCCAGAAGTGTTCCCTGATGATATTACAGAGTTACCTCCGAAGAGAGAAGTTGAGTTTAGCATTATCTTGTTCCTGGTACGAGGCTTATTTTTATGGCACCGTACAGGATGTCGGCAGTGGAACTGGCCGAGTTGAAATCTCAGACTGGAGAGTTGTTGGATAGAAAGTTTATCAGACCGAGTGTGTCGCCGTGGGGAGCTCCAGTGTTGTTGGTGAAGAAGAAGGATGGTAGTATGCGGTTGTGCATCGATTACCGTCAGTTGAATAAAGTGACCATCAAGAATAAATATCCCCTTCCAATGATTGATGATTTGATGGATCAGTTGGTGGGAGCTCGTGTGTTCAGTAAGATTGATTTGAGGTCGGGTTACCATCAGATTAGAGTGAAGGAAGGCGATATTCAGAAGACGGCGTTTAGAACTCGATACGGACATTACGAGTATGCGGTAATGCCTTTCGGAGTGTCGAATGCGCCTGGAGTGTTCATGGAGTATATGAATCGGATCTTCCATTCTTATTTGGATCAGTTTATTGTTGTGTTCATTGATGATATCCTGATTTATTCGAAGTTTGAGGAAGAGCATGCAAGACATTTGAGAATTTCCTTGCAAGTGTTGAAGGATAATAAGCTATTTGCGAAATTGTCGAAGTTTGAGTTCTGGTTGAAGACGGTGAGTTTCTTGGGGCATGTGATTTCTGGTGATGGCGTATCGGTGGACCCATCAAAGGTGAGTGCGGTGTTGCAATGGGAACCGCCGAAGACAACGAAGGAGGTTAGAAGCTTTTTGGGTTTGACAGGGTACTATCGAAGGTTCATTGAAGGTTTTTTGACTTTGGCTTTGCCGTTGACTCTGTTGACGAGGAAGAATCAAGTTTTTGTGTGGGATGCCGCTTGTGAAGAGAGTTTTGTGGAATTGAAGAAGAGATTGACTACGGCACCGGTGTTAGTGTTACCGACTCCAAGTGAACCGTGCGTGGTGTATTGTGATGCGTCTAAGATGGGACTAGGCGGAGTTCTTATGCAGAATGGTAAAGTGGTAGCGTATGCTTCGCGAAAAATGAGGATGCATGAGCGGAATTACCCTACTCATGATCTTGAGTTAGCTGCGGTGGTTTTTTTGTTGAAGAGCTGGAGGCATTATTTGTATGGTTCAAGGTTTGAAGTGTTCAGAGACCATAAAAGTCTGAAGTATCTGTTTGATCAGAAAGAGCTGAATATGAGGCAGATGAGATGGTTAGAATTCTTGAAGGATTATGATTTTAGCCTAAGTTATCATCTAGGAAAGGCTAATGTGGTAGCCAATGCTTTGAGCCGAAACGCGATTCATATGTCGGCTATGATGGTGAAAAAGATGGAGCTTATTGAGCAGTTCAGAGATTTGAGAATGGTTTGTGAAACTTCAGCAGATTGCGTGATGTTGGGAAAATTGCAAGTGAACAATGATTTCTTGGATATGATCAGAGAAGGTCAGAAGCTTGATGTGAAGCTAGTGGATGAGATGTCTGGCGTGGGAAGAGACTTCGATAGTGATTTCAAGTTGGATGGTTCAGGTGTGTTGAGGTTCCGAGGTAGGATTTGTGTGTCGGATAATGATGAGTTGAAGAAGTCAATTCTGAGTGAAGGACATTGTAGTGGTTTGAGTATTCATCCAGGAACTACGAAGATGTATCATGATTTGAGGAAGATGCTTTGGTGGTCAGGTATGAAAAAGGATATAGCTCAGTTTATTTATGCTTGTTTGACGTGTCAGAAATCGAAGGTGGAGCACCAGAAGCCTAGTGGATTGATGCAACCGTTAGAGATTCCAGTTTGGAAGTGGGATTGTATCACCATGGATTTTGTTACCGGTTTTCCGAGCACGGCAAGAGGATTTGATGCAATTTGGGTAATTGTGGATCGGCTTACGAAGTCTGCATATTTTGTGCCGGTTAATATAAGTTTTCTGTTGGAGAAGCTAACGGAGATTTATATTCGGGTGATTGTGAAGCTTTATGGTGTGCCGTCGAGTATTGTGTCAGATAGAGATCTGAGGTTTACGTCAAAATTTTGGAAGAGTTTGCAGGAAGCTTTGGGTACCAAGTTGAAGTTGAGTTCAGCTTATCATCCACAAACTGATGGACAGTCGGAGAGGACTATTCAGACGTTGGAGGATTTGCTGCAGGCTTGTGTGTTGGAAAAAGGTGGTGCGTGGAATACTCATTTGCCATTGATTGAGTTCACATACAATAACAGTTACCATTCCAGTATCGGGATGGCACCATTTAAGGCTCTTTATGGTAGGAGGTACAGAACTCCTTTGTGTTGGTATGAGTCGGGTGAGAATGTGGTTTTGGGGCCAGAGATTGTGCAACAGACTACTGAGGCAGTTCAGATGATTCGAAAAAAGATGAAAGCATCTCAGGATAGGCAGAAGAGTTATCACGATAACCGGAGGAAAGAGTTGGAATTCAGTGAAGGTGATCACGTATTCTTGAGGGTTAACCCAGTGACTGGTGTGGGTCGTGCGTTGAAGTTCAAGAAGCTGGATCCAAAGTTTATTGGGTCATATCAGATTTTGCAGAGAGTTGGTGATGTGGCTTATAGGGTGGCGTTGCCGCCGGAGCTTTTGAATTTGCATGACGTGTTTCATGTGTCGCAACTTCGGAAGTATGTCGCGGATCCGTCCCATGTGATTCACAGAGATGAAGTGCAAGTCCAGGAGAATCTCACTGTTGAAACGATGTCGTTGAGGACTGAGGATCGCAAGATGAAGCGACTCCGAGGGAAAGAGATACCTTTGGTGAGAGTGGTTTGGGGAGGTGCTGCAGGAGGCAGTGTGACCTAGGAGTTGGAAAGCAAGATGCGGGATGCGTATCCAGAATTGTTTCCCTCAGGTATTTTCGAGGACGAAAATAATTAAAGTGGGGGAGAGTTGTAACGCCCATTTTAATTATCTCGTTTTTTTTCTGTGTATTTTATTTGTGGTGTGCCTTCTGTGTTAGGGGTGTGGTTGAGTGCGATAGCGTGTAGCCCTTAAGTTGGAGATTAATTAATAATTTTGGACTTTGGTATTAATAATAATATTTAGTAATGATAATTTAATTAATAATGGTAATATTATTATTAATATTATTATTATTATTAGTATTATTATTAATGTTATTGTTATTATTATTATTAAGTAATAGAAAAGAATTGGAATATAAAGAATTGGGATGAGGGGCTGTTTGGGAAAATTGGAAAAGGGGGAGAAGAAGAACACGTTAGAAGGAGAAGAAAAGGGAAAGCACGATCAAGAGAAATTGGGAAGGAAGAAGAGTAAGGGAATTGGAGCAAGAAGAAGCTAGAATTTCAGAGTTCATCAGTGGTTCGAGTTATCGAGGTAAAGGGGGGAGAGAATCGGTTAAAATTGGTAGAGTGCATGAATATTAGGTAGAAGGGGATTTCCCTTAACCCCATAGGTTAGATGATTATGTTTTGTATGATGTTGTGATTCTGAGTTTGATGCTGATATGTCGAATCCATTGCATGTGTTGTTTGATTGATTTTGGGGTTTCAGGGTAGTTCGAAGTTCATACCGAAACTGATTAAACGTGTAGAGCTGACATTTAGTCGGGATAAATCGAGGATAGATGTTGTAGATAGGTGGTAGAATATTGGTCTAATAAGATGGGGTCTGGTTTAGAATAGAATCGGCTGAGTTTGGAGCGTTTACCGACTCTGAGCAGTGGCATTATTTTTTTGAAATCGCAGGTATTCGTTGGGCGAATGAGGGGGAGAGCCTTCGCTAAGGCTTCGCCAGGCAAATTGGGTAGCGAGTGCTGCCAGTTGCCACGTCTAGCTTTGCCAGGGGTTTCGCCGGGCGAGCTCTAGCGAGCCTTCGCTGCGGGGCCTCGCCAGGCGAATGAGCCAGCGAGTGTGACAGAATGTTTGTGTTTTGAGTTGTGTTGTTCGTTCCTCTCGTGATGTTGGACCTTTGTTGTTCGTGTATTGATTATGTGATTGTTGGTGAGCTGTAGGGAGTGTATGTGTGGTGTGGAATATGATTCCCTGGATATTGTTTAATCTGAATGATTGAATTCGGTGTATGTGATTGTGTATGAATATGGTGATGTGTGAGATATATACATAGATGTATGATGTGTGATTAAATATGATCAGTGGAATTGTGTGCATTTAGTGTATCTGATGTTGTGTGTTGTGCATTAGGGTTATGCAAAGCATGGTGCGATAATGTGCTCTTGTGTGGAGGGTGATGGCCCGGTGCCCATCGGTAGCGATAATGTGCGCTTGTGTGAGGGTGATGGCCTGGTGCCCATCGGTCATTGTGAAGGATAGATCCTGTCTCAAGGGAGCGTAAGTGATCTATCCTGTTTATAATGTGCTCCTATATGGAGGGTGATGGCCTGGTGCCCATCGGTGATGATGATATGTTCCTTCGGGAAAGGTTGATGGCCAGGTGCCCATCGGTGGTGTTGTTGAGTCGGTACCGCATATCATGGGTTGAGTTGCATGTGTTGCATTGTTTTATAAGCTATGATTGGTGTGGGACAGTAGGTTCGGGTCAATGTATGTGAATGATAATTGTGTGATTTACTGCCTTTTATTCATGTACATTATTACCGTTATATTTTGATCGTGATTTCTCACCCCTTTGCTTTTGTTGTGGTCTATGCTTCTTCGGAAGTACATATAATCTAGGTGTGTAGCTAGCTTGGTTTGTGGCGAGTCGTAGGGATGCTCTGATTGAAGGTGAGATAATACTTAGAAGGGGGGTTGAATAAGTATGAAAGATTAAGACTTAAAAAATAATAACACAATTATTTTTATCCTGGTTTGTTGAAATCAACTACTCCAGTCCACCCTTCCTAGAGTGATTTGCCTTTCTCAACAAGGACTTAATCCACTATTTAATCAAACAGATTACAATAGTAACACCTAAGAACAACTGTTCTTAGTCTTCTCAAGAGCTACTGATTCCAACTGAATCCTCTTAAGGAAAACCTTTACAATCAATGTAAATCAAATACAAGAGTATTAATGCTTCTATAAAGCTTTTATCACAACAGTGATTTTTCTCTTAAGTTTAAGTACAAGAAATTCTAAGAAGAATATGAAAGAATGAGAGCTTTGAATATTATGATTTCTTTTCAGAAAATTGTCTCACTGAAGAATTTGGTGGAGTCTTCCTTTTATAGGCAGCTGATCCAAGGATGCTGAGCGTTGAGAAGAGTGTCCCAAAAAGGTCTGAGCCTTTTTGTCTTCACATCAAGTGACCTTTCCTAGAAGTAGAAAGCACAGAAAAATCCTTTTTGTCTGTGTTCTTGTGTCTAGCACAAATGAGGAAAGAGACGTTTGATTTACTTCAACGGATATAATCTTTGAATATTTCTTCTTCAGTTTTCAGCAAGTTCTTCAGAATCTGAATGAGTCAGAGTCTTCTAATGAAGTTCAGAACCTTGCTGTATCAGAGTCTTCTTGCAGCATGTGTGCTTTTAGCGTGTTGATCATCAGAGCATATTTGACACAGAACTTCAGTACTTGGCAGCGTTAGTACTTTCAGAAACTTCTGTAGAAACTATGCTTTGAGAAACTCTTCATACAAAATCCTTCTTAGCTTCAGATGCTTCTGACTAGCTTCAGAATCTTCTGGAGCTTTTTGCTTCAGATCCTTCTGGAGACTCTGCTCAGGATCTTCTGTAAACAGCAATCAGAATCTTCTAATGAGTGCATCTGGCGCTTCAGAGTCTAGATAACTTCTTGTATACAATTCAGATTTTCTTCTTAGAGAGTTAATTTCATTTCAATCTGCAGTAAAACTTACAAGCAAGTTTTAGAGTATATAATTCTTAAATATAAAATTTCCTAACAGTTATTATCAAAACAAAGAGTTATTATTAAGAACCAATCTGTGTTCTAACAATCTCCCCCTTTTTGATGATGACAAAAAGTATCAGAAATTTTGTTTAACTGAAAATATAGAATTATAACTCCCCTGAGATGATGAATCTCCCCCTGAGTTAAATACAAATAGGGAATAGAAACTTCCCTTTTGTCTTGAGTAATCTTCAGAGTTAGATCTTGTTTGTTCTTATAACATTTGAAGGTCAGAATGTCTTGCAGATATAAGATTCAGAGTTTGATAATAGACAAATGATCAGAGAGACTCAGAGTTTCTTTTATATAGTGTACTAATCAAATGTTCTGAAATAGTCAAATTAAATGTTAGATAGAATAGATATGTCTGAAGATTTATTCTGGTGAAGTTATATTAAATAGTTCAGATCTATATTTTCTCCCCCTTTTTTGTCATAAGAAAAAAGTAAAAACTTCTAAAAAGACAAATAAAAGGAAACAGTAAATAAGATAATTCAATGGAGAAAACTTTGATTCATTCAAAAGATCAGATCAAGAGTACATAGGCAAACATCAGAAGATATAGCAATAAGGTACAGATGCAAACAATAGATGCAAAAACATTAGAAAAAAATCTAAGAGTGTTTGGACAAAAGCATCTTCAATAGATCTGTAATCTCAGAGGATGATTGCTCTTGCTTGGACATCCACTTAGTCATAGTTTCATTCTTTTCATCTTGCTTTGACATCCATTCTGTCATATCCTCAGACTTCTTATCCTGCTTAGCCATCCAGGATTTGATCTCTGACTGTCCAGCTTTCAGAGCAGCAATCTTATCTTCAAAATCTGGATGTTCTTTCTTTATCTCAGATGAAGAATTAAGATGAGGTTCTGTAGATCCTGGAGCAATGGAATTGGAAGAAGGGTCTACCAGAGACATAGCCAATGCATTATCAGTAGATTTTGTTGATGGTGGAGGAGCATCTAAACGAAGCAGAGGTTCAGATTTGTTGAGAGTCCAGAATAGAGTCCTTGCAGCTCTGAGCTTTGCATCATCAGAATAGACGTTCTTCAGATTTGAAGCTACAGTGTTGAATCTTTTGATGAATCCGTTCTAGATGATGTCAGATTCTTTGGCATCCATTGTTTCCGAGCATTTCTTCTGAACAGTACCTAAATACATCTGTATTTCTTGCAAAAATGTTTGAAATAAATGATCAATATTAAGTCTGGGCTGTGGTCGTAACAAGGTTACCAAATTTATAGGTTTAGGTTGGGGAGTTGGTGGAAAAAGTGATTTTTGGATGGAAATCAGAGGAGGAGGATAATATGGAATGAAGGGTATCTCAGGAGCTTTTTCTTTAGATATGACTAAAGCATTAAGAAAATGAGGTTTTGCTCTTCTATGAGGGGTAACTACATCAAAAGGTGCATTTGAGTAGGGTTTGAAAGCAGATTTTGGTGGTTCAACAGATGCAACAGTGTTATCAGATGCAATTTGCAGAGCTGAAACAACAGCTTTATCAGATTTTGCAGAGTGTGATATGGTTGCTAAAGGTTCTACATCTGTCATAGATTTTAAGTAATCAAGAATCACAGATGGAAGGATCATTGTGGATTTTGGTTTCAAAGGGTTGAGGGGTTCAGAAGGTTCAACTCTGTCATAAAAATCTTTCAGTTTGAAACCATAAGACAGATTATGAAAAAGAGAAGAAACTTGGGCACAGGATATAGAAGATGTTGGACTGGAATTGGGGATTAATATCTCAGATGATGGTGCAGGTGGAGGAATAGGATCTGGAATGGGAGTTTTAGAAGGTATGGTAGGTTCAGGTTGGTTTATTTCAAAGTATTTGTCAAATGGAGAGATTAGAAAATCTTGGTGGATTTCTGATTCTGAGGAGTTAGAGGATGTGGTTGGTGTACAAGAGGTAGAAGATACTTGAAACACTGTTTTTAAAGGTGTGACATCAAGAACTTCTGTCTCAGGGATGTGAGGTTCAGAAGTATTGGTAGGTTCTGAAGGAATGTCAGATGGTTTGGATGGTTGTTCTGAGATGGGTGAATCAGAAGGAATAGTTATTGGTTCTGATGAAACTGGATTAGAAGTTACTTTTGTAGGTTCAGAAGTAACAGGTGCAATGGGTTCAGAAGGTGGATTATTTGATGGTGGATTGTCAGAGGCTTTTTCTGGTTGAGCTTCTTTTGGTTGGTTCTCTGGATGTTCAGATGATAGTTGTTGATCTGATGGTTGTTGTTCTGATGGTTGTTGGTCTGATGGTTGTTGTTCTGATGGTTGAGGTCGTGGAACAAATTGTTTGATATGAATTTTGGGTTGAGATGGTTTTGGTACAGAAACTGTTGGTGTTGTTGTTTGTGTTGGAACAGGTGTTTGTTTTTGTGGAGATATGGAACTGGGAGCAGTAACAGAAGTGGTTTGTGTAGAAGGTGTATTTGGTACAGACTTAACATTAGAATCATTAATAACAAGTTTTGCAGAGGATACAGAAGATTTAGTACCTTTTATTTTGATCCTCTTGGTAGGTACAGAAACAGCTTCTTCAGAGTCTTTTCTCTTCAAGAGCTTCTTGGGCTTCTCAGCAATCTTGACCTTCTTCTGAGCAGGTGCAGATTCTTCTACAGGCTGAGTCCTTTTCCTCTGGAGTTGTGCTTCTTCTTCTCCTGCATCTGGTAGTGGTTGTCTAGCTAGCTGAATCACATTAGCAGGAACAGGTTTTCCTTCCTTCTTGCATTCATCAATATACATAACCACTATATGTCTGGGCTCTTCAGCAAAAAATAAAGGAAAGTCATCTACAGGAACCCTCTTATTCAATTCTGACATATTTAGCTTCTTGGGAGCTGTTGTGAGTTCATCAACAATTTTGAGTCTCAGAAGACTTTTAGCATTCAGAGGCTTTCCCATTATAAATTCTAATTCCTCTGTAACTCCAGCAGCGTACAGAGCAGTTACTAAACCATTCTCAGTAAGAAGATCTGAGATCAACCTTCCAAAGGGGATCCAAGTTCTGATCTTCTGTCCTTTCTCTTTCACATATTCTCTAGATGCATTGATATGGTTCCACAGATGCATAAACAGAATGTATGGAAGATCTACCTTGGTGCTCTGACTAAGGCAATACATGAAATAGAGCTGTTCATTATTGACATCGTCTGGAGAATTGGTTGACTTCCTGTGGTGGATGCATCCCATGAGGATCTTGGCCCAGATCTTGTAATCAGGCTTCCGATCTTTGAATTTGTTAGAAGCTTGACCAGCAGTCATTACTTCTTCATATACCTCATCCATGTCCACACGCCCAGCTGGCAAGTGGGAAACACCATTTGTTTCTTCATATCCTATTAATTTTCTTATCAGATCTTCTGTGATAATAATTTCTTTTCCCAGCACAGAAGATAAGATGAACTTAGGATAAACTGATGCATGGATCCAGAATTCTTTCACAAGGAGAGGGTAAACTGGTCCAAAGAGCCTATCAAAATACTTAACCCATCCTTGAGCTCCAATGATGGAACGAAACTCAAACCCATTTTCTGCCAGAGAATCAAACTCAACCATAGATTCACATAGAACTTCCAATTTATCAACAGGCGTTAGAAGTGTTCTTTTGGGAGGAGAATAGGGAGCAACACCCAAGTTTTCTGAAGTTACAGCAGCCATAGAAGATTGGAATTGAGCAGCTGTTGATGATGAAGTTGCCATTGAAGAATGCTTTGTCAAACGCTTAGGTATAGGGTTTTTATGCAGAGAAAAGAGGAGATGAAAACGCATGTAACTTCTGAGAGTGTGAAAGTGAATACAAGTCAAGTATATATACTAAAACACTTAGGCAAATCAACAGTCAGAAATATGCACGTTTGAACAAGCATTAAATGAAGAGAATAATAATCATTTCAAAACATTAATTGCTTCTGACAATTTTGGGGGGAAAACCAAGATTCTTACTATTCAAACTTCACCTCAAACGTCTCTTCAGTTATGTACACGCCACCTCTTCAGATTTGGTGTGACACGTGTTTGCTTGCATGTGTTCTGAATTCTCTTAAGAAATGAAACGTCAACCATCATTCAGATCTTCTAAAGATTGTTAGTTCAGAGTTTCACAAAAAAAATAAGCAATCAGAAGAAATACTTCAGAGCATTAAGCATTTTTGCATCTGTAAAAATTTGCTTCTGATAAATATCATTCTGGACAAAAATCCATACCAATATTTTTCAGAATAAAATTGAATCTATCTTCAACAAGGGGTTTTGTAAAAATATCTGCCCATTGATGATCTGTATCAACAAAGGCTAAATTTATGATTCCCTTCTGAACATAGTCTCTGATGAAATGATGCTTAATTTCTATATGTTTTGCCTTAGAATGTAAAATGGGATTCTTGGACAAACATATAGCAGAAGTATTATCACAAAAGATAGAAATGTTACTTTCAAAAATTTGATAATCTTCTAGTTGACTCTTCATCCAGAGCATCTGCGTGCTACATCCAGCAGCAGCAATGTATTCAGCCTCTATGGTTGAAAGTGCAATTGTGGGTTGCTTCTTGTTGTACCATGAGATTAGATTTCTTCCTAGAAATTGACAACTTCCAGAAGTACTTTTTCTTTCCACTCTGTCTCCAGCGTAGTCAGCATCACAGAATCCAACTAATTTGAAATCATCAGATTTTCTGTAACACAAACCCACATTAGAAGCACCTTTCAGATACCTTAGAATCCTCTTGACAGCTGTCAAGTGTGATTCTCTAGGATCTGATTGGAATCTAGCACACAGACAAACACTGAACAATATGTCAGGTCTAGAAGCAGTAAGATAAAGAAGAGAGCCAATCATACCTCTGTAGAGCTTCTGGTCTACTTTCTTACTTACCTCTTCCTTGCCTAGAGAGCTAGTAGGATGCATTGGAGTCTTTGTCAGCTTACTGTCAGACATGTTGAATTTCTTCAGAAGTTCTTTAACATACTTTGTCTGATGTATGTAGGTGCACTCTGGAGTTTGATTAACTTGGATTCCTAGAAAGAACCTGAGTTCTCCCATCATGCTCATTTCAAATTCTGCCTGCATACATGTAGCAAACTCCTTTCCAAGCATAATATTTGTTGATCCAAAAATAATATCATCTATATAAATTTGGCAAATTAGAAGATCTTTCTTAATTGTTTTACAAAAGAGTGTTGTATCCACTTTGCCTCTGATGAAATTCTTCTCCAGAAGAAAATTGCTCAATCTCTCATACCAAGCTCTGGGAGCTTGTTTTAAACCATATAGAGATTTCTTTAATTTGAAAACATGATCTGGAAATTTTTCATTTTCAAAACCAGGAGGTTGGTGGACATACACTTCTTCTTCTATAATACCATTAAGAAAGGCACTTTTAACATCCATCTGGTACAGAGTGATGTTATTTTGTGCAACAAAGGAAATAAGAAGGCGTATAGATTCTAACCTTGCCACTGGAGCATATGTCTTAGTGTAATCAATACCTTCTTGCTGATTGTACCCTTGAGCAACCAGCCTTGCCTTATTCCTCTCAACTTCTCCTTTCTCATTTAGCTTATTTCTGAAGACCCATTTTGTACCAATTATATTGAATCCTTGAGGTCTTTGAACTAGATCCCATACATCATTTCTGCTGAATTGATTTAGCTCTTCTTGCATGGAAATAATCCAATCATTGTCTTGCAGAGCTTCATCTACAGAAGATGGTTCAATTTCTGACACTAGTCCAAATAGTGATGCTTCAGATGATCTTAGAAAGGATCTTGTTCTGATGGGATCATCCTTCTTTCCAATAATGACATCCTCTGGATGAGAAGCTTTAATTCTGGATGATGATCCTCTAATAGTTGACTCTTCAGAAATGTTTAGATTATTCATCTGAGAAGTTAAAGGAGTAGCATCTGGAGTTGCTTCTGGTTCCTTCACTTGAATTTTGTCTGCTTCTGGAACTTCAGAGTCAATAAAGACTACTTCCCTATCTGCAGAGTTATCAACCTGCTTTGGCTTTTCAGAGCCAAGCTTATCATCAAATCTGACATGAATGGATTCTTCCACAATCTGTGTCTCAGTGTTGTATACTTTGTAGCCTTTAGAGCGTTTAGAATATCCAAGCATGAAACACTTATGTGCTTTGGAATCAAACTTGCTCAGATTTTCCTTAGTGTTTAACATATAGCAAATACATCAAAAAGGATGAAAATATGAAATGTTGGGCTTTTTGTTCTTCCACAGTTCATAAGGAGTCTTCCTCAGAAGAGGTCTAACAGACACTCTGCTCTGAATGTAACAGGCTGTGTTGATTGCTTCTGCCCAAAAATGTTTTGCCAGATTTGTCTCATTGATCATGGTTCTGGCCATTTCTTGCAAAGTTCTGTTTTTCCTCTCTACAACCCCATTCTGTTGTGGAGTTCTAGGACAGGAAAAATCATGAGCAATGCCATTTTCAGAAAAATATTTTTCAAAAATATTTATTTTCAAATTCACCACCATGATCACTTCTGACTTTTATAATTTTGAAATTCTTTTCATTCTGGACTTGCTTGCAGAAGTCAAAGAACACAGAATGTGACTCATCCTTGTGTTTTAAGAACTTTACCCATGTCCATCTACTAAAGTCATCAACAATGACTAATCCATACTTCTTGCCTCTGATGGATGCAGTTTTCACTGGTCCAAACAGATCAATATGAAGTAATTCTAGTGGTTTAGAAGTAGAAACAACATTTTTTGATTTGAAAGATGTTTTTGAAAACTTCCCTTTCTGGCATGCTTCACAAAGAGCATCTGAAGTGAACTTCAGATTAGGGAGTCCTCTGACAAGATTAAGTTTATTAATCTGAGATATACGTCTCATATTAATATGGCCCAATCTTTTGTGCCAAACCCATTGCTCTTCATTAACAGACAAGAGGCATTTAACATTTTGAACTTTAAGTTCAGAAAGATTTATTTTATAAATGTTGTTTTTCCTCTTACCACTAAATAGGATAGAGCCATCCTTTTGACTAATAGCTTTACAACATTTTTTATTAAAGGTAATATCATAACCATTGTCACTTAATTGACTTATGGACAATAAGTTATGCTTTAACCCTTCAACAAGTAAAACATTCGTAATAGAGGGAAGTTTACCATTTTCAATAGTGCCAGATCCAATGATCTTGCCCTTCTGGTTCCCTCCAAACTTCACGTCACCTCCAGATCTAAGTTCCAGGCTTTGGAACATAGACTTTTCTCATGTCATGTGTCGTGAGCATCCAGAGTCCAGGTACCATGATTGGTGTCCTGACCTTGCTGCTAAGAACATCTGCAACAGGAATTATTTTGTTTTTAGGTACCCAGATCTTTTTGGGTCCTTTGGGGTTAGTTGGTTTGTAGGTTTGTCTAAACTTCTGTTTTTCAACATAATGTTTATTCTGACTTGCCTTGGGTTTAAACACATAAGTATTCTTCTCAGAGCTTGTGTGTTTAATGTCATTTAAGTGACCAAATTTAAATTGAGTATACAGAGGTGTCTTCTTGATGAAAAGTTTGTCAACAGATTTTGGATTGCTTCCAGATGAAGATTCATATCCAATACCTCTTCTGTTGTTTCCACTAACACCATAGATCATGGAAGCCATCTTGCTTCTGTCTATGCTCTTAGTAAGAAATCTCTGAAAGCTAGAGTCATATTTTTCTAAAATGTTTTCACATGACTTAGTCTCAGATTCAGATTTTTGTTGAGTTATTTCAAAGTCATTTTTTATTTTCAGATTAATTTCTTTTTGCTCAACAAGTTCTGTTTTCAGAAGATCAATCTCAGATTCAAGATTGCTTTTCAGCTTCTTGTATTTGAGTTTGATATTGTTATAGCTTTTAAGAACTTCTGTTAAAACTTTTATAAGTTCTTCTTTGGTAAGTTTAGCCATTACCTCTTCTACGTCATCATCAGATTCAGAATCTGATTCATATCCTGAGGTACCTTCCTCTTGATCCTCTGTGCTGGCCATCAGTGCAACATTAGCACATTCTTCTTCTGATTCAGAAGATGATTCAGATTCATCTGAGTCATCCCATGTTGCCATCATAACCTTCTTCTTTTTGTTAAACTTCTTCTTGGGTTTTTCTTTCTGAAGTTTGGGGCAATCATTCTTGTAGTGCCCAGGTTCTTTGCACTCATAGCACACAACTTCTTTCTTGCCAGATCTTCTGTGCCCAGAAGATTCCTTTCTATTATCAGATCTTCTGAATTTGTTGAACTTCTTTCCCTTGTGCTTCCAGAGTTTGTTGATCCTTCTGGACAGCATGGATAACTCATCTTCTTCTTCAGAAGAAGATTCTTCAGAGCTTTCTTGAATAACCTGCAAAGCTTTAGCAGTTTTGTTAGATTTTAATGCAACAGATTTACCTTTTTCTTTCTTCTGAGGTTCATCTTCCTCAAGCTCAATCTCATGGCTCCTCAGTGAGCTGATGAGTTCTTCTAGAGAGATTTTGTTCAGATCTTTAGCCATCTTCAAGGCAGTCACCATTGGTCTCCATCTGGTAGGCAGACTTCTGATGATTTTCTTTACATGATCTGATGTAGAGTATCCCTTGTCCAGAACTTTCAGCCCAGCTGTGAGTATCTGAAATCTGGAGAACATGGCTTCAACAGATTCAGAGTCTTCCATTTTGAAGACCTCATACTTCTGGATCAGAGCCAGAGCTTTTGTCTCCTTAACTTGAGAATTTCCCTCATGAGTCATTTTTAGGGATTCAAACATATCAAAAGCAGTTTCCCTGTTTGTAATTTTTTCATACTCAGTATGTGAAATTGCATTCAATAATATAGTCCTGGCTTTGTGATGATTTCTAAAATCTTTCTTCTGAGCATCTGTCATAGATTTTTTGTCAATCTTCTTGCTATTCCCATCTGTGGGTTGGACATATCCATCTATGACTAGATCCCATAGATCAGCATCATATCCTAGGAAAAAACACTCAATTCTGTCTTTCCAGTAGTCAAATTTCTCCCCATCAAACATAGGGGGTTTGGTGTTGATCCTGTCCCTTTCTTCATATTTATTGTTAATATTGGATGTTGAATTATCAGCCATTGTAACAAATAAATATATATCAAAGTATTTCTCTCTGGATCTTTACTGACACTGTTAAGTGGTAGCACACACAGAACCGGAGCTCTGATGCCAACTGAAGGTGAGATAATACTTAGAAGGGGGGTTGAATAAGTATGAAAGATTAAGACTTAAAAAATAATAACACAATTATTTTTATCCTGGTTCGTTGAAATCAACTACTCCAGTCCACCCTTCCTAGAGTGATTTGCCTTTCTCAACAAGGACTTAATCCACTATTTAATCAAACAGATTACAATAGTAACACCTAAGAACAACTGTTCTTAGTCTTCTCAAGAGCTACTGATTCCAACTGAATCCTCTTAAGGAAAACCTTTACAATCAATGTAAATCAAATACAAGAGTATTAATGCTTCTATAAAGCTTTTATCACAACAGTGATTTTTCTCTTAAGTTTAAGTACAAGAAATTCTAAGAAGAATATGAAAGAATGAGAGCTTTGAATATTATGATTTCTTTTCAGAAAATTGTCTCACTGAAGAATTTGGTGGAGTCTTCCTTTTATAGGCAGCTGATCCAAGGATGCTGAGCGTTGAGAAGAGTGTCCCAAAAAGGTCTGAGTCTTTTTGTCTTCACATCAAGTGACCTTTCCTAGAAGTAGAAAGCACAAAACAATCCTTTTTGTCTGTGTTCTTGTGTCTAGCACAAATGAGGAAAGAGACGTTTGATTTACTTCAACGGATATAATCTTTGAATATTTCTTCTTCAGTTTTCAGCAAGTTCTTCAGAATCTGAATGAGTCAGAGTCTTCTAATGAAGTTCATAACCTTGCTGTATCAGAGTCTTCTTGCAGCATGTGTGCTTTCAGCGTGTTGATCATCAGAGCATATTTGACACAGAACTTCAATACTTGGCAGCGTTAGTACTTTCAGAAACTTCTGTAGAAACTATGCTTTGAGAAACTCTTCATACAAAATCCTTCTTAGCTTCAGATGCTTCTGACTAGCTTCAGAATCTTCTGGAGCTTTTTGCTTCAGATCCTTCTGGAGACTCTGCTCAGGATCTTCTGTAAACAGCAATCAGAATCTTCTAATGAGTGCATCTGGCGCTTCAGAGTCTAGATAACTTCTTGTATACAATTCAGATTTGCTTCTTAGAGAGTTAATTTCATTTCAATCTGCAGTAAAACTTACAAGCAAATTTTAGAGTATATAATTCTTAAATATAAAATTTCCTAACAGTTATCATCAAAACAAAGAGTTATTATTAAGAACCAATCTATGTTCTAACACTGATATGTAACACTGGGGCTTTAGAGAGTTTTATGTTCATCTGATGATTTTGTGTGCCCCTGTGGCGTGTCATGTTTTGATGAGTTCTTTGAAGTTCATTGACTGCGAATCCAGATACACCGTGCTTGAGAAGACTTGTTGTGCTTTAGCATGGGCCGTCAGACGTTTACGATAATATATGTTAAGTCACACTACTTGGCTAGTTTCTAAGATGGATCCGATCAAATATATCTTCGAGAAACCCGCTTTAACTAGGAGGATCGCCAGATGGAAAATGCTATTATCAGAATATGACATTGAGTACCACACTCAAAAGGCTATTAAAGGAAGTGTCTTGGCTGATCACTTAGCGCATCAACCTATTGAGGACCATCAATCCACTAACGACGATTTCCCTGATGAAGACGTGATGTATTTGAAAATGAAGGACTGCGAAGAACCTCTACCAGACAAAGGACCTGAACCAGATTCTTAGTGGGGTTTAATTTTTGATGGAGTTGTCAACGCTCATGGGAAAAGAATTAGGGCAGTTATTATGACTCCTCGTGGATCTCACATCCCGTTTACTTCCAAATTAACATTCAAGTGTACCAACAATTGAGACGAATATGAAGCATGCATAATGGGCCTTGAAGAGGCAATAGATTTAAGAATAAAAAATTTAGACGTATATGGTGATTCCACTGTGGTAATTTGCCAAATCAAAGGAGAGTGGGAGACTCATCAAGATAACCTGATCCCATATAAAGACTATGCAAGAAGACTATTACATTTCTTCAATAGAGTCGAATTCCACCATATTCCTCGTAATGAGAACATGATGGAAGATGCTCTGGCAACGTTGACCTCTATGATTATAGTGAACTAGTGGAACGATTGTCCCAGGATTAATGTGAACCGCCTAGACAGGCCCGCATACATATTTATCGTAGAAGATGTTAAAGACAATAAACCTTAGTATCATGACATTGAATTATTTCTTCGAAAACAAGAGTACATGTATGGGGCATCCAACAAAGATAAGAAGACATTGAGAAGATTGGCTGGTAATTTTCTCCTGAGTAATGATGTACTATACAAACGAAATTTTAACATGGTCTTGCTAAGATATGTTAACAAACAGGAAGAAGACATGTTAATGACAGAAATTCATGAAGGATCTTTTGGCACTCATGCTAATGGGCATGTTATGGCTAAGAAACTCTTGAGAGCAAGATATTATTGGATTACATTGGAATCTGACTGTTGCAAAATTTCCAAGAAATGTCACAAATGCCATATTTACGCAGATAAAATTCATGTACCTCCGACCCTACTTAATGTTATATCGTCTCCCTGGCCGTTTTCCAAGTGGGGCATTGATATGATCAGTATGATAGAACCGAAAGCGTCTAATGGACATCGTTTCATCTTGGTAGCGATTGATTACTTTACCAAATGGGTCAAAGCCGCTTCCTATACTGATGTTACCAGACATGTGGTTGTTAAATTCATCAAGAATCAGCTCATCTACATATACGGTGTGCCAAGAAAAATCATTACAGATAATGGGTCCAACCTGAACAATAGAATGATGAAAGAGCTATGTGAAAAATTTAAGATTGAGCATCATAACTCCTCTTCTTATTGACCAAAGATGAATGAGGCTGTTGAAGCTGCTAATAAAAATATAAAGAAAATTGTCCAGAAAATGGTTGTGACTTATAAATATTGGCACAAAATGCTCTCGTTTGCTTTACATGGATATCGTACTTTGGTACACACATCGACGGGAGCAACTCCTTTTTCACTTGTTTACGGTATGGAAGTTGTACTCCTAGTAGATTTTGAGATTCCTTCTATGAGAGTTTTGATGGAAGAGAAGCTCTCAGAGGCTGAATGGTGTCAAAGAAGATACGATCAACTGAATTTGATTGAAGAAAAGAGAATGACAGCTTTGTGCCATGGTCAACTATAACAGCAAAGAATGAAGAAAGCGTTTGACAAGAAGGTTCGACCACACGAACTCAAAGAAGGTGACCTTGTACTCAAGAAGATTCAATCATTCATTACTGATACTCGAGGAAAATTGACTCCAAACTATGACGGTCTGTATGTGGTCAAGAATGTTTTCTCAGGAGGCGCTCTGATGTTAGCAACTATGGACGAAGAAGAAATCACTCACCCGACGAACATAGATGCAGTCAAGAAGTACTATGCATGAAGAAGCTGGTCCAGACTAGAGATATTAAGGACTACTACTAGCTAAGACTCATCAATCAGAGTTACAGAACTTGGAACATCGGAAAGTTCAAGATGGTTTAGGAGAATATTGGTCATTATTCCGCTGATGTAAATGTTATTATTATTATTATTATTATTATTATTATTATTATTATTATTATTATTATTATTATTATTATTATCATTTTCCAACATTGTAATAATATATTGGGGTCATGCCTTTTTGCTGACTACCATTCAATAAAATAAAACTGAATTCCTTTACAATCTTTGTTTTTCTTTTATTTTTACAAATAAATGTTTTATTGTGATAGCAATTTTGAAAAAGTCTAAAATATTTTTTCAAAAAAAATCTTTTGGTGTCCGTATCACTTGATGTATGAATAATAAAATGGACATTCAACAGATGTTTATTTCATCCCTGAAAAATTTCAGCTCTGATACTCATACGAGTCTCCCTCTGAAAGGATATTTATTTTATCCGTTAATTCTAATCCCCAAGAAAGCAACTGGATTCATCCCAACAATCCCTCAAGTGAAGCCAAGATGTTATATTGCCAAACAATATAATCTTTGCTCAGTGAAGTTTAAAGTTCTAAAGACGAACTTTTCATCTGTCTCGACGACATTTTCATCTGTGAATATTTGGATATCCTTGTGGAGATTTTTATTTCATCTCTGGTTTCCTTCTTCTTTTCGTTTTTTTTTGTCAGCATAATCATAGCATATAGATACATGGCATTTGTGCATTTTTGTGTTTGTTTGTTTGTTTGTTCACTTTGGTCGTGTTTATCCCCAAGTGACTGGGTTTGTCTTCTCCTTCCAAGTAAAGTCATCAGCTGTAGGCATAAAAAGCACGACATTCTTATTTCACCGTTGAGTTCGAACCTCATAGAGGATGGTTGCTTTAGTTTTCTTTTCCATTTTTGGATAAAGATAAACCTCATTTGAGTTCATTCATCAGTGAATAGAGTCTTGTTTGACCGTTTCTCTTCAGTTACTTCTTGAATTGAACTTTGGTCCTAGACAATCACCATATTGGATGTATCTAGGCTGTTGAACCTAGATTGAGCATGCATTTATTTTGCAAGTTAACTCCCCAGGAAGAATATGTTTGAAGATCACCGTTGAAGACAAAATATTTCTCCAGCAGCGTTACTACATTTTTTCTCAGCAAATTTATACCCAGACAACAAGTGGTAGCTCTTTATTTGAGCAGCTTGTTTTATTCTCAGGTTTTCTATTTGGATGACAAATGGCAGTCTCCTCAAAACGTTTATCAAGATTATCAACTTATCCTCCACCAAATGGCATTTCCCCGAAAATCTATTAGAGAAGTTTGGTGAAGACTTTACAAGTGTTTCTCCTTATTTTAGAATTCCCGAACTTTATTTGCTTTAATACATCTACAAACTACAACAAATATGCTTCGCAAGGATGTATTCTCCTGTGAGTCCATAATACAAAGTTAATTCCGTCAAATGGCATCTCTCCGAGAATTTTGTGAAAGACTATTACAATTGATCCTTCTCTTTATCTAAGAAGACATGTTTTACAAATCAACCTGCCTGCATCCTTCTAAAGATCCCCGATGATATTTACTAATCTCAAGTAAGTTACGAATTCCCGCTGATGTCATAAATCTCCAGTGGAGCTCCAATCGCCTGTGAAGACACTTTCCCATAAGTACTTGTCATTCCAAGAAGAAACTGAGACCCGTCCATGGCATACAACCTTGAAGCGTGGGGAGGTTTATTTTACCCTTTTCAAGTAGAATACTTGATTAAATAAGAAACTGAGACCCATTCATGGCATACAACCTTGAAGTGTAGGGAGGTTTATTTTATCCTTTTCAAGAAAAAGAAGAAACTGAGACCCGTTCATGGCATACAACCTTAAAGCGTCGGGAGGTTTATTTTATCCTTTTCAAGAAAAAGAAGAAACTGAGACCCGTTCATGGAATACAACCTTGAAGCATGGGGAGGTTTATTTTACCCTTTTCAAGTACAATACTTGATTAAAAAAGAAACTGAGACCCATTCACGACATACAACCTTGAAGCGTGGGGAGGTTTATTTTATCCTTTTCAAGAAAAAGAAGAAACTGAGACTCGTTCATGACATACAACCTTGAAGTGTGGGGAGGTTTATTTTCCCTTTCTAAATGAATCATTTAGTTAAAGAAGAAGTTAAATCATGTTTTGATCATGGAAGCTTATTTTAGTTATTACCTTTGCTTAGGCTATCATATGTTTGATAGTAGGTAATATACCGCATCTTTTGGACAAATATCTTTGCTTAGGCTACCATATGTTGTTAGTAGGTTATCCTTCCTTTCAAGTTTCTTGCCTGTTGTTTAGGCTACCATATTCTCGGTAATAAGTACTATACACCTTTATTTTATTGAAGATACCACGTGCTTAAGTTATCCCTAGTGGTGTTTGTTTGTCTCTTCCCCAGTGGAGTTGAGTCTTTCCTCAGTGGTGTGTGTTTGTTTCTTCCCTAGCTGAATTGAATCTTTTCCTGTAGAGCCTTGCTTTGCTGAGTCTGCTCCTCGTCAGTTTCCTTTTTCTATCGCTTCAACGTTTTCCGTATATTTATTCCCCTATGACACATTCCCCACAGGATCTTCGCCTTGCATTTCATATCATATCATTGCATATCATATGCATCTCGTGGCATCTTTGGACCAAAAAAATTGTGCATGTTTGTATTTAAGTCTCTCCTATCACGTCGAGACGAAGATTTCAACCTCCAAATCTCCGGATAGAAGAAACTTAAATAGGGGCATCTGTCACATCCTAATTTTTTAACCTTAAGATCCCACCTCTATGTGCATCATCTTGCATAACATCTTTAGGTCATACAAGACCTTGTGTGTGTGTTTATTATGACTAACCAATTTATGCAGATGCATTGATTTCAAGTAGAGGTAGCACTCATTCTCCCAATTAAGAAACCAGGATTTCAAACATATTACTATCAAGGTTCATCTGATATCAAGGATTCCTCAAGGCATGGGTCCTATGCTAGATCATCATCATCTAAAGGATTTCTCATCAATTCAAGATGTTTTCTTAAGCTATGTGATTGCTTATTAAATTTGTGGTTAGGATGGCATGGAAAGAATGGATTCATTGATCCAAACTCGTTCGAAAGGCAACAAGTATCTTAGGAATTTATTTTAGCCAAGAATTTGATATAAGTTTGCGTGAATTTCTGTGGATTCAAGTAAAAAGAAAATTATTCAAAGTTCATTAACATTTACCACTTTCATGTCCAGACATTTGCCCAAACCATAACAAAGATCCATTTCAAAACAAACAAAAAAAAAACTTTTTCAATTCATAAACATTTTTCACGTTCATTCATCATTTCTCCAAATCCACATTTCCTATATCCATTAACCATACCAAAGTTTCGAATCCAATTAAACCAAAACAGATATCCAAATTATAATTACACCATAAATCATTACAAGTGTTTCCTATCATTTTTCAATACATCCAAAATTACAAGAAAATAACTTGAATCTAAAGCCTAAAAAAGGGCAGGTGCATTTCTACTTCTTGATGCAACGATTCAATGCAGAGTTACACAGAAATTTGATCCTAAGGAAAAGTGTATTGTGTACTATATTCCAAAGTCCACTTCTCTGAGGGTGATATCCGCTTGTCTCCTACTTCTCTGCTATGGACGTTGAGTTTGAAGTTGAGTTGAGTAATATAAAGTTTCACCAACTATTAAAATTGACGGCCTAAAATCGTCTTGTGTTACATAGCCTTGAATTCTCATGGTGGAAAAAAATGAACCAAGGTCTTTTGGAATTTGGACACAATTGTAAAGTTTCGATTAAAAAATAACCATTTTACCTTCAAGTGTCATGACTGATTCGAAAAGAAAAGAAGCTTCTTCAGGGTGCTAACAAAGGCACCTCGACACTTCTCAAGATTCTGTCGCCAAAGGAAAGGGGTCTCAAGTCACCTATTGGATCTGCAAAAGCACTTTGAGAAGCCACCACAATATGTTGACTTCAAGTGTGCACTTCACGAAATCCTGAACAACCTGCATTCAAATATCTTGGCACTAATGAAAGTTCCACAATCAATTTCTTAAGCTTGGTCTCTTAGTATGATAGTAGTATAATATCTAAGACACTTATGGCTACAAGAAGTTGTATAACATGATGCAGGATGGGAAATTGCTAGCGTTCTGACTATAGTTGAAATGGAAGATATATCCTTACCAAATGAGAAGCTTTCCATTGTTGTTCAACATTACCATGATTGCAATGAAATTTAGTAGTTGTAACCTAATACTTTTCTTGAATTATTATGTTGAACACATTTGTAGAGTTTCTTGGCTGATGCAAATACAAGAATACTGCGGTTAGAAAATTCGTTGCTGAAGTTACTCACCAAAGAGCGCCACTCCTCATTTTATTCACTACATAAAATCAAGGATTAGATAAGAAATCA
Organism: Lathyrus sativus; assembly: GCA_963859935.3. Taxonomy (NCBI): domain Eukaryota; kingdom Viridiplantae; phylum Streptophyta; class Magnoliopsida; order Fabales; family Fabaceae; genus Lathyrus; species Lathyrus sativus. The sequence continues at coordinate 348,866,670 of OZ012740.1, read as the reverse complement.
TAAAGTTTTGGAAACTGTTAAAAATTTGAAGGATAAATTGCCTATAATCATGAAACCTTTGATCACGTATCGCAAGAATTGATATTTCCAAATCCAAAATAGCAATTTGAATCTTTAGGCATTAATGTGACAAAACGACAACAGAAAGATCAGCATCACACAAAAGCAAGAAATAGGAAACTGAATCTTTAGGCATTAATTTGTCAAAAGCAAAAATGGAAAGCTTTCATCGAACATATCAAGATATCCAGAGCAAGTTCAAATCTTAAAAAAGGCCATTAAATGAGAGCTAAATAAAAACATCAAGAAATCAAGACGTTTAATACGAGATAAATACAATTTTGGCAAAAAAATCACAATTGCAATCAACAAGAAATCGCGTGTAATCAATTTCTGAATCAAAGAATTCAATCACATATCCTATATAACTCTACCACACGCACAGAGAAAGGGAGGAGGACGAAGTTCACAACGAAAATCAGATAACACAAATAAACATCAAGATTCACAACTTTGCACACACAGAGGGAAGAAGGTAAAGGGAAACTTATCTTTGTCGTCGGATTCGCTATCCCACAGGTAATGACTTTCCTTCCCTCTTTCTATTTTCATCGATTTATGAGAGAGAAGAGGATTGTCGTTTTGTCTTTTGTTTGTTGTGATTTTTTTTTTTTGCAACTTTAATCTCGTGTGTGAGCGGCCATCAAACCTTGCCAAGCACCCTCGGAGTTGATCATGGATCAAAATCATTCTCTTATTTCATTCGAATCGGACGACCACGAGAAAGGTTGATCATGGACCCATCTTGGACTTGCAGCACCCATCATCTGTCGTTTTCTTTCTCTTTTAGTTTTTTTTTATTTCCTTTTTTTAATTAATTATAATAAAGGTTTTTGTAAAGATAATTACTTTTTGAGATGCACTTTTTTTTAAAGTTTTCTTTATAATTTATCTAATTACCTCATAATCAAATATTTTGGGCTTTTAAAAAAATAATTATTTATATTCTTTTAAATTTTAATTATATTTAAATTTTTCTTGTAAAATTACTCTATAAAATTATTTAATCACCGATTATCAATTCCTTCCCCTTTTATGATTATACATATACTTATGCTGGTTAAAATTGATGGTTGCTTGTACCTTTTTAATTAGATAGCCTTGTTCTTAATTTATACTATTCCTTGTCTTCATGTGCTTGGGTACTTTTGGCTCTTACTTGTGATTGACTTGATATCATATAATATCTCGTAGTATAAGTCGGTTATATTGCATATTTTGAATGTTGATTATTCAAATCTTGATTTTTTAACTGTAATGCTTGATGCTCCTATCTATATTTCGTTTGATAATATATTTGCATGTCTATGTCCAAGGGAAGAACTTGTGTGCGACTTTATAAGTCATTCGCAATGCATTACCCATTTACATCATTTTCCCCCTGCTTAACCCCTAATTCCTCTCAGGTTGATTGGCTTAAGATACATCCTTATACCCTCAAGATAGATTCCCTTAAGATTTCAACTCATAGACAACTTATCAATCAAATCCTATATTCTCCCCACAAGAGAATTAGACGTGATTCATCTGTGTAGTCGAGATGTGATTCTCCTACCCCATAACGTAATCGAGAAAGATGCAGAATCTTTTCTGCTTGAGAGAGGTACATGGCATACTCGTCGAGTATATATCCAAGTTGGATCCTCTTCTCTCAATGTGATGCAAAGACCGCCTTATATAGATTTGTGGTGGTTAAGTCGAGTATTCTCCTTAAGATGACGACTCATATCTTCTCCTAAAATCAATTTGTTGTAGTGAGATTGTGATACCAAGCTATTGATTAACTTGAATCTTAATTCTTAAAATTCACAACCGGACTTTGATTTATCCAAAGGAAATGTTAAATAAAGAAAGACCTTTTTGCGCGATGTAACAACAGGGCTAAGAGATCGAGGATCGTGAGTTGGTTATGCCTAGGGTAGGTATTTCACATCCTAGACATCTGTAGTACTCTACAGGAACCTTTTGTTTGTTTGTATGCTAAGTTTTCTAAATGTTTGTTATGGCTTGGGATTGGGTAAAAAGGTTAAGGTAAAGACCTAAGGATAGTTTCTAAGTTTGCTCGCAAAGACATCGCATCCTTTGTCTACGTATCCTAACTAGGATAGAATTAGAGCAATCATAGTTCACCTTACTGAGGATAGATGAACACTTGATTATGATCAAGGTTCAAAGGGGAACAAACATAACAATGCTTGTGTAGAGTTTATCCAAATTCTCTAGATCTACATTGAGCACTCAAGAAAGGGGAGTAAGTAATCATCTCCATGATTCTTACACAGAGTTAACCAAACTCTACCTAAATCTACGTTGTAAGACCAATTGGTTCTATCCGGACCAAAAGGAGGGAGAAGGGGTTGATTGGTTCTATCCAGACCGAAAAGGAGGTTGCTTGTCAAGATATTGCATCTTGTGCCTACGTATTCTCATTATCCAATGAGAAATCAGAGCGGTCGTAGTTCGGGGACCAATTGGTTCTATCCAGACCAAGAGGAAGGTAAAGGTTATATCCAGATCTATGGGGTTAAAGAGCTATGTATGACCTAAAGGTCAACAGAGGGACTTTCCTTTGGAAGGAAAAGATGAGGCAACTTGGATGAGAACTAAAAAGTTCCATCACTTGGGGAAATATTCTTAACAAAGCATAAACATTTAATCATGATGAATACAAGAGATATGGTTACAACCAAGAATAAGAAAACATATTACAATATAAAGCAATGATTTCAATCAAGGTAAATGGTTACAACCAAAGAAAACATTAAGGTATTATAATATCAATGATTTCAATCAAGATAAATGGTTACAACCAAAGCAAACATCAAGATATTACAATATCATGAAGGGGGTAAATTCTTTCAAGACTTAGAGATGAGAGGTAAAAACCAATGGCAAATCTTAACAAAGAAGGGGATATCTCTTAACAAAGATGGAAGGGGGTCTTAACAAAGATAAATATGTATCTTGACAAAGATGTGGTCTTTTAAAGTTACTAACATCAAGTGCAATTAGATAATGTTACAACAAAGTGGTATACAAAAGTTCAAAAACTTCACGGGGAAAACTTTCAAGTTTTAAGGAAAGATCAAACACAAATGCTTACAAGCAAGGAGTTTAAGTCAAACTTAAATACACAAGGATGCTAACAAGCCAATCATAACTTTAAAATAAAACTCAAAAGAGAATGAAATTAAAGTTGGAAATGAGAGAGGAAAAGTAAGAGTGTGAAAACCCTAAAACGAATCGTAAATTCCTCATAATGCAAAGTGTTTCTAAAATAAAAATTTAAGAATTCTTTGAGAATTATATGAAAGTATTCATTAATACGAGAATTTAGAAAAAAAGAATCACTCAAAAAGGATTAAAAATGAAGGAGTTGTGAATTTTTGAATTTTAATGACAATTAAAATAAATAAATAAATAAAACCAAATATTAAAAAGAATGGAAATGCCTCTCCCAAGACTTGAACCCAAGACCATGGAGTCATAGGCTCAAAACATAGCCAGCCCAACCACTTGATGCATGTGAAACCAAATGGAAAGAGAAGAGTAAAATGTTGAAAACCATTAAAAATCATGAAATTGCAAAAATTGCCCTCGCTGAGGGTCGAACTCAGTATCACGCGCATAGTAAGGTTCTTAAGGCAAGGCAAGCAACCACTGGGGTGGCGATACATCCATTGTATCAAGCCACCCCATGTATACATATACCAAAATGCGCGCATGGATGTGCAATTACAAGAACAAAACAAGGCAAGTTGTCAAAAACGATTACAATCCAAATTCCTCAAATCCTAATCATTAAAAGTCAAACCTGCTTGTTTTTTCATAAGGAACATGATGGTATCAACCATTTTTTCAAATAACACACACACACAATAAAACTCAATAGAACATGCAAGGTGAAGTTTTGAAATGCACTTGAGTTTCATGGATCCAAAACAGATGAGATTAAGGGTGGGCAATGATCTGAGCAAGCTCCAAATGTGGTATTGGGTGAGTTCTAAAAAGAAACTTACTCAATAAAACTCAGACCAAGAAAATGATGTGGGAGCTGCAAGTTGGTGAAAATGGTTCTAAAATGGACTTGGCTTTTAAATAGTGTTAAAACAAAGATTTAAGACATCAAACACTTATCAATCCACACTATAACATGTTTGAAAGAAACTTAACACATATGATTTGTAACAACTTGGAGAAAAAAAAGAAACTTGATGGCATCAGAAGTTAACAAACTTCAAAGCAGAAGCTGGCAGCCAGTCATTTGGGTATCTCAATCGAATTCCAACCATCATGCCTTTACAAATGCATAGCAATTCATAACAAAACAAAGTTATAGTACAAATCAAGCAACACTGTTTTGTTTGAAAATAGAAACAGCACCACAGTTTTACATTACAATGCAACCATATGCCTTTCATGGTCAGTCACTAATCCAACATGACAATTACCAAACATGACAATGTTCAAAATCAAACAAAATAACCTAAACTTCTTTATGTGACAGCCACTAATTCAAACAGGTTTAGTTGAGAGAAAACAAGGTCTGACAGCAACAAGACATATGTTGATCATCATAATGCTTCAGCAGCATAAATCATTTCAACAGAGGCAAACACAATGACATACCATTGTTACGAATCCAATCAATCATGCTGACAGCCCTTATGAGTTGACAAACTCACAATGGCTCTTAACAAAACCAAAACCTTTTCAACATTTTCTTTAACAAGTCGCCATGGAAAAACAGATACACACTTTCAAATGAGAGGTTGCAACCTCAAAACAGTGTAAGACAGCAAAGAGACAACCAAAACCAAGTTGATCATCAGCACCTCAATTGAATCATCTCCATATTGGTCATAACCATCAAACCAAACAACAACCCTAACTCTAAAGGCAGTCATCCACTTAATGCAGACAAATGGATATTTGGACAAACCAAACTTAAAAACAGATTCAAACAGAAAAAATTACAAACTCAATCATCACAGTGTTAAGTCAGAACAAAGCATATTTAGGAGGAGCTTTAGCAATAATGTAAAGACTAAGCATACACATGTTATTCTAATAAATAAACTCACATATGAGGGACCAGTTCTAACAGTCAAGCACAAGTCTTAACAAACTCAAATCCAACCACAAAAGCTTGGCAACACAGTTGTGACTCCCAAAGTTCAGATCAATTAACAAACAGACAACTCACAAGCTCATGACAGTATTCATATTCACAAGAAAAACAGAATTGACAGTCACGAAAGCAAATTTGATCCTCACATAAAACTTGATGTTACAACATACACCCAAAGAAACAGTCCAATGTAATCATGTTGACAAAATTCTTGGTGCCTCAAACACTCATTTGTTGATGAATTCCAAATCATTATGCCTTTTCAAAGACATAGCCAGCAATAGTGTATAGATCAAACAAGGTATCTTTGCTTAACAGACCTAACATATGTAGGGGGTTGACTGCAACAGCTAGTCAAAAGCTCTCATGACAACAAAACTTGGTCATCAACCTAAACCCCTCATATGAAAATCAAAGTAGGGCCAACTTCTAATGAGAAAATAAACTTTGGCAACAGCCAGGTATGAGTTGACAAACTCTGCCCCCATAAACGTTGACAACATGGTCACAACCTAAACATTGTCAAGGTCTAAACACCTGTCCAGCTAAAAACTCAGAGCCTAGAGTCACAACTTTAGGATGCTAAACTAGAGCCTAAGCAGTACCATATTAGGGATAAAGTGGTCAAACAAAGAGTCAACGGACTCAAGGCATATAAATTGACAAATTCAAACACAAACTCTAGCAGCAGTGATAAAATGCAGATAAATCACTCTAAAGACAGCTCTAAACCAAATCAAACATGAAGAAGCAAATCTGGTAGCAACAAAGTATTCATACTTCAATCAACACACCTCAAACCAATATCTTTACCAAGACCATATTAAGCATACATAACTCTTAATAGCAAACATAATATGGCATTGTGTAAGCCTTTCAACAGAACCAAACATGAAAATGTAGATTAATGGAAGGGCTTATAAAGGCATACCTCTTGTAGTCTCTCCTTACTATGCTAGCTGCCAAGAAACTTAGAGATCCTTCCCTTTTAAGCACACTTATGAGGGTTACTTCCTCTTGAAGAGATAAGCAACCTTAATGGGCAGTTGGAGAAAATGAGATTCCAACTGTTGTTTGAGACTATGAACAGTTAATACATTATAAATATGAAGTATTCCAAGGGTTATGATGGTAGGAAATGGTTTGTGTAATGATCTAGTGTGAAAAATGCATAAAAGTCAAAGTGAGGTGTATGAAAAGTTGACTTTTTATTCTAAGTGTTTTTTGAGGAAACCAATGGTGGGAACAGCTTCAAATGATCATTTTTAGGGTGTGTATATGGTATTTGAAGTGTTTTTGGGCTGGGAACAAGAACTGGCATGAAAGATGCAAAGTGGTGAAATTGGTGGTTTTATGAGATTTCTTCACTTTCAAGCAAAGGGAGAAAGAAAGAGAGCTATGTATTTGTGATGTTTTTGATAGCTCTGGTGTGATTATAAGAGTGGAATGAAACCTCTTTTTATAGGCCAAGGAAGGTTAGGGCAGATTTGGAATTTGCCAGGCAAACTTGCATTTTGGTGCATTTCAAATGGTGATGTGCATCTGTTGGTTTGAGGTTAATTCCATCAGTTAATACCCTTACTAACAGTTGTCCCTGAGCTGGTTGTGTTGTCAAAACAGAGGTGCTGAAGCAAGCCTTATAGCAGCAGTAAACCCAATGCTCTTTTGCATATGTACTTTTGTACCTTATATAATAAACAAATGGATTATGGCTAGATTTCTTGTTTTGCTTTGATTCTCTCAAAATCTGGTTCAAAGCTAACCCTAACACACCACACCAGATGTTTCTCATGGTTGGAAATGAACCACATGGTTGGAAATCAAGTCCATGTTGAGTTTTGACAAGTTGACAAACTAGTGCACATGCCCAACTTTCTCAATTCGAAACTCTTAGCTCACAAGGACTATGGAAGAGTTCTAGCACTTTTTGGAAAGCCCTCATAGAGCTATATAACTTTCATATTTACATTATCTTCAGATTCCAAGTGGAACTAGGTTAAAAAAAACCCTCCAAGTTGGCTGAAAACATGCCTAAAAAGGCCAGAAACTTAGAAATTTTTTAAGTGTTTTCTCCCTCTAGTGATGATTTTGACCATAACTCCAAATATATGCATTTTTTTCCCATAGGTCAGCTTTACACATTTGTAGGGTTTTCCAATACCTTTCTAAAAAGCTTTGAACCATCTCATTTGGATGTGTGGTTAGGAAGTTATGGTCTTGCCCCTTTCAAAGCCCAAATTCTTGACTTTTTCGATTACACCTCAATCCTTGATCCAATGGTCATGAAACTTCATGGATAGGTGTAATATGTTATTAGGAACATATTTTCTTCACACTTTGATGTCAAACTCCTTATGGTTAAAAAGTTGACTTTTTAGTCAACGAAACGATCGATCGACAACTATCAGATCAACTGTTGGCGTTCTGGGTCTTCTAAGGTCTTAAAACTTCTTGAGTAGACTTCAATAAGCTATATGAGATTCATGACCATGATCCCACCATTGGAACACCTTTTAAATCAAAAGTCAAACTACAGTTGACTTTTCCATATCAGAAACACCAATTGGGTGTCCTGAACTGCACTGTTCTTGATCTTTGGGTGACAACCTCAAATTGGATTCATACTTGACCCAATGTAGTATCCTTGATGATGTATAAACTTGTTTCATGGAGAATCAATCCAAGACATTGACTGATCAAACCATCGAAACCTCGATTCTTGACTGAACGAAACCCTAATTCATCTGTGTCTTAACAAAGATAACTTGAAATGGGTTAAGGTTATATAAACAAATGAAGATGATCCTAGAAAGATGATGAAGATCTAAGGGTTCAAAATTTGGGGTGCAACAGTTGCCCCTATTTAAGTATCTTCACTAGATGGCAATGAGAGATGACAATCCTCATAGAATCATAGTGAAAGGTATTTAAATATAGCAAACTAAAAATTTTGTCCCTTAGATCCGATGGTATGCAAAAGGACAAATGATGCAATGCAATGAATTTTAAATGATGCTTTATGATGCTTGAGTGCAAGACAAATGCAGACACACGAGTAAAAATAAAAGAACGACAAGACAACGAGTAACTACTCACGGGGGATCCAACACATTGGGGAAAGATCCAGGGCATAACATAGCAATAGTTCAAACATGAATAATGATGCTACTCAAGGGGAATCTTCCACACAGGGACACAAACTCCACCAGGGAAGACAAATCTTCACTGGAAGAAAGGGAATACACTCCACTTGGGAAGAAGGCAAATCTTCACCGAGGAAGCGAAAGACCAGAGACACAAACCTCATTGGGGATAACCAAATGAGGGATTTCCTATAACGAAGAGTTCGAACGGGATCTTCAGGAAAAGACTACAACAAGACCAGACACACCGGGGATGCTAGTATCCACTTGATCTCTGAGACTCGAACTGGGGAAAGCAAAGGCTTCACTGGGAATACTGGTGTCAACCAGATTTAACAAACAGTTCAAGCGGTGCTAGTAAATACTAGATTTCTTGGGAGTGATGGTGACGACCAAACCAATATTTCAATAACAATTGGGATTTCTAAACAACATTGGCAAAATACAGGACCTTAGCTGAGGAAGTTGGTATCAACTAACTCACGGTACCAATAACAATTAGCTTTCAAGCAATTCCAGTAACCACTGGACTTAGAAAGGACTAGTGACAACCATATTGGGGTACACCAATAACAATTGGTTATGACAGTGCTAGCAATCACTAGACTTAACTGGGAGGATCAGTAACAACCAACTCAAATACCAATAACTATTGGATTTGAGCAATACTAGTAACTACTGGGCTCTTGAAAGGATTTGGTAACGATCGGATCTTCAAACAGGAAGTACAGATATATCCCTCAAAATCTTAGGAACAAAACTTAAATATCCTAAAAGCATTAGGATATATCAAAGATTTCATGTGAATGCAACATTCTAGTCTCTAGAAATTCCTGAACTCGGGATCCAAAGTATACATTTTCAAAGGTACAAAACCTGATCTAGGAGACAAACAATGTCCAAAGGTACACAACCTGATCTTGGAAACAAACATTTCCAAAGGTACACAACCTGATCTTGGAAACAAAACACTTCTAAAGGTACACAACCTAATCTTGGAAACAACAAAAACTTCCAAAGGTACACAACCTGATCTTAGAAACCAACACTTCCAAAGGTACACAACCTGATCTTGGAAACAAACACTTCCAAAGGTACACAACCTGATCTTGGAAACCAACACTTCCAAAGGTACATAACTTGATCTCGGAAACAAACACTACTTCCAAAGGTACATAACCTGATCTTGGAAATAAAAACTTCCAAAGGTACAAAACCGGATCTTGGAATGGAAACGAACGTGACTTTCACTTAGAACGATACACAACCAAATCGTCAGTACCTGTTACCCATGGATTTTTTTTTCAATGCCAATTACCAACTGGCCTTACTTGAAACATGATTGGTCACCACCAAATTAACCATACCAGTATCCACTGGATTTTTCAAACAATGCTGGTCACAATCGTGCCTCAACGTCTCTAAGATAAGCTTCTCGAATGAGACCACCACTCATCGTTGCAAGGGATTGGATAAGCTTCTCAGAGAACGAGACCATCACTTATCTGAAAAGATAATAATGATAAGCTTCTCATGGGAGACTGCCACTTATCTGAGGATACCGATAAACTGATAAGCTTCTCTAGAGAGACTGCCACTTATCTGGATAAATGTACTGGAAACAATCTTCTCGAGGGAGATGGCCACTTGTTGCTGGATATAATGAAATATGATATGCTTCTCAGGCGAGACTGCCACTTATCTGGTAAAGGTAACAGGGATAAGATTCTCGACAGAGATTTCCACTTACTTGTAAGCGATGGATACACACGATAAGCTTCTCAGGAGAGACTGCCACTTATCTGGGAGGTACAACATGATAAGCTTCTCAGGAGAGACTGCCACTTATCTGTAAGAAATGATAAACATGATAAGCTTCTTAGGAGAGACTGACACTTATTTGGGAGGCACAACATGATAAGCTTCTCAGGAGAGACTGCCACTTATTGTTGAAGATGAATAAGCTTCTCGCCAAAGATTGCCACTTATCTGGGAGGCACAACATGATAAGCTTCTAAGGAGAGACTGCCACTTATTGTTGAAGATGAATAAGCTTCTTGCCAGATATTTCCACTTATTGTTGAAGATGAATAAGCTTCTCGCCAGAGATTTCCACTTATTATTGAAGACGAATAAGCTTCTCTACATAGATTGCCACTTATTATTGCAAATGGATAAGCTTCTCGCCACAGATTGCCACTTATCGTTGAAGATGAATAAGCTTCTCGCTAGAGATTGCCACTTATTTTTGGAGAGGAATGAACTTCTATACAGAGATTGCCACTTATTGTTGAAGGTGAATAAGCTTCTCTACAGAGGTTGCCACTTATTTGTAAGGCAATGCAAAATGTTCTTTTTGATAGATAGTGAAAAATAAATGCACGTCCAGGTAGGTTCGGCGACCGACTGGGACCGAAATTCAATCTAGAATCAAGCTAGAAATAAACTGTCAAACAAGACTCCAACCATTGAGGAATGAACTCAAATGGGGACGCATCTTATCCAATCATGGAAAAAGATAGCTAAAATAATCATCATCCACGAGGAATAAACTCTGTGGGGAATTGAGAAAGGATGGACGTTTGATGCTTAAGGGCTGACAACTCTATTGGAGAAAGACAACACACAGTCACTTGGAGAAAAACACCAAAGTGAAATAAAACATGTAGCAACCAGAGATAGAAAAAAATGCACAAATGCTATGCATATGCTTTATGCCATGCTTATGCTTATGCTGACAAAACAGACAAAACAAAACAGGAGATGAAATAAACATCTCGACACGGATGCCCAACCAACTTCACTAAGTTGGACAACAATGGGGATGATCATGAAGATCAATAATTCCACCTCACAGTTACAACCTTCTCTGGGAGAGAGTAATCTACTTAGGCCAAAACATCACGACTTCACTCGGATTGCTATCATGAGCTTGAATTCTTTGTTGAAGGAAAAATCACCAAGGAAAATTCCAAGATCAACCGAAGTAACAACTTAATTGGAGAGCTAGCAAAAGGTACCAAAACATTTCAGCCCCATGATAGTACAACAATCCCCTTCAAGTGAGCAACGGCTCTTGCGACAAACAGTCTTCAAACCTTTTCTGCCCCAGATTACGTAGTCTGTGAGAAGAAGCCATCAAGAGAATTTTTATAAAAGAATTGGCATAAAGATGCTTTAATGTCTTCAAACTCTTAGAGAGAGATTTACAAATCTCGACGTGACTGTCCCAGTTTAATGGTATTTATAACAAAGTCTTCAGACTGTGGAAGTAACGACTGGGGAACAAACTTGCCCCTGCTAGCTGGTAACTACAACAGAATTTCCCCAGACTAAACTGCTCTTTAAGAGATTCAACCGATCTTGACCTGATCACTTCTGATTAGCTGAACATTGTGACAAATGATTAACAAATCCTTCAAATTGGTTGCCTCAGGCTGAGCTTCCTTTATCAAATCAAATTCCCTAGCTGGCAGCTTTTGTTGGGATTCCTTTGATATTGGATTGTCTAGCAAACAATGTTGTTTATTAAAAGTTGGCAATTTTTAATTCAAAATTCATGCAAACTTTTGAAAACAATTTTTTGATGAAACACACACGGCGGAGTGATCAAGTGATCAAAGTGAAAGTGATCCAATCATCTTACAAATGATGGATAAAGTGATTAACATGCACAATTATCAAAGATAATTAGGAGTCAGGTTATCCAACCTTGATGTAATATGCTTTCAAAACAACCTTTACCTCAATTAGGTCTTTTAAGGGTTGTAACGTGGCTCAGTTTATGGTTCATGAAACAAAGGATAAAGGCTCAAAGTTATTTGTTCCCACCCGCTCTCCATGATGAACTCCAATCCTACGCTCAGTCAACTCAAACTATACATTCAGATTCTCACAGGTATAAGAATTGAACTGATGACAGTTGGTGATGGCTTACAAACCTAGGGTAGTCACAACTCCCCTGAAGTATTTAATAGCTTTTTCTATTTGAGGATTAAGAGTAAAGACTCTTACAGAATTCATTTCTTTTGTTATCACTGACTTTTGTCTGAACTGTTTCGTTCAAATATACAGCCAACGGGATGCCCCACTTTTGCCTAAGTCTCCTTCATAGGTTTTGACTTAGCGGGCTTTTCGATTTCTTCTTTTTTTTTCTTTTTTTTCTTTTTTTGAGAAAGAAGGAGTTGACTACCTAATTTAATGGCTTATGGTGAACCATCATAGTCTTTTAAACTTCGACACGTGCTTGTTGTGTGCGAAGGAAAACCTGAGTGCACCGCTTTTATATGAAAAGTTTCTTGCATGCACATATCTCCAAGTTAACTGAGAACTACCCACCCCAGGTTTGAGATTTAAGGTTTTTTAGTTTGTAAAGAAAGAAAACTCCTACTTATGGGATCAAAGGGGCTAACGAGGGATTATCTTCCTTATTACTCCAGTGTTTGGGGATTGAAAGAATGCCTTACATCATCGACAAAGTTAAATTGAAAGCATATCAACAGCATTTATGGATATAGTTTTCATCATCCTCCCCAATCTTTGCTTTAAACAACAGTTTAGTAAAGAAAAGAAATTTTTGCATTTTTCGTTATCTTATAACAATGAAAGGAAAGAGAAAGAGTGAAACGAATGGACTTAATCAAAAGATGCACAAAAATTTCATTAATCTTGCCAATTCAAAATGAACAATAGCTTACAAGCAATACAAATGCAAAGAAAATACAACAAAATGCTGAAACAGTCTACAGCTGTCGGTCTTAGAGGATTGAACTGTTGACAAACTTTAAATTTCAGGCCCATGCGGAGAAACACCTTCAACAACCACTTGCTCTTTGTGGTATAGAATTATGAGAGATCTCGTGGGTCCTTTGCCTTTGTATTTAAGAATTGCGGTACTGTCATTTGGTTTATCCTCCTGAGGTTTCAACAACTCTTGCAATCTCAGTTTAAAACCTTTACACTCTTCAACTAGGTGCCCTGTTGTCCCAGTATGATAGCCGCATTCCACTTCTGGGTGTTCTTCTTCGAGGATCAAGTGTTTGTCAATGATTAGCTCTTTCACAAAATAACCTAATGCCAGACATGCATCTAAGTTGTGTCCTTCGGCTCCTTTGTGAAATTCACAGGTCAGATTGGCATTATGCCATGGTCCTGGCATAGGATTGGCGAATCGCGGAGTCACTAGCGAATTCTGAATCAATAGAGGGTAAAGTTTACTTAGAGGTGCTGGAATTGGTTTACCGCAAGTCTTATTTTTCATGGGATGATTCTTCTTGTTCAAGCTCTGGCTTTGAGAACCTTGAGGAGGAACAAACACCGACTGGTGAGAGACTTTTCTGGTAATCGTCTGATATTTGACCGCTTGATCAGATACTGACTTGTGTGAAATTTCTCCGGGTGCACGTTCTTGCTGCGGAGGAGACATGAGAGGTGGTGAAGTTTTGTTGACTTTAACACCTTGAGGCGTGAAAGAGATCATTTTGGAGTCGAACAAATCTTTAACCCCGTTTCTGAATGCTTTACAGTCTTCAGTTGAATGCCCCAATGCCCCATTATGATAGTCGCATCTGGCATTGGTATCAAATCCCAGAGGGTAAGGAAGAATCACCGGTTTTAGCTCCTTTGGTATTATCAACCCTCCTTGGATTAAGTCTGGTAATATCTGTTGCACCCTAAAATTTGACCAACCGGTTCTCCTATCTAGTTCATGGTTTAAATTCGTATTCGCAAACCAGATGCATGACACTTGTGCACAGACAGAGGATATCAGGGTTACAGCTTGGTTTTCATCTATCAGATATTTCAGGCCCAGTCTAGATAATCAGGGTTTTATTTTCGGGAAATTGTGCGCTTCTCGGGATTTTCAGCTTGCATGGTGGTTTTCGGGATATTCTGATGCCAGGGGTTTACTGTTTGCCTTAATCTGGTCGCACGCTTTTTATGTTGGTCATTTGCGTTTATCTGCATTTTTTTAGGATTTTATAGCCTTTTGTGGATTTTAAATAGGCTTTATAGATTTTTTCAGAGTTTAAATAGGTTTTTTTTTATATTTTAATAGCTTTAAATTTTTTTTTAGAATTTTACAATTTTTTATATAGGTTAATAGCATTTTCTTAATAGTTTAAATCTTTTTCTAGAGCTTTATAGAACTTTTAATTGTTTTTTTATCATTTGTAGAATATAATAGATTTTAAATAGCTTTTAATTGTTTTTAGAATAAATATAGTTTTTTCTTTTATTAATAATAGATTTTAATAGTTTTAAATAATAGTATAGAATTTTAATAGAATTTTAATAAATGGTATAGATTTTAATAGGATTTTAATAGTTTTTTAAGTAGAAATTAGTAGAGTTTAGCAATTAATTTGGTTTAATAGAGTTTAGTTAGAGTTTAATCATTTTTAGATTTAATTAGGGTTTAATTGGGTTAATTGAATTTGTTAGACTTAATTAGGATAGTTTAATCTTCAATTTAATTTTAGTTGTAGTTTAACCAGGTTTAATTTCTGATTAGTGATTAATTAGGGTAACTTTTTTAATTCAGTTTTTTTGGAGTCCAATTGATCAATTTCGTGGGCCCAGATATACAGGTTGGAGGCCCAATAGCAATTTCAGTCCAGTTTTTGGTCATTTTTTTTCCAGAAAGTGACACTTGTCACTATAAGAATGGCGCCACGTTTTGCACTCAGGAGACCCCACCTCATTCTGACCCACTCTCTCCTCTTGCCACGTCTCCCGTTTCAGACCCACTATCTCTCCACTCTCTCTCCACGCAACGCCACGCGTCCTCCATGCATTAACCCATCGTACCACTTGTCACCGCACCAAGCTTCACCGGAAACGCCCCTGACTGGCATGCAAATCCGGTGAACTCCCACCGCCGGCAAGCCCAACCAACTCCGGCCACCACCTAAATCCCCCAGCAAACCCAGAACCATCCAATCTCCTTCGTTCTTCTCCAATATTCCTCCATCCACCTTCACCAACGGTCACCGGAAACTTCATCCGTGACCGGAAAATTCAAGGAATTGCCCAGATTTCTTCAGAACATCATCAAATCTCCATCGATCTTCAAAGTCCAACCTTCATCGTTCATCTGGAATTTCCAGAAACCTCTAGCAACCAACAAACACCGTCCGTCAACAACTTTCGAAGAACATCATCGTCGTCCGTCATCCCTCTTCAAGATCTTCAAGGATCTTTTTGAAGATTTTCCTCAGAAGATTCCCAGAACTTCAACTTATCATCAACACGCGCTTCAACGATCTTCATCTTCTTCAGTTTTTCCCAGAAAGATTGATCTTCAAGCGATTCTTCAAAATCTTCCAGGTCTCGTCACCAGAAACGTTCCAGATCGTCTTCAAGCACCATCCGGTCCGTTGATCTTCAAGCGTCTTCAAGAAGTTCCAGAAACTTCATCGTCTTCGTGGCTTCGCTCCAGGTTCGTTCTTCTCGCCTCCATTGTTGTTCTTTCGTTGAGTTAGGGTTCGTATTTGGAGTCTGAATGTCAGTTTGTTCCGGTTAGGGTTCAGGTTAGGGTTAATTGGTTTGGAATTTGGAGAATAAGGTTTCGTTTGAGATTTGTGAAGATTGTTGGAGGTTTTCTGAAGAGGAATTGCAGAGAGGATGGAGGTTGGGGAAGCGGCTAGGGTTTGGTTTGGGTGAACAGTGATCAGAAAATGGGGAAGGAAGTAGGGTTTTGTTGTTAAGGTTTCGGGTTAGGGTTTGGGTTGGGTTCAAGGCCCAAATGTGTTTTGCTGAAGTGCTACTCCCCCGTTTGCTCATTCCCCCCCCCCCCCCCATGCGTGTGAGAGCTGAATAGGAATTGGATTGGGCCTTTGCCCCACCTGCTACACGCACACCCCTCCGTTTGGGGCCCAATCTGAGTAACTGGATTTGTTACTCCCTGCACCCCCCTTTCTTATTTCTTTTTAATATTCTTTTGTTTTCATGCATGATAGAAAAAATAGCATAAAAAATAGTAGATTTGATCCAATAATTCCCTTCTTTTTTCTATATGTTCGTAATTCAATTTAGGATTTTATTAAACAAAAACATTAATTTGATCATGCATTTTATTTTTATTTGGTATTTTTGCATTTTAATTGATATTGAATAATTGGTTTGTGGCACGTCTGCCTTGTTAATTTTAGTTCTTTCATCTGGTAATGAATTTTGCTCTAGTTTTTTAGTATGTTGCACTAGACTAATGCATGTTCCCCATAGATTTTTCATAGATTTTTTAGAGGTGGATTGATATTGTTTTAGGGTTAGAGAATAGAGACCTCATAACTTGTTGGTAACCCTTGACCATTCATATGTTAGGGATTGTTTAGTAGCCTTAGAAGTTGACTTAGGCTTTGAGATTTGATCTTGGGATCATAGAGCCATGTAGGTTTCCCTTAGATTTTTGATAGATTTTTGTAGGGTGTTCTGTTATTTTTTGTCTGAGCTTGAGGATAGGAGAAGTCTTGATGGCTTCTGACTTTGAAGTTCAACTGTGGTTGAACTTCAGAGATAGTTTCTTGTGGTTTGAGGATCTGTGGTTTCTTCTTTAAGATGGAGGCTGGTTGAAGTCTTGTGGAGCTTGCAAGGATGCATGGATTGAAGACCTAGTCTAGGAGCTTGCTCTGTTTGTGAGGTTTGAGATCCTGAAGTTTGAGGGAAGTTTATGGTACTTTCCTGAGGAAGGCACTATGGATGTCTTTCATTCTTTCTTCTCACCTCTTTCTCAAGTATCCAATGATGTTGGAGCCTTCATGTGAGTTTAGTTTCTCCTGAGGAGGAATGTAAACCGATCACAGTTGTTGAGCCACATGGGATAAGATTCCTAAGTGGAAGCCTCCTGGTACTTTCCTGAGGAAGGCACTATTCTATTCACTTAGTTCCCTTAGATCAGCTAGGATTTCTCAAGTATCCAATGATGTTGGAGCCTTCATCTGAGTTTAGTTTCTCCTGAGGAGGAATGTAAACTGATCACAGTTGTTGAGCCACATGGGATATGATTCCTAAGTGGAATCCCCCTAGTATTTTCCTGAGGAAGGCACTATGGGTCTGTTCACTTAGTTCCCTTAGTTCATGTAGGATTTCTCAAGTATCCAATGATGTCGGAGCCTTCATGTGAGTTTAGTTTCTCCTGAGGAGGAATGTAAACCGTTCACAGTTGTCGAGCCGCATAGGATATGATTCCTGAGTGGTAACCTCCTAGTACTTTCCTGAGGAAGGTACTATGGGTTTGTCTGCTTAGCTCCCTTTCTTTGGTAAGCTTGTGTTGAAGCTCGAAGGCTGGATTGATTTCTCTTGCTTAGGGTTTTGCTTAGAGATTTGATTAGAGTTTTGCTTGGGGATTTGCTCAGGGGTTTGATTAGGGTTTTGTTTAGGGGTCTTGCTCAGGGGTAGTTTATTGTTTTAGGATAGGGGCTTGTCAGGCTGGCTAGCCTTCTCTTTGTGTTGTTTGACTTGTGTGGTGTTGTGCTGCATTAGACTTAGGGGTTCATCTAGATATTTCTGATGTAGGTGCATCTTAGAGATAGGCCTTGTGTGCATGAGAAGTTGAGGTGGTCCTCCTTCTGCTTGTTTGTTATTGAATGGCTTTGCTTGCTGGTATTTGGTAGAGCTGAGCTCCCTTACCTCTGTGGTTTGCGGCCTTTGTGCCTTGCTTGTTTGGTTGTTGCATTCATGCATATTTCCAGTATTTCTTTACTTTGCAGTTGATTCCTGTTTGCTGTTTAGTCCTGTTGCCATGATCCCTTAGGAGCTCTGACTTCTCCGGTGCGGAGTCGTTATGATAGACATTAGGATGGTCAACCAGGCATGATGACAGTAGGTAGATTCCCCTTTTCATCCATAGTTTTAGGGTGTCTTTTCCCTTTCTCAGCAATAGGAGCATTTGAGTAGCTTGTGTCGTAGTTAGCCGAACTACAGCTGCTCTGATTCCTCGTACCAGACGAGGATATGTAGGCATAGGATGCGATATCCTAGCGAGCACACTAACAACTAACCTTTGTTCTCTCGCGGCTGTGCGATCGAGACTTTCCCGCTGACGACTGATTGTTTCCCCTTTCTCTTGCCCGAGTGCATTTGAGACCAGACCGTAGTTGTAGGTTCCCGAACCTTTAAAACCAGTTTGTTTTCTCACTGCTGTGTGAGAGCGCCCTGTTTAGCCATAGTTAGTCGAACTACGTTGACTCTGACTTTCCCATTGCACGAGGGAGTACGTAGGCCCAGAACACCGTATGTTCTGTCGAGTCCTGTCCTTTTCTTTTCTTTTCAGACTGACCATTAGCGTAGATAGATAAACACACCCTTTTCCTTATAAACACCAAGCGTGGATCCCGTCGAGTACGACAGACGTGAGGGGTGCTAATACCTTCCCCTTGCGTAACCGACTCCCGAATCCAGGTTTTGGTTGCGATGACCATACCTTTTCCCGTTTTTCGCGAGGTTTACTTCGAGCGTTTCCTTTCCCTCCTTTGGGATAAATAACGCACGGTGGCGACTCTCCTGTCAAGCCGGCGCCGATTTTCGCAGTAGCGACAATATCTGACCGTATGACATTGGAAATAGATTCTCTGGTTTCCTTGGTCTTTGTCGGGCATGCTGACGCGATTGACAGTTATTTGGTCGTTGATATCGAGGATGTCCTTGAGTTGGAGGAATCATCGGAGATAATGCATCCCTAGTTTCTTTGGACGTCACGTGGTCAGAGTGAACTTCCTTTTTCATCATGTTCTGCAATGTCTCTAGAGCCCAATTCATCTGACACTTGAGAATTCTGATGTCCTCTTTCAAAATTTCCTGAGCTCTCAAAAGTTCATCCATTGTTTCCATTTGTCTTGTATATGTGATAGGTATCCCCCCCCCCTCCTCTCTCTCTCTGAATAAAAGGGAAACAAAGTGACGTAAGGCTGAGAAATGCAAATGCAATGCAAAAAGCAAACTGGTTTTACAAAACTCAGAATATCAATTAGGTCAAAACCCTAATTCATTAATCGTTGGAAAAGTTACCACTTTTTTAAAAAAATACCAGAAAACGACTGAGTTTTACAAAACCAGTTGCGACATGATATGCTTATGGTGATGGGATGGGATGATGTACACATAACACAAAGGCAAGTACTCACAAATACAATGCATATGCATACACAGAGACTTCCTAGGTTCGAGATCAAAGCATGGAGTCAAAGGTCTACCCATCCCCAAGGATTTGTACTATGAGTTGTTTGTACCTGCCAAACGGGTTCTAACAGAGTTCCCAAAGTCATAGTAAATCCTTCGGATATTGCCAACTAACGTGACTACTCAAGTGAGTCAACAATATTCTCAACATAAACTCGTTTGAGTGTAGTATCGCATGACAACTATTGGGGGACTACTCCCTAACAATTTCCGCACTACGTCCTAAAAAGGCCAAGTGGGGTAAAAGTGTCACTAAAAGTCCTCAGCTTCACAGACTCATATTTGAAACAATTAGTGAATATACAACTACTCATGCATCACCAATTATCTCAAAGAGTCTCCACTGAGCGTGATTACATCATATGTTAGACATATTAGGACTACTCCTAATAGCCCAACTATTGATCATACCACAATCCTATCTCATGTGTCACTCAAATCTGGGTTAGGATTTATCTCACCACTCAAGGCACCCAATGTCCACAATATAATCAAACATATTTACAAATACACATGTTAAGCAAATATTCACAAATATAGCATACAATAAAAAAAATAGGCTAAACCCTCAAGTTAAGCGTATCCCCAGTGAAGTCGCTGATTCTATTGCAGTGAGAATCGTGACACCAAGCTATTGATTAACTTGAATCTTAATTCTTAATATTCACAACCGAACTTTGATTTATCCAAAGGAAAGGTTAAAGAAAGAAAGACCTTTTTGCGTGATGTAACAACAACGCTAAGAGATCGAGGATCGGGGGTTGGTTATGCCTAGGGTAGGTATTTAACATCCTAGACATCTGTAGTACTCTACAGGAACCTTTTGTTTGTTTGTATGCTAAGTTTTCTAAATGTTTGTTATGGCTTGGGATTGGGTAAAAAGTTTAAGGTAAATACCTAAGGATAGTTTCTAAGTTTGCTCGCAAAGACATCGCATCCTCTGCCTACGTATCCTAACTAGGATAGAATCAGAGCAATCGTAGTTCACCTCATTAAGGATAGATGAACACTTGATTATGATCAAGATTCAAAGGGGAACAAACATAACAATGCTTGTGTAGAGTTTATCCAAACTCTCTAGATCTACATTGAGCACTCAAGAAAGGGGAGTAAGTAATCATCTCCATGATTCTTACATAGAGTTAACCAAACTCTACCTAAATCTACGTTGTAAGACCAATTGGTTCTATCCAGACCAAAAGGTGGGAGAAGGGGTTGATTGGTTCTATCCAGACCGAAAAGGAGGTTGCTTGTCAAGATATTGCATCTTGTGCCTACGTATTCTCATTATCCAATGAGAAATCAGAGCGGTCGTAGTTCGGGGACCAATTGGTTCTATCCAGATCAAGAGGAAGGCAAAGGTTCTATCCAGAGCTATGGGGTTAAAGAGCTATGTGTGACCTAAAGGTCAACAGAGGGACTTTCCTTTGGAAGGAAAAGATGAGGCAACTTGGATGAGAACTAAAAAGTTCCATCACTTGGGGAAATATTCTTAACAAGGCGTAAACATTTAATCATGATGAATACAAGAGATATGGTTAAAACCAAGAATAAGCAAACATATTACAATATAAAGCAATGATTTCAATCAAGGTAAATGGTTACAACCAAAGCAAACATTAAGGTATTACAATATCAATGATTTCAATCAAGATAAATGGTTACAACCAAAGCAAACATCAAGATATTACTATATCATGAAAGGGGTAAATTCTTTCAAGACTTAGAGATGAGAGGTAAAAACCAATGGCACATCTTAACAAAGACGGGGATATCTCTTAACAAAGACGGGGATATCTCTTAACAAAGATGGAAGGGGATCTTAACAAAGATAAATATGTATCTTGATAAAGATGCGGTCTTTTAAAGTTACAAACATCAAGTGGAATTAGATAATGTAACAACAAAGTGGTATATACAAGTTCAAAAACTTCACGGGGAAAACTTTCAATTTTTAAGGAAAGATCAAACACAAATGCTTACATGCAAGGAGTTTAAGTAAAACTCAAACACACAAGGATGCTAACAAGCCAATCATAACTTTGAAATAAAACTCAAAATAGAATGAAATTAAAGTTGGAAATGAGAAAGGAAAAGTAAGAGAGTGAAAACCCTAAAACGAATCGTAAATTCCTGATAATGCAAAGTGTTTCTAAAATAAAAATTTTAGAATTCTTTGAGAATTATATGAAAGTATTCATTAATACAAGAATTTAGAAAAAAAAGAATCACTCAAAAAGGATTAAAAATGAAGGAGTTATGAATTTTTGAATTTTAATGACAATTAAAATAAATAAATAAAACCAAATATTAAAAAGAATGGAAATGCCTCCCCCAAGGCTTGAACCCAAGACCTTGGGGTCATAGGCTCAAAACATAGCCAGCCCAACCACTTGATGCATCTGAAACCAAATGGAAAGAGAAGAGTAAAATGTTGAAAACCATTAAAAATCATGAAATTGCAAAAATTGCCCTCGCTGAGGGTCGAACTCGGTATCACGTGCATAGTAAGGTTCTTAAGGCAAGGCAAGCAGCCACTGGGGTGGCGATACATCCATTGTATCAACCCACCCCATGTATACATATACCAAAATGCACGCATGGTTGTGCAATTGCAAGAACAAAACAAGGCAAGTTGTCAAAAATGATTACAATCCAAATTTCTAAAATCTTAATCATTAAAAGTCAAACCTGCTTGTTTTTTCATAAGGAACATGATGGTATCAACCATTTTTTCAAATAACACACACACACACACACACACACACACACACACAATAAAACTCGATAGAACATGCAAGGTGAAGTTTTGAAATGCACTTGAGTTTCATGGATCCAAAACAGATGAGATTAAGGGTGGGCAATGATCTGAGCAAGCTCCAAATGTGGTATTGGGTGAGTTCTAAAAAGAAACTTACTCAATAAATCTCAGGCCAAGAAAATGATGTGTGAGCTGCAAGTTGGTGAAAATGGTTCTAAAATGGACTTGGCATTTAAATAGTGTTAACACAAAGATTTAAGATAGCAAACACGTATCAATCCACACTATAACATGTTTGAAAAAACTCAACACATATGATTTGTAACAACTTGAAAAAATAAGAAACTTGATGGCATCAGAATTTAACAAACTTCAAAGCAGAAGCTGGCAGCCAATCATTTGGGTATCTCAATCGAATTCCAACCATCATGCCTTTGCAAATGCATAACAATTCATAAAAAAACAAAGTTATAGTACAAATCAAGCAACATTGTTTTCTTTGAAAATAGAAACAGCACCACAATTTTACATTACAATGCAACCATATGCCTTTCATGGTCAGTCACTAATCCAACATGACAATTACCAAACATGACAATGTTCAAAATCAAACAAATTAACTGTCGCTACCGCAAAAATAAGGTGCCGCTGTTGCACCCTAAAATTTGACCAACCGGGTCTCGTATCTGGCTCGATGTTTCGACGCATGACCGCATTCGCATCTGCATATCGCATACAGTGCATTTTTCATTTGTTTTGATTTTATCGGGATCACAGCTCTCGTCTCGCGTTTCAGGTGTTTTTAATCAGTTTAGATAGGTAGAACCATATTTTTGGGATATTTCGGTGCCCGTTTATTTTTACCGGCTATTTTGGTGCGCTCTCGCAGAGTTATTTGCCGTTTTGTGCTATTTTGTCCCTTCGGGAATTATTGTGATTTTTCTGGATTTTATTGGCTATTATTAGGGTTTTTAAATAGATTTTTAATCATTTTAGGATTTAATAGATTTTTTAGGATAATATAGAATATTTTTAGAATATTAATAGTTTTTTAAATAGTGTTAATAGTTTTTTAATCATTTTAATAGAAGAATATAGTTTTGTTTTTCTTTTATTAATAAGAGGTTTTCTTTCAAATAAATAATATAGGTTTTTCTTTTAGAATATTAATTGATTTTTGAATATATTCTTTTAGATAGTATAGAATATAGATTTTTCATTTTTAATAAATGGATAGATTTTTCTTTAATAGATATTATAGAATTAATTAGGTTTTTAGAATATTAGATGTCAATTAATGATTAATAGATATAGTTTTTTCTTTTATATAGATTTAATTAGATTGGATATTAATAGTTGTCTTTTTAGAATATTAAATAGATTAGAGTGTTAATTGTGTTTAGAGGTTAATTGGAGTTTGATTTAATTAGGATAGATTAATTAACAGTTTCAATCCCCTTTTTGTTTTTTCATCCGTTTCATTGCAGTTTTTGGAGCTGTAGTGTCATTTCGCAAGCCCATTCGCAGGCCCAGTTCAGCATGAATTTGTCCAGAGTTTTCCAGAAAGTTCCAGAGATTTCCAGAAATTCTCAGTCCATATAAAGTCAAGCAGTCCACGTGTAATGAAGAGGAGGACCCCACGTTTTCTCACCCTCACACGCCACGCATCACCCACGTTCCCTCTCTCTCTCTGCCACGCTTCACCACGTGGCACACATGCGTGCACTTCCTCCACCAGCCGCAGCCACGCGTCTCCTCCACCGGTCCTCACCGTCCCCCTCACCGGCCGGCATGCATGGCCGGCGGCCACCGTGAACTTCGCCGGAGAACACCCAGAAAAACCTAGTTCCCGATCAACCTTCATCTTCCTCCCCTAATCTTCATCATCTCCAACCCAAAAATCCCCAGAAGTCACCTTCAACCGATCATCAACCTCCAAGCATCATCAACATCAACAATGATTTGTTAGATTTACTTCTTTCGAATCATCCACGTAGAACTTCATCATCATCAACAAACCTCCGATCTTCAACTTCCCAGAACTTCATCTTCCACAATCTGCAAAGAGTTTCCAGAAGAACATCAACTACAGATCTTCAGCAACAACTTCGAGTAACAGCTAGATCCTCCGCCAGAGCTTCGCGTCCTCATCGTCAGACTGCCAGAAAGAGTATTTTCAAGAAACGTCAACCAACTTCGTCTCCGATCTTCATCTCCAGAAGAACATGCACGAACATCACCACGAATCACCATCTAGTCGTCAACTCCATACGCTTTCCAGAAAGCTCTTCGAATCACCAAAGCATTCATCCACAACAATTTTCCAGAATCCACAACTCCGATCCAAGATTCATCGTCGATGATCACTTTTTGTCCAGAACTTTCATATGAGTTCATCAGCGTTCTTCAACATACTCTCCAGATTGTCATGAGAGTTCATCAGCGTTCTTTTTTCAACAAACTTCCTTCAAGAACCTTCTTCAATTTCCATGCGTCAACATCATCAGTGTGCATCAGTATTTCCAGTTCGTCAATCTTCGTCATCTCTTAGTAAATCCATGAACGGAGCTTCGTCAGGTATAGTTCTTTGGACACGACGTTTATCATTGATCTTCAAGATCTGCGAAGATCTTTGAAGATCTTCCTCATCTGAAGCGCCTTTTCCCAGAACATCATACAATCCTCGTCGTCCCTGAGCTTCGACTGAGTGTGTTTGAAGGACGGCTTGTTGGAACGAAATATTGAGAAAGTTGAGTTCAGAAATTGTTTGAGAGTTGTAAGAGGTTGAATCTGAGAGGAGAGGTGAAGAACGAGAGTTGGAGAGTGAGAGGAACAAGGTGACGGCGCAAATGTGAACAGTGCAGAGAGGAAGAGATTAGGGTTACACGTTGGGAGATTGAACGAAGAGAGAGAGAGGAGGCTGGGCGTTGGATGTTGGGCCTCAGGCCCAACGAGTTGTCAACATACACCCCCACGTCTTACTGTTTTCCCCCCTCCCCGTGTGTGTATTCTGTGTGATTGGGCTGAGCCCAATGTTTTTGCTGACCATACACCCCAGATTCAGCACTCCCCTCCGTTTTTTTTTGCAGCAACAGCTGCTGGGCTGGGCCCAAGTTTGTTATGTTTTTATTTTCTTTTTCTTGTACACCCCTGTAATCTGCAATGTACCCCCTCCCTGTTTTCTTTTCTTTGTTTTTTTATTTTGTCTAGTTTTAGAAAGAAAAGAAATATTGGAGAAAAAAAACATGTGAGAAAAAAAAGAGAAGAATAGAAAAAGAAAAGAAATAAAGAAAATATTTTGAAAAAAAAGATTATATGTGAAGAAAATATTATGAAAAAATAGAAAAAAGAAATATTGAAGAAAAAAAACATGTGAGAAAAAAAAAAGAAGAATAGAAAAAGAAAAGAAATAAAGAAAATATTTTGAAAAAAAAGATTATATGTGAAGAAAATATTATGAAAAAATAGAAAAAAGAAAGTGTAGAAAAAAAATATAAAAAGAAAAAGGAGAGACAATATTGTGAAAAATATTAAAAAAGAAGAATAAAAAAAGAAAAGAAATTGAGAAAAATATTTTGAAAGAAAGGAGAAAATAGTTGAAGAGAAAAGAAGGAAAAAGAGGAAAAATATTAAAGTAGACTTAATATTTTTTAGAGGGCATTTTTTTCATAGGAATATTTTACCCTTTTAGAGATAGTTTAGAAGTCCACTTGTTATGGGACTGTTTTTCGTTCGATTTTTCAGGATAGGATAGGGTAGTATTTCCCAGGAGGTTTATTTTCAGTATTCAATCATTGTAATCATTTTTCAGAATGTTAATAAAACGAGATTTGAGCTGTGGTCCCGAAGTAGCCGAACTACAGCTGCTCTGATTTCTCGTACCAGACGAGAATATGTAGGCATAGGATGCGATATCCTAGCGAGCACACTAACAACTGACTTTTATTCTCTCGCTGCTGTGCGATCGAGACTTTCCCGCTGACGACTAATTGTTACCCCTTTTTCTCTCTTGCCCGAGGGCATTTGAGACTAAACCGTAGTTTTGCCCATAGGTTCCCGTACCTTTGAAACCAGTTTGATTTCTCACTGCTGTGTGAGAATACCCCTGTTTAGCTGTAGTTAGCCTGAACTACGTAAAGCTCTGATCTTCCATGCAGTGTGGAAGTACGTAGGCACAAGACGCGAGGTCTTGGCGAGCCAATTTTCCCTGTAGTCCCGAACTACGTTGACTCTGACTTTCTCTCTTGAGAATACGTAGGCATAGAGTGCGACGCTCTATCGAGTCAATTCCCTTCTGTTTAGATTTAGCAGCCGTAGATAGATTGTTTTGCATCCTTTAGACAACCCATGCAAGCGTGGATCCCGTCGAGTACGACGGACGTGAGGGGTGCTAATACCTTCCCCTTGCGTAACCGACTCCCGAACCCAGGTTTTGGTTGCGATGACCATACCTTTCCCCGTTTTTTGCGAGGTTTACTTCGAGCGTTTCCTTTCCCTCCGTTGGGATAAATAATGCACGGTGGCGACTCTTCTGTCAGCCGGCGCCGATTTTCGCAGTAGCGACAGCTGGCGACTCTGCTGGGGACTGCGATGGTTTCCTATATGAGTCTGCTGGGGATCCAACGTCCCCTGGCTGCTAAGGACTGCGATAGTTCTTATGCATGTGGGATCCAACGTCCCCTAAGAGAGAGTCAATCCTAGCGCTTGTTTTCTTGTCTATTGGGGCTTATTTATCGATATTATCTGTTGCTGTTGGGGTGTTACGGGTGTTCTATGATTGAGAGATAAGTCGGACCTGGGCTTGAGTGCACCTTAGACTTAGAGTAGAGATTAGTGGGCGCGTACCGGCTTTGCTTGTACTAGTGTCCCGCGAAATCTACACTCGGACGAGGTTCTTCTGGTTGACTTCTTTTTCTACCCTTTGGGTCGAGGGGTTGTTGGTCAGTTGGATTGTCGACTCCGGGAACCGATCATTTGGAAGTTATCTAAGTGAGGCCTCTTTAAGACTTGATGATGCCACTCCTTCTGGGAATCGTATCGTCAGTTTTGAAAGTCTGTGACGTTGACGACCGCATAGGATGCCGTACCTTGTCAGATATAGGTCCATACCTGTGAGTGGGGGGTTTTTTTGCAGGAAACTTGGCTTCCAACCTACCCGTTATTCTGGTCTTCTCTTCAGAGAACGTCTCCGTCAGCAGCGCAGTAGTATTCAGATTGTGTGGGGTTGTGGTCCCGTTGTTTGCTGCATCTTGCATATCATGTGCATATCAGTGTTGCATCACATTGCATATCACCCTCCAGTTAGCCAGAGTTCTGATCCATCCTTTGTTTCCTGAAGGTGATTACCCGAAGTTTGGATTGAGCAGCTGTTGACTGTCAGAGACTTACCTAGGGGTTGAGTAGAGCAGAATCCAGCATTGAAGTCAGCGGAAGACTATTGGTAGCTATGTCTGAAGGCCATTTCCAGTCTCCTAACACCCTGACAGGGTTCACTATGGCGTCCAACCCTCTGTATGATTCTATGGAAGACTTCCCGCAAGTGAACAACGTTAATGCAGACCAAGTTGTACAGCCTTCTGTTGTAAATCGAGATCGACATGAGCAGTTTGTTGCCCGGAATGAGCGTCCTCCTCCTGTTAACAATCAAGGTGTTGCTTTCCCTGTGATGAATTACCGAAGAGATATTCCAACGGCTGGGATGGTGGATCCAAGAGCTCTTGAAAAGGATAGAAGACTCCGAGCATTGGAAGAAGGATTGAAAGCTTTGAAAGTGAAAGATGTTGTTAACCTGGATGCTGTAGACATGTGTTTGGTTCCTAACCTGGTGTTGCCTTATAAGTTCAAAGTGCCGAAATTTGAGAAGTACACGGGAGATAGCTGTCCGAAGCTGCATTTAATGATGTTCTGTCGAAGAATGACTGCGTTTATGCGAGATGACAAATTGATGATCCATTGCTTTCAAGATAGTCTGACTGGGGCATCTTTGAGGTGGTATATGCAGTTAGAGAGAAATCAGATTCAGTCATGGATGGATTTAGCCAGAGCTTTTCTGAAGCAGTACGATTATAATCTAGACGTAGCTCCCTATCGCATGCATTTGCAAGAATTGTCTCAAGAGAACAATGAACCTATCAGGAAATATGCTCAGAGATGGAGAGAATTTGCTGCTAGAGTGCATCCACCGATGTTGGACCAAGAGCTGACAAGCATGTTTGTAGATTCCCTACAAGATCCGTACTTCGAAAGATTGCTCGGAATTCCGGCAAGTTTCTCTGACGTGGTAGCATTAGGAGAACGCCTTAAGTATGCCATAAGAATTGGGAAAATTCAGATTACTTCATATGATCAAGCTGGTGAAACTGAATATCCTTGTGACTATCAGAGTGAAGAAGAAGTTGTGATCAACGCAGTCATGCCAAAGGTTGAATATCCTCAAAGCGAATCAGTGAATTTTGTTGGTTCATCATCTTATCAGAGATCAGTACCTCCTGTGGCTTGTTATACTGAACAGACAGCCGTACCTGGGGCACCCTATCAGGAACCTTATGTCGCTTCCCTTGCAAATCAGCGAACTCATGGTCGAGGTTATCAGAATCAGCGTCAGAATTAGAATCGACCTCACAACAATTTGGAACGAAGGAATGCTCCTTTTCACCCAGTGCCTATGCCGTATAGCCAGGTGCTACCGTCTTTGATCCAGAAGTCTTTGGTGGAACCTAAAGCTCTTAAGCCAGTTCCAGAACCTTACCCTTCTGGGTACAATCCCCACGTTCAGTGTGGTTATCATGGTGGCTCTCCAGGGCATTCGACGGAAGATTGTAAAGCATTTCAGGCGAAAGTACAGCAGTTGATTGACCAGGATCGCATTTCCTTTCGAGAAGGATTTCTGTTTGTTCATCCCAACCGCTCAGCTGTCTAAGCTCGTAGATTCGGAAAGTATTCCCCAGCAAAAGCCAGTGATTCAGACAGGCAGGCGCCCTCAGCATTGGCAGTTCTCAGACCTTTATATATCATTTGCATTTGTAGTTTCTTTTCTGTTAGTTACTACTTGCTTTTAAACATTGTGTGTTTCGAATGGTGATAATAATAAAATGACTATGCATTTTTCTGAATTAATCATGTCACTGTCGCTCATTTACTGCATTGCACTGACACTTGCATTTTATTCACTCCACTTTATCACTGTGACTAGCAAAGTTAGGAGGGAGGATGACGAAACTAAACTCATAACCAATGATCGTATGCTTTCAGATAAGACCGTACCGATGACGTACAAGGCATTGTTTCCATTCCCCAAACACTGGAGATATAAGGAGTTAGTCACTTGTTAACCACTTCGAGCCAGGAAGTAGAAGTTTTTTCGGACTTTTAAACCCTCACATCTTAACCCGGGGCAGGGTAGTTGTCAGTTAGCCTGACCGAGCATTCAAGTCTTGCAGAGGAGTGTTGTCTGTCAAGGACCAATCAGTTTATACCTTTCAAGAGGTCAAACCTCACCAACCAGGAGTGAGACAGTTACAATCCTTTCGGAGAAATCGAGACAACCAGTGTCACACGACTTTGTTCCAAAAGAAAGAAAGAAAGAAAGCCCGCTAAGTAAAAAGAAAGAAAGAGCCGGAAGGCTAATACTTAGGCAAAAATCAGGGCATCCCGCTGGACTTCAAAAGAAAACGAAAAAACGAAAAGAACTCAAAAGGAGTCAGTCCAGGCAAAAATTAGGGAATCAAAAGAATGAAAAAGAGGGATCAATAGAAATTTTTCCCCAGCAAGTCACAAAGTCGTGTACACAGACACCGAAAGCGAAGAAAGAGTAACTATCACTCCGAAAAACCTTATGAGTTCCTTAACTATGGGTCTTACCATTCAACATACCTCTCGAAGAGGCGAGCGCTCGTGCCAGGTTAACTGAACCTTAGGATCGGAGATCATCACGTAGAAGGGGTGGGTACAAATCAAAATTTGAGCCAAATATCCTTTGTTTCAAGAACCGTGAACCCGACCACGATACAGCCCTTAAAAGACCTAATTGAGGTAGGTTTATTCTGAAGCGCATTACGATAAGGTTGAGTAATCTGACTCCTTCTTGACTTGCTAGTCACATCCTTGTTGTGTTTTTCACTGACCACGTAAGCACTACGTTTGAATTTTGGTTCATTCGTCACTCACAATCATAGCATGTAAATGAGTGACAGCTCAAAAAATTTTCAAAAATCTGCATGAACACTGCATTAAGATTACCATTCGTGAATAGACAATTTTTAATTGCAGGTTAGTAGTTGGCATGAAAGAAATTCCACCAGGGAATAATCGAGCAGGACTGAGTAATCCAGCAGTCTGAACCAGAATGGTGTATGTTGCGAAGCCTTATGAATCAGGGGCATCAATTTCCAGTAAGTTCAGTATCAGTTAGTCTGAGGACAAGTCCCGAAGCTTCAGTTAATCAGGGGCAATTAGGCAGAGCGGTGAGATTTGAAGGCAGATACTTCAGGTGGATAATCAGATCAGGTTAAGTCGCTAGAACGCTCAATCAGGGGCAAGTCAGTTCATAAACGATGAAACCGGTCAGGGTTGATAGGGGTTTAATGGAGATTGAATTCTGTTGTCGTACAGATACTAGGGCAAGTAATCTCGAGGTCGTCTCGTAGCAAGCTGTTCAGAGCAGGTATTCCCAAGAGTTAGATTGGGGCAAGTTGAATTGTACTGGGGGCAAGTTGTTCAAGCCAGTCTTTTTTATCCCCAACTGAGTGTACTGGGGCAAGTCATTCAAGCCAGTTTGTTTATCCCCAGCCGGAGTGGAGTATCGGGGAATCATGTCAATACCCTTATCAAAAAACCTTAACCTTCCAAAAAGGCCTTGTTGAAAGTGTCGCTGTTCAGAGCTGCTTTCCGTTTAGCTTGGGGGTTCATCATGTGTTTGTTGGGGATTCATTTGTTGTGTGCTGTTCAGAGCTACAGTTTGTTTTGGGGTTCATTGAAGTTTGTTTTGGGGGTCCATTGGAGTTGTTTTGGGGTTCATTTGAGAAGTTGTTTGAATTTTGTAATCAGTCGTTTCTAAAGTCCAGTTCTCGCCTGGCAAACCGGTAACCAGTTCTCGTCTGGCCCACCCTTCCGTAAACATCAGTTCCCGTCTGGTGTAGTTTATTGTAACCAGTTCTCGTCTGGTTACCGTTTCTTCAAGTGTTGTATCAGTTCTCGTCTGGTACGTGTCGTCGCGTAACCAGTTCTCGCCTGGTCACCGTGTTTTCAATTATTGTATCAGTTCTCGTCTGGTACATGTCATCGCGTAATCAGTTCTCGTCTGATCATCGTGTGTTTAACCTGTGTGTTATACCAGTTCTCGTCTGGTGTACGTCAGCTTTCAGCCAGTTCTCGCCTGGTTGTCTATGCCTCAGTCTGTTATCCAGTCAGCCCCGTCTGATGTTCAAAACACAAAAATCAGTTTTTGTTCAATTTTCCGATAACCTATTTTCCTATCAGTTCTCGCCTGGTAGTCTACCTTTGAATGCTAGTTCTCGTCTAGTATTTTCCATATCTCCCACTGTGTACATAGTCCATGTTCATCCTAAACCAGAAAAACAAAAACCTAAAGGTATCTGAACAGTAATTCCCAATGACTCGCATGTTGTCATGTTCCCCGATACGAAGCTCGACGGATACCAGTGCTCCGAGTAATGTTTGAATTCCTTGTGGATGTTGTTAAATCAGAATTGCCAGTCTTCAGCAGATGAAAGTGCTTATTATCCCCGGAAGAGTCGAGATTGTATTTTACCCCGCATTAGAGTAGGATCAGGAGTACTCTCAGCAGATTAAGATTGATATCCTTGATAGTAGGGGCATTTCCAGCAGTAAGCCGTTTACAATCAACCCCAGTTTGGGTCAATCCCCGCAGATCAAAATCAGTTGCCCATGGTTTGAAGGGAGCATCCCCGAGCAGAGTTGTTTTTCTTTCCCCAGTGAAGTCGCCAAGCAGGGTTGCCTTTTCATTTCTCAAGCAGGACGGTTATCCCCAGCGGATTTGATTTCCCTTTTCCAGCATTTATTTTGCTGAGATAATTCTGTGACTTCGGTTAATCCCCAGTAGAGTTGGCGTTTCCGTTCTCTGGCAGCTCGAGCCTGCATTAGCATTTGCATATATCGTCATAGCATTTATACAAACATATAACATATCCATGCCGTCTGGGCATCGCATTTTTAAAAAAACAGAACGCATAGCATTTCCATGTCATATAGGGCATCGCATCATTATCAGACATACGCATTTCGAAACATGGACCGGGTTGGTTCCCTATTGGATTTCAAATTTGTTCACCTGCAGAGTTGTGTGGTTCAGCTTCTCGTCTTCCTCAGCGGAGAGATTTCTTCATTTGGTTGTTACGTCAGCATCGGAAAAAACAACAACAGAGATTGACATTTATCAGATTTCTGAAGTTGCGGCCTGTTGACAGAATGGGTGCCAAGCAGTCGATTCAGAATTTCCCCAGGAGAATTGTCCTCAAGTTCGCTGTGAACTGTGAGTTGACAGGATTTGATCCCGTAAGAGAGATGGGGATCAAGTCGTTTGCTTTTCTGAAGCATTATTCCGAAGAATCAGTATCTGTGGCGTCACACAGGTGATTGATGGTGACCAGGAGAAGAAAATTTATCAGAAAATTGACCAGTTGTTGCCGTGACAACCGAACTTCAGTTCATTAGAGGCTATTCCTCAAGCAGTTCTGCAGTATATTCCCGCGGTTGGCAAATTTCAGAGTTCCATTTGTATTCAACCGTCATCTACCTTTGAATGTTTGAAGGCTGAGCGCTCTTCAACCATTCAGGTCCAAGCCGCTTGAATAGGGGCAGCTGTTACACCCTAAAATTTGACCAACCGGGTCTCGTATCTGGCTCGATGTTTCGACGCATGACTGCATTCGCATCTGCATATCGCATACAGTGCATTTTTCATTTGTTTTGATTTTATCGGGATCACAGCTCTCGTCTCGCGTTTCAGGTGTTTTTAATCAGTTTAGATAGGTAGAACCGTAATTTTGGGATATTTCGGTGCCCGTTTATTTTTACCGGCTATTTTGGTGCGCTCTCGCAGTGTTATTTGCCGTTTTGTGCTATTTTGTCCCTTCGGGAATTATTGTGATTTTTCTGGATTTTATTGGCTATTATTAGGGTTTTTAAATAGATTTTTAATCATTTTAGTATTTAATAGATTTTTTAGGATAATATAGAATATTTTTAGAATATTAATAGTTTTTTAAATAGTGTTAATAGTTTTTTAATTATTTTAATAGAAGAATATAGTTTTGTTTTTCTTTTATTAATAAGAGGTTTTCTTTCAAATAAATAATATAGGTTTTTCTTTTAGAATATTAATTGATTTTTGAATATATTCTTTTAGATAGTATAGAATATAGATTTTTCATTTTTAATAAATGGATAGATTTTTCTTTAATAGATATTATAGAATTAATTAGGTTTTTAGAATATTAGATGTCAATTAATGATTAATAGATATAGTTTTTTATTTTATATAGATTTAATTAGATTGGATATTAATAGTTGTCTTTTTAGAATATTAAATAGATTAGAGTGTTAATTGTGTTTAGAGGTTAATTGGAGTTTGATTTAATTAGGATAGATTAATTAACAGTTTCAATCCCCTTTTTGTTTTTTCATCCGTTTCATTGCAATTTTTGGAGCTGTAGTGTCATTTCGCAAGCCCATTCGCAGGCCCAGTTCAGCATGAATTTGTCCAGAGTTTTCCAGAAAGTTCCAGAGATTTCCAGAAATTCTCAGTCCATATAAAGTCAAGCAGTCCACGTGTAATGAAGAGGAGGACCCCACGTTTTCTCACCCTCACACGCCACGCATCACCCACGTTCCCTCTCTCTCTGCCACGCTTCACCACGTGGCACACATGCGTGCACTTCCTCCACCAGCCGCAGCCACGCGTCTCCTCCACCGGTCCTCACCGTCCCCCTCACCGGCCGGCATGCATGGCCGGCGGCCACCGTGAACTTCGCCGGAGAACACCCAAAAAAACCCAGTTCCCGATCAACCTTCATCTTCCTCCCCTAATCTTCATCATCTCCAACCCAAAAATCCCCAGAAGTCACCTTCAACCGATCATCAACCTCCAAGCATCATCAACATCAACAATGATTTGTTAGATTTACTTCTTTCGAATCATCCACGTAGAACTTCATCATCATCAACAAACCTCCGATCTTCAACTTCCCAGAACTTCATCTTCCACAATCTGCAAAGAGTTTCCAGAAGAACATCAACTACAGATCTTCAGCAACAACTTCGAGTAACAGCTAGATCCTCCGCCAGAGCTTCGCGTCCTCATCGTCAGACTGCCAGAAAGAGTATTTTCAAGAAACGTCAACCAACTTCGTCTCCGATCTTCATCTCCAGAAGAACATGCACGAACATCACCACGAATCACCATCTAGTCGTCAACTCCATACGCTTTCCAGAAAGCTCTTCGAATCACCAAAGCATTCATCCACAACAATTTTCCAGAATCCACAACTCCGATCCAAGATTCATCGTCGATGATCACTTTTTGTCCAGAACTTTCATATGAGTTCATCAGCGTTCTTCAACATACTCTCCAGATTGTCATGAGAGTTCATCAGCGTTCTTTTTTCAACAAACTTCCTTCAAGAACCTTCTTCAATTTCCATGCGTCAACATCATCAGTGTGCATCAGTATTTCCAGTTCGTCAATCTTCGTCATCTCTTAGTAAATCCATGAACGGAGCTTCGTCAGGTATAGTTCTTTGGACACGACGTTTATCATTGATCTTCAAGATCTGCGAAGATCTTTGAAGATCTTCCTCATCTGAAGCGCCTTTTCCCAGAACATCATACAATCCTCGTCGTCCCTGAGCTTCGACTGAGTGTGTTTGAAGGACGGCTTGTTGGAACGAAATATTGAGAAAGTTGAGTTCAGAAATTGTTTGAGAGTTGTAAGAGGTTGAATCTGAGAGGAGAGGTGAAGAACGAGAGTTGGAGAGTGAGAGGAACAAGGTGACGGCGCAAATGTGAACAGTGCAGAGAGGAAGAGATTAGGGTTACACGTTGGGAGATTGAACGAAGAGAGAGAGGAGGCTGGGCGTTGGATGTTGGGCCTCAGGCCCAACGAGTTGTCAACATACACCCCCACGTCTTACTGTTTTCCCCCCTCCCCGTGTGTGTATTCTGTGTGATTGGGCTGAGCCCAATGTTTTTGCTGACCATACACCCCAGATTCAGCACTCCCCTCCGTTTTTTTTTGCAGCAACAGCTGCTGGGCTGGGCCCAAGTTTGTTATGTTTTTATTTTCTTTTTCTTGTACACCCCTGTAATCTGCAATGTACCCCCTCCCTGTTTTCTTTTCTTTGTTTTTTTATTTTGTCTAGTTTTAGAAAGAAAAGAAATATTGGAGAAAAAAAACATGTGAGAAAAAAAAAAGAGAAGAATAGAAAAAGAAAAGAAATAAAGAAAATATTTTGAAAAAAAAGATTATATGTGAAGAAAATATTATGAAAAAATAGAAAAAAGAAATATTGAAGAAAAAAAACATGTGAGAAAAAAAAAGAAGAATAGAAAAAGAAAAGAAATAAAGAAAATATTTTGAAAAAAAAGATTATATGTGAAGAAAATATTATGAAAAAATAGAAAAAAGAATGTGTAGAAAAAAAATATAAAAAGAAAAAGGAGAGACAATATTGTGAAAAATATTAAAAAAGAAGAATAAAAAAAGAAAAGAAATTGAGAAAAATATTTTGAAAGAAAGGAGAAAATAGTTGAAGAGAAAAGAAGGGAAAAGAGGAAAAATATTAAAGTAGACTTAATATTTTTTAGAGGGCATTTTTTTCATAGGAATATTTTACCCTTTTAGAGATAGTTTAGAAGTCCACTTGTTAGGGGACTGTTTTTCGTTCGATTTTTCAGGATAGGATAGGGTAGTATTTCCTAGGAGATTTATTTTCAGTATTCAATCATTGTAATCATTTTTCAGAATGTTAATAAAACGAGATTTGAGTTGTGGTCCCGAAGTAGCCGAACTACAGCTGCTCTGATTTCTCGTACCAGACGAGAATATGTAGGCATAGGATGCGATATCCTAGCGAGCACACTAACAACTGACTTTTATTCTCTCGCTGCTGTGTGATCGAGACTTTCCCGCTGACGACTAATTGTTACCCCTTTTTCTCTCTTGCCCGAGGGCATTTGAGACTAAACCGTAGTTTTGCCCATAGGTTCCCGTACCTTTGAAACCAGTTTGATTTCTCACTGCTGTGTGAGAATACCCCTGTTTAGTTGTAGTTAGCCTGAACTACGTAAAGCTCTGATCTTCCATGCAGTGTGGAA
Organism: Lathyrus sativus; assembly: GCA_963859935.3. Lineage (NCBI taxonomy): Eukaryota > Viridiplantae > Streptophyta > Magnoliopsida > Fabales > Fabaceae > Lathyrus > Lathyrus sativus. The sequence goes on along the minus strand of OZ012740.1, from coordinate 348,830,045 downwards.
GTACGTAGGCACAAGACGCGAGGTCTTGGCGAGCCAATTTTCCCTGTAGTCCCGAACTACGTTGACTCTGACTTTCTCTCTTGAGAATACGTAGGCATAGAGTGCGACGCTCTATCGAGTCAATTCCCTTCTGTTTAGATTTAGCAGCCGTAGATAGATTGTTTTGCATCCTTTAGACAACCCAAGTAAGCGTGGATCCCGTCGAGTACGACGGACGTGAGGGGTGCTAATACCTTCCCCTTGCGTAACCGACTCCCGAACCCAGGTTTTGGTTGCGATGACCATACCTTTCCCCGTTTTTTGCGAGGTTTACTTCGAGCGTTTCCTTTCCCTCCGTTGGGATAAATAACGCACGGTGGCGACTCTTCTGTCATCCGGCGCCGATTTTCGCAGTAGCGACAGCCGGCAAAACAGAAGATTCGCCACCTTTCATTATTTATCCCACAGAAAGGGAAAGGAAACGATCGGAAAAACCTGACGAAAAGGTATAAGACAAGGTCATCGCAACCATGTCTGGGTTCGGGAGTCGGTTGATAACACAAAATCTTATATATATTTTGATGCATAATTCAACTGAAGTTTAACTGTTTTCGATCCGATTTCGGGTTATTTTTGTGTTATTTGTCTGATGTTTTGCAGGTATTTGGTGATCACGTCTAAACAAGGCATTATGAAGAAAAGAAGCAATCTCAGACGAAATATGGACGAAAAAAGGATGAAAACATCATGAAAAATGCAGAATGCTGATTTTGCTGCTGTGACGACCGTCACAGCTCCATGACGACCGTCACACGGGTGACGACCGTCACACCTTGTGACGACCGTCATGCAGGCAAAAACGCCCCACTTCAGTTTCACGTAAAGGAAGCAGTTCCAAGTCCCAAATAGTGGACCACTACTCCCTGATTTTTCTGCCTCAAAGTCCACCCTCTTCAATTATAACCGTTAGAATTCCTATTCTATAAAAAGGGAAGAAGGGGACCTCAGAAAGGTAGCCGCATTCATACAACGAAGTGCTTCCCAATTCTATTTCCAGAGCAAAAGTTCAGTTTTTATTTTCTTTCCTATTTTTTTTTGCCTTTTCATTCTTCTGTAATTTCTATTTCCATTGTACGATCAAATTGGTATAAAGACCAGAATCCTGCCAACATCTGTGGAGGATCTGCCCAAAGGCCAATTGGAATATTTACAGGTTTCTCATTTCAATCGTAATTCCAGTTTTATTATGTTGCATATTATTATTTATCATTTTCATTTATGTTTTACCTTTCCCAAATCCATGTCTAGCTAAATTTAGGTAATCGATATGTAGTAATAATTCGAAAGGGATTTGATAATAACCGGTTGAAAAACTGTCTTTTCAAAAGTAATTTATGGTCTGAGTGTTTAAAATTGATTTACTGAATAAACTTCGTCGCGAAAGCGAGAACTTATTTAAAAGTAGTTTTGCCATGAAAGTGGGAAATTAATTAAGATATGAACCAACAAGCGAAAGTTGCGGCAAGATCAGATAGTAAACACTAGTCACTCATCTTAATAACAGCGAAAGCACTTTAAAATGAATTAGAACTTAGAGATTTCCAAAAAATAATTTTAACCCCGAACGGGATACGAAAGTGGACGTTTGGCCCTTAGAATTATGATTAGCGTCAATAACCATCGTGAGGCGAGAGTCTTCAAATCACCATTTTCTGCTTAAATAAACTTTGAAAATGCATTTCATACACCGGTAACTTGTCAAATCCCCGAAGAACACAATTACTGCATATCGATTCAATTATTTAGACTTTAATTTACATTCTTAGTTCCCTTTAGTGACAAATCATATTCCCTTAAACATATTCTACCTAGCTAAACATAGTAACTCCCGAGAACACTAGTTTGATTACGAGTCCCTGTGGGATCGATATCTATTATTACTGCGCGATAGACTGTGCACTTGCAGTTAGGTTGTATTAGACATAGAAAGTCGCGATCAAGTTTTTGGCGCCGTTGCCGGGGACTCGTTTAGTCAATAGTGTAACCTTCTGTTACGCCGTATAGACTAAGTTAACAATTTTCATTTTTCCTTTACTAGTGATGTCGATTGTATGCCAAGTAATCGCTCACAAGGCGATATCTTGAAACCTTCAGTCGCAGAACTAGAACGCTTCTTACATCTAAGAAGCCGAATCATTGAGTACCAACTCAAACATAACATTCCCGATCCTCTCACTCCCATTCCCAAGTCCGAAGAAGAATCAAACATGGCTGAAGGACCTCCAAACAAACCGCTGAAGGCATACGCTGCACCCTCTCAGATGGAGCCTAGAAGTAGCATTGCTGCCCCAGCTATTACCCGAAATGATTTTGAGCTGAAACCTTCATTGCTGTCAGCTGTACAACAAAACCAATTCTCAGGAAACGCAACTGAGGATCCGAACGAACATCTAACAAAGTTTGTGCAATACGCAGACACGGTGAAAGCAAATGGAGTAACTCCAGACGCGATAAGACTTCGTCTTTTCCCATTCTCTCTTAGAGACAGAGCATGGACATGGTTACAATCTTTACCATCCAACTCCGTTACAACGTGGGAACAATTGAAGAACGTCTTCTTAGCGAGATATTTTCCGCCAAGCAAAACTGCTATGCTTAGAGCTCAAATCAACGGATTTCGATAAAAAGATATTGAATCTCTTTACGAAGCATGGGAACGATTCAAAGATATGATGAGAACATGTCCTCACCATGGTCTAGAAGACTGGGTGACAATCCATACTTTCTATAATGGGCTTTTATACAATACTAGATTGACAATAGACGCCGCCGCGGGCGGTGCACTTATGGATAAGCCATACGACGAAGCCTATCAACTAATCGAAAACATGTCTCAGAACCATTGCCAATGGGGAGGTGAACGCACTCCAACAGAGAAAACCACAGCGAAAGGTGGGATGTACAAGATCAGCAGCCTTGAAAAGTTCAACGCTAAAGTAGATGCTCTAGCACAGAAGATTGATAGTCTGACCGTCAACCCCACTGCAACCGTCGCTGTCGTAACTCCAAATTGCGAGTTATGCGGAAGTACCACTCATAATGCGCCCGAATGCCCATTGCTAGCCGGAATCCCACCAGACCAGGTAAATTATGCTCAAGGAAATCCTTACGCAAATACCTATAACCCAGGTTGGCGAAATCATCTAAACTTTTCTTACAAAAGCGAAAATGCATTGCAAATGCCTACTGCTCCACCAGGATATCAGAAACCAGCTGCTGCTCAGACTGCACCTAGGAAATCAAACCTCGAGTTGATGATGGAAAAATTCATAACTACTCAAGCACAAACAAACAAAGAATTCCTGAATCAAAACATACACACTAGCGAGCAAATTAAACAGTTGACAGGAAAAGTAGACGCTTTAGCCACCCACAACAAAATGCTAGAAACACAGATATCACAAGTGGCTCAACAACAAGCCTCTGCTGGCACACCCGCTGGCATATTTCCTGGACAACCCGAACAGAATCCAAAAGGCCAAGCAAATGTTGTAATACTAAGAAGCGGAAAAGAATTGGACGAACCGATCGATCCGAGGACCAAAAACTCAGCCATGCAACAAAAACCAACTGAACAAGCAGAAAAGGAATCCGAGTTAGAGAAGAAGGAAGACAACGAGAAGGAGGATACCGCAAGTGAAAAAACTCAAGCACCTCCAGCGCCATATAAACCACCTATTCCTTATCCTCAAAGACTAATAAACTCCAAAACTTCAGGACAGTTTAAGAAATTTGTAGAGCTCCTTAAACAGTTGAATATTACTATTCCTTTTACAGAAGCGGTAACTCAAATGTCGTCTTACGCTAAATTTCTCAAATAAATCCTGTCGAATAAGAGAAAGATCGAGGATAACGAAACAGTTACACTTACTGCAGAGTGTAGCGCCATTATTCAAAACCGCATGCCTCCTAAATTAAAAGACCCAGGTAGTTTCTCCATACCCTGTGTCATAGGAAAGTTCGTAATAGACAAAGCTCTATGCGATTTAGGAGCCAGTATCAGTGTTATGCCTTTATCTATATGCAAAAAGCTGAATATGGGAGACCTCAGACCAACCAAAATGTCCGTACAATTAGCTGACCAATCAGTAAAATACCCCGTCGGAATACTGGAAAACGTTCCAGTACGCATAGGACAATTCTACATTCCAACCGACTTCATAATCATGGACATCAAGGAGGACACTGTTACCCCAATTATCCTAGGAAGACCATTCCTAGCTACAGCCGGAGCGATTATAGACGTGAAGAAAGGAAAGCTAACATTTGAAGTAGGAGAAGAAAAGATAGAGTTCATTCTCACCAAGTTCTTACAAGCACCAGCCATTGAAGATACCTGCTATTTAGTAGATGAAATTGACGAAGGCATAAGAGAACTTGAAAATGAAGAGACCACATATTCAGAAATAATAAAGATTCAAATACCTGATATTTCTGAAGACGACGATTGGCGTAAACCGTATAAAGATGACAGCCTAAGCAAAAGCTTAGCACTGACTCCAAACCATATGCCAGGTCCGAAGAACCCATCTTTAGAACTTAAAACACTACCCAAAAACCTTAGATATGAATTTCTAGACGATGAACTAAAAAGACCAGTAATAGTCAACGCCGACTTAGGACAACCAGAAACCGAAAAGCTATTAGAAGTCCTAAAGAAGTACCCCACCGCGTTAGGCTATAACATAAGCGATCTAAAAGTTATAAGCCCTTCAATCTGTATGCATCGAATTACAATAGAGGAAGACTCTAAAACCTCTAGAGAGCATCAGAGAAGACTGAACCCCATCCTAAGCATTGTAGTCAGAGATGAAGTAAAAAAATTGCTAGATGCAGGAATCATCTATCCAATCTCCGATAGTGAGTGGGTTAGCCCAGTTCATGTCGTACCGAAGAAAGGAGGAGTCACAGTAGTTAAAAATGAAAAAGGCGAATCAATAACAAAAAGAGTCGTGACTGGCAGCAGGATGTGTATTGATTATAGGAAGCTTAACAAGGCCACACGCAAAGATCATTTCCCGTTACCCTTCATAGACCAAATGTTGGAAAGATTAGCCAAACATTCATATTTCTGCTATCTAGATGGTTATTCAGGATTCTTCCAAATTCCCATTCATCCTGATGACCAAGAAAAGACTACATTCACATGTCCTTATGGTATTTTTGCTTACCGCCGAATGTCGTTCGGACTCTGTAATGCTCCAGCAACCTTCCAAAGATGCATGATGGCAATCTTCGCAGATTTCATAGACGACATCATGGAAGTATTTATGGACGATTTCTCAGTATGTGGACAAAGTTTCGAAGGATGCCTACAAAAGTGAACCTCGTCCTAAATTGGGAAAAATGCCATTTTATGGTCCGACAAGGAATAGTTCTAGGACATGTCATATCAGATAAAGGAATTGAGGTCGACAAAGCTAAAATAGAGATTATAAAAGATCTCCAACCTCCAAAATCCGTACGAGAAATACGGAGTTTTTTGGGACATGCCGGTTTCTACCGAAGATTTATAAAAGATTTTTCGAAAATCACAAAACCTCTGACCAGCCTGTTGATGAAAGATGATGAGTTCGTCTTCGACGACGACTGTCTAAAAGCATTCGAAACATTAAAATCAGCCCTTATCACCGCACCGATTATGCAACCACCCGATTGGCGACTACCGTTCGGAATCATGTGCGATGCGAGTGATTATGCCGTAGGCGCAGTTCTAGGACAAAGGAAGGACAAGAAACTCCATGCCATCTACTATGCCAGTAGAACCTTAGATCCTGCCCAAATGAACTACGCTACCATAGAGAAGGAACTTCTAGCAGTTATATTTGCGCTTGACAAATTCCGTTCTTACTTAGTAGGAGCAAAAATTATCATATACACAGAGCACGCTGCCATAAGGTACCTAATAAGCAAAAAGGATGCCAAACCAAGACTATTGAGATGGATCCTGTTATTACAAGAGTTTGACTTAGAAATCAAAGATAAGAAAGGAACCGAGAACGTTGTTGCAAATCACTTATCCCGAATAGAAGGCATCAGACACGAACCAGTACCGATAAACGATGATTTCCCGTACGAACGTCTGATAGCCAAATTAGAAAGTGACATACCCAACTCAATCTCGGAAGATCCAGAATTCGAAAAAACCGTAGAAGCCGTCTATGCCCAAGTCACATTACCTTGGTATGCTGACATCGTTAATTACCTCGCTGCAGGCGTGCTTCCACCGGATCTCACTTATCAGCAAAAGAAGAAATTCTTCCACGATCTGAAACACTATTATTGGGACGAACCTCTACTCTTCAAGAGAGGGGCCGACAACATATATCGTCGCTGCGTCCCAGAGGAAGAAATAGAAAATATCATTTCCCAATGCCATTCAGCACCATATGGTGGTCATGCTAGTACATCCAAGACGTGCGCTAAGATTCTCCAAGCCGGCTTGTTCTGGCCTAACCTCTGGAAAGACGTTCACATCGTTGTGCTAAAATGTGATCGATGCCAACGAACCGGCAACATCTCACGACACGATGAAATGCCTCAGAAAGGAATCTTAGAGGTAGAAATCTTTGACGTATGGGGAATAGATTTCATGGGACCATTCCCACCTTCTTTTGGTAATAACTACATACTCGTCGCTGTAGACTACGTGTCTAAATGGATAGAAGTCATTGCTGCTCCAACAAACGACGCACGAGTAATAATCAAACTCTTCAAAAACACAATCTTTCCTAGATTCGGTGTACCCAGACTCGTCATTAGTGACGGCGGATCTCACTTCATATCGCGAATATTTGATAAACTTCTTTCTAAATATGGAGTCCGACACCGAGTAGCTACACCTTATCATCCACAAACTAGCGGACAAGTAGAGGTCTCGAACAAAGAAATAAAACAGATATTGGAAAAGACTGTCGCTACCTCAAGGAAAGATTGGTCATCAAAGCTATAAGAAGCTTTATGGGCTTATAGGACCGCTTTTAAGACACCAATAGGTACTACACCCTACAAATTAGTTTACGGTAAATCTTATCATCTCCCTGTAGAATTAGAGCATAACGCCTTCTGGGCCATTAAGACACTCAATTTCAACTACACCGAGGCAGGAGAAAAGCGAATCTTGAACTTACACGAATTGGAAGAACTTCGATTAGACGCTTACGAAAATGCCCGTATCTACAAAGAACGAACTAAAAAGTGGCACGATAAACGTTCAGTCAAGAAACAATTCAGTGTGGGAGACATCGTATTGCTATTTAATTCAAGATTAAAACTCTTCCCAGGTAAACTAAAATCTAGGTGGTCTGGACCTTATGAAGTGACTAAAGTACTTCAGAGCGGAGCTGTTGAGATTACCGATAAGATGAATGCACCGTTTATCGTAAACGGGCAACGTCTCAAACATTATAATAAGAACGAAAACAGCCCTCAAGTCTGCAGTATAACATTGCTTGAGCTTCCAGCTCAAACACCCGAATAGCTTGTCACCAAGCTATCGTCAGGCTTTAGACGTTAAAAACAGCGCTTACTGGGAGGCAACCCAACTTTTCCCACAATTTTTCCTCGTTACTGTATTTCAATTTTTATTTAAAATTTTACTTTGAAAATTTAACAAAACTTCTAAACTTATAATTATTACTACTTTCTACTTTCGTTTGTTTTCATATTTTTATTTTTATTTTATTTTTCTCTTTTGTCTTTTGTTTCTACCGCTTTTTGTTTTTAAAAATCCTGACTTCAAACTTCTGTTTTAAACTTTTCAGGATTTTAAAAGTCTTCAAAATATTCCTCCTGTTTTCTCCGACTTACCTACGAGTATGGCCGAGTACGACTTCACAAAGGTTCATTTTCGAGGACTAGCTCAAAAGGCAAGATTTGCAGCACTGTCTGAAAGAGAAATCGCCTTAACGCTTTATTATGATAATTCTACCATGGATAAACTAGGAATCACAGATAGCATTCAATACCTGTTCAATCAACTGGGTTGGGAGAACACGGCTTTGAAAACACGTTTTGCTACCTATAAGGATTTCACCTATGAATTCCTTAGTTCGTTCAGATACATACCCAACTATGGTTTTGGATCCAACACAGAGTTGATTACCTTTTGAATGTTTGGAATGGACCAAACCCATAGCCGGATGTCACTAGCTAACCTCCTAGGATTTCCTAACGGACCGCATGTGTTCATCAGTGCAGAAGATGACGATATTGATTTTGAACTCGACCAATTCTGGGGTAGAATCACAGGCGACTATCACCCTGAACCAGACAGAATGTATAATGATGATATTCATAACCCAGCTTTTAGATACTTCCACAAGATACTAGCTCACACCCTTTTCGGGAAAGAAGAAAATATTACCACAGTATCTAAAGAGGAGTTATTCATCATGTTCTGTGCTTCCCAGGGACGTACAGTAAATGCAGTGCCTTTCATGATGAGATCTTTCAGACGCCTCACGCAGGAACCACAATCACCTTTTCTTATAGGAGGCCTCGTGACAATGATTGCCCACGAGCTTGGCCTTAGATTCCACTTAAATGCAAGCACTCGTTTTGGCACCATCCGACCCATGAATATACAATTCTGCTTTAACAGGCGCATTTTAGGAACTATGGGACCTGGACCTTATGAGTACCTCATTAACGAAAAACCAGTACAGCTATTCACACTGCCTGATCATCAGATGACAAGTATCCACAACAAGGACAACTGGCTTTATGAATTGGATGAGCCTATGGGACCTCCTTCACCTCAGTCAACACCACAGAACTATATGTATGACAGTGACCACATCTCTGAGGCACACGACTATATGTACTATGAGGATGATGTATCCGAAGCTGAAGTAGACCCTATGACTCCTCCGCACTACAACACTTATCCTGAGCCTAACCCTGAGAAGACCACCGACAAAATAGATACTGTTCTACTCCGATTGGACAACGTTGATGCAGCTCTGACTACTGTAAAAGATGACATCGCAGGCATACACAGCGAACTGGTAGTCTTCATGGACTTAGTCTGTGACCAGCTCGACTACTACGCACAGAAATTCGATGAGTTGAAGGCACGAAAAGACTAGATACTAGTTTTAGCAGTAGATTCAGTTTAGTTTGGTTTAGTTTAGTTTCGTTTAATCATTTGGATTTTTCGCATTGTTAGTTCCTTTATGTACTACATACACTTATTTCAATTTCTTGTTATTTCAATTATAGTCTTTATTCAATTATTTTGTTTTTACGTTATTCTTTGTTTATTGGCTGCTATATTACATTGCTGTATCAATACTAGGCCTAAAAGTCACTGCAAGAACACCCTCAGAGCAAAATTCTGCGTTCTGCAGATTTTGCTGTTGTGACGAGCGTCACGCGGGTGACGACCGTCACGAACCCAAAACTGCTATTTGATATAACAGGGGTTGCGTTTTCTCTCCCACTACCCTCATTTCAACTTCCAATCATCATAACTCCTACCCCACTCCAAATTTTCGTTCTCCCCATATTGCACCATATATTTCAACTCCCACCTCAACTTCCTACCACACTTCTGTCATCTCTTTCCAATTCGCAGAACAGCCCCAAATCCTCAGAACCCTCTCAATCTTCCGGCAATGGCAAGAACTACCGAAACCCCAGATATCAGTAACATTGTGTTCAGCGAAGGTGACTTGGGCGAAAGACAGCGGGCCAACTACACCGCATTCCATCAAAGGTCGCTCCAGCCGACTCACTATCCACACATTCCATCGCTCACGGAGCTCGGACTCCTTGAAGGCGTCACTTGGATGCTTCAAAGAGCCGGCATATGGAACCTATGCACCAATCCACTGCCAACGTATGAACAGCTCACTCTCGAGTTCCTGAGTTCGTTCACCTACGTCACATCCAGCGGCGACCTCAACCAACACTTCGGTGCCGCATGCTTCCGGATGTTCGGCACAAACTATCAGGTGAACCAAAACCAGATTGTCGCCATCTTACAGCTACCTCGAGGCGACAACGCTCACCGCCGCCTCACTGATCAATTCCAGCACGAAGCTTTCGCGCTGTGGTACCAGTTGACCGGCATCAATGCCGATGGATGGGATTCTCTGCACGCCACGCATATCCATAACCCGACCATCCGTTACTTCCACCGAGCATTGAGCAACATAATCTTCGCCAGGGACAACAACCATAAGGTGAACTCGAAAGAGCTCTTTTTCCTCCATTGCGTCTTTAACAACGAGCCTGTCAACGTCGCTCCGTTCCTCCTGGCCCACATTCAGGAAAATTGCAACCGTGGCTCCAAGCCATTCTACTTTGGTGGGATTGTCACTGCCATTGCACTTGGGCTGAACTTAGGCGACCACCTCCAGCACCTCCATGCCATCCCCTCGGTGTTCCTTGACACCGACCACTGCAGAGCCTCCCACCTTATCCGCTCCAGAGCCGACGGCAAGTACCATCCGGTAGTGCGTGGCAAAACCGTCCGAAGCATCATCCTTCCATCACGCACCCGCACACACCCAGAGGATCGTACCAACTGGTTATTTGACCTCACTGCCCCTCCTGCTGCCGCTGCTCCAACTCAGGACCACACCCAAGGTTCTGATGATGAAATCCAAGCTGAGTTGGACAGGCCGGAGCAACCGGCGGCATCGCAGCCTCCTCCTTCCGAAGGTACATCCTCTCGCCGCCGCCGCCATCATCCAGTGCCCGACTACACAGAAGAGGACCTCTGCCGCTCTCTCGACCAGCAGGCCCAGATACTCGCTATGCTGTAGCAGCAGAATCAGCGAGCAGACCAGTTCGAAGCTTGGCACCGGACCCAAATGCAACAACTTCAAACCGGCCAAGCTACCATTACTGAGAACCTGGCAAATCTGACTTTGCAGGTCGAAGGACTCCGTGACACTGTCTACAGTCATACCCCAAATTTGTCCTACCTTTTCTTTTTTTTATAACATTTGTTCCATGATTTTTGGTTGTGATTCTTAAGGTTGAATTCATGGAAGTTTTGGTGTATGACCATTATGGTCTTGATCCCTGGTCATCTATGTGGAATTTTTACGGAAGTAAAACAAAGATGTCCTCATTCTCATGGCAAATTAAGATGGGGGTAATTGGTTTCAAATGCTTGTTAAGCCATATTTCAAGATAATCACCAGTCATGTTTCAAGTAGGTACGAAGGCTACGTGGTCAAAGAGGTTGAAGTTTTGGATACATTTATTCTAATATTTGTATCTTCAAGGCGTGAACTCCTATGTTTCAAACCATTTTGAAATTTAGTTCAATTACAATGGAAGGCAGTGACTAAAACCTTTAGGATGACATGGGTGACTTGTTATAATTGATCTCATGGATCAATGATTTTTAAGTCATGTTTACAAGCCATGGTTAGATCTTAGCTTTGTGTTATAGATGGAAGCTTATTTGCAAGGAACAATCCCAATTGATGAGGCAAGCTATTTTGATGCGTTGCATTTTTTATCTTAAAATGGATACAAACCGAAATTTGGTTGAAAGAAACAGTAAGCTGTGAAGAAGCCAGATTATTGGAATTTAATTTGGATTTGAGATTACAAACAGATTGAATTTGATAATACATGGCAAGTCTGAGATGTTTGAAACAAAAACAAAGATCATAAATCATATTACAAACATGGAAAGTTAAACAAAACATTTCAGGTGCTAAGCTACGAGAACTCCGCTTCAATGCCAAGGCAACCATGGTAACATGCCTACGTGTTTGTCCATAGCCTTCATCAAATCCTCCAGATGATCAGTGAAGTCTCCATCATCCCAGCAAAGCACCATGAAAAATAAACATATAAAGAGGTTAAGAACTGAAATTATTGCAAGATAAATTATGGATGCTTACAGCGGCAACCGTAGGCCTAAATAATGTATGCCTATTTTAGTCAAATACAAGAATTCAAGGTACACAATGAAAGTTTCAGCAGGAGTTGCACCAACCTATTCCAACATCTCATCTGCAGCTTCAGTTGGATGCATCTCGTCAGCCGATGACAGTCCCGCCCTTCTACTTCTCGCCAGCATATATTGCATCTCATTTAAGCAGTCAGATTCTACTTGCACATGTCCAAGGGTTGACAATACCTACAAGACAAATCCATGTATCACGATACTATATAGATCAATGCAACTACTGGAATTTCTCAAAGGGAGAAAAGAGTTAGCATAATAATCAATACAACACTTCTTTGTGAAACAGCCAACTGATTCCGCCTAACAAATAACTACCTAAATCAAAATATATGGATTGTATGCTACAGATCAGTCAAGCAACAGGACAGCATAGAGTTAATAGGTACAAAAGATACTTAACAAGTATGAGGAAAAAACAGCCTGTACCATTTGCCCAGAAATTTCCCAACGCGGAACCTTTATCACTACGTCTACTAGAAAGGTTGCTTGCCTTTGATCCAAAAGACCAGCCTACTGCTGAAGAGGCATTAGCTCATCCTTACTTCAACGGATTGGCAAATATTGAAAGGGAACCATCCTGCCAGCCAATTACGCAAGTGGAATTTGAATTTGAAAAGAAAAAGTAATAGAGAAAGCATTCGAGAACGGCAACACACACATAGAAGGAGATGAAGGTGCAAATCTGAGAACATAGTTTAAGATAGTGGAGTACCTGAAACTTGAGCTTCCTGGTTGTTGTCTTCATTGTGCATCTTTCAGATTGATTGATAATCTTCGGCTTCACACTGCCAAGCTTTCCAGCTTTCCTTTTCGTCTTCGAAAATCAAGAACAAATGAAATACAACAGCTTATGAGTTCCACTAGTTCTTCATCCCTCTTCAGCAAAACCGATGTTACCTCACATGTCCACCACCTGCAAAACTAGTGAAATGCACAAAAAGGAAAAAATTGATTAAGTAAAAGCAGCAGTACATATACAGTACGGAAAAAACAGAATGTCGGAAATGATTTATATGATGTTCCTGTTGAATCTTCTGAACAACAGACACAAATTGTTGATCTAAGTTATGTGGAAGCTTCAAATACTGAAAAAAGGAAACACGGCTCTTGCATTGTTGGCTATAGCATATGGAAATTCATCTGATTCTGAGGAAGATGATCATAGTGACTCAGATATTGTAGTTGATGGTGATGATTTGAACACGATGGACCATCCATTAGAAAGCAAAACTCAGGAGAGACCTTGTTTGCCTTCTCAATTTCAAGATTGCCATGCTAGCTCTGTAAATAGTATATATGCATAAGAAAAATTGAGCGCATTATGAGTCCTTCTGATTACTCTATTCATTCAGAAGATTATGATACTACATCAGGGGTTTCATTCAAAATACTAGGGAAGGACTTCATTCCACCTTGAATTGTTCCGAAGATACTCATACTGGAATGCCCTTGTCGGGCAAGACTGTGATTCCCATTGACAATAAAAAGGTATCATCGGCGCCACCATCTGATGAAGACGCGTCTAGGATGCATGTCTTCTGTCTAGAGCATGCTGCAGAAGCAGAGCAGCAACTCCGGCCTATTGGAGGAGCGCATATATTGCTCCTTTGTCATCCAGATTATCCGAAGATAGAGGCTGAAGCGAAGTTTGCGGCAGAAGAAATGGCAGCTTTCATAAGTGGGAGAATGGTTTTCGCAAGATGAGGTTTACGCTCCAATAAATAACGCACCTAAGACACCAACCACCTTCATACATGTACCTGCATAAAAAGGAAAGCTAATGGAATTCTGCAGCACAACAAACCGTTATGCCCTCTTAACCTGCACATAGGCTTGCAATGAACCATTACGCGCACTAGCTCATAAACCTCAATACAGTAGTGTTGCGGTGGAAATAGGATCACAAACTATTAATGAGTTTGAATCGCAATTCAATTCACAACCGCTCTTTGATTTATCCGAAGGAAAAGGTCAAAAGAGGGAAAACCTATTTTGCATCGTAAACACAATGCGGGGAAAGATCTAGGGTTCGGGGGTTGGTTAAATTTAGGGAAGGTATTAGCACCCTAAACTTCTGTAGTACTCTACAGGAACCTTTTGTTCAAATGTTTACTATTTGCTTTATTCATTTGCTTAAGGTATATGTACAAAGGAATTAAAAGTGAGAAAAAAGACCTAAGGGGTTAATTCTAAGTTTACTCGGCAAGACATCGCATCTTGTGCCTACGTATCCTTACGGGAGTGGAATCAGAGTAATCGTAGTTCCCCTCAAAAGGGAGGTTAGAAACGTCTTGACTGTGGCCAAGGTTTCAATGGGGAATAAACGTATCTTAGGGGCACGCTTACGCGGAGTGTAGAAACTCCAAATCTCTACGTTGAAATGTTAAGTTGTAATTAGGGTTAAATTAGGGATTCCACGGCGGGAAACCCTAAAATGAGCGCGGCGGCTCTTTGACCTAATGCTAGGGGTAAAATGGTAATTTTGTCCACGGCGAGACATTTGTGAAAATTAGGGTTTGTAGTTGGTAGTTTTGAATTTTTAGGGTTTGAGGACTATTGGCGCGGCGCCCAAACAGTTAGACCTAAACCTTCGGATGTGTGTAATGTGACAGAATAATGGCAAAAGGTGCGGAATTTTAAATCATGCAAGCAGAAATTTAAATGCGGAAAGTAAACGCGATTGTTAGGTTCGCGAGGTTACAATTGAGAAACAGTTACAGATATAATTTAATTTAAAAATACGCAAACGTAAAGGGGCAACATAGTAGCTGCACAGTGAACAAACTAGGTTAGTAAACAAAATTACGAAACAGAAGTGTGAAATTGTGGGACATTTTTGTGGTTTTTATTTTATGATATATGAAAATTTCAATTTTAAAAAAGGTTTTAGATATTAATAAATAACTCTAAATTTAACTTTAAAAATTAATTTAACCTAATTACCTAGAAATAGTTTTAATTTTATTATTTTTTAAAAAATATAGTTTGTTTATTCAAGAAGACATCCTATTTTATTTACTTTAAAAAATATGCAAATTGGTTTAGCACTTAAAAACAACAAGATAATGTATGTAAATCCCAATAAAATAACAGCCCAAAAAAAACAATCAGTGAGTTGGGCCGGTGGGGCTTTCCGACCCAACACACACAGGCAGCATGAACCTAGGGTTTACGAATCCTTTTCTCATCTAGCGGCGCCAGCTATCATCGTCTCGCTTCCTTGCTCTTCTCTCTTCGTCTTTGATGAGTTCTTTTCATTCCCGTTTGATTGTGAACCTGAAATTAAACACAAAAACCATCAAAGTGCGAGTAATCAGTGCTTGTGCTTATGTTTGATTGTGATGTGAGCGATTGATGAAACGATGGCGACTATGGGGTGATGATGATGATATTCTAAGCCTCGAAGTTTGTTTGCTCGCTGATCTTAAGTGAACGGCGCCGGCGAACGTACTTCAGGGGGGTTTAGTTCTACTTCTCGCCGTTTTCGCCTTCTCCGTCTAGCGTTTCCTTTGAAAGGTGATATTGTTCTTTTATACTTTCTTTTTTAGATTTCTTTTTGGGCTTTGTGTTTACGTTTCTTTTTGGATCCAAAATCGAAAATTTCTTTCAATCTGACTTGATTTGATTCGCTTTTACGAGGATTGGATTTGATTAGAACTTTCCTCTTTCAAACTCAGGATTTCGGTTTACTTTGATTTCTGATGTGGATTGGGTTTTTTCTGATTTGATTTGAACACTTTCCATCTTTGATTTACTTGATTGGATTTTCAACCTTCAGACCTCAATTGGATACCTTGATTTGTCTTGGATATCTATTTCTCTTTGATTACCTGGATGTTTGTTTCACTTTGGATATTTGGTTCACTTTGGTTAACCTGGTTTCGTTGTGATTGATGTGAAATTGGTTTCTATTCTTTCAGATATGGATTCTAGCACCATTCGGATGCGAACTGGTTCACTTGGTTCGAACTTGGAGACTTGTTTTCCTTTTCTGATGTTGTTTGTCTATCTTGCCTGTTATTGGCTTATTCAGCCTCTACTCTGGTGAGCTTTGGTGAACTGGGCTATGATGCTTGAACTGAGCCCAGGTTCTACACCTTCGGTTTTCCACTGCGACCTTCGCATTCGATTGGGGTTTACTGCGACTGGCATGGTCATGGACTTGTTTCGATCGCCTTTTGAGTTGAATTGGTTTATACTGACACAACCTGTCTTTGTTAATTCAGGTGACAGATTCGTTGAATGCCCCTTTGGTTATGGTTGGTGAATTTGGGCTATGAGGTTTTATAGCTGAGCCCTACACTTGCCTTGTTCGATTTTTTCCATGTGTGACTGTACCTTTAGTTGGGGTATACTCTGAACTGATGTGTGATGGTTACGCGAGCTTATCTTTCTTTTCTGGTATGGTCCTGTTTACATGTGTGGTTTGGTGATTTCATTTGTTTTGTTGATTGTTTTCAGACTTTCATGATGACTCTTCCTGATACGGTTTGTTCTTGTGACTTTGGATTGTATTTGTTCTCAGAAGCGGA
This sequence comes from Lathyrus sativus, assembly GCA_963859935.3. Classification (NCBI taxonomy): domain Eukaryota; kingdom Viridiplantae; phylum Streptophyta; class Magnoliopsida; order Fabales; family Fabaceae; genus Lathyrus; species Lathyrus sativus. Next base: position 348,813,536 of record OZ012740.1, on the reverse strand, counting down.
TTGCTTTAAGCCCAATATGTTTTTTGCTTTGGTTAACTATATTCTGTTGTGGATTTTTCTGATACATCTCAGTTAGCTTTGGCCTTACACTCTGTTAGGAAATTGGGGTAATGATGTTGTCTTGTGAATTTATGCAGATGGTATGCTTCCTTTTCAGCCCCCTAATTCGAACCTCCTTCTGACGGTGGCATCTTGAGCATGAATTTACTTGATAATGTCCCCAAAACTTATTTACTTGATGAATGGTGTTCTAATTTGGAATCCAAGGTTGCATGAACTCTTTTGGCAAATCGAATCAGTCCCTAATTCTTTTACTCTTCATCTTTCTCGGCTGTCCCGTATGATAAGAACAAATATAATCACCTGATATGATGCCCATGGCACGGATCGATAATGGGAGTAGGATGCGACTTCGGTTGTGCCCTCCCGGCACTCGATGATGACAATTGTTCTGAGAGTGTCAAACAACTTCTAACATTTTCCCTATTCTGTTCTGTTTTCTTTTTGTTGTACAGGTTGATCAGAAGCTGTAGGAAGAACTCAAAGGAATGGCACGAAGACCTTTAGATATCTAGGGCCTTTAGAATTTTTAGGATGAAATGTACTTTTATTTCCCTCTTTTTTGTGTGTAAATTATGAATCTTCAAGCATGTTCAAATTCACTTAGTTGTAAATTATAAATATTCATGAATGAAATTCAAAAATATTTAAATTCACTTCTTTATTTGTAAATGAATTAACTCAACAAATATTCCAACTTACCTCTTTTTTGCATTGAGCAAGATCCAACACATTTTCATCCCAATTAATTACTCCTTTCATGATCTTGTCGCAACCTGATTAAATCTGAATAGATTCAAACTAAACTCCACTTATTTTATATCCAAAACTGCACTTTATCCATGAAACGGAGGACTGCTCAGAATATCTTAAAACAAACCATAAGCAAACGAACGACCCAAATTCAAATATGCTTCTGACAGCTTTTTCAACAACACTCAAACCGAGTCGACGCCTTCGATGATACTCAAACCATATGATAAACAACTGTATCGGATATGATGGTTTGAACGCCTCAGGAACTAAAGACCATTTTTTAGAATCTGTCAGAACCAACGTAAAATGACCAAAAGCCCTTGGAGTGATTCCTGAAACACAAACTCACTTTATGACTTGTTAGTGATTAACGAATGCTATGCTATGCGAAATGACTGACTAAATGTAAGGGTAAAATTTGGGGTATTACAGTTGCCCCTATTTAAATAGCTACACCGGATGATTTGAGTGACAGAGACTCGAGGAATCATGGTGGAGGGATTTAAATATAGATAACCGAAAATTTTGCACTTATATGTGGCGATATGCAATGATTTAGACAAAACGAGAACAGACTAATGCTGACAATGCCATGAATATGGTATGATGCGTATGAATGCGAAAAAATGCTGACGAACATGACGACACCGGGACAGGCGCCACGAGGAGAACTCACTGGGGAAAATGACACGCTGAGATACAGTACAACACTGGGGAAATCTAAAAATGATAGTCAACTGGTGCGAATAACCAATTGTCACTTTTAGAAAAGGAACGAGATCCTCACGTGGAGATGGTACCTACGAGACGGCCTCCACTGGGGAATCTAAAGGATAAAAAACTGGATCGCGTACGATTGCAAGATCGCTTACAGAATGCTGGAGCATTGAGCAAAGAATAACATCCAAGCTTCTATAAACTATCCTTCGTGACAGGATCAAACGGACTTTTCGGAAATCCGTATCAAATATACAGGGTAAAGACCGGCTGTATGCCAAAATAAATGGACTTTGATGGGAAATGCCCTGATAAGCTTCTCGAGGGAGAGCTGTCACTTATCGTTGGAAGGGACTTATATGCAAAAATGGATAAGCACTCAAATAAAGAGGCTGCTGCTTATCTGATAAATAAATCTTCTCGCATTTTAAGGTCGGCGCCTGGAATACGATTCTGATTTTTCTCTTACTGAAGGATAAATAAACTGCTTCAAGATCGTGCTCTCTTGAACATGAAACGGGTAAACTGAACTTCTTCATACTTCAGAATCGTGCTCTCCTGAATATGAAACTGGATGACTGAAGATACTCATATTTCAGAATCTTGCTCTCCTGAATATGAAACTGGATGACTGAATATACTCATATTTCAGAATCGTGCTCTCCTGAATATGAAACTGGATGACTGAATATACTCATATTTCAGAATCGTGCTCTCCTGAATATGAAACTGGATGACTGAATATACTCATATTTCAGAATCGTGCTCTCCTGAATATGAAACTGGATGACTGAATATACTCATATTTCAGAATCGTGCTCTCCTGAATATGAAACTGGATGACTGAATATACTCATATTTCAGAATCGTGCTCTCCTGAATATGAAACTGGATGACTGAAGATACTCATATTTCAGAATCGTGCTCTCCTGAATATGAAACTGGATGACTGAATATACTCATATTTCAGAATCGTGCTCTCCTGAATATGAAACTGGCTGACTGAATATACTCATATTTCAGAATCGTGCTCTCCTGAACATGAAAAGGGTAAACTGAACTTCCTCATACTTCAGAATCGTGCTCTCCTGAATATGATTTGGTTCAAACCTCTCTATACTTCAAGACGACATGTAAATGGAAGCCCAACTGCTCCATGGAGATGGCCATTTGCTGCGAGTCATAACGAAGATAGGATTTGGATTCTCAGGCGAGAAATGTCGCATACTGATGCTGTAAGCTGTAAGACTGTAAAGTGTTGTAAAGTGTTGTAAAGTGTTGTAAAGTGTTGTAACATGTAGGATTGTAAAGCGTTGTACTGGTAGATTTTCCAGGCGTGAACTGTCGTGTATCTGTAAAGGATTGTAGTTGATTTTCTTGAAAGATAGTGCAAAATAAATGCACGTCCGGGTACAGTGATAAACTTCTCAAGCGAGATAGTCGCGTATCTGTCATGGTATGGTGAAAACCTTTAGATGGTGCAAAATAAATGCACGTCCGGTTGGGCTCGACGACCGACAAGACTGAGATTCAATCTAGGATCGAGCTAGAAAGAAAACTGGTAATCAAGACTCCATCGAGGGAATGAACTCGAAGGGTAGATATCTTATCCTGGCGAGGAAAGATAGCTGAAGTAACCGTCATCCACGAGGATCGAGCTCTGTGGGGAAACTCGAAGCACATACGTATTTTATGCTTAGGGCTGACAATCTATTTGGAGAGAATGGACGAACCCAGTTACTCGGCGGTAACAACCAATGATAGGGAAACACAATGAACCTGTGAATGCTAACGCATACGTTACTGCATATGTTAATGTGAATGTATGTTAATGTCTATGTAGTTAAATATGCAAGTTGCTATGAAATGAGTATGTAATGAGTATGCAATGAAATATGTAATGAATATGCAATGAATATGTAATGAATATGCAATGAATATGTAATGAATATGTAATGAAATATGTAATGAAATATGTAATGAGTATGTAAAATAGGCATGTGATGCTTATGCCCTTGCGTTTACTGACGAACAGACTAGAGACGGGACAAGAGATGAAATAAACATCTCAACGGGGATACCCTGCATTCTCTGCAACCAATACGTCAATCATGGGTGAGAAAGATCAATGGTAGAACCAAATCTGGTTTCAGAATCCTGACTTCTCTGGGGAGAAGGTAATCTGCTTGGGTGCACAGTATCATGTCTTCGCATGGGGAGAAGAACCTGAGGGACACTTTCGAGTTACCCAAGAAAAAGTTGTCAGCTTATAGTCTCTCTGGGGACTGTGAAGACTATAGTTTAGGAGCCTGTCGCAACACTGAGATTTACTGGAGAATGAAGGTCGTCGTGAGTAAAATCCATCGGGTGTATGAAGAAAAATTGTGAAGCCACATAGTTTTGATCTTGGAGGACCTTGTAGTAGTCGCCATTTGTTTAAAAAACACGGTGCCCCAGGATACTTGCGTTGCGAGGTAGGGTCATCTCAAGAGGATTTTATAGAGAACACCGAGTCCGGTTGCCCCATTGTTCTCAAACTCTTTGAGAGATTTGTCAGGTCTCGACGTAACTGGCACAAATTAATCGTGTTACGACGAAATCTTTGGGAAATAGCTCTTAAGAACGTCAGACTCGCGTTGGTAAGCGAATTGGGAAACTGCCTTCCCCTGTTTAGCAGGATCTTCAAGTTCCAAGGGTTACGTCTATATGTAAATCTCTTAAGATATCAAGCAAAGTCGTCATGCCTGAAATTCCTATCCCGAGCTTGTCAATGCACACACATATTTGTCTTGAATTTTTGTTTTGAAAAAGATATCGCAATAACTTGTGACCGAAATCACTAGTCAGGATATAAGTTTTAATTATAATGCCAACATGAATTTTTGAGCATAGCTCGTAGGAGTCAGTAACCGTGATCTTGTCGAGTTTGCTTTCAACCGAAGTCCTACTTCAATTAGGTCTTTTAAAGGTTGTATCGTGGCTCGGTTCATGGTTTAAGAAACAAAAGGATAAAGGCTCAAAGTTATATTTGTACCCACCCATTCTTCGTGATGTTCTCCAATCCTAATTCAGTTAATCGGATGCGAACGCCCATATCTCAAGCGGATTTGCTATGGTCGAGAACTTATCAAGGCTTTGGACATGGCAGTCGCTCACCTATTACACGATCTTGTTCTTTACTAGGGACTATTTATTGTACCCTCTTGTTTTGCTTTTATTCCCTAACTTTTGCCTGGACAACATCTTTTGATCTGACTTTGGAGTCCAGCGGGATGCCCCAGTTTTGCCTAAGTCTCCTTCATAGGTTTCGACTTAGCGGGCTCTTTTTTTTTTTTAATATTCTTTTATGCAAGTCGTGTAAATCTTTTGAAAGGCTCGTGACTGCCCCACTCCTTAGGTAACCGAGGGATAGTCATTGTATTGGACTCCTTAAGATGCTAAGGATAAATTCTCGAAGGTTTGCTCTTCCTTTTTGAGGATCTAAGCGCTCGATCGGTTTAACTGAAACCTACCCCGCCCCAGGTTAAGATGAGGGTTCTTTAAAAAAAAAGAAACTCCTTCTTCAAGGCTCAAAGAGGTTGACTAGGGATTAACATCCTTATATCTCCAGTGTTTGGGATTTGAAACAATGCCTTACATCATCAGCAGGTTTTAATCGAAAGCATACGACAAGAAATCTGACGTTTTAGGTTCGTCATCCTCCCCCCAATTCTCCATCAGAACAAGAGATCGGGTAAAGTTGGCATTATAATTTATGAAAACGTTTTTTTTTTTTTGAATGAGTGAAACGAATGGACTTATTCAAGACAAACATATGCGTTGCATTAATTAATCAAAGATAAACAAGTTCGTGCATGCTAAATATGCTTAATAAAAAAGAAATACATATAAATAAACAAATGACTGTCGGAAAAATACTTCTAAATGTTTATGAAGTCTTGCATTCAAGAGTAACAGCTTCCTTTGGCGGAGCCTCAATGGAAAGGATGTCTGGTTTATGATCACTGTGAGTCGTCATGGCTTGCCCCAGTTATGCTGGTCACATCTTCAACAGTTTTCAGTCGTTGCTTCAAAATAACTTTCCCAGATTCTTTGTTGATCCCGGTCATATCATCTTGAGGATTGCTGAAATGAAGCGAGCTAGGCCTTTGAATAATTACTGGATTCGGCTGATTTGCTGAGAGGTCAACATACTTTGCAGAATTCGAACCCGACAAGTGAGGGACCCCGAGAGGAGTCTCGTTCTTCGGCTGAGCATTGCTAAAAGACAACTTCTTCGCTTCTAGCAAATCTCTGACAACTTTCTTAAGAGCATAGCAATTCTCTAGATCATGGCCGGGCGCACCCTCATGAAATAAACAATGAGCGGTAGCGTTGTGACTTGCAGGTAATGGATTAGGTGGAGGACCCAAAGCACTGGTGGTAATCAGACCTTGTTGTACCAGATGGGGGTATAACTCAGTGAAAGTCATCGGGATTGGAGGACAAGGCTTATACTGACTCTTACGGGGATAAGGAACACGATCCTGTGATTGTTGATGAACGGGAGCGTTGGGCACTCGTTGACCGTTGATAGGAACTTGCACGGGCGGATAACCGGAAGGTTGTTGATAAACTGGTGCCTGATATACCGGAGCTGACTGTACAGGCTGGCATGTAGGAAACTGCTGATCGAAAGGAGGTGCAACAGTAGCTACATAGGGTTGTTGAACATATAGAAACGGATAACCTTGAACATAACCCTGCTGATATTGTAAAGGCTGAGGAGTAGCCTTTTTGCGGTTCCTTGAACGTGTAGGTCCTTTACCATGGTCGGAGTTAGGAGTTTTGCACTTTGGAGGGGTAGCTCGTCGAACTGGTTGAGCACTGGGAGGCACCAAACCGGATTGAAGACCGTGAGGAGGTACATTCTCGACAGTAACAGCTGGTTGAGGTTCCATAACGGTATTAGTCTTAGAAACAACAGTAGACTGAGCATCCACCTTCACATTAAGAGCTCGTAACATCTCCAAAATCTGCCCTACACTTCCTCGAAGATCTTCGAATTCATGGCTGACACGGTTGATCTCTTGGTTTTGATCTTCCATTCTTTTGAAGGGTCGTATTGATGCAGAGAACTCAGGGTGACAAAACTGGAGGGTGAGAGAACCGAACATGAGAAAACGGAAGACACATGCAATGCAAAAATATGATGCTAAAATGTGAAATGCAAATGAAGATTTCATGGAATTCAAATATTTACGAATATTGCGGAATACCAAAGAAACTTTTAATTCATTGAAGACAAATTACAAATAATATTCTTGCAACCGAAACAGCTAAATAAAAGCCTAGAAAGTCCTAGAGAAGCATCTTCCGCAACTTCAGTGAGCAGACGGAGATCCGGAGGAAAATAAATATTCGTAGAGCCTTCTCTTCTTGTAGGATTGTATCTCATCATCCTTTGACTGAATCTGCTTTTGAAGTTCTTCGTACTCGCTGACCATCACATGGTATTTGTTCTTCCATGATTCTGTTTCGAGTTGTGATTTCTTCAAAGTAATCTTCAAAGTCTCGGCTTCAGTCATGAAATACTGGACAGGTTCCTCTCTTTGAGGTACAAGATCTTGGCGAGAGTAAGGCATCTTCAACTCAATAGCTCTTCCTCGGACCCATTGAAGGTATGGTTCCATGGACACACAATTAGGTCTTCCCAAACTTTCTTTGTCTTTCCTATGCGGATGACTCCAAGAAGATAGAATCCGACCTTGAAGCTTTTTGTCGTCTTTGAAAAAGATCTTCTCCACATGAATACCTTTAGGCGGTTCCTTCAAGGGATATCCCAACTGTCGGCGAGCTAAGACTGGACTGTAGCTAATTCCTCCATTGAAACTGAGCAAAGGCACGTTGTTGAAGCTTCCACAACTATCAATGATCGATATCCCATCGTACATGCGATTATACCAATCAATATCAGAGTGAGTTAAAGCCATAACTTTTTGCGACCAACGTTCTTGATTAGCTCTCCAAAACGGACCGGACTTAGGTAAACCACTTGTATAGTAATGGCACACAACATGTAATCATTCCTCCACCATGAAAGTTTCGGAGATGCACTGAATGATAAGTATTACCCAACAGTGTTGAAACTGGATTTCTTCTCATGAAGGTCTTGATTGCATTAAGGTCCACAAACCCCTCAAAACTAGGAAAAAGCAGCAACCCATAAATGAGCAAAGCAAATATTGTCTCAAAGGCAAACATGTCTTTATGATCGGCATAAAATTGGGTTTTCTTAATTAGGAAGTCCTTGGGAAAACCGGAGGTCCCCCCTTTGGTGATCATATTGTTTTTGACATCGGATATCCTTAGACAAATGGCTTTAGCAATATCTCGTTCTTTAGGGTCTTCCTCCAAGAAAGGGAATGGAGACTTATCCAAGATCGGCAATCCCATCAACTGAGAGTACTCTTCTAAGGTAGGTAAAAGCTGATAATCTGGAAAGGTGAAGCAGTGATAATCTGGATCATAAAACTGTAGCAAAGTCGCAAGAAGTCCTTCGTTTACTTGAACCTTCAACAAAGACAATAGCCTTCCATATCTGTTTTGGAACTCTTCTTGACCTTGAACCAAATCTCTTAGCTTCTCTAGGACTTCCAAATTAAAACCCTTAACAGTAAATTTCAAAGTATGCCTTCTAGAGTGATCCATGGTATCCTGCAATGTTCATAAATAGAGTTTGAATTCCATGAAATCTTAATGTAATATGATGCTTTTATGAATGCAATGCATGAAAACACACAAAGTCCTAGGTTAGAGGAACGTGAGCGGAGCCAAGGTCTACCCATCCCAAAAGGAGTGTACTATAGGTTAGTTGTACCTGCCGAACAAGGTTCTACAAAGTGCCCAAAGTCATCAGCCCATCTTTCGGATATTATCAACCTTCCGATTGACTCGGGGGTTAATAATATTCTCAAGAGAACCTCTTTTGAGTGCAGTATCGCGTAGCAGCCATTGTAAGATTACTCCCACATAGCTCCCGCACTACGTCCTAAATAAGGCCAAGGTGGTGTTAAGGTACTACGGTCCTCAATATCACAGACTCCAATCGACCATGGAAAAAGTTTTCGCGATTACTCGTTCAACCGAACCATTTTCGAAAGGTCTCAACTGAGCGGTGATTCTCGAATCAGCTTGGTCGGGATTCACTCCCTATAAGCCTCATCGAATATATCCCCATCCTATAATAATGTCACTAGTCCGGGCGTAGGACTTATCTCACAGCACAAGGAACTGTCCCAAACCAGAGCACAAATATATACATGCAAATGAATAATAACACAGATAGTAATAAATATGAACAAGTTAGGGATAACCCTCAAAAGTTTAGGGTCCCCAGTGAAGTCGCCATTTTCTGTTGCGGTGGAAATAGGATCACAAACTATTAATGAGTTTGAATCGCAATTCAATTCACAACCGCTCTTTGATTTATCCGAAGGAAAAGGTCAAAAGAGGGAAAACCTATTTTGCATCGTAAACACAATGCGGGGAAAGATCTAGGGTTCGGGGGTTGGTTAAATTTAGGGAAGGTATTAGCACCCTAAACTTCTGTAGTACTCTACAGGAACCTTTTGTTCAAATGTTTACTATTTGCTTTATTCATTTGCTTAAGGTATATGTACAAAGGAATTAAAAGTGAGAAAAAAGACCTAAGGGGTTAATTCTAAGTTTACTCGGCAAGACATCGCATCTTGTGCCTACGTATCCTTACGGGAGTGGAATCAGAGTAATCGTAGTTCCCCTCAAAAGGGAGGTTAGAAACGTCTTGACTGTGGCCAAGGTTTCAATGGGGAATAAACGTATCTTAGGGGCACGCTTACGCGGAGTGTAGAAACTCCAAATCTCTACGTTGAAATGTTAAGTTGTAATTAGGGTTAAATTAGGGATTCCACGGCGGGAAACCCTAAAATGAGCGCGGCGGCTCTTTGACCTAATGCTAGGGGTAAAATGGTAATTTTGTCCACGGCGAGACATTTGTGAAAATTAGGGTTTGTAGTTGGTAGTTTTGAATTTTTAGGGTTTGAGGACTATTGGCGCGGCGCCCAAACAGTTAGACCTAAACCTTCGGATGTGTGTAATGTGACAGAATAATGGCAAAAGGTGCGGAATTTTAAATCATGCAAGCAGAAATTTAAATGCGGAAAGTAAACGCGATTGTTAGGTTCGCGAGGTTACAATTGAGAAACAGTTACAGATATAATTTAATTTAAAAATACGCAAACGTAAAGGGGCAACATAGTAGCTGCACAGTGAACAAACTAGGTTAGTAAACAAAATTACGAAACAGAAGTGTGAAATTGTGGGACATTTTTGTGGTTTTTATTTTATGATATATGAAAATTTCAATTTTAAAAAAGGTTTTAGATATTAATAAATAACTCTAAATTTAACTTTAAAAATTAATTTAACCTAATTACCTAGAAATAGTTTTAATTTTATTATTTTTTAAAAAATATAGTTTGTTTATTCAAGAAGACATCCTATTTTATTTACTTTAAAAAATATGCAAATTGGTTTAGCACTTAAAAACAACAAGATAATGTATGTAAATCCCAATAAAATAACAGCCCAAAAAAAACAATCAGTGAGTTGGGCCGGTGGGGCTTTCCGACCCAACACACACAGGCAGCATGAACCTAGGGTTTACGAATCCTTTTCTCATCTAGCGGCGCCAGCTATCATCGTCTCGCTTCCTTGCTCTTCTCTCTTCGTCTTTGATGAGTTCTTTTCATTCCCGTTTGATTGTGAACCTGAAATTAAACACAAAAACCATCAAAGTGCGAGTAATCAGTGCTTGTGCTTATGTTTGATTGTGATGTGAGCGATTGATGAAACGATGGCGACTATGGGGTGATGATGATGATATTCTGAGCCTCGAAGTTTGTTTGCTCGCTGATCTTAAGTGAACGGCGCCGGCGAACGTACTTCAGGGGGGTTTAGTTCTACTTCTCGCCGTTTTCGCCTTCTCCGTCTAGCGTTTCCTTTGAAAGGTGATATTGTTCTTTTATACTTTCTTTTTTAGATTTCTTTTTGGGCTTTGTGTTTACGTTTCTTTTTGGATCCAAAATCAAAAATTTCTTTCAATCTGACTTGATTTGATTCGCTTTTACGAGGATTGGATTTGATTAGAACTTTCCTCTTTCAAACTCAGGATTTCGGTTTACTTTGATTTCTGATGTGGATTGGGTTTTTTCTGATTTGATTTGAACACTTTCCATCTTTGATTTACTTGATTGGATTTTCAACCTTCAGATCTCAATTGGATACCTTGATTTGTCTTGGATATCTATTTCTCTTTGATTACCTGGATGTTTGTTTCACTTTGGATATTTGGTTCACTTTGGTTAACCTGGTTTCGTTGTGATTGATGTGAAATTGGTTTCTATTCTTTCAGATATGGATTCTAGCACCATTCGGATGCGAACTGGTTCACTTGGTTCGAACTTGGAGACTTGTTTTCCTTTTCTGATGTTGTTTGTCTATCTTGCCTGTTATTGGCTTATTCAGCCTCTACTCTGGTGAGCTTTGGTGAACTGGGCTATGATGCTTGAACTGAGCCCAGGTTCTACACCTTCGGTTTTCCACTGCGACCTTCGCATTCGATTGGGGTTTAATGCGACTGGCATGGTCATGGACTTGTTTCGATCGCCTTTTGAGTTGAATTGGTTTATACTGACACAACCTGTCTTTGTTAATTCAGGTGACAGACTCGTTGAATGCCCCTTTGGTTATGGTTGGTGAATTTGGGCTATGAGGTTTTATAGCTGAGCCCTACACTTGCCTTGTTCGATTTTTTCCATGTGTGACTGTACCTTTAGTTGGGGTATACTCTGAACTGATGTGTGATGGTTACGCGAGCTTATCTTTCTTTTCTGGTATGGTCCTGTTTACATGTGTGGTTTGGTGATTTCATTTGTTTTGTTGATTGTTTTCAGACTTTCATGATGACTCTTCCTGATACGGTTTGTTCTTGTGACTTTGGATTGTATTTGTTCTCAGAAGCGGATTGCTTTAAGCCCAATATGTTTTTTGCTTTGGTTAACTATATTCTGTTGTGGATTTTTCTGATACATCTCAGTTAGCTTTGGCCTTACACTCTGTTAGGAAATTGGGGTAATGATGTTGTCTTGTGAATTTATGCAGATGGTATGCTTCCTTTTCAGCCCCCTAATTCGAACCTCCTTCTGACGGTGGCATCTTGAGCATGAATTTACTTGATAATGTCCCCAAAACTTATTTACTTGATGAATGGTGTTCTAATTTGGAATCCAAGGTTGCATGAACTCTTTTGGCAAATCGAATCAGTCCCTAATTCTTTTACTCTTCATCTTTCTCGGCTGTCCCGTATGATAAGAACAAATATAATCACCTGATATGATGCCCATGGCACGGATCGATAATGGGAGTAGGATGCGACTTCGGTTGTGCCCTCCCGGCACTCGATGATGACAATTGTTCTGAGAGTGTCAAACAACTTCTAACATTTTCCCTATTCTGTTCTGTTTTCTTTTTGTTGTACAGGTTGATCAGAAGCTGTAGGAAGAACTCAAAGGAATGGCACGAAGACCTTTAGATATCTAGGGCCTTTAGAATTTTTAGGATGAAATGTACTTTTATTTCCCTCTTTTTTGTGTGTAAATTATGAATCTTCAAGCATGTTCAAATTCACTTAGTTGTAAATTATAAATATTCATGAATGAAATTCAAAAATATTTAAATTCACTTCTTTATTTGTAAATGAATTAACTCAACAAATATTCCAACTTACCTCTTTTTTGCATTGAGCAAGATCCAACACATTTTCATCCCAATTAATTACTCCTTTCATGATCTTGTCGCAACCTGATTAAATCTGAATAGATTCAAACTAAACTCCACTTATTTTATATCCAAAACTGCACTTTATCCATGAAATGGAGGACTGCTCAGAATATCTTAAAACAAACCATAAGCAAACGAACGACCCAAATTCAAATATGCTTCTGACAGCTTTTTCAACAACACTCAAACCGAGTCGACGCCTTCGATGATACTCAAACCATATGATAAACAACTGTATCGAATATGATGGTTTGAACGCCTTAGGAACTAAAGACCATTTTTTAGAATCTGTCAGAACCAACGTAAAATGACCAAAAGCCCTTGGAGTGATTCCTGAAACACAAACTCACTTTATGACTTGTTAGTGATTAACGGATGCTATGCTATGCGAAATGACTGACTAAATGTAAGGGTAAAATTTGGGGTATTACAAGTAGCAGCGACAGCATAAGAGTCTACCAATAGTTTTCTTGCATCTAATATTAGCTTTGGTTTAAGAGTCTTTGCATAGGCTATATAACTCTTGAGTTATGTTGTAGTGAACGTTGGAGCAAGAACATCTTCGCACTTTTGATAAGTCTGCATAATGAAAGAAGTTATATGGTGATATGTATTATCGTCCAGGTCATAAGTCATAATGTATACAAGAGCAAACCATTGAAAGTATTGCCAACGAAAGAGCCACATTGTACTTCAACGGCTCAGACTTATCGTACCGGCATCCAACAAGCATCAAAACACCAGGCTCAATAACCATCACCACAACATCCTTAAACACCTGCACAAAAGTCATTACATCAGTTCCATGTGAATCATAGCGGCACCAAGGCTTCACGCGATGGACTTCACGCGGCAAACTCGTCATTTCTTTTTGCACTCACCACCAGAACAAAACCTGACATGTAAACAAGGAGAATTGATATCAGATAACAGACGCATAAGGATTCATATTAAGAATTTGTTCTCATAATTTGGTATACCTGCATAAGGAAAAAACAATTCAGTATAAAAGGAGAGATATAATTTTACACAATATGAGATAATGTGTGTGCCAATATATTAAAATAACAAGTCAAAATTAAGGGAATGGCAAGAATACCAATTTTGAAGCCTATGCTGCTGCAGCTTATTGCTACACTCCAAAGTGATATTAAACAACAACAAGACAAAACCTGCTAGCCTGTACAAACCTGCAACAACAACAGCCAGGATACATCAAAAAGGCAAGAAAATTAAAGAGAAAGAGAAAGAGATTTGGAACTTACTTCATTTTACTCACTGAGGACCTTCACAAACCTCCTTAAAATCAAAATCACGACCTAATCTGGAGGAGAGCCTCCAAACCCTAGTCACAAGGCCAGCCGCCCCAGCTCCCTCATCCATCTTCACCATTCTCCTCCAACAATAGAACTTCATCTCCAGACTTCAACCAAACATTTCACTCTTCTCAGAAAACTAAAACCTTCACCACAAATCAACAAACTTATCAGTCTACATGAACTTAACCTTCAACTCAGTTTTCCTTTTCTCCCAACAATATTCATAACCTCATACTAAAATAACTCAAAACTTCAAAGGACAAACCAAATCCCAACCTTCCACCATCAAACGAATAAGACCCACGAATAATCCTTTCCACCCTCGGTGATACTCACTCACCGCAAACTTACATCCTCCAACTTTAACCTTCTTCAATCATCTCTTCAACTCCAATTTTCTAAACCAAACCCTTCAACTCTAATCTGAAAAAAACAAAAGTTGAACAGAAGAAGATAAAGCGTTAACAGAACTCACCTTCTTCATTGTAAATCTCGAACCCATAAAACTCGAAATCCTCACTCATAATCCCTTTCGTTTCTTCACTGGTTTCAACCTTTACACTTCACAAATTTTCTTCTTCTTGAATCTTCACTGAACCCTCTTTCGAACCAAAATCAAACCCCATATTTCTCCGCTTCAACCATTCTCAGAATACCGTTAAATTCTCTTCCACCTTCCTCTCCAACCTTCAACCACCAAAACTCATCATTCTTCTTACCCCCTAAGCCTTACTCTTCTTTTCCAAACCTCAAGCTTCAAATCCGGTTACCTCCTGCAACACTAACAATAACCAAATCAATAACCCTAAATCATGTTCAAAACCAGAAAAATTAGAGATAGAGAAACCTCGAAGGCGAACATGAAGTGAGCAAATCAAACATATGATTGAAACATATCTAGAGGATAAGCGAGTGATTCTGGATTTTGAAAAGCGGAGGTGAAGTTGTGAGCAGGTTCGAACGCGAGCCGATGATTCGTTTTCTCGTTGTGTGATGTCCTCTGTGACGTTTTAAGGGGTTTGACTCTAATTCAAGATTTTTAATTTATTTTTTTAAATTTTTTATTTATTATATGTTAATAAGATAGCAGATTGTTGTTTTATTTTTATTTTTATTTCCCCCTTTTAAGTGTTATAAAGACTATGTGCTTTATGGTTTGTGTTTGTTTAATCAACATTACCAATGGCCTATTTCTGTGCACAACCGTCTTCCTTACATACCCCACTTCCCTTGTTCGTGTGTCTAGTTATATTTAAGGGAGATGATGGGCTTTGATAAGCCCAAAGGATTCTCCTTTATTTTTTCTCATCCCTCTCGTAAACTCAACACCCCCTCTCCATTGCTTTTAGAGTTTGATTTGTTCTATTATTGTTTTTTTAGTGTCTCAATATTAAGGTTTTAATGATCTTTGTTAATACTACACTTAATATCTTGTTAAACTTTTCTACTTTTTTTTACTTTCATTTTTTAGGTCGATGACGATACTTCCACCGTTTAACCGTCACATTAGTGGCGTGAAACAAAGGATCTGAGACCACCTTTGTTCTTTCGATCTTATTTCGGTAAACTAACTTTAAATTTAATTTCTGTCAAACTTTATTCATATTATTTCATATTATCATATTTATTCATATTATTTATTATCATATCTCATTATTCATGTCTCACTCACCCATATTTGAAAACACTTAATAAATTATCGAAACTCCTAAAAGCCAAATTGGTGGACTGTTGGATCTTTGGTCATTTGCAGGTATCCTAACTTTGAGTCGTGCCCGACTTTGCTCAAGGCGTAGTTTAGGACACAAATGCACACACACGGCTTTCTCTTAGGCTACCTGACAATGAGACCCCTTTATTTCGTGCAATCCCGTGTAAATTACATGTATCCCTTCCCCATTCCGATGTATGTTTCGCATTTATTTGATTATTAGTTTATCTCCTAGGAGCACCCATAGGGACTAGAGCGGATTCAAACTATCTTCAAACTAATTCTCGATTCATCATCAAGCCACTTTCAAACAACCCGTAAGTCGAGTGCTCATACGCATTCGCCATCAACCTATTACAACTCGACCCTTGATGCGTAAGTCAAGTCGGTCTCTTTTTTCAAACAATTTCATTTTCAACACGCTTTGCACGCGATAACAAGTCAAACCCTTGATCCAACGTCAAGCAGATTTTCGAAACAAACCATCAATCAATTAACAACTATTTAATTCTTTTCAAGGTGTAAAGAGTAGGTTCAAGTCTTTGATCTTGCTTTTAGTTGTTTACATGCGAGTTGTCTTATTCGAGTGTGAACAATTGACGCCTCTAAATGACATTAACAACTCGACATCGTTCAACTATCTCCAACTCAAACAACTTTCCTTTCACGATGAAAAAGAGAGTGTACCAAGTCTTTGGTCCGCTCTCCCGATTATTTGGAGTTTGAGAAGTCTTTCTTAAGCTTCAATTAATCGACATCCTTTCAAATACAATTTCTCTTACGATAAAAAAGGGGGTATTCCAAGTCTTTGGTTCGCCCTCCCGATTATTTTGGTCCGAGAAATCTTTCCTAAGCTAAAATAATCGTCATCAGTTCAAACACCATTCAAACATAACATTATTCTTCAAGATGAAAAAGAGAGTGTTCCAAGTCTTTGGTTCGCTCTCCCGATTACTTGGGTACGAGGAGTCTTTCTCAAGCTTCGAGTAATCGTCATCCGTACCCCTTTCAATCCAATTCAAACCCGTTTCTTTCGTGGTCGTTACCACGAACTACGGACGCTCTGATTCTTCATTCATTCTTGAATGTAAGATACGTAGGCACAAGATTGTGATGATCTTGGCGAGCACAATTCCCTCCATCTTCCATTTCCCCCCATCCTTTCCCGTAGTCGAACTATGACGCTCTGATTTCTCATTCTCGTCCGAATGAGCATACGTAGGCACAAGAGCCCCAATCCTTGGCGAGCACCCTATCCTCTAACCATCCCCTTTCCCCTAGCGTCTTTATTCCCTTTATAGTACCCTTCAGCCTTTAGTAGTGACAAGAGAAGAATTAAGTTTAAGCTAACATCCATTAACTCGAATTAAGAGGTTCCCGTCGAGTACGACGGACGTGAGGGGTGCTAATGCCTTCCCCTCGCGTAACCGACTCCCGAACCCAGGAATATGGTTGCGACGGCCGTGTTCCTTCCGCTTTGTGAGGTTTTCTCGATATTTTCCTCTCCCGTCTATTCGAGAAAAATAAAGTTCGGTGGCGACTCTGTCGAACCGCATTTTTCGCGCCTTTCGCGCGAGGGTCGTATGTTCGAAATGAATTTTCGAGGTGCGACATCTACCACACCGGAGCTATGAGTTATGAGGACCGAGTAGCCCTAGCCAGAGCCAGAGGTCGCCAGCGCGGACGTGACCGAGGCAGCGAACGTGATTAGTTATCCATTTTTCCTTATTTGTTTACTATATTTCCAGTTTATTTGTACTTTCATTCCAGTTGTATCTCCCTCTCGCATGCTTCAAAATCAGTGGGGACACTGATTGAGATAGTGTGGGAGCGGAGCCTTTATTTCCATTCCACTGTACTTTGAATTTCGTAATTTCTATATAAATATTTTCTATTTTTAGCAAATAAAGCTCGTTTATATATCCTTTTTCCGTTACGCAAACATCCCCACGTTATTCGACGTAAACAAAAAAAATTTCGTTCGTTCCTCAAAAGCAAAAGCATCACGAGAATGTACCCGAGTTCAAACCAAGTTTTGAAACTCCGAGGAGACGACAGTTTTAACAAAACCAATACCATCTTGACACCTTAGATCTCCGGTTTATGCGAGTCGGTTTCACTACTTACGTGTACCAAAGTCTCAAGTGTCCACGCAAACTCAGCCCCAAGTAGTTTATACTAGCAGTCAGCACCATCCTAAAACACTTCTAAGCGAGCGACCGATGCAAATAAGTGTATGATCTCCAAAAAGATGAAAAATCATGCAAAGAAAGCTAGATATCCCAAAATTATAAAGACACGTTTCCTTCTAAGTTAGGTGCTCCTCACCCGAGCATTTAGCCCAACGGCACGAAAACTCATTGAAAAATCAATGACATAAGCTTATGATCAATGAACAAGATCAAAAACAGAAATGAGATCATATTCACTAACAGGTCGACTTGCCATGAAAGTGTATGGACAACGGGCTTAATGTGATTGCGCGAGAACAAACAGGGTGAACTTGCCGCGAGAACCTTGACACCAAGCTATAGTAGCATGACTGGGACCGATTTGCATAAGAAGGAGACCTCCGAAGACTTGTAGTCCAGTGTCATCATGGTACTCGTTTTGTTCTTACCAAGAATCCCGGTTTTTCCCAACTTTGCGAACGAAGAAGTTGCCTCGTGCTTGCCGACTTTTTCATGTTTTACTTGAGGACAAGCAAAGATTCAAGCTTAGGGGAGTTTGATAACACGAAATCGTATATATATTTTGATGCATAATTCAACTGAAGTTTAACTATTTTCGATCCGATTTCGGGTTATTTCCGTGTTATTTGTCTGATGTTTTGCAGGTATTTGGTGATCACGTCTAAACAAGGCATTATGAAGAAAAGAAGCAATCTCAGACGAAATATGGACGAAAAAAGGATGAAAACATCATGAAAAGCGCAGAATGCTGATTTTGCTGCTGTGACGACCGTCACAGCTCCATGACGACCGTCACACGGGTGACGACCGTCACACCTTGTGACGACCGTCATGCAGGCAAAAACGCCCCACTTCAGTTTCACGTAAAGGAAGCAGTTCCAAGTCCCAAATAGTGGACCACTACTCCCTGATTTTTCTGCCTCAAAGTCCACCCTCTTCAATTATAACCGTTAGAGTTCCAATTCTATAAAAAGGGAAGAAGGGGACCTCAGAAAGGGAGCCTCATTCATACAACGAAGTGCTGCCCAATTCTATTTCCAGAACAAAAGTTCAGTTTTTATTTTCTTTCCTATTTTTTTGTTGCCTTTTCATTCTTCTGTAATTTCTATTTCCGTTGTACGATCAAATTGGCATAAAGACCAGAATCCTGCCAACATCTGTGGAGGATCTGCCCAAAGGCCAATTGGAATATTTACAGGTTTCTCATTTCAATCGTAATTCCAGTTTTATTATGTTGCATATTATTATTTATCATTTTCATTTATGTTTTACCTTTCCCAAATCCATGTCTAGCTAAATTTAGGTAATCGATATGTAGTAATAATTCGAAAGGGATTTGATAATAACCGGTTGAAAAACTGTCTTTTCAAAAGTAATTTATGGTCTGAGTGTTTAAAATTGATTTACTGAATAAACTTCGTCGCGAAAGCGAGAACTTATTTAAAAGTAGTTTTGCCACGAAAGTGGGAAATTAATTAAGATACGAACCAACAAGCGAAAGTTACGGCAAGATCAGATAGTAAACACTAGTCACTCATCTTAATAACAGCGAAAGCACTTTAAAATGAATTAGAACTTAGAGATTTCCAAAAAATAATTTTAACCCCGAACGGGATACGAAAGTGTACGTTTGGCCCTTAGAATTATGATTAGCGTCAATAACCATCGTGAGGCGAGAGTCTTCAAATCACCATTTTCTGCTTAAATAAACTTTGAAAATGCATTTCATACACCGGTAACTTGTCAAATCCCCGAAGAACACAATTACTGCATATCGATTCAATTAATTAGACTTTAATTTACATTCTTAGTTCCCTTTAGTGACAAATCATATTCCCTTAAACATATTCTACCTAGCTAAACATAGTAACTCCCGAGAACACTAGTTTGATTACGAGTCCCTGTGGGATCGATATCTATTATTACTACGCGATAGACTGTGCACTTGCAGTTAGGTTGTATTAGACATAGAAAGTCGCGATCATCGGTTACGCAAGGGGAAGGTATTAGCACCCCTCACGTCCGTTGTACTCAACAGGATCCATGCTTGTTGTGTTTATCTGACGAGTTGGTTTTACTATCTACCTATCAAGGCTGGCTCAAAAAGAAAAGAAAATAACTCGGCAAAGCATCGCGCTTCGTGCCTACGTATTCTCGTCAGAGAACGAGAAATCAGAGTCAACGTAGTTCGGCTAACTACGGGTGACTGATGGGGGAAGGTGGCTCGCCAATACGTCAGTATTGTGCCTACGTACTCTCAACAGATATGAGAGATTAGAGCTTACGTAGTTCGGGATACTACGGATTACGGAGGTTAGATTCATTTGTTTTTCGAGTAGGGTTAACAAACAGTTCCAGTAGTTTGGTGTATGCAGCTCGCTCATCAGAGACTCATGCGTTACCGTTTGCGGTAGAACTGAGAGTTAACGACACTCTTTTCATCAGAAAAGTTTTCCTTGATTTAAGGGCGCACGGGGCAACAGAGGTTTGAGATTTGTTTTTTGTCTTTTACGGAAGAAGTGTTTTTTATGGATGTTTTTAGTTCGCACATCTCTAGAGACTATGACTTGGGAACGAATGTGTCGCATATCGTCCAAAGGACATATACTAAACACTCTAGATGATTGAGAGGAGACTGCTCAATTATCATTTCCTAAGTAGCTTAAGGCTCGTAACGTCCTGTACCAACTTGCCTTTATTACATTTTTTACTGTTGTTTTGGAGATGAGAAGAGAACGAACTCTATGGGGAAACTGTCAAGCCCTAATGTTGTCATGCCATGGATTCATCCTATGGTTGAGTTTTGAAACAGGGAACTCCTATATGTTATCATGCAAAGGTTTCAACCTAAAATCTAATCATCACTTCCTTATCAAAGGAAGTGAGAGTCCTAGGGGATCATGTGAAGTGGGAAATAGACAACAGACAAAACATATGCTAAACATCAGTAAAGCAGATAAACAGAAAAGAAAATAGTAAAGATGCAAATGCAATGCAGCAATACAAGGCAGAGGGAGACTCACTCAACCTCTAAGCAATCAAGCAAAGAAAACAAGCAAAAACAGACAAGCAAAGGGAGGATCACCTCAACCTTTATATGCAAATACATCAATTAGAAAGAGAAAAACAACACACAAGCAAGGGGAGGATCACCTCAACCCTTAAGGCAAGAAAGCAGAGGGAGACTCACTCAACCTCTTAATGCAGTCATGCACCTACACTTAGACTATCCTAAACATGAGCTACCCTAATGCAACATGTAACGCCCATTTTAATTAATTTCATTTTCGGTGTCATTTTCATTCTTGGTGCGTGCTTGTGTGGATTTTTGGTTGCGGAGTAAGTTCCATAATATTCGAAAATATGATTAATAATGATAGTAATATGATAATTAGTAAGGTGTTACTAATATTAATATTATTATTAATTATAATCATATTAAGTAATATTATCAGAATAAAGTTTATTATTAATTGGGATTTTGGAATAAAAGAAATATGAGGAGTTAATATTATTATGAGTTAAGTGGGTTAAAAAGAGAATTATTGGGATTAAGGGCAAGCTTGTCATTTGTGGAACTTAGAATTGGAAGGAGAGAGAGAGAGAGAGAGAGAGAGAGAGAGAGAGAGAGAGAGAGAGAGAGAGAGAGAGAGAGAGAGAGAGAGAGAGAGAGAGAGAGAGAGAGGAACGCGTACGAAGAACACGGAAGGAGAAAGAGAAGCTCGATCGTGAAAGCAAGCTAGAGCAAGCAGAACTCGTGAAGATTTTGGTGCTTCATCAACATCAGAACGTCAATTGAGGTAAGGGGGAGAATTTAACGGTTAATGGGTTTTTACATGAAAATTGGTAGAAGGGGAATCCCTAACCCCATGTATGAACATATTGCATGTTGATGATGATTTGATGACAAGTTTATGTTGCTGCATGTGCTTAAATCTGTTATGATCATGGATATTATGGTGGGATTGTTGTATGAATTCGAGGATTTGTTATTGGATAAGTTTGGGGATTTCGGAGTTGGAATGACTCTGAGTCAGAATTGGGGTATTCGGCTAGGACCGAGATTTTATCGGATGAATTGGGCATTGGTTAAGTGGGATATCGGTGGGATGTGTGGCCGATGATTTTAGAGTAAAATGGTGAGATTGGAAGAGAGGGGAAACTGCAGCTATTGCTGAACAGCAGAGTTATTTTTCTGAAATCGCAGGCTTTCGCTAGGCGAATGCCTGGCGAGCGTTCGCTAGGGGCTCGCGTAGCGAGCTTGGGCAGTGGTTGGTTGGGTGTACTCGCTAGCAAGTTCACTGGGTAAGGTGGTAGCGAGCACTTCCAGTAGCTTAGAAATGTGGTTCGCGAGGAGGTTCTCTAGGCGAACGTGTAGCGAACACTCACTAGGAGCTCGCGTAGCGAGCAAGTAGCGAGTGTAGTAGATTTTGGTTTTTGAAGGCTTTGTGCAGCTAATGATGCTGAGTGCAATCGGATTGACGTGCTGTGATGATAGCAAAGTGTTGAGAGTGTGTTGAGGAGTATGAGGACTGTGTGGCCGGAGTTTATCGCATTTGACATAATCAGTGGATTATGTGTTAAGTATCGATAGGTGTGGATGTGGTTGTGAGATGTATGCACTATGTGCTATGTGTGTAAGGTATGTGGATCAGTAGGATCGTTACGCATTGAGTTTATTGTGGTAATGTGTTGTGATGAGTGAATCCGTAGGATCGATATGCCTTAAGTGCGTTGTGTTTGTGTGTTGTTTGTTGGATTGGATCAGTAGGATCGATAGGCCTTGTGTGCATTGTATGTGATATGTTGTGTGGTGAGTTGGTCGGTAGGATCGATGCACTTTGTGTGCTTATGTATGTATGCATATTATGATGCAATAGACCATTGGGGTCGTGTGCACTATGTGTGCGGTGTGTTTATGCTTAGTGTCTGGCATAGCATGTGGACGTGAGACCTGTGTGGCTCACGTGCTCCAAGTGGGGAGCGTGGACGCAATACCTGTGTGGCTCACGTGCTCCAAATGGGGAGCGTGTGGACGTGTTATGTGATACACACACGTGCTCCAAGTGGGGAGCGTGGACGCGGTGTATGATTCACTGGCGTGCTCCAAGTGGGGAGCGTGGACGGGATTTGGATCGTTGCTCGGATGGAGTGTATGCGACCACCCGTGTCCCAAGTGGGGGACGTTGATGATTTGATTATATGGGCTCAGGAGGAGCGTGGTAGGGATAGATCGTTGCTCAGTGGAGTGTATGCGATCTATCCTGAGTTGAGTCGGTACCGTATAATTGTTGAGTCGAGTGCATGTGTTGCATAGTTATTGTATGAGTTGTGAATATTGATGATGGGACAGTAGGTCCGGATAGGTTGCATGTGAAAGAAAGATTTATTGTTTTCTGCCTTTTATTTCATGTACCTTTATACCATTATTATTTGATCGTGATTCTCACCCCCTTTGTTGTTGCTGTGGTCTGTGCTTCTTCGGAAGTACAGACAATCCAGGTGTTTAGCTAGCTTGGATTGTGGCGTTGTCATAGGACTGCTCTGATACGTAACACCGACGCGTTTTAGGAGTCTTATTGTTTATTATTGATGTGTGTGCCCCTGTGGCTTATCTGACTTTTGCGAGACATTCGATGATGTTTGATGATTATGTTGTATATTTTTGGGCAGATGGCCGATGGTTGTATATATGACGTTGTTGATGACATGGATGATGTATATATGTTGTTTTGTGTTATGACAGACTATATTTATTTCCCGCTGCAACATTATCGAAAATTAATTTGGAAAAATGTTTTGTGAAAATTTTTAATGAGAATTGTGACATCCCGTTGTGGGAGAACTCTGATGTGTGATTATTTATTTGTGTTATTTTTATTTTGGGAAACGGGGTGTTATAAGTTGGTATCAGAGCAGGTCAGTTCGTCCGGCCAGTGTAGTGTTTTGAGTCTGTCTGTAGGATAGAGTTGGTTGTTTTCTATTGACCTAGATTGTTGTTATTGAACAGTATGGCTGGGAGGAATGATGCGGCATTGGCTGCGGCTATGCAGGCTATAGCACAAGTGGTAGCCAATCAGAATCTGGCTGCGGGTGCTCAGTTCAGAGACTTGATGCAGTTCCAGAGTAACAAGCCACCAAAGTTTGAAGGTGAGATTCTGGATCCGGTAGCTGCGCAGAAATGGTTGAAGGCAATAGAGAAGATCTTCAGGACCATGGGGTGCAGTGACGAGCAGAAGGTGAGGTTTGGTACTCACATGCTCGAAGGAGAGGCCGAGGCTTGGTCGGATAACTGTAGTCAGAGGATGGAGGCTTCGGGGACTCCGATTACTTGGGAGGTGGTTCGATCTGGTTTTCTGGAGAAGTATTTTCCAGAAGATAGCAGAAGTGCTAAAGAGGTGGAATTTTTAGAGTTGAAGCAGGCAGTATGTCGGTGGCCGAGTACGCGGCTAAGTTTGAGGAATTGGCTCAGTATTGTCCCCATTACAATACTGAGGAAGCGATGACTTCTAAGTGTCTGAAATTTAAGAATGGGTTAAGGCCGGAAATCAAGATGGGGATCGCATGTCATAAAATCAGGAGCTATCCTGAGTTGGTGAGTAGAAGTTGGATTTACGACAATGATAACCGTGCGAGGATTGCTCAATACAAGGCGGTGAATGACCGCAAGGGTAAGCAGAGGTTCAGTGGTACACTTTACAGTGTGTCGACCAATAAGGGAAAGCAGAAGGCTATGGTTGATAAGAGGTTCTGAGAGAGGAAGGCATCGGTGGACTTAAAATGTTATCGGTGCGGTGTCGCGGGACATCGTGCTAGTGATTGTCCTCAAGAGATGAAGAAGTGCTTCAAGTGTGGGAAGTCGGGCCATGTGATGGCGGATTGTAGGACTAATATGCCTACTTGCTATAACTGCAGTGAGAAAGGCCATATTAGTACTCATTGTGAGAAGCCAAGGAGGCTTCAGGCGCCTCAGGTTGCTGGTAAAGTGTTTGCTGTGGTGGGAACTCATGCGGCAGACGAGGAGCGTTCGATCAAAGGTACTTGTTTTATCAATAGCATTCCTTTGACTACTATGATTGACATGGATGCAACCCACTCGTTTATCTCTGTTGATTGTGTGAAGAGGTTAAGTTTGGTGCCGACTACTCTTGAGCGGCGGATGACTATTGAAACTCCCTCAATTGGTTCTGTGACTACTTCGCTAGTGTGTTTGAAGTGTCCACTCACTATCTTTGGCCGAGATTTTGGCGTGGATTTGATTTTTTTTTGCCACTTGGTAGTTTGGATGTTATACTTGGTATGAACTGGTTGGAGTTCAACCGAGTGTACATCGATTGTTTCCGAAAAGTGTTATTGTTTTTGACTCCAGAAGAGGAAGCTTTGGCAGATTCCTTGTCTAGTAAGGAATTGATAACCTTGTTGGAAGATGAAGCTCGGGTGTTTGCTTTATTTGCATCACTGTCGGTTGACAACAAGGCATTGTTGGATGAGTTAGCTGTTGTGAACGAGTTTCTGGAGGTGTTCCCGGATGATATTACAGAGTTGCCTCCAAAGAGAGAGGTTGAGTTTAGTATTGATCTTATTCCTGGTACGAGGCCTATTTTTATGGCGCCGTACAGGATGTCGGCAGTGGAGTTAGCCGAGTTGAAATCTCAGATTGGAGAGTTACTGGATAGAAATTTTATCAGACCGAGTGTGTCGCCGTGGGGAGCTCCAGTGTTGTTAGTGAAGAAGAAGGATGGTAGCATGCGGTTGTGCATCGATTAACGTCAGTTGAACAAAGTGACCATCAAGAACAAATATCCTCTTCCCAGGATTGGTGATTTGATGGATCAGTTGGTGGGGGCTCGTGTGTTTAGTAAAACCGACTTGAGGTCGGGTTATCATCAGATAAGGGTGAAGGAAGGTGATATTCAGAAAACGGGGTTTAGGACTCGGTATGGACATTACGAGTATGCAGTAATTCCTTTCGGAGTGTCTAATGCGTCAGGTGTGTTTATGGAATATATGAACCGTATCCTCCATTCTTATTTGGATCAGTTTATTGTCGTGTTCATTGATGATATACTGATTTATTCTAAGTCTGAGGAAGAGCATGCGAAGCATTTGAGGATTGCTTTTCAAGTGTTGAAAGATAACAAGTTGTTTGCTAAGTTATCGAAGTGTGAGTTCTGGTTAAAAATAGTGAGTTTTCTGGGCTATGTCATTTCGGGTGATGGTGTTTCTGTAGACCCATCTAAAGTGAGTGCGGTGTTACAGTGGGAACCGCCGTAGACGCTAACAGAGGTTAGAAGCTTTTTGGGTTTGGCTGGTTATTACCGAAGATTTATTGAAGGCTTTTCCAGTTTGGCTTTGCCGTTGACTCAGTTGACGAGGTAAGATCAAGTGTTTGTATGGGATGCTGCTTGTGAAGAGAGTTTTGAGGGGCTGAAATAGAGTTTGACTTCAGCGCTGATTTTGGTGTTACCGAATCCGAGTGAGCCTTTTGTGGTATATTGTGATGCGTCTAAGATGGGATTAGGCGGAGTTCCTATGCAGAATGGAAAAGTGGTAGCTTATACTTCGCGGCAATTGAGGGTGCATGAGCGGAATTATCCTACTCATGATCTTGAATTGGTTGCGGTGGTTTTTGTGTTGAAGATTTGGCGATATTATTTGTATGGTTCAAGATTTGAGGTGTTCAGCGATCACAAGAGTTTGAAGTATCTGTTTGATCAGAAAGAGTTGAATATGCGACAGAGAAGATGGTTAGAATTTCTGAAAGATTATGATTTTAGTTTGAGTTATCACCCAGGAAAAGAGAATGTTGTTGCGGATGCGTTGAGCAGAAAGACAATTCATATGTCGGCTTTGATGGTAAAAGAGATGGAGCTTATTGAGAAGTTTCGAGATTTGAGCATGGTTTGTGAATTTACGGCTGATGGTGTGATGTTGGGTAAATTGCAAGTAAAGAATGATTTCTTGGATATGATCAGAGAACATCAGAAATTTGATGTGAAACTTGTGGATTTGATACGGGAAATCGGGAGTGATTCCGGTAGTGATTTCGAGTTGGATAATGCGGGTGTGTTGAGGTTTTGGGGCAGGATTTGCGTTCCAGATAATGACGAGCTAAAGAATTCGATTTTAGACAAAAGACATTGTAGTAGCCTGAGTGTTCATCCAGGAGCTACGAAGATGTATCAGGACTTGAAAAAGTTGTTTTGGTGGTCGGGCATGAAGAAGGACATTGCTCGTTATGTTTATGCTTGCTTGGTATGTCAGAAACTGAAGGTGGAGCATCAGAGACCTTCTGGGATGATGCAACTGTTAGAGATTTCAGTTTGGAAGTGGGACCGTATTGCTATGGATTTTGTTACAGGTTTGCCGAATACGGCAAGAGGGTTTGATGCCATTTGGGTGATTGTGGATCGGCTTATGAAGTCTGCACACTTTGTACCGATCAGTATTAGCTTTCCATTGGAGAAGCTTGTCGAGATTTACATTCGGGTGATTGTAAAGCTGCATGGTGTGCCGTTGAGCATTGTGTCGGATAGAGATCTGAGGTTCACTTCTGTATTTTGGAAGAGTTTGCAAGAGGCTTTGGGTACCGAGTTGAAGCTGAGTTCAGCTTATCATCCGCAGACGGATGGTCAATCGGAGCGGACTATTCAAACTTTAGAGGATTTGTTGCGGGCTTGTGTGTTGGAGAAAGGTAGAACGTGGGATAATCATTTGCCTTTGGTAGAGTTCACGTACAACAACAGTTACCATTCCAGTATCGGGATGGCACCGTTCGAAGCTCTTTATGGTAGGAGGTGCAGGACTCCTTTGTGTTGGTATGAGTCGGGTGAGAGTGTGGTTTTGGGGCCAGAGTTGGTGCAGCAGACCACTAAGGCAGTGCAGATGATCCGTGAAAAGATGAAAGCATCTCAGGATCGACAGAAGAGTTATTATGATAACCGCAGGAAAGAGTTGGAATTCAGTGAGGGTGACCATGTATTCTTGAGGGTTAACCCAGTGACTGGTGTTGGACGTGCATTGAAGTCCAAGAAGTTGGATCCGAAGTTTATCGGACCGTATCAGATCTTGCAGAGGATTGGTATTGTGGCGTATAGGGTGGCGTTGCCGCCGGAGCTTTCGAACTTGCATGACGTGTTTCATGTGTCGCAACTTCGGAAGTATGTACCCGATCCGTCACATGTGATTCAGCGAGATGAAGTCCAAGCTAGAGAGAATCTAACTATGGAGACATTGCCATTGAGGATCGAGGATCGCAAGATGAAGCGACTCAGAGGGAAAGAGATATCGTTGGTGAGAGTGGCTTGGGGAGGTGCTGCAGGTGGCAGTGTGACCTGGGAATTGGAAAGCAGGATGCGGGAAGCGTATCCAGAGCTGTTTCCATCAGGTATTTTCGAAGACGAAAATAATTAAAGTGGGGGAGAGTTGTAACGCCCATTTTAATTAATTTCATTTTCGGTGTCATTTTCATCTTGGTGCATGCTTGTGTGGATTTTTGTTTGCGGAGTAAGTTTCATAATATTCGAAAATATGATTAATAATGATAGTAATATGATAATTAGTAAGGTGTTACTAATATTAATATTATTATTAATTATAATCATATTAAGTAATATTATCAGAATAAAGTTTATTATTAATTGGGATTTTGGAATAAAAGAAATATGAGGAATTAATATTATTATGACTTAAGTGGTTTAAAAAGAGAATTATTGGGATTAAGGGCAAGCTTGTCATTTGTGGAACTTGAAATTGGAAGGAGAAAGAGGAACGCGTACGAAGAACACGGAAGGAGAAAGAGAAGCTTGATCGTGAAAGCAAGCTAGAGCAAGCAGAACTCGTGAAAATTTTGGTGCTTCATCAACATCAGAACTTCAATTGAGGTAAGGGGGAGAATTTAACGGTTAATGGGTTTTTACATGAAAATTGGTAGAAGGGGAATCCCTAACCAGATGTATGAACATATTGCATGTTGGTGATGATTTGATGACAAGTTTATGTTGCTGCATGTGCTTAAATCTGTTATGATCATGGATATTATGGTGGGATTGTTGTATGAATTCGAGGATTTGTTATTGGATGAGTTTGGGGATTTCGGAGTTGGAATGACTCTGAGTCAGAATTGGGGTATTCGGCTAGGACCGAGATTTTATCGGATGAATTGGGCATTGGTTAAGTGGGATATCAGTGGGATGTGTGGCCGATGATTTTAGAGTAAATTGGTGAGATTGGAAGAGAGGGGAAACTGCAGCTGTTGTTGAACAGCAGAGTTATTTTTCTGAAATTGTAGGCTTTCGCTAGCCCTTCGCTAGGCGAATGCCTGGCGAGCGTTCGCTAGAGGCTCGCGTAGCGAGCTTGGGAAGTGGTTGGTTGGGTGTACTCGCTAGCAAGTTCACAGAGCGAGGTGGTAGCGAGCACTTCCAATAGCTTAGAAATGTGGTTCGCGAGGAGGTTCGCTAGGCAAATGTGTAGCGAACACTCGCTAGGAGCTCGCGTAGCGAGCAGGTAGCGAGTGTAGCAGATTTTGGTTTTTGAGGGTTGTGTGCAGCTAATGATGTTGAGTGCGATTGGATTGACATTCTGTGATGATAGCAGAGTGTTGAGAGTGTGTTTAGGAGTATGAGGGCTGTGTGGCCGGCGTTTATCACATTTGACATAATCAGTGGATTATGTGTTAAGTATTGATAGGTGTGGATATGGTTGTGAGATGTATGCACTATGTGCTATGTGCGTAAGGTATGTGGATCAGTAGGATCGTTACGCATTGAGTTTGTTGTGGTGATGTGTTGTGATGAGTGAATCCGTAAGATCGATACGCCTTAAGTGCGTTGTGTTTGTGTGTTGTTTGTTGGATTGGATCAGTAGGATCGATATGCCTTGTGTGCATTGTATGTGATATGTTGTGTGGTGAGTTGATCGGTAGGATTGATGCATTTTGTGTGCTTGTGTATGTATGCATATTATGATGCGATGGACCAGTGGGGTCGTGTGCACTGTGTGTGTTGTGTGTTTATGCATAGTGTCTGGCATAGCATGTGGATGTGAGACCTGTGTGGCTCACGTCCTCCAAGTGGGGAGCGTGGACGTGAGACTTGTGTGGCTCACGTGCTCCAAGTGCGGAGCGTGGATGTAAGACCTGTGTGGCTCACGTGCTCCAAATGGGGAGCGTGTGGACGTGTTGTGTGATACACACACGTGCTCCAAGTGGGGAGCGTGGACGCGGTGTATGATTCACTGGCGTGCTCCAAGTGGGGAGCGTGGACGGGATTTGGATCGTTGCTCGGATGGAGTGTATGCGACCACCCGTGTCCCAAGTGGGGGACGTTGATGATTTGATTATATGGGCTCAGGAGGAGCGTCGTAGGGATAGATCGTTGCTCGGTGGAGTGTATGCGATCTATCCTGAGTTGAATCGGTACCGCATAATTATTGAGTCGAGTGCATGTGTTGCATAGTTATTGTATGAGTTGTGAATATTGATGATAGGACAGTAGGTCCGGATAGGTTGCATGTGAAAGAAAGATTTATTGTTTTCTGCCTTTTATTTCATGTACCTTTATACCATTATTATTTGATCGTGATTCTCACCCCCTTTGTTGTTGCTGTGGTCTGTGCTTCTTCGGAAGTACAGACAATCCAGGTGTTTAGCTAGCTTGGATTGTGGCGTTGTCGTAGGACTGCTCTGATACGTAACACCGGGGCGTTTTGGGAGTCTTATTGTTTATTGTTGATATGTGTGCCCCTGTGGGGTATCTGACTTTTGCGAGACATGTGATGATGTTTGATGATTATGTTGTATATTTTTGGGCAGATGGTCGATGGTTGTATATATGACGTTGTTGATGACATGGATGATGTATATATATTGTTTTGTGTTACGACAGACTATATTCATTTTCTGCTGCAACATTATCGAAAATTAATTTGGAAAAATGTTTTGTGAAAAATATTGATGAGAATTGTGACATCCCGTTGTGGGAGAACTCTGATGTGTGATTATTTATTTGTGTTATTTTTATTTTGGGAAATGGGGTGTTACATAACACACCACTCAATCATGAATGAAGGAAAGGAATGATGACAAATAAGGAATTCATTCCACAAGTAAACAAACAAGGCATCTATCCTAAGGAAAGGAATTGAATGTTGGGAAGCAAGGGTAATGTCCACAGGAACTTGCCACAGGCACTCAACCAACTTAAAGGGATTTGGGAAGTCTTAGAGGTTTGACTCCTTCAGGAGATGTGCAAAGTTACCCCCACAAGAGGGACTATGCTACCCCAAGAAGGTTCCTAAAATGATTGGATAAGAGAAGATTAGGAGAATGAAGATGGGAAGCAGGGTAAGGTCCACTGGAACTTACCACAGGCACTCAACCAACTCCACTACCTTAGAAAGGTTGCATAGATTCTACTCCTTTGTGAAAATGCAATGAATTCCTCCACAGGAGGAAACATGCTCACAAGGAGGATCCTAGTTAAGCAAGGAAGATTTTGAGGGAAGCTAAACCTATAGGAAGAATCATCCACCTAATCTGAACTTCTAAGGAACCTCAATGATTACCTTCTAAGGATCACCTAAACTAAGGATTCAAAGGCTCTATCAAGGCCTAATCAAGGGTCTAAAGAGTTATCTACCTAAGTTTTATCCTAAAGGAGGATATTTGAAGCTTAGAATTAGTTAAAGTTCACTCTAAGAACTAATCTATGAAGTAAGCCTAGTTAGGGTCACCTAAACCATACTCAACTTGTAAAATGGGGGAATAATAGAAAATCAATTCTAAAAATCTTAAGGAAAATCCTAGATGATCCTACATGGGTTAGGGATCTATGATACAAAAACCAGGGGTAAAACCTAATCCTAAAGGTTCTAATAAAATTATAACTCAAAGGGTGTGCTAAAGGGAATTCATAAAGGGTAAGTCCTAAAACCTATCTCAAACTCCATCTTAGAATCATCTAAAAAAATACCATAAAAATCACACAAACCTATCAAGGAGTCTATAACAAGCATGCGAAATTTCAACACCAAATTCCAATCCTAGAAATAGTACTAAAATCAGAAAGTAAACTAGTCATTTTTACATTTTTTTAATCATGCAACAAAAATGGAAAAATAGCACAAAAATGGAAAATTAACCAAAATTCCAAATAAATGGCATACAAAAATCAGAAATAATCCAAGGAACAAACATGATTTTTTTCACATTTTTCTGACAATTATTTATATTTTTATTGAATTAAAACCAATTAAAACAATAAAAGAAAATCATAAAATGCATAAAAGAAATTAAAATGAATTTAAAAACTGGGAAATAACCAGGACCATCAGATCCCTAGACCGGCCCACTAATCTAAGGGGAAGAGGGGCGCCACGTGGCTCAGAAGCCCTTTAAATGAAACACATCGTTTCATGAAGGTTCAGGTGCTTTCTATTGACTAACGCACACGGTAGTCTCTAATCAGGGACGTTCCTACCAAAAGTATGATCATCCAATGGGCCTCAGTACGCCAAGTCATCAGTCAAAGTCAGCATCTCTCCAGATTGAATCACAATCATCAGATCCTAATACTAAGTCTCTCAAGTCAGAATCATCCAACGGTGTACAAGTCTTCTTCTTCATTTGAACTGAAAATCAAAAGGGGGAAAATCATGGTGGTCGGAGAAGACTCTGGTCGTCTTCTCCGGCGGGCTCACGGTGGCCAAACCATCAGGTATCACCAAACTCCACCACAAATTCGAGATCCACTCGTCTCCTCTCAAGGAACAACATGACACTCTACATTTTTCCATCTTCTCAAAGAATACGTAGATACAGCCATGAACAGAAAAATCGTGTTTTGGAAAATCATCACCAAATGCCAAATCCTCTCCATCAATCTATTCTACTCTCATCACTGATCAAGAATCTATGTCCAATTCTTGAAATCCTTCAAGATTCAAGCCTAACCGTGCCTCTGAACAATTCACTCATCATCAAGAAACATCTCAAAACCTTACCAAATCATACCTAAATCCATCTAGGGTTTAGGACTAACCTAACCTCATGCAAGAACTAGCCTAATTGCTAATAATTTAAGAGAATTCGTGAAGGTTACCAACCTGTTCAGAAGCTTCAACTATGGTGTTCTTGAGTGTGAATCCTCCCTCCAAAAGGTGCAAATTCCTTCAATGAACGATGTTGGATCAATCTTGATGCTCAACACCTCTTGATTTTGCCTCCAACTTCAAACTCGAATTTCAACCTTCAAGCTCCAATTCTCTAACTGTTTCCACTGATTTTTCCTCCAAATGCTAACCAACCCGATCTGAACTTCATCTAGGGTTTTTATAGAGAAGGTTTGGATACTTTTTAGGCCCATTGGAAGCCCACACAGCCCATTTCAGTTTTCTGGTTTTTCCTCCAAATTCTTCCATGACAGTCGTGTATTTCTGCTTCTAGTAGCTTCCATTCTCATCCAAATAGCTTGCATAATACTCCTTGAGCATAGATGGATCAGATTGAATGCTTAATTTGATCCTATGGTGCACATTGATTATGTTACTTCATCTTTAAGCAACTTGGAATTATGCCATGAAACCAATTCCAATTTAAAAATGTAGTAATGCCAAAGTGCTCTAAATGCCTTCTACTTTCAAAAAATATATAAACTTGCCAAGTTTTGCACAGAAATGAATTGTTTTGGAATTTTCTCTTTTTTTTGCCTTTTAATTATCTTCCATGAAAATTCCTTCATACACTTCTCAATTTAATCCACATCAATGAATATTTGGGTCATGGTTGGACAAATAACACCATTTTGAACAATTTTTAAGTTGATCAAAAGTCCATTTGAGGTGTCTAAGTTGATGAAATTGACCCATAACCAAAAATGACCTATAATTTCAAATTCCCAAAATATCCTTGTCTTGCAAAGCTTGTAACTTGAGTTCTACAAATCCAATCATGGACTTCTAGTACTTTCTAGAAATCTAAGAAGATAATCAACAACATTCGTGTTGGAAAAAAGTTCATGAGAATCATGTTTCTATGGCAAAAGTGTCATGCAAGTTGGTTGACTTTCAAGCTCCAAATTCACATTCATCTGATAACCTATAACTTGTCTGACTCCTAACTTGAGTTCTATAAACCCTATCAAGGACTTCTAGTACTCAAATTAATGCTATGATCATGCTCTACAACAATAATGTTGGGGTAAAGGTGAGATGAAAATCACATCTTGAGTTATGTGGTCTTGAAGTTAGGCACTAAACTAGGGGATTTTACACTGTCAAGCATAGCAACCCTAGCCTAGGAACTCCTCACACTCTTGATTCATGATGATTTGACCTTGGAATCATCCCTTGGGCATCTTAAGACATCAATCCATGATCACATGGCCTTGAAATAGGTCACAACCTTCCTCAAATCCTTAGTTAACCTAGGGTTGACCAGATGAAACCCTAGTTGTACCAATCTTGGTTGTTGCTTCTTATCCTTTGCATAATGACCTGTCTAGGCTTCAAAATGACTTTCAATACTTCTCATGAGCTCTCTCAAGGTCTCAAGTCCTCTCCCATGGATTCAAAATCATCTGAATAACTTTCCACAACTCTCAAGTTAGGAGGCATACACTCTTATATCCAACCCCTTCTCTGAGGATCTTTAGCTTCTCTGATGAGGATATCAACCCTTGAATACTTGGATAAACCTCTTAGCTAGCTTCATAGCCTTGTGTAGCCCTTGATTGGTAGTCATAGCTCTTGATCCCCTGCACACATGTCAATGCAATGTAGATGATAATGTTAATATGCATGCAATGAAACACAAGCTATGTACAGAAAAAGGTTAGGCAAATTTTGGGGTGCAACAGCTGCCCCTATTCAAACGGATTGGACCTGACTGGGTGAGAAGCGATCGTTTCTCAAACAATCAAGGTAAAAGACGGTTGAATACCAATAAACCCGGAAATTTGCCAACCGCACAAGTAAACGATACTCTGATGGGGACAAATCTTCGGAAATTGAAATAATAGTTGCACGGCAACTTGCTGGAGAATTACTGATCTGACGGATCTGATATCACCGGTTACATGGTTACATGGTACTTCGTCCTCAAGTCATCAAGGGATCACCGGTTACATGGTAACTGGTGAAGGATAGCTGATATTGATAATTGCACGACAACTTGCTGGTGAATGCTTAATCTCAAATCTCCGTCAGGATGATCGTCTGATTTTTGCTGTAGAACTACGTCCTCAAGCCATCAAGGGATCACCGGTTACACGGTAACTGGTGAAGGATGGCTGATTTTGCCGTCGGGCATTCTGCGCCACAGCAGAAGAGTTCCTTATCGTCGCCTATGGACTCGTCAGGTCGCTAGGAACGTCGATAATATCTTTGTCGGACTCCGTCAGTAAGTCAATAAGGGGTCACCGGTTGCACGGCAACTGGAGGGTGAGCGACTAATTTCAAATCTCCGTCAGGATGATCATCAGATTTCGCTGCAGCTTCTTCCTCAAGTCATCAAGGGATCACTGGTTACACTGTAACTGGTGATACATAGCTGATATTACCGTCAGGCATTCTGCAGCACGGCAGCAGAAGAATTCCTCTGGACTCATCAAGTTATTAGGAACTTTTGACAATCGGGTCAATCATGTCGTCGGGTATTCAAGGAAATTCTCGGGCGTCAGTCGGGACCAAATCCTCAATCAATCATGAACTAATAGGGATATCTAAACTTTTGCCGTCAGGCACTCCGTGTCAGCTAGGAGAACTGCTCCTTCGACATGACATTCGGACTTTACCAGTAAGTCAGGAGGAGTTTGGCACTGTTGCCGGACTTCAATCATCAGGTTTTCAAGGAAATTTCAACTTCTCGGTTCAAAACCTGTCGGGAATGACACATCTCCGCTGGGGATTCTGGAGAACTATCAAGTAACTCTGCTTCGGGGATTTCAGAATCATTCTGAACAAATAAACTCTGCTGAGGAATTCAAGAATCATCCTGAACAAACAACTTCGTTGGGGACTTCAAGAATCATCTTGAGCAAACAACTCTACTGAGGAACTCAAGAATCATCCTAAACAAACAACTTCGTTGAGGAACACCTGCACACAAGGAGAGTAACGACCTAGCTCATGTTTCATATGCATATGTTTGACAATGGCGTAATGCTCCACACAGTGGAAATGCTACGCGTTTAGGATAAATGCTATGCAATCATACAAAATGCTACGGCCGAATCAGCAAAATAAATGCTGAAGAGAACACCCTCCTATCAAGGAACCATTCTGATGGGAAGAAGGAATCATCCTACTGAGGATAAGAAATCACACCAATCTCAATTGGACTTAACTTGGGGAAACAAACCTCAGGCGACTTTCTGCAGGGGATAAAGTTCTACGAGAACCTGTACTCGCTCAATTAGGTATACAGACCACAAACTGCTGAGGAAACAATGTCAATCGCAGAAATAAACTGCATGGCCTTCGCAGATAAAACCTTCCTGGAGATACGGACTCCAGATGGGGAAGTATAGCATCAGATATTCAACACTCTCCTGGGGAAAACCAATAACGGCTTGAACGGCTTCCAAGGACTCGGCTCTCTTGGGGAACGGAAAACTCGGCTGAGGATAGGCAACCAGATGCTGGAATCACTCCTACCTGCCGGGGAGAATACAACTCGGTGGGGAATTTCAATTCTGTCAGAGACTTCAGTCTGAACCATCGAGAGCTGAACACTTACGGATAGTCTTCTACGCGAACACTGCCTACTGACCCACTGCTGGGAACGAGTATACACTTCTGTGTATGACATAGCTGAGAAGATGATGATCCTGCCTAGGATATATCTGATTGAAGATAATCTATCTCTGCTTAGGGAGACACATCAATGCTCACAGTCCCATGTACGGACTCCGCGGGGAAACCCTGCTGAACTCGCTAGGGAAGTAGGAATCATCCTGCTTGGGAAGCATCTAGCATACTGCCTAGAGGGTGACGTCCCTGCAAAAATGAACAAATAGACAAGATACCCTTCACAAAGGGTCCTATTGAGGTTATCAACCTGTGACAATGTTCAGGTAATTCAATGTTTCAATAATTATCGGCCTAGGCCAGCAAGTTTACGTATGCGCATTTTATCAAAAACATTGGGCGTTCTTTTTCGCAAACAGAACAGATAAAAGCTAAGAAAACAAACAAGAGTACTGAATAGTATATGTTTATTGATATACGAGCCTGTAAATAGGCAAAATGTTTTACAACAGATGCAAGCTCCTGAAATGAGGAAGCTGTGCAAGTATAAACATAAATATACATCAGTATACACAAATGTCGGCAATGTCGTGTAGACGAACACCATGAGTTGATCCCTCTATGACCCACTCGACTTTGATACTTCTCCAGCGCTTCAGCTTCAGAAGAGATTGACTTGGATAAACGGCCCTCAAGTCTTTCCAAACCACTAAACAATGAAAGTTCACACACGGAACGCAGTCATTTGCTTTTCTTAATCCCTAACTTTTGCCTGAATCGCCCTTTTCGGGTTTTCGATTCACTGGGATACCCTTTTTTGCCAAAGCCGCCCTTTCAGGTTTTCGACTTTGCGGGTGTACATTTTTTCATTTATATCCCTAATTTTTGCCTGAACCGTTTTCCTTTTTTATGGTTCGCCGGGATGCCCCATTTTTGCGTGGATATATTTTTTCTTTCCAGCGGGTCGTTTTTTAAGCAATGTATTTTTTAACTGTGTCCACGTTCACAGGGGATGCAAAATCTTCACCATCCATCGTGGATAGCAACAAGGCTCCTCCCGAGAAGACCTTGCTGACGACATATGGACCTTCGTAGTTAGGAGTCCATTTGCCCCTGTGATCGGAGTGTGGTGGAAGAATCTTCTTCATGACGAGATCACCCGTCTGAAAGCTTCTAGGACGCACCTTCTTATCGTAAGCTTTCTTCATTCGGCTTTGGTACAGACGACCATATGCAATCGATGTTAATCTCTTCTCATCCATCAGACTGAGTTGATCCAATCGGTTCTTAATCCATTCTGCCTCATCGAGTTTTGCATTAACCAAAACTCGTAAAGAAGGAATCTCGACCTCCAACGGTAGGACAACCTCCATACCGTACACTAGTGAGAAAGGAGTTTCCCCAGTTGATGTGTGTACTATCGTACGATAACCGTGCAGTGCAAATGGAAATATCTCATGCCAATCTTTGTAGATCACTACCATCTTTTGTACTATCTTTTTTATGTTCTTGTTGGCCGCTTCAACCGCACCATTCATCTTAGGCCGGTAAGGTGATGAATTGTGATGTTCAATCTTGAAACTCTGGCATAACTCCTTCATCATCTTGTTATTTAGATTCGAATCATTGTCAGTAATGATCCGCTCGGGAACTCCGTATCGACAGATGATGTCCTTCTTTATGAATCTGGCTACCACCTGCTTGGTCACATTAGCGTACGAGGCTGCCTCCACCCACTTGGTGAAGTAGTCGATAGCTACCAAAATGAAACGATGATCGTTAGATGCAGTGGGCTCGATCTTGCCTATCATATCAATGCCCCACATGGAGAACGGCCACGGGGATGACATGACATTTAACGGGCACGGCGGCACATGAATTTTATCAGCATAAATATGGCATTTATGACATCTCTTCGTGAATTTGAAACAATCCGACTCCATCGTCAGCCAGTAATATCCTGCTCGTAATATTTTCCGTGTCATAGCATGTCCGTCGGCGTGCGTACCAAATGTGCCTTCATGGACTTCCTCCATAAGCAAACTAGCTTCTCTTTCGTCCACACATCTGAGTAGCACGAGATCGTGATTTCTCTTATAAAGAACTCCATCAGGATTGAGATAGAAATTTCCAGACAGCCTCATCAGAGTTTTCTTATCCTGGGTTGACGCTCCCGCATGATACTCCTTAGTCATAAGGAAGTTCTGGATATCATGGAACCATGGCTTGCCATCGGAGGCTTCCTCAATGGCAAAGACGAATATCGGTCTATCAAGACGGGAAATGACAATTCTTGGGGCTTCATTCCAAAAATTGACTTTGTACATCGAAGCCAATGTGGCTAAGGCATCAGCCATCTGATTTTCGGCTCTAGGCACATGATGGAGTTCCACTCGATCGAAGAAAGGAAGCAGCCTTCTGGCATAATTCATGCACGGGACCAAATTCGACTAACGAGTCTCCCACTCCCCTTTAATCTGATTAACAACGAGTGTCGAGTCACCGTATACATCCAGGTTTTTGATTCTCAAATCAATGGCTTCTTCTAGACCCATGTTGCATGCCTTGTACTCTGCTTCATTATTGGTGATTGGAAAAGTCAATCTGGCAGTAAACGGGATGTGGGATCTCTGGGGAGTCGTAATGATTGCCCCAATACCACTTCCATACGAATTAACGGCGCCGTCAAATATCAATTTCCATTGGGACTTCCTATCTGGCCCCTCGTCGGGTAACGGTTCATCACAATCTTTCACTTTGAGAAACATGATATCCTCGTCAGGGAATTCAAATTTCATCGGCTGATAATCTTCGATAGGCTGTTCGGCAAGGTATTCAGACAAAACACTTCCCTTGATGGCCTTCTGGGAAACATATTGAATGTCATACTCCGTCAACACCATTTGCCATCTGGCAATCCTGCCTGAAAGCGCTTGCTTCTCGAAGACGTACTTGATCGGATCCATCTTCGAAACTAACATGGTCGTGTGATTGAGCATATACTGTCGTAAACGTTTGGCA
Source organism: Lathyrus sativus (assembly GCA_963859935.3). Classification (NCBI taxonomy): domain Eukaryota; kingdom Viridiplantae; phylum Streptophyta; class Magnoliopsida; order Fabales; family Fabaceae; genus Lathyrus; species Lathyrus sativus. The sequence continues at coordinate 348,774,156 of OZ012740.1, read as the reverse complement.
GCCCACGCGAGTGCGCAACACGTTTTTTCCAGCATTGAGTAACGGGACTCACAATCTGTGAACTTTTTACTCAAGTAATAAATGGCATGCTCCTTTCTGCCAGTCTCGTCGTGTTGACTGAGAATGCAACCCATGATATTCTCAAGAACTGTCAAGTACATGATTAAGGGTCTTCCGGCCACTGGGGGTATCAAAATTGGAGGTTCCTGCAGATACTATTTTATCTTGTCAAATGCCTTCTGGCAATCCTCGTTCCAGATAATCGTGTGATCTTTTTTCAATAATTTGAACATCGGTTCACATGTGGCCGTGAGCTGAGATATAAACCTTGCAATGTAGTTTATTCTGCCCAGGTAACCACGAACTTCTTTTTCAGTCTTTGGCATTGGCATATCTTGTATTGCTTTTATCTTAGCAGGATCAACCTCAATGCCTTTTTCACTCACAATAAACCCCAGTAGTTTTCCAGACCGTACTCCGAAAGTACATTTGTTAGGATTCAGCCTCAACCTGAACTTCCTAAGCCTCTCAAAAATCTTCAACAAATTGACCAGATGTCCCTCCTCCATTTGGGACTTCGCAATCATGTCATCAACATAGACTTCAATCTCATGGTGAATCATGTCATGAAACAAAGTGACCATCGCGCACTGGTAAGTGGCCCCTGCGTTCTTTAGACCGAAAGGCATTACCTTGTAGCAGAACGTCCCCCAAGGTGTAATGAACGTGGTTTTCTCCATGTCCTCTGGCGCCATCTTGATTTGGTTATAACCGGAGAAGCCATCCATGAACGAAAACACGGAAACTTGAGTTGTATTGTCGACCAATACATCAATATGAGGGAGCGGGAAATCATCCTTAGGGCTCGCCTTATTCAAATCCCAATAATCAACGCACATCCGTACCTTACCGTCCTTCTTCGGTACATGTACTATGTTGGCGATCCACGGAGGGTAAGTAGTGACCGCTAAAAACCCAGCATCCAGCTGCTTTTGTACTTCTTCTTTGATCTTAACGGCTATATCTAGTCGTGTCCTTCTAAGCTTCTGCTTAACGGGAGGCTAATCTTCTCCCAATGGTAGATGATGGACCACTATGTCAGTGTCGAGCCCGGGAATATCTTCATACGACCAAGCAAATATGTCACTATACTCTCGAAGAATCTCGACCAATCTTCGCTTAATATCGCTCTGTAATGCAGCCCCTATCCTGACATTTCTGACAAGTTCCTCAGAACCCAGATTAACAATCTCAATCTCTTCCTCGTGAGGCAGAATGTTCTTATCTTCTTGTTTCAACAGACGAGCCAACTCTTCTGGAAGGTCTTCATCCTCGGCAATCTCTTCTTCAGCTTGATATATCGGGGCAATCAAAGTCGAAGTGAGTCGTAGAAGGTTCAGAGTCGATGTCATCTGTAGTGTGAATCCTGCAATAACAAGGGTTAAGCTTAAGCAGAGGATATGCACGTTAGCATAAACCGTATTGCCATTTTATTGTTTTTCAAAACAAGAATAAAACAGGAATAACAGAGATCATAAAATTTGAATGCACAGAAAACGTCCTTTGATTTATTGATAATATGTACATGCATAAGCAATCAAGGCCCTGACAATAAAACCGTTATGCCCCGGGTAGAGCATAAGGTTGTACAATAATTGGAAAAAGACAAAGCATTACTCTTTACGCGTCACTTGGATGACATCTTGGACGGACCAGTTGTTGAGGCTCTGGCCTGGTTTGCACGGCTGAATCCAGGAGTCCAGGTCGCAGTCACTATCTTCGTCGTCTTCAGACACGGCGTTGACATTCTCAAATATCACCCCACCTCTTGTGAACTGAATCGGCCCTTTGACGCACAGCGCACTGCGAGAGGATGAAGCATCAGCAGAAGGAGAATACCCTAACCCAAACTTATTCTGCTTGTTAGGGATTTCCAGAACTTGCCCCCAGCCTGGGGCAGAGTCAGCTTGAACAACAACTTGAGCTTCCTTGAAGGAAGAGAGGTTCATCTCAAGTTTCTCGATCATCACCGGAGTCGCATCTTTGACTTTAACAGCTTCAAATGCCTGGCACAAATTTTCGTGGATCTCGCCATCCACCTCGACATACTTAAAGGATGACAAATGGCTCACCATTATGTCCTCTTCACCACAGACAGTCACGATGCTGCCACCCACAACATACTTCAGTTTCTGGTGCAATGTGGAAGTTATTGCGCCTGCAGAATGGATCCAAGGTCGGCCCAATAGACAGCTATAGGCAGGCATGATATCCATGATATAGAAGATCGCGTCAAAGGTTTCTGGCCCAACTTGAATGGGTAGAGTTGCCTCTCCAAAGATGGTTCGCTTAGTCCCATCGAAAGCTTTTACCACCAGATCACTGGGTGTACATATCAGCCCTCTCGTATCCAACCTCATCAGAGCTTTCTTAGGGAGCACGTTCAGAGATGATCCCGTGTCCACCAGCACATGGGACATAACCGTTCCTCGACATTCTATCGAGATATGCAAGGCGTTATTGTGGTTCCTTCCTTTCAGCGTCAGTTCTAAGTTAGTAAACCCTAACCCATTACCAGCATTCACATGAGCAACCACTCCCTCCAGCTGGTTAATAGAGATCTCTTGCGGTACATACGCTGCATTCAGAACCTTCAGCAGGGCGTTGTCGTGTGCCTCGGAACACAACAACAGATTCAGGATAGAGATCTTAGACGGTGTTTGATGAAGATGATCAACGATCTTATAATCACTTTTCTTGATTAGACTCATAAATTCTTCGGCGTCTTTCACAAGCAGGTCTTTCTCTACCTCACGGGAGGTTTCTTCGACGACCTTACTTATACCTCTGTCAGTCTTCTCAGCTTTGTCAGCCACATTCTCCGGTGGAGCCACTACGTGTTATTCCCCTACGTGTTATTCCCCCAGTCCCCACTAGGTTGTCAACAGATTGCCCGGATGGCTCCAATTCCAACTTCTGTCCATTGCAATAGACATCTGCCCCATAGTGCCATGGAACAGCGTTAGTGCTCTCGAATGTTATAGGCTCAACCTTCGTGTTGGTGATCTTAGGTGGCCTCGATGCAGAAATAGTTATTGTTTTACGAGGGATGGTGATAGTGGAAATCTCATCCTTCTGCTTCAGCATTACTTCCCCTGATCTGTTCTCAGCCCTCCGACTAAACTGCATAATTCCTTCGTTCATCAAACTCTGAATCCCTGCTACCAACTGATCACAGCCGTCTGAATGATTCGTGCAATCCATACACAACTTCCCACAGCCCGGGAAAATACCTTTCTTCATCAACTTGGCTTTAACGAAACCAAGTGGTGTTTTCAGGTCTTTGACATCAGTCAATAAGTCCGAATCTTCCTCTCCAATGATGGCGTTAACCCCATCTCCCCCATGGTTAGGCATAGGGTTCTTCGTAACATTTGGAACATTATCGAAAAAGTTGATTATCTTGGCGTCAACCATATCTTGCACTTTGTGCTTGAATGCCTTATAGTTGTCAATCGAGTGGCCAGGCGCCCCCGAATGAAACTCACATCTTGCATTCGCATCGTAGCCCGGTGGAGGTGTCCCTGTCAAGGGAGCCAAAGTTCTCTTCTGAACTAGCTGTAACTGAAGCAATGTCTGCAAAAGTTGAGCGTATGACATAGGCGGGGTTTCAAGATGACAATTTGACAATAGTGTTTTGTTCTGATACCTCCGGTACCCTTGCTGGTTCTGTTGTTGCTGCTGCTGAGGTTGTTGGACAGCAGGAATAGTAATGCTAGCGACCTGCTGGCACTGGCCTTTCCCTTTTCCCCGAGCATTAGACACTGAACTCACCTCACCTTCACGTCTCTTACCACTGTAAGGTTTCTTTCCCCCTCCAGCTGAGGAGACATCTACATCCTGAATCTTTCCGAGTTTGATGCTATTCTCTACATGTTCTCTAGTGATTATAAGGTCGGAGAAGCTTCCCGACATACCACTGACAAGCTTCTCATAATAAACTCCTGGAAGAGTAGCCACGAACATCTCAACAAGTTCTCGCTCAACCATCAGTGGCTGAACGCTTGTTGCCAGTTCACGCCACCTCTGGGCGTACTCTTTAAATCCTTCGTTGTTTTTCTGAGACAAATTTTGTAGTTGAACCTGGTTGGGAGCCAGGTCGTTGTTGTACTGATAGTGGCGTATGAATGTTTCAGCAAGGTCTTTCCACATACATACACTTGTGGGTTCCAAACCCATATACCACTCCAGCGAGGGGCCTGACAGGCTGTCTTGGAAGAAGTGCATCAGCAACTTCTCATCTTTTGAATGTGCAGACATCTTTCAATAATATGACCTCAGATGGACACGGGGGCAAGTGGTGCCCTTATACTTCTCGAAGTCGGGTAACTTAAACTTGGGAGGCACCTTGAAGTCTGAGATCAGACCCAGCTTGGTCATGTCAACACCCATGGTATTCAAGTTCTCAAAACTCTTCATCTTGTCTTTGAGTGCTTTGAACCTTAAACGGGCTTCAGAATTCAGTTCACCCTCAGTTCCTTTCATTGAGAATAAGTTCTCTTGACGATCCTCTTGCCATGGTTGATGGCCATTACCCTAAGCAAACCCAGCAGCATCAAGACCATATAGATTACCAGTACCAGCGTTCCCAGCATTACTCGTTCCTCCAGTATTGCCATTGCCTATACCAGCATTACCATTGGCCTCAAAGTTTCCATTTCCGGCTCCAGTCGTATTCCCATTAGCTCCAACATTAGTAACAACATTGCCATTGCCACTTCCATTCCCTTCAGTAACAGGGATGCCAGCATGAGGGGTCTAAACAAGCGGAAGGTTCACAACATTCTCACCGTGTAGCACACCGTTGCTGTCGAAGCGTGCAATCAGAGGTTGCATCAGAGTTCTGAGCTGGTCCTGGCCATTAGCGACCACTTGCATGAGATCCATAAAATGATCCATCCTATCCCTGAGCTCTTGAATGTCAGTTTGAACCTGTTCCATTTGTAACACCCCCTTCTAAACCCCAAATAAATGCATATAAAACAATTAATCACATACAAATTCATCAGAGTAAAAAGGTTTTATAATAAGGTATAAAGGAAGAATGTCACAGTTTCACCAACAAAACTCTTTAACATTTTGCTCCATAAAATATGTAACATTTTCGTAGTTTTAGAAATCACATTTCAACATTTAATTTAAGCGGAAGATAACATCATTTAATCAGTTCCAAAATATTAATTTAAATGCACATAAGTCATCCAGATTAATACATCATATCAGTTAGATTACAAAACCACATCAGCTGATACATCGCAATGTATCACAAAAGAATGACTATACTAGTCTAACTACCCGGTGTTACATATCAGAGCAGCCGACTCAAAAGAATGAGACTAACTTCACAAAAGGACTCCAGCATCCTAATCTGCAATGCCTCATAGAGCATTATAAAACAGCAGAAGGGTGAGAAATATAACCATAATAATCAAAGCATAAGATTATATATATATATAGGTATTCATATAACACATATTCACGTTTCTCACCACACTTCATCCTCATAATCATAATTATATCGTGTTCACATATATCAACATTATGAACATTCACAAGCACATCCCTTCATGCTCAGTTCCACAATCATTCACAAGCACATTTATACAACAACAATATTATGCAATGTGACTCAACATATCCAATGCAACTCATGCAATGCGGTACCGACTCTCGTTATCTTTTTTTGGTTTTCACTCTAAACCGGGTCCACCCTTCTAGACCGATAACTCGTTATCATTTTTCGGTTTTTACTTTAAACCGGGTTCACCCTTCTAGACCGATAACAACCAAGCCCGTCCCCTAGGCTTCAAACCCACCCTTCTAGGTTTGGGACAAGCCACTAGTTTCCACGAAACTAACAGACATTGCCTCTTGACTGAATGATGCATGTACAATCAACCAATCACAATAAATGCACTTAAGACCGTTCCCGCGTCTTAATCCCATGCATTCGAATAATTCACCCCTTCGAGAATTTCATCATGATTGCACATACAACATATATCAAACATTTATCAATGTATTCATTTCACACATCATCATATTCAACAATGCACACATATCACATATGTTCCCATGCATTCACACAACAATCGCATACATATATGCACTCACAATTCATTAGACGATACACATACATTCCTCATTGTATTCCCATGTATCTCTAATTATCACAACAATCAAGGTATTCACATCGCAATACCAATCATACAATTATAAGTTATGCACACATATTCAAGATGTTCTCATGCATACTCATTACATAATTGTATACCCATTAAGCATTCGCAATGTTCATTAAATAATACACACATAATCACTTATTATGTTCACATGTATTTATACTTGATGCAATTAACCTTTGAATCATAATTCTAGGATTCACACCCGTAGGCTACCCACAACACACATTATCACAATAGATCATATCTATATTCATATCATAAGGTATCCATCTATGTGAAACAACCAAACCATCTCCACATGATTAACACAGCAAAAGAAAAATGCTGTCACATTCGCCTTCATTCGCCTGGCGAACCCTCGCAGCGAACCTTCGCCTGGCGAACTCTCTCGGCGAACACTCGCTAGGCTTCGCCTGGCGAGACTTCCCAGCGAGCCCAAGTCAGTAGCTACTGACTTCATTCGCCACCATTCGCCGGCACCTTCGCTGGGAGAACCTTCACTATCCACCTTCGCTTGGCGAACTCGCCAGCGAAGTCCACTGGGACTTAATCATAATTACTCGCCAGCATTCGCTAGGCTTCGCCTGGCGAAGCTTCGCCTTTGCTCGCCTGGAGAGAGCCAGCGAACCTGCGCAGAACAGATTCACACTCTGTTCCTCCTTCACCAATCCATCATCAACCCTCTCTTACACATCCAAATCAGTATAAATAGCATCAATACATGTTACCCGACTATTCTACGGCATTATTACTCAGTTTCAACCGATTAAATCATCAATCTACCGATTATTCCAACTTTTGCCCTAAATGGAAAAAGGATGGAAACTACACCAAAACCCCAACCCAACATATATAACATCATGCAATGATCAAATAGAAACATTTCTCACCCTTACCTCGATTAATCGGAGCTTTGATGTTGGTTCTTGATGATTTCCACTTTTCCTCTTCTTCTCTTCTCTTTTTCTCCTTTCTTCTTCTTTCCTCTTTCTTTCCAAATGTTTTTCTATCTTTCTTTTCTTTTCTTCCTCACTTATATATTCCTTTTATTTTCTTTCCTTCCAATTTCCTTTCAATTCTCTATTAATTCCAATTAATAAAAATTAATTCCAATATTAACATAAAATCCCACTAAATCAATTAATTACTACAATTAATTATTTAATGAAATTTGGGCTGTTACAACTCTCCCCCACTTTAGGAATTTTCGTCCTCGAAAATGTTACCCGGTTCAAACAGTTCTGGATAAGACTCTTTCATCTGACTCTCAAGCTCCCAAGTAACATTTCCACCAGTCGGTCCTCCCCAAGCGACCTTCACTAAAGCAATCTCTTTACCTCGAAGCTGCTTCAATTTCCGATCCTCTATCCGCATAGGTGATGTCTCAACAGTCAGGTTATCTCTCACCTGTACATCATCTAATTGGACTACATGAGACGGATCCGCAATGTATTTCCTCAACTGAGATACATGGAATACGTCGTGAAGATTAGCAAGCGACGGTGGTAAAGCCACACGATAGGCCACTTCTCCTATCCTTTGCAAAATCTGATAAGGACCAATGAAACGCGGCGACAACTTGCGCGACTTCAGTGCCCTACCAACACCTGTCATCGGAGTGACTCGAAGAAACACATGATCTCCCTCTTGAAATTCAAGTGCCTTCCTCCTCTTGTCATAATAACTCTTCTGACGACTCTGAGTAATTCTCATCTTCTCTTGAATCATCTTGATCTTATCAGTAGTCTGTTGAACTAACTCGGGTCCAACAACAGAACTCTCTCCGGACTCGAACCAACACAATGGTGTCCTACACCGCCTACCATACAACGCCTCAAATGGTGCCATACCAATACTCGAATGGAAACTGTTGTTGTAGGTAAACTCAATCAAAGGCAAGTAGCTATCCCAAGCTCCTCCTTTTTCCAATACACAAGCTCTCAAAAGATCTTCAAGCGACTGAATCGTCCTCTCCGTCTGACCATCTGTCCGAGGATGATACGCTGAACTCAAACGCAACTTAGTACCCAAAACACTCTGCAGGCTCTCCTAAAATCTCGAAGTAAACCGCGGATCTCTATCCGAAACAATACTCGACGGAATACCATGCAGACACACAATCCTCTCAATATACAACTTAGCCAACTTCTCCAAAGGGTAATCCATACGCATAGGGATAAAGTGAGCAGATTTAGTCAACCTATCCACGATAACCCAAATAGCCTCAAAATTACTCGGCGTCCTCGGCAAACCCGATACAAAATCCATGGAGATACTATCCCATTTCCACTCAGGAATAAGCAACGGCTTCATCAAACCCGATGGCTTCTGATGCTCAATCTTTGACTTCTGGCAAGTCAAACAAGAATATACAAATTCCGCGATATCCTTCTTCATACTAGGCCACCAAAATACTTTCCTCAAATCCTGATACATCTTAGTAGCACCCGGATGAATACTCAATCCGCTACGATGTCCTTCCTCAAGGATACTCTTTTTCAGCTCAACAATATTTGGAACACAAACTCGATCCCGACATCTCATAATCCCATTCTCATCAATCCGAAAATCACCACCTTGGCCTTGGTTGATTAAAGTCAATCGATCAACTAAGCTCAAATTCGATTTCTGTCCTTCTCGAATTTCGTCCAAAATACCACTCGTAAGCTTTAACATACCCAACTTAAATCCAAAAGAAGTCCTCTCACATACCAAACTCAAATCCCGAAATTGCTCAATCAATTCCAACTCTTTCACCATCAATACCGACATATGCAATGATTTCCGACTCAATGCATCCGTTACTACATTCGCTTTACCCGGATGGTAATTCAAGCCAAAATCATAATCCTTCAAAAGTTCAAGCCATCTTCTTTGTCTTGCATTCAATTCCTTTTGATCAAAAAGATATCTCAAACTCTTGTGGTCACTAAACACTTCAAATCTTGCGCCAAATAAATAATGCCTCCAAAGTTTCAACACGAACACAACGGCGGCCAACTCTAAGTCATGCGTCGGATAATTCTTCTCATGCACTTTGAGTTGCCTCGAAGCATAAGCTACAACTTGGTTATTCTGCATCAACACGCCTCCTAAACCCATCAAAGAAGCATCACAATACACAACGAATGGTTCCTCTGGATTTGGCAGAATCAAAATAGGAGTTGTCGTCAACCTTCGCTTAAGTTCTTGAAAACTCGCTTCACACTTGGCGTCCCAAACAAAGGCTTGACCTTTCCTAGTCAACTGTGTCGACGGCAACGATAACTTAGCAAATCCTTCAATAAAATTCCGATAATAACCGGCTAAACCAAGAAAACTTCTGATCTCAAAAACTGACTTCGGAGTCTCCCATTGCGACACCGCTTCAACCTTCGACGGATCGACTGCAATACCACTACTAGAAATCACATGACCAAGGAAACTAACTTCCTTCAACCAAAATTCACACTTAGAAAGCTTCGCGAACAACTGCTTCTCTCTCAGCACAGATAACACAATCTTCAGATGCTCGGCATGCTCTCCTTCGCTCTTCGAATAAACCAAGATGTCGTCAATAAACACCACCACAAACTTATCCAAATACGGATGGAAAATCCTATTCATGTACTCCATAAATACACCTGGTGCATTAGTCACACCAAATGGCATCACGGAATACTCATAGTGTCCATACCTCGTCCGAAAGGCCGTCTTCTGAATATCCTCAGCTTTCACACGGACCTGATGATACCCAGATCTCAAATCAATCTTGCTGAACACGCTTGCACCAACCAACTGATCCATCAGATCATCAATCCTTGGAAGTGGATACTTGTTCTTGATAGTCACCTTGTTCAACTGTCTGTAATCCACACAGAGCCTCATAGAACCCTCTTTCTTCTTAACCAACAACACCGGTGCACCCCACGGTGACACGCTCGGACGAATAAACCTCTTTTCAAGCAAATCCTCAAGTTGACTCTTCAACTCTTTTAACTCCGAGGCCGACATACGATATGGAGCCATCGATATCGGGCTAGTTCTAGGAATCAAATCTATCGAAAACTCCACCTCTCGCTCCGGTATCAATTATAGCGATCAAAGGTGTACCATTAATGAAGCACGTACCTCAGATCAATCGATCGTCGCTAGCAGTCTCAGATCCAGATAGAGCGAACACTTTCCCGCTCCCTTGATTCTTCTTCGGCTTATCGCACTTGGTACTGATGTGGCCTCGCTCACCACAGTTATAGCAAGTAACACCCGCACCGCTTCTGCACTCAAGAGCCTTGTGGCCTGGCTTGCCACACTTAAAACACGCCTTCTCAACACTTTTGCATTCTGGAGCACGATGTCCCTCTTCACCGCACCTATAACATCTCACCGGAGTAGAAACTCCCCCACTTGGCCTCTTGCCATAACCCATTCTCTGCTTCCCTTTGTCTGCAGGAGTCACATAAGGTTTTCCTCTGAATTGACCTTTTCCTTTCTTGTCACTTAGACTCTTGTAGTGGCTAGACCGAGCCCTACTGTCTTCATCATAGATTCTGCTCTTGTTAACCAACTCAGAAAACCGTCTGATTTCCTGGTACCCAATAGCTTGTCTAATCTCGGGTCTCAAACCGTTCACAAACTTGAGGCACTTAGACCTCTCAGCATTACCAGTATTATAGTGAGGACAAAATTTGATCAACTCCTCAAATTTCGCCGCATACTCAGCAACCGTCGAATTACTTTGCTTCAACTCAAGAAATTCGATCTCTTTCTTCCCCCGCACATCCTCTGGAAAATACTTCTCCAGAAAGGTTTCTCTAAACAAATCCCACGTAATCACAATATCATCTTCCTCAAATCTTTGGCGAGTATTACTCCACCAATCTTCAGCTTCTTCTTCGAGCATATGAGTCCCAAACTGCACCTTCTGTGCATCCGAGCAATTCATAACTCGAAAAATCTTTTCCACAGCTTTCAACCAAATTTGTGCCTTGTCCGGTTCATGAGTTCCCTTGAAGACCGGAGGGTTATTCTTTTGGAATTTCCCCAAAGCACGGAATCCATCATCAGCATGATTCCTCACATTCACATTGGCCGGAGGATTCTGCCCAATTTCCCCCGCCAATCTCGTCAATGCCTCCGCAATCGCTTCGTCGTTCCTTCCTGTAACCATCTTACTAATTCCCACAACAGAACCACGTAAGAACAACCAATATTGATAATGCAACACACGCATATCAATAACATGCAGGAAAAACACTCTAACAACTTGGTCGGACGGACCGACCTGCTCTAATACCACTATTGTAACACCCCCTTCTAAACCCCAAATAAATGCATATAAAACAATTAATCACATACAAATTCATCAGAGTAAAAAAGGTTTTATAATAAGGTATAAAGGAAGAATGTCACAGTTTCACCAACAAAACTCTTTAACATTTTGCTCCATAAAATATGTAACATTTTCGTAGTTTTAGAAATCGCATTTCAACATTTAATTTAAGCGGAAGATAACATCATTTAATCAGTTCCAAAATATTAATTCAAATGCACATAAGTCATCCAGATTAATACATCATATCAGTTAGATTACAAAACCACATCAGCTGATACATCGCAATGTATCACAAAAGAATGACTATACTAGTCTAACTACCCGGTGTTACATATCAGAGCAGCCGACTCAAAAGAATGAGACTAACTTCACAAAAGGACTCCAGCATCCTAATCTGCAATGCCTCATAGAGCATTATAAAACAGCAGAAGGGTGAGAAATATAACCATAATAATCAAAGCATAAGATTATATATATATAGGTATTCATATAACACATATTCACGTTTCTCACCACACTTCATCCTCATAATCATAATTATATCGTGTTCACATATATCAACATTATGAACATTCACAAGCACATCCCTTCATGCTCAGTTCCACAATCATTCACAAGCACATTTATACAACAACAATATTATGCAATGTGACTCAACATATCCAATGCAACTCATGCAATGCGGTACCGACTCTCGTTATCTTTTTTCGGTTTTCACTCTAAACCGGGTCCACCCTTCTAGACCGATAACTCGTTATCGTTTTTCGGTTTTTACTTTAAATCGGGTCCACCCTTCTAGACCGATAACAACCAAGCCCGTCCCCTAGGCTTCAAACCCACCCTTCTAGGTTTGGGACAAGCCACTAGTTTCCACGAAACTAACAGACATTGCCTCTTGACTGAATGATGCATGTACAATCAACCAATCACAATAAATGCACTTAAGACCGTTCCCGCGTCTTAATCCCATGCATTCGAATAATTCACCCCTTCGAGAATTTCATCATGATTGCACATACAACATATATCAAACATTTATCAATGTATTCATTTCACACATCATCATATTCAACAATGCACACATATCACATATGTTCCCATGCATTCACACAACAATCGCATACATATATGCACTCACAATTCATTGGACGATACACATACATTCCTCATTGTATTCCCATGTATCTCTAATTATCACAACAATCAAGGTATTCACATCGCAATACCAATCATACAATTATAAGTTATGCACACATATTCAAGATGTTCTCATGCATACTCATTACATAATTGTATACCCATTAAGCATTCGCAATGTTCATTAAATAATACACACATAATCACTTATTATGTTCACATGTATTTATACTTGATGCAATTAACCTTTGAATCATAATTCTAGGATTCACACCCGTAGGCTACCCACAGCACACATTATCACAATAGATCATATCTATATTCATATCATAAGGTATCCATCTATGTGAAACAACCAAACCATCTCCACATGATTAACACAACAAAAGAAAAACGCTGTCACATTCGCCTTCATTCGCCTGGCGAACCCTCGCAGTGAACCTTCGCCTGGCCTTCGCCTGGCGAACTCTCTCGGCGAACACTCGCTAGGCTTCGCCTGGCGAGACTTCCCAGCGAGCCCAAGTCAGTAGCTACTGACTTCATTCGCCACCATTCGCCGGCACCTTCGTTGGGCGAACCTTCACTATCCACCTTCGCTTGGCGAACTCGCCAGCGAAGTCCACTGGGACTTAATCATAATTACTCGCCAGCATTCGCTAGGCTTCGCCTGGCGAAGCTTCGCCTTTGCTCGCCTGGCGAGAGCCAGCGAACCTGCGCAGAACAGATTCACACTCTGTTCCTCCTTCACCAATCCATCATCAACCCTCTCTTACACATCCAAATCAGTATAAACAGCATCAATACATGTTACCCGACTATTCTACGGCATTATTACTCAGTTTCAACCGATTAAATCATCAATCTACCGATTATTCAAACTTTTGCCCTAAATGGAAAAAGGATGGAAACTACACCAAAACCCCAACCCAACATATATAACATCATGCAATGATCAAATAGAAACATTTCTCACCCTTACCTCGATTAATCGGAGCTTTGATGTTGGTTCTTGATGATTTCCACTTTTCCTCTTCTTCTCTTCTCTTTTTCTCCTTTCTTCTTCTTTCCGCTTTCTTTCCAAATGTTTTTCTATCTTTCTTTTCTTTTCTTCCTCACTTATATATTCCTTTTATTTTCTTTCCTTCCAATTTCCTTTCAATTCTCTATTAATTCCAATTAATAAAAATTAATTCCAATATTAACATAAAATCCCACTAAATCAATTAATTACTACAATTAATTATTTAATGAAATTTGGGTTGTTACACCATTACTCTGACTTGATTTGCTCTGGTAGAATACCGATGAATCTGCCTTTGTTCAATCCTGAAATAACCTGCAAGCACAAAGGGTTAGGAAAACAGCTCGAGGTATCTGTTATGCAAATGATTCATGCAAATGCAGACACATATCTATGCATTAGGAGGAACTCCCCCTCGATTCTAGCTCCAAGACAAATAAAGTCTACCATCCAATCATGGAAAGAAATCCTCATATATATCTGAAAAACCCATGCGGGCAGCGTACAACAGTAATCGAATACAACTGAAGCAACAAACGTGACCCCAACCAACAAGCCTGGTGGTGGTCAGCATATCAATGCATAAAAGATACAAAGAAATACAAAGAGATCAAGTGCAGCTACGGGCACGGAAATCCTCTAATAACTTCTTCGTAGTGGGATGATCAGGCTGGGTGAGCAGGCCCCGGATTAGCAAATCCCTCTGCCTGATGGTATCCTGGAGATCCTCAGCAACGTCCCCACAAACACCTTCTCCAGATCGGTCTTCCACTCTACACCTCTTAGCATCAGCTCTGAGTTGACAATCCAGTAGGTTTTCCTTGGTCTTAACCAACCTGTACTTGACGTCTCGTCGAAGTGAGGCTTTGGCCTTTATCTTCTTGTCTTTGATCTCAACCTGAGCCTCCAACTGGGCTATTTGTTGCTTCAGCTTTTCTTCTCACTCTTTGTGGCTAGTCAAAGTGCTGTTCCACAATTTCTCGTATCTGGATAACTTCAGATACACTCTATCCAGGTCTTGCTTCTTAGTGGTCAACACACTATGCACAGCCTTCAGGTCCAATCCAAGACGTTCTCTAGAATCAGTCTCCTTGGTCAAATTGGCACGCAAGTGATTTATCAATTTTGTCTACTTCTTGCAGGTGTATACGGCTTCGTTCTTCTCGCTTCGGAGTTGAGCGATTTCTTTTTCCAGTTCTTCGTTGGCTTTGATCAGCTCTTCATTCTTAGCTTGAAGCTGATTATACTTCTGGATTTCAATCATGGTAGGCTCTGAACGGCAGTCCTGCTCGACGGGACGAAAGGGAATCATCACCTTTTCTGCCCTGCAATGAATCCAGGCCACATAAGGAGCATAAGCCTGACTATTGCTCTTCCCCAACGAGGTCTTTCCTTTCCGGTGAACGTTGTTCTAGGCATGTTCAAATCTGGCCAACTCATCCCCTTCCAATGTGCCAGTGAGGTACAGAGATTTCTATACCTCTTCGTCCTTAGGAGGGGCCCTCAAGGCATACCCAAACTGTCTAATAGCGATAGCCGGATTATAATTGATGCAGCCTGTCCTACCTGTAACCCGGTGAACTGACTTTAAACAATGTTGCGGATAGCAAGAGTCGCCACCGACTTTTATTTTATCCATAAGGAAAGGTTATAAAAGAACAGGAAAGACCTTAGAGAATATTTTGGGTCCGGGGGGTAGGTTATGAAAAGGGAAGGTGTTAGCACCCTTTTCATCCATGGTTATCCATGGGCTCTTAGGTACTTAAGCTCACTTTTGAATTGTTTTGAGAGTGTAGTGTGTGAATAGAAAATTTTCAGAATAGTTAATAAATAATCCATGTAAGGATGTGTTAAGAACTTGTTTGAAAACTTGTTGAAAATTTGTTTAAGTGTGAAACAGTTTTGAAGTGAGCAAGCACCTAGGAGTAACCTACCCTAATGTTTGAAGGTCTTTCTTATTCTTCATTCTTTCCTTTAGTAAGACTATCCCTACTATAATGGAGTAGGTAGTCCTTACTTTGGATGTTAAGGGACATGTGAGGGACAATTGGATTTTTGAAGGCTATTGTGGGATGTAATAAGCACATATAAGGGACCATCATCATTTTTCGAAAGGGACTCGATTCGTAAAGGCAACCATAAGGGACTTTGATGATTTTTCTATTTGAGGGACTTGCTTTATACACCCCACTTAACCATTATTCGTAGGCAACTTGAGGGATATCCTTAGGAAGTGAGACGGCGATTAAAATCGACTTACGTGTGTGACGTGTTTATTTTAATTATCTTTATTTAAAAGTGATCTAAATTTATTTTAATATTACATACATGTTGTTACACTCCCTAATTACTAACCATAATAATAATTAAATAATTAAACAACTTTACATCCGAGAAACAATTACAAAATAATAAGCAAAATAATTAAATAGCAAAGATAAATAAAATATAAATAAGCAATAATAAATAATAAGGGGGTTAATTCTAAGTTTACTCGGCAAGACATCGCATCTTGTGCCTACGTATCCTTACGGGAGTGGAATCAGAGTAATCGTAGTTCCCCTCAAAAGGGAGGTTAGAGACTTCTTGACTGTGGTCAAGGTCTCAAGGGGAATAAACGCATCTTAAGGACACGCTTACGCGGAGTGTAGAAACTCCAAATCTCTACGTTGAATTGTTAAGTTATAATTAGGGTTAAATTAGGGATTCCACGGCGGGAAACCCTAAAATGAACGCGGCGGCTTTTTGACCTAATACTAGGGTAAAGGGTATTTTTGTCCACGGCGGGACGCCTAGGCTAATTAGGGTTTTGGAAAAGGTTGAAACTAGAGTTATTGACTCGGCGGTCAAACGGTTAATCCTAATTCCATCGGAAGGATGACAGAATTAATGGTAAGTGTAAAACGTGATGAAAAATGAATAAGCGCGCAGTTATGAAACATAAAGTGCTGAAAAAGATAATGCGACAATTGTCTCGCAAAATTACAACTAGGAAGAAGATACATATATAATAATGAATTGGAATTTAAATACAATCTGCAAAAAAAAACTGAAAAAAAAGTTAGTGAAAGTTAGACAGCAATGTGATCAATGATGAAAACAGTTAATATTGAAAGACAAAATGCAATTGAAATATTTATTAGTGATTTTGTTAATATTTTTAAAAAAAGGATCTTAAGTTTTTTTAAAAAAGGGAATTAATATTAATTTTAAGAAATTTTAAAAAAAGATTTTAATTTTAATATTTTTTAAAAAAAGAGTTTTAGTTCTATTATTAAAAAACAGTTTAGTTTTATTTTAAAAAAAAGTTTTAGTTTAATTATTTGAAAAAAAAAAGTTTAAGTTTTTCATTTTAAAAAAAGTTTTAAAAATCAAGTTTTACTATTAATTAAAAAAAGAGTTTTATTATTATTTAAAAAAAGTTTTTAGTTATAAGTGATTAGGTGATTAATGGTGTTTAACGTGTAGTGAGGGAGGTGTGATTAGTATCTGATTAAGCATCAAATTACACAAATAACAAAACGAACAGAAACAGGAATTGAAACACGAAACCCTAATGCCCAAATTGGTCGTCTCTCTCATTTTCTCGATTCCTCTCTCTACCTTAATGCTCCTTCGCCTTTTCAATCACCAATCCTTCATTTTTTCGTTCCTGAAGCACAGATAGATAACATCAAACAAATCAATAATTTTAATAAGATTAGGGTTTTACCGAAGATTGTTGGTGTCGACGGGATCGAACTAAACGGGGTGAACTTGCGGCAACGATGGATGATCGAAGGTGGGTATTTCGTCGAAGATGGTACTCGCGGCGGTCGGAAGTGGTTTCGCTTGCTTACTGAGATAAGTCACCTCGCTCAATATTTCGGTGGTTGTGATCTCCGTATGGGTTTTTTTTTGTGTGTTTTCCTCCTCTTTATATAGACTTGGGATTTGAAAGCGATTTGAATATTGGTTGAATGCTGATTGATTGTTTCCATTTTGGGGCTGAATCAAATGAAAACTTTCCTTTTTCTGTCTGATTGCAATGATTTCTGTTGATGAGGATCTCAATCTGTGATACTTGGATCAATCACGTTTAACGTTCGGAATATCTGCTAGCTGTCTGAATCTTTTCCCCCAAATAGGTATATTCCTCAATTGATTTGCTAATTCTGGATTTGTGATTTGGCAGGTGTGGATAGTGATGATTTTGGGCCAAAGGAGATTAAAAGCCCAAAGTAACAACAACTCGACTTTTTGACATATGATACACTTCGCAAAGATCCTCAGCCAATACGCCTTGCAATGAACTTCAATCAATCTTGATATTCTTTGGTGAAGGCTCACGTGAAGATGCTGGTGATGGTGAGTATTATTCGAATGTCTCTCTTGCGAACAAAAACTGAATGTAAGATATGATGTCCTCCATTCTTGTCTTCAGGTCAAATTGATATGTATCTAACACTGTTTATTTTTCATGTGCTTGATGGTGGTGTTTGGGGAGCTAGAGTAATGTATTGCACAAATCATCGCCCCTCATCATATTATCTTTATCTGCACCAACTGATCAAACTCAGACCACATAGGGACTGATGTCTTATGGAAGCAAGAAAATAGTGTATCCATGGGAGCATCCAACACTGTAGGTGTATCATCAATCTCTGTGTCATCTTCAGCTTATCAATTGCTTGAACCTTTATTTCCTCTTTTAACACAGCAATTTCAACCAGAGTTTTCAGGGCATACAGAGTATCCAACATCTCTTAGGAATGTTATCCGTATGAGGGTTGCCTTAGCCTTAAGTTCTTGAACATTTGTTGCCACCAATATTTCCAACAACAACACTACAATCTTGCCTCCAATGAGGGTATTGCCTAGGAAATCTTACACGCATCAGAGTTTCAGAGGTATCTTAATCCCTTTCCAACTTCTTGTAGGAGCTGGTCAATAAATAGCAATGACACCATACTGCTGCAGCATATTCACATAATTCTGTTGTCATTTCGCATGTGTTAGCTTCATTGGCAATTGCAGTTAGCGCTTCAGGTTTTAACCTCTTGGCACAGGGTGGCGTATGGTAAAGGTGATGACAGTGTCATAGTTTAATTCTTGCTATGCTTTGCTCTTCAATCACATAACTCATGTTTTTTTTTCAATTAACTTGATTATGCTTTCTCTATTGTTGAGTTACTTCACCGACTTATTGACTTCATCCACTTCTCTTGGCACAAGGTTGAATGGAGTGTTTCCTGTTGACAAAGGCGTGGTATCTCTCTACATTTGCTGCGAGCCTCAGTTTACCGAGATTACTGTCATAATTTCAAGTAATTGATGTGAGCTTCAAAGGTCTGTTATGTTTCCTGTGTGAGCGTAGTTTCTTGGTAATGTCTGCGTCTCGTAACACTTAACAATTGTTGTGGATTAAATGCAAGTACACTACTAATTCAGACTTCAAGTAGTTAAGACTCAAGGACAATGTCGCATCTTCTTCCCTTGACTCGTCTGCACGCAGAATGAAGCTCCTCAGCAAGCTCCTCCACGTGAGTCTTCAAACTGAGCTCTGGTAACGGTTATAAGAGCATCTGTGGTAATTGAATACTTTGTGCACTTCAGGTGAGTGAATTCCAGACAATTGATAGAAGATGAGCCCATCAAAGCTTCTGCAAGGCGTTCCTTAGATATCTGTAGAAGGTATGAATCCTACTGCTGCTGTTGTTTTTCATTCGATTCAAAAGTGATATCTGCAACCATTTTCTCCAGCTTCTTTGAAGGCTTTCACTGTGCAACTGGTTTTCGCAGGGAACACAGGTTGGCCTCACAAACTCTTGAGTAAAATCATGATTTTGGAATAAAGTTGTTGATGTTCGGCTTCCACTGATCAAGATTGAAGAACGAGTCAAAGTGTTGCTGAGAGTGTACTTCTTACGACCGGTCCTGATCTATCTGCTGAAGGTCACGCTCAAACTTCTGCTTCAGGATTAGAGTAACTGAATCTGCTATGTTAAAACTAACTGATCTTATGTGCTGGCCTCGACATGACAGGTTTTAATTGGAGCGTGTTTACTAACATCAAAGTTGCTTTTTCTTGACTTATTGTGTGCAGGAGTTCTTCTGCAGAGGTACAGGATTCTTAAGGCACAAATCTTCCTTGGCAGGCGCATAATCTGGTGGTTAGAAAGCCTTCGTGGTGATTCGCCGAACAAAGTAGTAACCTGTTTCCCTCCTTTGGAAACTTTGTATCTGATTCAATTTCAAATCTGACTACGTAGGTGCGAACGCAGTTACACAGGCGGAGTGCGAGGTTCGGTATTGAAGACGTATGACTTATCTCTTCATAAAGCTCAACTTGATCACACGTGGACTCTGCTTTTATGTGTATTAAATACCAGGGGATTTCTATGTGGGAAGCTTGTATAAATTTAGGATTTGTTGTGTAATTATTGAAGTGCACATATGTCAATAAAGTACAGAATGTTCTTGTAATCCATTGTTCGTCGAAATTAGGAATTACTTTGGTGTTCAATACGGTTGTACATTATGATTAAAAAACGGGAATCTGTATGGAGTATTTATGGTGAATAACATAACTTGAATTCATTCTTGTGGCTCCTTCATAAATTGAAATTCAACCGCGTATCTTATGATGAGCTTACTTAGCTTGTACTATAAATCAGTATATATATAAAAATGGATCTTTGTAATATAATCTGCAAATTTGATCCCAAACTCCCTTTCTTAAAATCTCCCTCACTCATTGAAATAAACCTGGTTTCTCTCATTCATGATCGTTGTATCGAATACTAAATAGGTCCGAGTTCCTTCTCGCAAATGATGACCCAACCTTACGAAATTAGGTGATGGCGTAGCTTGGTATACACACTAGTTTCTTACGAAACCTTGATGATAAGGACACAATCTCCAGGGAAGACACTAAAACCCTTGAGACGCCTTGAGGGAACGAACAGTAGAATAATCCTAGGATCTCTGTAATCCAATGTTCGTACTCTGAAGCGTTTGACTGTAATGATCCACACTAAATATTATTGCACCTTGTAACCCTCAAGAAGCAACCTATGGACTTCATGAACCTCATGAAAGGTCTTGTGAACCTTCATAAAGTAGCTTGTGGACTTTATGAACTTCATGAAAGGTTATGCAAGTTGTTGGAGAACTTGTGAACCTTGTGAACCCTCTTAGAACACAAAGTCTTGTATTGTGAGGGCAAATTTTGGGGTGCAACAGCTGCCCCTGTTCAATTTTCTGAAACCTGAGGGGTTAGATTGGTATATTTGCCAGTCGTAACCTGGAAGGTTGAAGGGGATTGAGCACAAAAGCCCAAAAATTTGCACTCACCAGTGCGCTAGAGTGGTACAGATGGCTAGTTGAATATGATTGAGTGGGCTTAAAGATGCCACTAGGGGAAAGTTCTTCAGTAGTATAATGAGAACTGTCATGAGTCTGGAGTAATACTGATGTAACAGCATGTCTTCATGAGGATAGAGCAATCAATGATGATAACCCTAAAGCAGTCTTGAAGTGATAAATCTGACCTCAGGAGGATAGAGCAATCAATAGCTCTAAAGCAGTCTTGAAGTAATGATTTCAGGAGGATAGAGCAATGGATAGCTCCAAAGCAGTCTTGAAATAATAATGTGATATGTCTTCAGGAGGATAGAGCAATGGATAACTCTAAAGCAGTCTTGAAATAATTAGATGGCTTCAGGAGGATAGAGCAATGAATAGCTCTAAAGCAGTCTTGAAGTAATGATTTCAGGAGGATAGAGCAATGGATAGCTCTAAAGCAGTCTTGAAATAATAATGTAATTTCAGGAGGATAGAGCAATGGCTAACTCTAAAGCAGTCTTGAAATAATAATGTGATATGTCTTCAGGAGGATAGAGCAATCAATAGCTCTAAAGCAGTCTTGAAGTAATGATTTCAGGAGGATAGAGCAATGGATAGCTCTAAAGCAGTCTTGAAATAATTAGATGGCTTCAGGAGGATAGAGCAATGAATAGCTCTAAAGCAGTCTTGAAGTAATGATTTCAGGAGGATAGAGCAATGGATAGCTCTAAAGCAGTCTTGAAATAATAATGTAATTTCAGGAGGATAGAGCAATGGCTAACTCTAAAGCAGTCTTGAAATAATAATGTGATATGTCTTCAGGAGGATAGAGCAATCAATAGCTCTAAAGCAGTCTTGAAGTAATGATTTCAGGAGGATAGAGCAATGGATAGCTCTAAAGCAGTCTTGAAATAATTAGATGGCTTCAGGAGGATAGAGCAATGAATAGCTCTAAAGCAGTCTTGAAGTAATAATGTGATATGTCTTCAGGAGGATAGAGCAATCAATAGCTCTAAAGCAGTCTTGAAGTAATGATTTCAGGAGGATAGAGCAATGGATAGCTCTAAAGCAGTCTTGAAATAATAATGTAATTTCAGGAGGATAGAGCAATGGCTAACTCTAAAGCAGTCTTGAAGTAATAATGTGATATGTCTTCAGGAGGATAGAGCAATCAATAGCTCTAAAGCAGTCTTGAAGTAATGATTTCAGGAGGATAGAGCAACGGATAGCTCTAAAGCAGTCTTGAAATAATAATGTAATATGTCTTCAGGAGGATAGAGCAATCAATAGCTCTAAAGCAGTCTTGAAGTAATGATTTCAGGAGGATAGAGCAACGGATAGCTCTAAAGCAGTCTTGAAATAATAATGTAATATGTCTTCAGGAGGATAGAGCAATCAATAGCTCTAAAGCAGTCTTGAAGTAATGATTTCAGGAGGATAGAGCAATGGATAGCTCTAAAGCAGTCTTGAAATAATAATGTAATTTCAGGAGGATAGAGCAATGGATAACTCTAAAGCAGTCTTGAAATAATAATGTAATTTCAGGAGGATAGAGCAATGGATAACTCTAAAGCAGTCTTGAAATAATAATGTAATTTCAGGAGGATAGAGCAATGGATAACTCTAAAGCAGTCTTGAAATAATTAGATGGCTTCAGGAGGATAGAGCAATGAATAGCTCTAAAGCAGTCTTGAAGTAGTAGGATGATTTCAGGAGGATAGAGCAATCAGTAGCTCTAAAGCAGTCTTGAAATAATTAGATGGCTTCAGGAGGATAGAGCAATGAATAGCTCTAAAGCAGTCTTGAAGTAGTAATATGACCTCATGAGGATAGAGCAATGAATAGCTCTAAAGCAGTCTTGAAGTAATAGGATGATTTCAGGAGGATAGAGCAATCAGTAGCTCTAAAGCAGTCTTGAAGTCATGAGAGGCTATCAGGAGGATAAAATAACCCTGAGGTTACAATAAAGCAGTCCCAAAGATCATAAGCTTGTTTGTTGGATAATTAACCTGAAAACAAGGTAGCATTCTGTACAACAACATTAGTTTATGCTTTATGTATGCATGTATGACATGATGCACTTAGGTAATGTACTATAGACATATATGTTATGGTATGATGTAAATGATGTATGTATGCTATGACACTGCTGGAAGTGTCTGGATATCCCTGTATAACAACTGCTGGCCAAGGAAAATAAATCCCGATTCGTTGTTGAAGAATATATAACCCTCCGTCTGCTGGGGATAACAAGGTATAGATAACCTCCCGTTGTTGGGGATAACAAGGTATAAATAACCTCCCTTTGTTGGGGATAGTAGGGTATAGATAACTTTCGTTTTCGTTTGATAGTAGGATAAGTATAACATCCCGTCTTCGTTCATCGTGCCCTTATTGGAAAGTAATTTCCCGTATATCCGTATGAGGATAAAAGAGATGGATATAAATTCCAGGGGAGATTAGACTTTGTGAAAATGGATTAGTCCTACTGTCTTGTAAAGATGAACCGGCGAAGCTTCGTTGAAATCCTTCCCTCGTTCGTCCTTAGTAAATACTATTACTGCATTTTCATGCATTTCTGGTAAACATCAATCATATTAAAAGCATACATACATTCAAACACAACCAATGGACGTTTCGCTTATGTAAATAGGGTAAAAGTAAATCTGGATTCAAAAGATGGAGTTTATTTATATCAAAAGTGACCCATACACGGGTAAGTTTGTACAAGGAGACATAAACCCTAGTAAGAGGATTTGGTCATGAAGTTTTACAAAAAGAATCAGCTATGTGGGAAATAATCCTATTGAGTTTCAATTCTACTATTGCCACTCAAGTATCTCATCTTCTTGCTGTTGAGACGGAAACGATTGGATTGAGCTTCATCTGTTTGAGCTTGAGTAAGTAGTACAACTGGTTGCAATTTCATGAGTGATCCAGACGAGACATAGTCATACGCTTTAATCCCTAACTTTTGCCTGGATTGCCCTTTCAGGTTTTCAATCCACCGGGATACCCTTTTTTGCCCAAGCCGCCTTTTCAGGTTTTCGACTTGCCGGGTGTACATCTTTTTATATATATATCCCTAATTTTTGCCCAAACCCTTTTGGTTTGCCGGGATGCCCTTATTTTTGCCTAGGCCTGTCAACCTAGCGGGTCTCTTTTTATGCGTAGTATTTTTTAACTATGTCTGCGTTTACAGGTTGTGGGAAGTCTTCACCATCCATTGTAGTCAGTATCATGGCACCTCCTGAGAACACTGTCTTGACTACAAATGGTCCCTCATATGTTGGAGTCCACTTGCCCCTAGGATCACCCTGTGGTAATATGATACGCTTGATTACCAAGTCACCAGCCTGATATACCTTTGGCTTAACCTTCTTGTTAAAAGCTTTGATCATCCGTTTCTGGTACATCTGGCCATGACAAACTGCTGCTAACCTTTTCTCATCAATCAAATTTATCTGGTCAAGTCGAGTCTGAATCCACTCATCTTCATCCAAGCCTGCATCCTTCATAATTCTCAAGGAGGGGATCTGAACTTCAATAGGCAGAACTGCTTCCATACCATAGACTAAGGAGAATGGGGTTGCCCCTGTTGAAGTACGTATTGTAGTACGATAACCATGCAGAGCAAATGGTAACATCTCGTGCCAATCCTTGTAAGTAACAGTCATTTTCTGTACAATCTTCTTAATGTTCTTTATTAGCAGCTTCAACTGCCCCATTCATCTTTGGACGATACGGAGAAGAGTTGTGATGCTTAATCTTGAACTGCATCTTCGAAATCAACAAGGTAGTATGGGTCAACATATACTGTCTTAGTCGGCGAGCAGCCCATGCCAAAGCGCAGCAAGTTTTCTCGAGCAGTGAGTATCTTGTTTCACAGTCGGTAAACTTTTTGCTAAGGTAGTATATTGCCTGCTCTTTTCGACCAGACTCGTCATGTTGCCCCAATACACACCCCATTGAGTTGTCTAATACTGTTAAATACATAATCAAGGGTCTTCCATCAACTGGTGGCATTAAAATTGGGGGTTCTAGCAAATATCTCTTGATTTCATTAAAGGCAGTCTGGCACGCATCATTCCATTCCATCACCTGATCTTTCTTCAACAACTTGAAGATTGGCTCACAGATGGTAGTTAATTGGGAAATAAATCTTGCAATGTAGTTCAATCGTCCCAAGAAACCTCTAACCTCCTTCTCAGTACGGGGAGCTGGCATCTCTCGTATAGCTTTCACTTCTTGTTGTAACAACCTAGTAAGCCCTACAGGTATTTCACAATCGTCCTCGTTTCCGTCTTCAGTTTGATAGATCGGATTCTCGAAATTGTAATTGGCAATAGTAGAACTGTTATCAACTGGATCCAGAGTGGATGAGGATCGGCATTTTAGTGACGTGGGTGTGTGTAAGAACACATAGCTGATAAAGCAAGAATAAAAGAAAAAGAAAGACAAGGAACACAATATTTACGAAAACGAAACGTCCACTGATTTTATCGAATGAAGTATGCACATGAAATGACAACCCGTAACAAGCACACCATTGTGCCCCGGGTAAGGCACATGGCTTGAAAGTTTTAATTGTTCCAGAAATTATAAATTTAAAAACATAACACAGTAATAGTATTTACTCCTGACTAAAGGAGATAGGGACAACATCTTCAGCTTCCCAATTATTGAGTCCAGCACCCACAGTAGGAAAAATCCATGCCTCCAAGTTGTAGTCTTCATCTTGGTCTCCCACAGCATTGATAACCCCTTGATTGGTGATACGAACAGCACGAGCACGATGAACAGCCTTCTGGGATTCTGCAGTGAAACCCAAACCAAACTTGTCAGACTTGTATGGAATATCAGGAAGCTGACCCCAAATAGTACAACCATCTTCTTCCACCATAGCTTTTGCGTCATTGAGGGAGGCCATTGCCATTGTTGGAGGGTTTCTGATGACCACAGGAACCTTCTTCGCAGCAGGAGGAGTCACACAATCCTTAACAGCCCAGGGAACCACTTCAAATGACTGACATGGAGTTTCAATGTATTCACCTTCTACTTCCAGATACTTGAAAGTGTTTACATAGCTGACAAAGTATTCTTCCTCTCCAAAGACAGTAACAACTTTTCCATTCACCGGATATCTCAACTTTTGATGTAATGTGGAGGTCACAGCACCTGCCCCATGGATCCAGGGACGACCAAGCAGACATGAGTACGAAGGACGAATATCCATCACATAGAATGTAGCAGTAAACACCTGAGAGCCAACCTTGATTGGAAGATCAATTTCCCCATGTACTACTCTTCTAGAACCATCAAAAGCCTTTACCACAATATTACTGGGCTTCAATACCGTATCTTCAGGACTCAGCTTGTTCAGGACTTCCTTAGGCAACACATTCAGAGAGGAACCATTGTCTATCAGCACATGAGACAGGGTAGTGCCCCTGCATTCAATTGAAATATGCAAGGCCCTGTTATGATCCCTCTTGGCAGGGGTCAAGTCAGCATCAGAAAATCCTAACCCGTTGTCATAGGTCAGGTGAGCAACACAATTCTCAAACTGGTCCACAGAAATTGCACTGGGTACATGAGCCATCTTTAGAAACTTGATCAATGACTTGGCATGAGCCTCAGAACATAATAACAGGGAGAGCATAGAAATCTTTGAGGGAGTATGCCCCAGCTGATCAACAATATCATAATCACTCTTGCGAATGATTTTCAATACTTCTTCCATCTGCTTAGAGAGGTCATCAGCAGCTGGCACATCAGTAGATACAGACTCAATAACAGGACCCTTGCCCCGAGCATCAGTGGTGGAAGTAACAGCAGGAGTAACTGCACTCTTAGAAGCAACTGGAGGAGAGAAGACTCTTCCACTACGAGTGATCTTGCTAGATCCGGCAATATTATCAATGTCAACAGGCATATCAGGTAAAGGCTCCTGTTTGACACCATGGATGTAAACATCAGACCCATAGTGCCAAGGCACAACTTTGTCAGATGTATAAGGAATAGGACCAGGAGTGGTAATGATCAGAGGAGCTACTCTGGCTTCAGCAACAACTTTCACAGGACCTTCAGCAGTAATCTTGATTGGGCCCTGATGAGTGATTTTAATGGGACCCTTTGAAGTGATTCTTAGTGGTACTTTGTCAACCATATCAACCTCTTCAGTCTTCTTACCCTGAGTCAGATGATCCACCATACTTTCTACAGATGCTGGTCTTCTTTCAAACACTATAGTATATTTATCCATGAGACGTTGAATCCCATCTCTCAAAATGAAGCAACTATCCGGCTCATAGGTACAATATAAACAATCTTCATGACAACCTGGAAAGATCCCAGCTTGTACTAACCTCTTTTTGATAACAGACAATGGTGTGCTCAACTCCATAACTGAATAGACATGCAGATCTTCATCAATATCTTCATCAATGGCGTTGACAGTCTTCTCGTGATTTGGCATTGGAGCTGTAATCACATTTGGAGTACCTGGTGGATCAAACTCAATTTCTCCAGCATCAATCATATCCTGAATTTTGTTCTTCAAGACCCAGCAGTTATTAGTATCATGTCCTGGACAGTTTGAATGATATGCACATCGTGCATTGGGATTGTACTTGGGAGAGGTAACATTGGGATTCTGAGGAGCCTCCCTCAGGGTAATAAGTTCAGCCTTCAACAAGTGTTGCAATGCCTGAGCCATTGACATGTTGATCTTCGTGAACTGTCTTCTAGCCCTCTGTTGGTTGCCTTGAGGCTGCTCTGTTGTTGCAGGAGTTGGATTTGAAATATGAACTGCACTAACAGACTGATGCCTTCTGTTACGATCAGGCTGACCATACACAGCATTAGATTCTTTCTTCCCAGTGGGAGGCTTCTTTGCAGCACCTGATGAAGAAGTGCCCACTTGGATCTTACCACTCTTGATACCATTCTCTACTCGCTCTCCTGTCATGATCAACTCAGTGAAGCCAGATGATGAGCTTCCAATGAGATGACTGTAAAACGGACCATTCAACGTACACATGAACATATCAACCAACTCCCTATCAGTCAAAGGGGGTTGAACTCTTCCAGCTAAGTCTCTCCACTTCTGAGCGTACTCCTTAAAGCTTTCTTTGGCACCCATAGACATGCTTTGAAGCTGCATGCGAGTGGGGGCTAAGTCAGCATTGTATTGATACTGCTTGTAGAAAGCTTCAGCAAGGTCATTCCAATCTCTGATGTTGACACTCTCCAACTGATAATACCACTCTAGCTGAGCTCCAGATAAACTCTCTTGAAAGAAATGGATCCACAACTTTTTATCAGCAGTGTGGGGTTGCATTCTTCTGACATAAGACCTCAGATGCAATTTGGGACAAGAGACCCCATCATAGACAACAAATGTGGGAACTTTGAACCCAATGGGTATGACCACCCCAGATATCAAGCTCAAATCCTCAAAATCCAGCCCAGATGATTTCTGTAATTCCATAGCATCCATTCTATCCACCAGCATCTTGAATTTGTCTTCGTTAGGCTCATGGTAGTAGTTAGCCTCAGAATCAGAGTCCCCCATAGTGTTGTGGAGACTGCCTCTCTCCTGCTCAGATTCTTCAGATTCATAGTCTTCAACATGTTCCTTGGTCTTGACAGGGCCTTTGAACCTTCTTCCCATGTTGAGCAACCCAGCAGACCTTCTAGCCTTCTTAGTCTTCTTGGCTAGCAGTGTCTTCAATTCATCCTGCCCCTTGGATAGGTTCAGGATCAGCTCTTGGAACTGTGCATTCTGTGCCTGGAGATCCTTAACTGATTGTTCAAGAGCCATTGTTGAAATAAACAGCGAGAAGATGAGAAACCTGTGCACAATTATAAACCTGTGATGCAATGATATGGGAATGCATATGCAATGTTTTCAAGGACCGCAGGATTTAAATTTGCTTAAACAAACAAGAAAGTAACCTTTTATTAGTAATAACTTGTTTTGCCTTTTAGGCTTACAAAAAATGAAAACGAAATAAGTACAAAAGATGGGGTTTTAAATCTCCCATGGACGTTTCCTCTTTGTGTTGAGGTATGAGTTGAGGTTTCGTTCCTCATGAAGTAGCTTTGTTAGCTCTAGGATCCTTGCTTGGCTTGCTTTGTAATGAGCCTCGAAAGTATCCCTTTGCTCTTTCAGTTGGATCCATGATCTCTGCAAGTCTTCCATATCAGTAGGCATGTCTGGGTGAAGGATGGTATAAGCTGTGTCTCCTTCAGCAACAGGTTCCATGGTAACTGGTAGGACGGCAGGATATGGCATCATGAGTGTCTGAGCACGAGATCGTACCCATCTGAGATAAGCCTCCATAGGAATAGTGTACTTAGGCTCCAGTGTCTTGCTGTCAATCCTGTTTACCTTTCCCCAAGCTCGTATGAATCTCTGACGGTAACCCTGAAGATCGTTGTCGTAGTCAAACACAATGCCCTGAATCAACATGTCATGTGGACCATCGCTCCGGGCGTAACCAAACTGTCGGAAAGCTAGAGATGGGTTGTAGGTGATGCCTCCTCTTATGCCTAGAAGTGGTACATTAGGAAACTCCCCACAACGGTCAATGATGGTGACATTCTCCATAGATCTGGAGCACCAATGGATGTCTGAGTGAGAAAGTGACATGATCCTCTTGGACCATCTGAACCCTTGCTCATTCTTCATTACTGAGCGAGGAAGGTGAGAAATAAACCACCTAGAAAGTAAAGGTATGCAGCACATCAAAGTTCCTCTTGCCCTTGTAGTACGGGTGTGAAGAGAATGTAGGATGTCTCCAAGTAAGGTAGGCACTGGATTGTGACTCAGGAATATGTTGATGGCATGAACGTCTATGAACTGATCAGGATTGGGGAACAACACTAAGCCATAAATCAATAAGGCTAAGATCTCCTCAAAAGCATCGTAGCTCATAGCCTTCAAGAACATTTGAGCTTTATCCACTAATACCTTGGCAAGAATACCTTTAACTCCACTTCTCGTCTCTAGAACAATGTCAGACTTCTTCAGATGTAGAGCTGCAGCAATAACTTCTGGTTTAAGCTCCTTCTCTAAGCCTGTGAATGGCTTCTGATCAAGAATAGGGATACCTAGAAGTTTAGAGAACTCCTCCATGGTTGGAACTAACTGATAATCAGGAAATGTAAAGCAATGGTGCTTAGGGTCAAAGAACTGAAACAGCACACTCATCATGTCTTCACTGAACCCTGAAGTAACTAGATCCAATAAGTGACCATGTCTCTTGTTGACCTGGGAATGATCAGGCACTAGGGAAACCAACTCCTTGAGCTTAGCAGGTATCTCTACAAAGTTGATCCTGATGGTGTTTCTACGAGCAGAAGCCATGACCTGCAACAAAGAACAAAGATAAATCCTTTGGTCCTTGAAATGGTTAGGGAAAATGATATGCTTATGATGCATGATGATGTCATGATGTCATGCTCAATCACAAACATGTGGCACACACAAACAAGTCACACCATAGCCCTAGGTTTAAAGGCTTGCATGAGGTTCAAAGGCAAGTACCCTCCCCTGAAGTTAGATGGTTCATCCTGTCCTACAAAAGTAACCAGGTTCTAAGGGATCTCAATATCATTGATCTTTCACAAGGGTGGTTGTTCAGAAGGCAACTTACTTGCCAACCAAAACCCTCCAAGTTTAAGATCTCAATGAGCGTAGTATCGAGTGTCAACCAACTTCAGTCTGCACCAAAGCCGGTTACCTCACTACTTTCTAAAGGCCAAGATGAGTTGACTAGGGTTCTAAAAGTCAGTTAGTGCATTGACAACATATGGCAGCCTCAATATTATCCTCAACTTGACTTAAGGAATATAAGCACCAACCAAGAAGTCGCACTAACTATGGCCATCAGATCAACCGTATCGATATACGTCGTACAGTTTCCTTGGTCTATTGCCATTTACCTAAGGTACACTAGATCCGGGTTAGGACCTTTCACACATAAGAGCACCCCAATAATATAATAATAAAGCAAACAAGGCAAACAATTTAAAGTGATCTTAATTCCTAAGGGTACCCCTCTTAAATAGATCCCCAGCAGAGTCGCCAGTTCTGTAACCCGGTGAACTGACTTTAAACAATGTTGCGGATAGCAAGAGTCGCCACCGACTTTTATTTTATCCATAAGGAAAGGTTATAAAAGAACAGGAAAGACCTTAGAGAATATTTTGGGTCCGGGGGGTAGGTTATGAAAAGGGAAGGTGTTAGCACCCTTTTCATCCATGGTTATCCATGGGCTCTTAGGTACTTAAGCTCACTTTTGAATTGTTTTGAGAGTGTAGTGTGTGAATAGAAAATTTTCAGAATAGTTAATAAATAATCCATGTAAGGATGTGTTAAGAACTTGTTTGAAAACTTGTTGAAAATTTGTTTAAGTGTGAAACAGTTTTGAAGTGAGCAAGCACCTAGGAGTAACCTACCCTAATGTTTGAATGTCTTTCTTATTCTTCATTCTTTCCTTTAGTAAGACTATCCCTACTATAATGGAGTAGGTAGTCCTTACTTTGGATGTTAAGGGACATGTGAGGGACAATTGGATTTTTGAAGGCTATTGTGGGATGTAATAAGCACATATAAGGGACCATCATCATTTTTCGAAAGGGACTCGATTCGTAAAGGCAACCATAAGGGACTTTGATGATTTTTCTATTTGAGGGACTTGCTTTATACACCCCACTTAACCATTATTCGTAGGCAACTTGAGGGATATCCTTAGGAAGTGAGACGGCGATTAAAATCGACTTACGTGTGTGACGTGTTTATTTTAATTATCTTTATTTAAAAGTGATCTAAATTTATTTTAATATTACATACATGTTGTTACACTCCCTAATTACTAACCATAATAATAATTAAATAATTAAACAACTTTACATCCGAGAAACAATTACAAAATAATAAGCAAAATAATTAAATAGCAAAGATAAATAAAATATAAATAAGCAATAATAAATAATAAGGGGGTTAATTCTAAGTTTACTCGGCAAGACATCGCATCTTGTGCCTACGTATCCTTACGGGAGTGGAATCAGAGTAATCGTAGTTCCCCTCAAAAGGGAGGTTAGAGACTTCTTGACTGTGGTCAAGGTCTCAAGGGGAATAAACGCATCTTAAGGACACGCTTACGCGGAGTGTAGAAACTCCAAATCTCTACGTTGAATTGTTAAGTTATAATTAGGGTTAAATTAGGGATTCCACGGCGGGAAACCCTAAAATGAACGCGGCGGCTTTTTGACCTAATACTAGGGTAAAGGGTATTTTTGTCCACGGCGGGACGCCTAGGCTAATTAGGGTTTTGGAAAAGGTTGAAACTAGAGTTATTGACTCGGCGGTCAAACGGTTAATCCTAATTCCATCGGAAGGATGACAGAATTAATGGTAAGTGTAAAACGTGATGAAAAATGAATAAGCGCGCAGTTATGAAACGTAAAGTGCTGAAAAAGATAATGCGACAATTGTCTCGCAAAATTACAACTAGGAAGAAGATACATATATAATAATGAATTGGAATTTAAATACAATCTGCAAAAAAAACTGAAAAAAAAGTTAGTGAAAGTTAGACAGCAATGTGATCAATGATGAAAACAGTTAATATTGAAAGACAAAATGCAATTGAAATATTTATTAGTGATTTTGTTAATATTTTTAAAAAAAGGATCTTAAGTTTTTTTAAAAAAGGGAATTAATATTAATTTTAAGAAATTTTAAAAAAAGATTTTAATTTTAATATTTTTTAAAAAAAGAGTTTTAGTTCTATTATTAAAAAACAGTTTAGTTTTATTTTAAAAAAAAGTTTTAGTTTAATTATTTGAAAAAAAAAAGTTTAAGTTTTTCATTTTAAAAAAAGTTTTAAAAATCAAGTTTTACTATTAATTAAAAAAAGAGTTTTATTATTATTTAAAAAAAGTTTTTAGTTATAAGTGATTAGGTGATTAATGGTGTTTAACGTGTAGTGAGGGAGGTGTGATTAGTATCTGATTAAGCATCAAATTACACAAATAACAAAACGAACAGAAACAGGAATTGAAACACGAAACCCTAATGCCCAAATTGGTCGTCTCTCTCATTTTCTCGATTCCTCTCTCTACCTTAATGCTCCTTCGCCTTTTCAATCACCAATCCTTCATTTTTTCGTTCCTGAAGCACAGATAGATAACATCAAACAAATCAATAATTTTAATAAGATTAGGGTTTTACCGAAGATTGTTGGTGTCGACGGGATCGAACTAAACGGGGTGAACTTGCGGCAACGATGGATGATCGAAGGTGGGTATTTCGTCGAAGATGGTACTCGCGGCGGTCGGAAGTGGTTTCGCTTGCTTACTGAGATAAGTCACCTCGCTCAATATTTCGGTGGTTGTGATCTCCGTATGGGTTTTTTTTTTGTGTGTTTTCCTCCTCTTTATATAGACTTGGGATTTGAAAGCGATTTGAATATTGGTTGAATGCTGATTGATTGTTTCCATTTTGGGGCTGAATCAAATGAAAACTTTCCTTTTTCTGTCTGATTGCAATGATTTCTGTTGATGAGGATCTCAATCTGTGATACTTGGATCAATCACGTTTAACGTTCGGAATATCTGCTAGCTGTCTGAATCTTTTCCCCCAAATAGGTATATTCCTCAATTGATTTGCTAATTCTGGATTTGTGATTTGGCAGGTGTGGATAGTGATGATTTTGGGCCAAAGGAGATTAAAAGCCCAAAGTAACAACAACTCGACTTTTTGACATATGATACGCTTCGCAAAGATCCTCAGCCAATACGCCTTGCAATGAACTTCAATCAATCTTGATATTCTTTGGTGAAGGCTCACGTGAAGATGCTGGTGATGGTGAGTATTATTCGAATGTCTCTCTTGCGAACAAAAACTGAATGTAAGATATGATGTCCTCCATTCTTGTCTTCAGGTCAAATTGATATGTATCTAACACTGTTTATTTTTCATGTGCTTGATGGTGGTGTTTGGGGAGCTAGAGTAATGTATTGCACAAATCATCGCCCCTCATCATATTATCTTTATCTGCACCAACTGATCAAACTCAGACCACATAGGGACTGATGTCTTATGGAAGCAAGAAAATAGTGTATCCATGGGAGCATCCAACACTGTAGGTGTATCATCAATCTCTGTGTCATCTTCAGCTTATCAATTGCTTGAACCTTTATTTCCTCTTTTAACACAGCAATTTCAACCAGAGTTTTCAGGGCATACAGAGTATCCAACATCTCTTAGGAATGTTATCCGTATGAGGGTTGCCTTAGCCTTAAGTTCTTGAACATTTGTTGCCACCAATATTTCCAACAACAACACTACAATCTTGCCTCCAATGAGGGTATTGCCTAGGAAATCTTACACGCATCAGAGTTTCAGAGGTATCTTAATCCCTTTCCAACTTCTTGTAGGAGCTGGTCAATAAATAGCAATGACACCATACTGCTGCAGCATATTCACATAATTCTGTTGTCATTTCGCATGTGTTAGCTTCATTGGCAATTGCAGTTAGCGCTTCAGGTTTTAACCTCTTGGCACAGGGTGGCGTATGGTAAAGGTGATGACAGTGTCATAGTTTAATTCTTGCTATGCTTTGCTCTTCAATCACATAACTCATGTTTTTTTTCAATTAACTTGATTATGCTTTCTCTATTGTTGAGTTACTTCACCGACTTATTGACTTCATCCACTTCTCTTGGCACAAGGTTGAATGGAGTGTTTCCTGTTGACAAAGGCGTGGTATCTCTCTACATTTGCTGCGAGCCTCAGTTTACCGAGATTACTGTCATAATTTCAAGTAATTGATGTGAGCTTCAAAGGTCTGTTATGTTTCCTGTGTGAGCGTAGTTTCTTGGTAATGTCTGCGTCTCGTAACACTTAACAATTGTTGTGGATTAAATGCAAGTACACTACTAATTCAGACTTCAAGTAGTTAAGACTCAAGGACAATGTCGCATCTTCTTCCCTTGACTCGTCTGCACGCAGAATGAAGCTCCTCAGCAAGCTCCTCCACGTGAGTCTTCAAACTGAGCTCTGGTAACGGTTATAAGAGCATCTGTGGTAATTGAATACTTTGTGCACTTCAGGTGAGTGAATTCCAGACAATTGATAGAAGATGAGCCCATCAAAGCTTCTGCAAGGCGTTCCTTAGATATCTGTAGAAGGTATGAATCCTACTGCTGCTGTTGTTTTTCATTCGATTCAAAAGTGATATCTGCAACCATTTTCTCCAGCTTCTTTGAAGGCTTTCACTGTGCAACTGGTTTTCGCAGGGAACACAGGTTGGCCTCACAAACTCTTGAGTAAAATCATGATTTTGGAATAAAGTTGTTGATGTTCGGCTTCCACTGATCAAGATTGAAGAACGAGTCAAAGTGTTGCTGAGAGTGTACTTCTTACGACCGGTCCTGATCTATCTGCTGAAGGTCACGCTCAAACTTCTGCTTCAGGATTAGAGTAACTGAATCTGCTGTGTTAAAACTAACTGATCTTATGTGCTGGCCTCGACATGACGGGTTTTAATTGGAGCGTGTTTACTAACATCAAAGTTGCTTTTTCTTGACTTATTGTGTGCAGGAGTTCTTCTGCAGAGGTACAGGATTCTTAAGGCACAAATCTTCCTTGGCAGGCGCATAATCTGGTGGTTAGAAAGCCTTCGTGGTGATTCGCCGAACAAAGTAGTAACCTGTTTCCCTCCTTTGGAAACTTTGTATCTGATTCAATTTCAAATCTGACTACGTAGGTGCGAACGCAGTTACACAGGCGGAGTGCGAGGTTCGGTATTGAAGACGTATGACTTATCTCTTCATAAAGCTCAACTTGATCACACGTGGACTCTGCTTTTATGTGTATTAAATACCAGGGGATTTCTATGTGGGAAGCTTGTATAAATTTAGGATTTGTTGTGTAATTATTGTAGTGCACATATGTCAATAAAGTACAGAATGTTCTTGTAATCCATTGTTCGTCGAAATTAGGAATTACTTTGGTGTTCAATACGGTTGTACATTATGATTAAAAAACGGGAATCTGTATGGAGTATTTATGGTGAATAACATAACTTGAATTCATTCTTGTGGCTCCTTCATAAATTGAAATTCAACCGCGTATCTTATGATGAGCTTACTTAGCTTGTACTATAAATCAGTATATATATAAAAATGGATCTTTGTAATATAATCTGCAAATTTGATCCCAAACTCCCTTTCTTAAAATCTCCCTCACTCATTGAAATAAACCTGGTTTCTCTCATTCACGATCGTTGTATCGAATACTAAATAGGTCCGAGTTCCTTCTCGCAAATGATGACCCAACCTTACGAAATTAGGTGATGGCGTAGCTTGGTATACACACTAGTTTCTTACGAAACCTTGATGATAAGGACACAATCTCCAGGGAAGACACTAAAACCCTTGAGACGCCTTGAGGGAACGAACAGTAGAATAATCCTAGGATCTCTGTAATCCAATGTTCGTACTCTGAAGCGTTTGACTGTAATGATCCACACTAAATATTATTGCACCTTGTAACCCT
Source organism: Lathyrus sativus (assembly GCA_963859935.3). NCBI lineage: Eukaryota > Viridiplantae > Streptophyta > Magnoliopsida > Fabales > Fabaceae > Lathyrus > Lathyrus sativus. Next base: position 348,737,539 of record OZ012740.1, on the reverse strand, counting down.
CAAGAAGCAACCTATGGACTTCATGAACCTCATGAAAGGTCTTGTGAACCTTCATAAAGTAGCTTGTGGACTTTATGAACTTCATGAAAGGTTATGCAAGTTGTTGGAGAACTTGTGAACCTTGTGAACCCTCTTAGAACACAAAGTCTTGTATTGTGAGGGCAAATTTTGGGGTGCAACACTACCCACCAGAGGGACGTTAGGAAAGTTCCCACAGCTGTAAATGATTTCAATCCCCAGGCGATCTCTATCAAACCAATCAATATCTTCGGCAGACAAACTCATCAGGCGCTCAGACCACTCCTTCGTCTCTGCAGTCTCCAAAAAAGAACCAGCCTTAGGTAAATGAGTGACAAACCATCTATAAAACAGTGAAGCACAGTAGGACACACTCTTGCCTCTTCTATTCTCGTTCTTATAGTGCACCGAATGATACACGTCTCCGAGCAAAGTAGGGATGGGATTCCTTGAAACGAAAATATGAAGAGCATTCACATCCACAAAGTCTGGGATATTGGGGAATAACATGATACCATATATGCACAATGCCAAAATATCTTTGAATGCCACCCAGCATTCCTTCTTGGCGAAGTGTCGGGCCTTATCAGCCAAAAAAGGTAATGGGAATCCATAAGCTCCGTTTCTCCTGGTTGTTCTTCCTTTCAACTCAGAAACCTCCATATGCAAAGTTATAGCAATACCAGCCAGATCTGGCTCCTAGTCAATAGGATAAAAGGGCACCTGAGCAAGAATGGGTACTTCCAATATGGCAGAAAACTTTTCCAAAGTAGGGGCCAGTACATAACTCGGAAACGTGAAGCAACGCAACTGAGGATCATAAAACTGAAGCAGAGTCTGAAGTCCATTCAATTCATACAAAAATGGCTTGCACACAACACTTAGCTGCTTCCCATAGGTTCCCCTGAAATCCTTCATCACTTCCTTACTAGCCAAAGAAATCAAACCCCTCAACGTAGTAATATCTGGTGTAGGAAACTTGTAAGCCAAAGTTCTTCTCAAGTTGGGTTCCATGTCGGACAAAGAGGGAACAAGATTGCTAGAATCGAGAAGGAACTGCACACCTGCAACATAGATACGTGCTAAATGTAATGCACCATGAAAATGTAAATGCAAGATGCAGCAGGAGATCAAGAGTCTTGTGCTGTGAAGTGGCAAGTCACAATTCTTCTTCGGCGAGAATATAACACAACTCTGATAATAAAGGCCTACTGATACCAACAATACTGATTCGTTGTCAAGAAAACCAGGTTGTCTGATGGCCAAAGTTTCCTGCAATAACCCGACCCCGCTCACAGGTATTGACCTAATCACTGATAAAGGCACGACATCCTATGCGTTCACCAGCGTCACAGACTTTCAGGAAATGATGATACGTTCACCATTTCCAGTTCGGCATCATCACTCCCTGAAGAGGCCTCACTCAGCTGAGTCACAAATGATCGGTTCCCAGAGTCGACATTCCTTAGATCTGGAATCCTTTCGACGGCCTACTGGGCTGGAAATGGAAATCATCTCAAAGAATCTCGTCTGAGCGCAGATTTCGTGGGAACTAGTGCATGCCTAACATACAGGTTCACCACTAATCTGCTTCTAATGCTATGTACATACTCAAGCCTAGGTCTGGCTTATCACTCATCAGAGCACTCCACCCACAACAGCACAACAACAATAATATTATATTGAAAGTAAAATGCAGGAAAGTAAAATGCGATAAAGAAATGCAAACCCAACAGATAAACACGCAAGCGCTAGGATTGACTCGCATAGGGGATGGGAAACGGTCCCAACATAGGGGATGCGAAAAGTCCCCAACAACTATCATGTCCCCAGCAGAGTCGCCAGCTATCGCTACCGCGAAAATAAGGTGCTGGCAAAATAGAAGAGTCGCCACCTATCGTTATTTATCCCACAGAAAGGGAAAGGAAACAATCGGAAAAACCTGACGAAAAGGTATAAGACAAGGTCATTGCAACCATGTATGGGTTCGGGAGTCGGTTACGCAAGGGGAAGGTATTAGCACCCCTCACGTCTGTTGTACTCAACGGGATCCACGCTTGTTGTATTTATCTAACGGGTTGGTTTTACTATCTACTTATCAAGGCTGACTCAAAAAGAAAAGAAAATGACTCGGCAAAGCATCGCGCTTCGTGCCTACGTATTCTCGTCAGAGAACGAGAAATCAGAGTCAACGTAGTTCGGCTAACTATGGGTGACGGATGGGGGAAGGTGGCTTGCCAATACGTCAGTATTGTGCCTACATACTCTCAACAGATATGAGAGATCAGAGCTTACATAGTTCGGGATACTACGAATTACGGGGGTTAGATTCATCTGTTTTTTGAGTAGGGTTAACAAACAGTTCCAGCAGTTTGGTGTATGCAGCTCGCTCGTTAGAGACTCATGCGTTACTGTTTGCGGTAGAACTGAGAGTTAACGACACTCTTTTCATCAGAAAAGTTTTCCTTGATTTAAGGGCACACGGGGCAAAAGAGGTTTGAGATTTGTTTTCTGTCTTTTACGGAAGAAGTGTTTTTTATGGATGTTTGTAGTTTGCACAGCTCTAGAGACTATGACTTGGGAACAAATGTGTCGCATATCGTCCAAAGGACATATACTAAAAATTCTAGATGATTGAGAGGAGACCGCTCAATTATCATTTCCTAAGTAGCTTAAGGCTCGTAACGTCCTGTACCAACTTGCCTTTATTACGTTTTTTACTGTTGTTTTGGAGATGAGAAGAGAACAAACTCTACGGGGAAACTGTCAAGCCCTAATGTTGTCATGCCATGGATTCATCCTATGGTTGAGTTTTGAAACAAGGAACTCCTATATGTTATCATGCAAAGGTTTCAACCTAAAATCTAATCATCACTTCCTTATCAAAGGAAGTGAGAGTCCTAGGGGATCATGTGAAGTGGGAAACAGACAATAGACAAAATATATACTAAACATCAGTAAAGCAGATAAACAGAAAAGAAAACAGTAAAGATGCAAATGCAATGCAGCAATACAAGCAGAGGGAGACTCACTCAACCTCTAAGCAATCAAGCAAAGAAAACAAGCAAAAACAGACAAGCAAAGGGAGGATCACCTCAACCTTTATATGAAAATACATCAATTAGAAAGAGAAAAACAACACACAATCAAGGGGAAGATCACCTCAACCCTTAAGGCAAGCAAGCAGAGGGAGACTCACTCAACCTCTTAATGCAGTCATGCACCTACACTTAGACTATCCTAAACATGAGCTACCCTAATGCAACACACCACTCAATCATGAATGAAGGAAAGGAATTATGACAAATAAGGAATTCATTCCACAAGTAAACAAACAAGGCATCTATCTTAAGGAAAGGAATTGAATGTTGGGAAGCAAGGGTAAGGTCCACAGGAACTTGCTGTCTCTTAGACTGATGAGGATTTTGACAGTGACCTTGAAGAAGAGTCTGCTAAACATGTAACTGCTTTGACTAGAAGATACTATTCTGATGAAGACTCCAGTGAAGATGAATTAAAATTTGAAGAACTTGCAGCTTCCTACAAAGAGTTGTATCTTAGAAGTGAAGAAGTGTGCCATGAAGGTGAAAAGCAGAAGAAACTCATAATCAAACTAAAGGCTGAAAATGAAGAACGCCTTAAAACTATCACTGAGTTGAATGATGAAGTTGCTCAGCTGACTTCCCAACTAGATCAAATAGGGAAGTCTATTAGAATGATGAATAGTGGTACCAACACCCTGTATAAGATCCTTCAATCTGGAAGAAGGGCAGGAGACAAGACAGGGTTAGGGTTTGATGAAGAAAAGAAACCACCTTCAGACCATAATCCTTCTTCACACCACAAGCCTTCTGGATCCAAGCGAAATATGTTCCATCCGATGTCTCAACATCATGACAGAGGTCAACCCAACCAACCAAGAAGAAGATCCCAAAGATGGAAATGTCACTATTGTGCCTGTTTTGGTCATATAAAGCCTTTCTGCTACAGACTGCATGGATATTCTAAACCTATGCCTCAAACCAGACCAAATTACAATATTCATTCTACTATGAAGCAATAGGTTCCTAAAGCTGCTGCTACTAGCTTGATAGCTCACATGTCCCTCAAATTCTCTGCTAAGGAAGGTTGGTACTTTGATAGTGGGTGCTCCAGACACATGACAGGGATTAAAAATATCTTAGTAGACATCAAACCACACTCTACTAGTTACGTGACTTTTGGAGATGGAGCCAAAGGTGAAATTAAGGGAGTTGGAAAATTGAACTGCTCAGAAGCTCCTGACCTTGACAATGTGCTACTGGTTAAATGATTAACTGCTAACTTAATTAGCTTTAGTCAACTGTGTGATCAAGGACTCAATGTCAACTTCACTAAATTTTAATGCTTGATTACAAATGAAAAATGAGAATTGATCATGAAGGGAGTCAGATCTAAGGAAAATTGCTACCTATGGGTTTCTCAGGACTCCAGATGTGCTCTAGCCAAAGAAGATGAAGTAAAATTGTGGCACCAGAAACTTGGTCATCTACATTTAAAAGGAATGAAGAAAATCATCTTTATGGAAGCTGTCAGAGGAATTCCTAAGCTGAAGATTAAAGAGGGAAAAGTCTGTGGTGAATGCCAAATAGGAAAGCAAACAAGGATGTCACACCAGAAGATCCAACATCTCACTACTTCAAAAGTATTGGAACTTCTCCAAACGGACTTAATGAGACCTATGCAAGTGGAGAGTCTTGGTGGAAAGAAGTATGCATATGTGGTGGTCAATGACTTTTCAAGATACACCTGGGTGAATTTTATAAGAGAAAAATATGAAGTGTTTTATGTGTTCCAAGACCTCTATCAAAAGATTCAAAGTGAAAAGGAAGGCAAGGTTGTTAGAATCAGGTGTGATCATGGGAAGGAGTTTGAAAATCAAAATTTTGTTGAATTCTGTTCTTCTGAGGGAATTAGCCATGAATTCTCTTCTCCCATTACTGCATAGCAAAATGGAGTTGTGGAAAGAAAGAATAGAACTATCCAAGAATCTGCTAGAGCAATGATGCATGCAAAGAAGTTGCCTTACCACTTCTGGGCTGAAGCCATGAACACTGCCTGCTATATCCATAACAGAGTGACTTTGAGAACAGGAACCATGACCACCTTGTATGAAATATGGAAGGGAAGAAAGCCTATTGTCAAATACTTCCATGTGTTTGGAAGCAAATGCTACATACTTGCAGACCGTGACCAAAGAAGAAAGATGGTTCCTAAGAGTGATGAAGGAATATTCTTGGGCTACTCTACTAACAACAGAGCCTATATAGTATTTAACTCCAGAACTAAAACCATGATGGAGTCTATCAATGTTGTTATAGATGATGTGCATAAGGAGACTGATGTCCCAGAAGATGTTGGAACATCCCTTGATATCTCAGCTGAGTCTGCAAACAAAGACAATGATCCCAATCCTGCCATTACTGAACCTGAACCAATTGACAAAGGACCCTTTATCAGAATTAAGAAAGACCATCCTATGGATATCATCATAGGTGATCCAAATAAAGGGGTTACTACTAGATCCAGAGAAGTCATCTCAAGTTCTTGTTTTGTGTCTAAGATTAAGCTAAAAACATCAAGGAAGCATTAACTGATGAATTCTGGATAAATTCCATGCAAGAAGAGTTGGGGGAATTCAAGAGAAATGAAGTATGGGATCTTATGCCAAGGCCTGAAGGAACAAATGAGATTGGAACTAAACGGGTTTACAAGAATAAGTTTGATGAAAAGGGAGTGGTCACTAGGAACAAAGCCAGACTTGTTGTACAGGGATACACTCAGATTGAAGGGGTTGTCATTGATGAAACTTTTTCTCCTGTAGCTCGCCTTGAACCTATCAGACTTCTTCTGGGAGTTTCCTGCATTCTGAAAATTAAGCTGATTTAGATGGATGTTAAAAGTGCCTTTTTTTAAATGGTTACCTAAATGAGGAAGTCTATGTGGAACAACCCAAGGGATTTATTGATCCAACTTTTCCTAATCATGTGTTTAAGTTGAAGAAATCTCTGTATGGACTAAAGAAAGCTCCTAGAGCATGGTATGAAAGACTAACAGAGTTTCTTGTTGATAATGGTTACAGAAAAGGTGGCATAGATAAGACATTGTTTATCAAGGAAGAAGGAGGAAAACTCATGATTGCTCAAATATATGTTGATGATATTGTGTTTGGTGGGATGTTTGATGAGATGGTTCAACATTTTGTGCAGCAAATATAGTATGAATTTGAAATGAGCCTTGTTGGGGAATGAACTTATTTTCTTGGGTTGCAAGTCAAACAGATGGAAGAATCTATATTCCTATCTCAGAGTAAGTATGCCAGGAATATAGTTAAGAAGTTTGGAATGGAAAATGCCAGCCACAAGAGGATACTTGCACCTATCCATCTTAAGTTGTCTAAAGATGAAAAAGGTGTTAATATTGATCAAAGTTTCTACAGAAGCATGATAGGAAGCTTGTTATATCTTACAGCAAGCAGACCTGACATTGCCTTTGATGTGGGTGTTTGTGCCAGATATCAAGTTGAACCCAAAGTGAGTCATATCAATCAAATCAAGAGGATTTTAAAATTTATTAATGGGACAAGTGAATATGGGATGTTGTACACTTATGGATCTGGTTGTGTGTTATTTGGCTATTATGATGTTGATTGGGCTGGAAGTGCTGATGACAGGAAGAGCACATCAGGAGGCTGCTTCTTTTTGGGGAACAATCTCATATCTTGGTTTAGAAAGAAGTAAAACTATGTCTTTATATCTACTGCAGAAGCTGAATATATAGCTGCTGGGAGTAGCTGCTCTCAACTTGTGTGGATGAAGCAAATGCTTACTGAGTATAATGTCACACAAGATGTCATGACATTATACTGTGACAACCTAAGTGCTATAAACATATCCAAGAACCCTATTCAACACAGCAGAACAAAGCATATTGATATTCGTCATAATTTTATAAGGGAGCTTGTTGAAAATAAAATCATTACCCTAGAGCATGTTACTACAGAAAAATAGCTGGCTGATATTTTCACTAAAGTTTTGGATGCTAGTCAATTTGAAACTTTGAGAGGAAAATCAGGGATTTGTATTTATGAATATTTATAACAATTATTGCTGAGTGGGAATATCATTCATGAGGGGTGGTATTTTCCAAAAATAAAGATGTCTCAACATCACTCATTATTACATAACACATTTAAGGAGACTACCACACGCTACCCTAATCATCTCTTTCTCTCCAACTACCCATTCAACTCCCATACCCCCACAAAGTTTTTGCTTGCTTCCCACTCTCTGTTTGATTCTCCGATTGAAACCTATTCTCATACTCTCAAAAACCTCAAAATGTCTCCTAAACATTTCTCAACTACATCAAAATCTTCTAAGTCTGATTCCAAAACAAAGGTTCATCCTATGAGCATCTCGTTTGAGGAAGTTCTTGATGTTACCCCTCTTGCCATGGTTCCATGCCACAACACTGAAGCGTCCAAGTCTACACCCACTCATGCAAGCGACTTAAAACAGACGTCTAAAGGTAAATCTTCTGATACCTTTGCTGATTATACTACTAAAATGAAGAATAAAGAGGGCGGTGCTTATGTAGATAGAACCATTAGGGAGTTAGTGACTAAGGTTCTATATGGTGGGCATAATGTACCTAAGATTTCTACCCCTCTCTATCGCATGGATGTTACTTCAAGTTCTGCTGCTGGCCAAGGAGAAGAAGATAAAGATGCTGATGACTCCTCTTCTGATAAGAACCCTAATACAAATAATTTGCACAAGCTTTCTAGCTATGTGCTCAAGGAAGGAATAGTTGAAGATGTTGCAAATAAAGATGTTGGTACCCCTGGTATGGAAGATAAATCAAACAGTTATGTTCAAGACAAGGAGAAGGTTAATATTTCTGATAATGTGGTGGACCTTGAGGGTGTTCCATCTGATGATGAGTTAATAAAGAATGTGGCTCCCAATATTCCAAAAAGATTGAAGTCTAGAAAAGGAAAACCTGTGATTGAACAATCCCCTTCTAAGAGTCAAAGGAAGAAAACTGTTGTTGGTCCTCCTAAAGCTTGGAGTAAAGTCACTCCTGCTTCCAAGAAAAGAAAGGTTAGGTTAGAGACTGATTCTAATGATGATGTCCAGGATATCACTCTTGTTAAGAGATCTGCTACCAAGAAAACCACATGTATTGTTCCTGCTGCCCCTCTAAATGATGTGTCTTTCCACTCTATTGACAACGTGTCAAAGTAGAAATTTATGTATCAAAGAAGGATTGCCTTGGAAATAGAATTAGGAAAGAATGCACTTAAAATCAAGGAGGTCATGCAACTGATTTCAAATGCTGGGCTAATCAAAACTGTAGCTGGGTTCTCAAATTGTTATGATATGCTTGTGAAAGAATTCATAGTGAATATCCCTGAAACCATTACTGATAGAAAGAGCAATGATTTTATGAAAGTGTTTGTAAGAGGAAGGTGTGTTGATTTTTCTTCTAATGTGATTAACAAGTTCTTATGTAGGAATGAGGAAGGGGATGGTGAAATGGAAGCTACTGACAATCAGGTTTGCAGGGTAATAACTGCAAATCAAATCAATGCATGGCCCTCTAAAGGTAAACTTTATGTTGGGCAACTAAGTGTTAAGCATGCCATCCTTCATAGGATTGGTGCTGCCAATTGGGTTCCTAAAAATCATATGTCAACCATTGTTGTTGGACTGGGAAGATTCATTTTTGCTGTTGGGACCAAGGTTAAGTTTAACTATGGAAGGTACATATTTGATCAAGTTGTGAAACATGCCACCACAAATGCTATTAAGCTTCCCATTGAATTTCCCTCTCTGATCTATGGAATCATCTTGAGTAAATACCCTGGGATTCTCACTAACAATGATGTGGCGTGCAAAAGAGAATCAGTTATGTCTCTTCACTATAAGTTATTTGCTGGAAGACATATCCCAGACATTGTCTGAACATCCTCTGAGAAGACATCCACTTCAAGGGCTGGGGTTATATCTGATTTAAAGGAAACTTGCAGGGATTTAGGAGAAGTGATTAGTGTGGCTACAACAAGGAAGATTAAGTTGGAAGCTCTGATTAAATGTCTGGAATGAAATGAAGACCATACAATGAAGGATGTTGATGATCATGAAGAAGAAGTTAAGGAAGTTTCTGGTTCAGGGGAGAAGACTGTTGATAATACTTCTGGTTCTAAAAATGCTGGTAAAGATAAGAATACTAGGTCTAAATAATAAGATTAATTATGCTTGACTATTGTGTTCTTTGGTTTTTTTTGTTGCTTTGTTGTGTCTACTGTTGCAGAATTTGTTTTCCCTTGCACTTAAAGTGTTGTTGGCTTGTACTCTATTTGGGTCATCTTTGTACCCTTAACCTTATTTGGTTCTAGTTATTTGATCTATGATATTATGTTACCCTCAGTATGTGTTCCTAATTTATGACTAAAAAAGGGGAGAAGCTGTTGCTGGAAGTTGTTGTTGATTTACTGATCTTGCTGGATGTTTGGGCTATTATGTGTCTTGAGGAGTTGTTGCTTATTGTGTTAAGGGGGAGTTTGTGTTTACTCCTGTTTTGAAGTTTTTTCTGTGTATCTGCTGTTGTGCTCTTTGATTTAGGAGCTCTTGTGATCTATTGAATGTTTTAGCCAAAATTTGCCAAAGGGGGAGTTTGTTAGTTTTTGATTGGCAAGAATTTTGGTAAAACTTGGTGATATCACAAGATGTCCTACAGGATGTCTTGACATATGTTCTTAACATTTTGTAGGTAGATATGTTTGTTGTTGCAGGGTTTAGTTCATGATGTCAAGCATGATGTCCTGACATTTGTGAACATAACATTTTGTGAGAATGTGTTTGTTTGTATGTTACTTTTTGTGCAACTCTTTGTGTTGTTATGATCAGTCATTTATGGCTCAAATCCTAAAAGAGTTTTTTATGCATATTTCGTGGAGCATTTATGGAATCGTGTGAGCTATTTTCTGAAGGAAATCTTGAAGATCTGAAGAGTGATTTGATTGGAGCTGATTGGATCAAATCAAATATGTTTTGGTTCTACTCATTGATTATAATTATTTAAATTGATTTCATCAAGATCATATGTTGTTTTTGCCAAAGCCCAAGCCCGTCCAAGAGTTACTATTTAAAGTTTTCACAATCCTATTTTGAAGATTAGAGAAGTTGGGGTTAAGATAGTGCATTGCATAAGGATTAAAGCTTTTAGCTTTGTGTATTTATGTTAGTTTTTGAGTCATTCACTCATTACCTAAATGTGTGAATTGGACTAAGTTTTTGTGTTGAAAGTTGTTCATTCAAAGCTTGTAAGCAAGAGTGTATTGTCCTTGATTGAAGCTTTTAAGCAAGATCAAGTATTGTCTTTGAAGAGTGTCTTCTAAAAGTTTATTCATATGTTGTTATCACTGTTATGATTGAGGGGGGGTGAGAGGTATCTCTTATCCAGGGGTGTCCTAGGTAGAAATTGCAAGGGTAGAGATTAGGTGCGAAGATAGTAAACTAGAGAGAGTCTAATGTATATCTTCAAACTAATTCTACTTAGTAAATTTCCTTCCTGGCTTGGTAGCCCCTAGACGTAGGTGTGTGTCGCTACTGCGAAAATCGGCGCCGGCTAAACAGAAGAGTCGCCACCGTGCGTTATTTATCCCAAAGAAGGGAAAGGAAACGCTCTAAGTAAACCTACCGCAAAGACGGGAAAGGAATGGTCATCGCAACCAAATCCTGGATTCGGGAGTCGGTTACGCAAGGGGAAGGTATTAGCACCCCTCACGTTCGTCGTACTCGACTGGATCCACTCTTGTTTTCTAGTACGGATTGTTATTCTATCTACTATAAGGGTCAAGGGTTAAAAGAAAATAAAATGACTCGGCAAAGTATCGCACTTTATGCCTATGTATTCCCGTCTGGAACGAGAAAACAGAGTCAACGTAGTTCGCATATCTACGGGAAAGGAGGGGAAGGTTGCTCGCTAGGATACGGCATCCTATGCCTACGTACTTTCATACAGCATGAAAGATCAGAGCAAACGTAGTTCGGGCCACGGAAGACACAGATTTGTCTGACTGTTTTTTAGATCCTTCTGAAAAGGTTTTTCTGGATTAAGAGTCCAAGCGGACAAAAAATGACACCTTGATGTTGGTTTTGAATCTTTTACGAAAGAAGTGTTTTTTATTATGTTCACAATCTCTGACGCACTAGAGACTATGATTTGAGAGTGACTACGTCGTATGTCACCCTAAGGGTCACACACTAAGCAATCAGATTACTGAAGAGTGACCCTCCAACAACCTTTCCTCAAATAGCTTAAGGCTCGTAGCGTACGACATCGATTATCCTTATTACTGTGTTTTGAATTGTTTTGAGATAGAAGAGAAAGAAGCTCTAAAAAAACCTAGGGTTGAAAGGGGGATCAAAACTACTCTAAAATTGTCATGCATGGATAAAAACCTATTGCCTGTCATATTTCCCTCTTGCACAGAGAGAAACAGAGATCCTAGGGGATAAACAGCAAAAGAAACAGATATATACAGTAAGCAGTAAACATGTATGCAATGCAGCAGTACAAGCGAGGCAAGGGAGTCCCACTCAACCTCGAACCTAGAAAAACAATAGGCAAAGTGAAACAGCTTCACTTCAAACCTAAGGGGGCAAGCTGAACAAGCCAACAAACAATACAGAAAAGCAAAAAGCACAAACATCAGATCTGACAGCATCAAACCAACTTCTGCAGTAAACAGCACAAGCAGCAGCAGCTCTGACAGTTACAGTTGATCCAACAGCAAAGGGTTGACAGTGACAACTTCTCCAAGTAAGACCCCATCATCAATCTTCAACACTCTTCAAGCTTTAGATAAGCTCCTATCTTCAGAAAAATATCCCAGCTTTAGCAAGCATAAACCTCAACCAGTAAACAGCTTCAACAAAAAACAGCAAAACCCTAGTCTTCAACAGACAACCAGCTTTGACAGGCACAAGCTTCTTCTTCACCAATATTCAATGAACTTCATCTTCAATAGGTTTCCATCTTAAATGCAATCACTCCAGAAGAGATTCAATTAATAATAGATGAAGTAGAAATGTTAAGAGGCTCAGTGACAACCCAAGGAAATCACTAAGATCTTAACATAGCAAGTGAAAGGTATCCTCAAGGTTCTACCCAACCAAAGCATGCTCTACATCCCTCCTAAGGAGAGATGGAACTTATTTGGGGGACCTTGTGTCATGGGATGGGATAGAGACACAAAAAGCTCTCTATGTTTGAAAGAAGAAACAAGACTACTCTAATGTTCTTCCTATGTATCCTAATCCCTAAGCCTCTGACAAGCCCTCTAACAAATGAGAAGTCTTCAACTCCAAGCTTCTTCAAGCCATCCAAAGCAACTTCATTTGATCTTCAAGTCATCCAAGCAAATCCCAAGCCAAAAGCACTCCAAAATAGCCCCACACAAGCATAACCAAACCAAATATCCAATGGAGAAACCCACAATCACCACACCAGTTGCCAAAGTCAAATAAAATGCTAAAGCTCATCAAAAAATCCTAGGTAAATTTCTAAGGGAACCTAACCCTATACCCAATACCCCATAGGAATCCCAAACCCTAGATCACTCATTAAGTCCTCAAACTATGCACAAAACTACAACTATTTGTCATGAAACCCTAATTCTAACACCTCTCCTATTCACCTCTCAAACTAACCTAAATTTATTCACAAAAATGTGATACAATTTATAAGGGTACATGCTTCCCTGATCTAATCAATCCAGCAAGAATCAACCTAAAATCATTCACCAATTGGTCACAAGAAAATCAGCAAGAACATGTAGCAAATATACAAAATTAAAGAAAAGAATAAAATGGAAAAATTCAAATTAAATTGAAAAATGGATGAAAATGGGATTTCTTGATTTCATAAAATCACAAATAAATCCAAGATCATGGAGGTATTTTTAAAATATTTTTTGGATCCATATTGGATTTATTATGAATTTTTGAAATCAAATGGATTAAAAATAAAATCAAATCAAATAAAAGAAATTAAAATGCTGAATTAAATGGGAGCCATTGGATGAATTGACTGGTAAGCGCATCTGAGGCTTCAGAACGTGTCCACGTGTGGTGTCCAGTCACCAGCTGACTGGATAAATGAAACGCAGCGTATTGATTAAAGAGGGAAATCTGAAATTGAATCATGTCCATACGATCAGCATAACAAGTCTCTTCTTCCAGATGATCCAACGGTGAAGTCTTCATCTTCTCCAAACGAGCTCAGGTGAAGGCCAAGTCTCAGGCGGTGGTCCGGTGGTCCAACCACCGTCTTCTCCGGTGAAGCAAACCCTAAACCTCACCAATCAAGTCAAATAAAAACCCTAATCCACTCCAAATTTCACCCTGAACTCAAATCCACCATCCAAAATCATTAAATCACCCTCAAAAGCCAAACCCGATCAAAGTTGCAGAGAAATCACCAAGTCTCGATGGTCACCATTCTTAAAATTGAAGCCATAGAAATGATCCTCAAGTTACACTGGTCATTCTAAGCTATCACACTCATGCTAATTCCTCAAGATTTCATGTAACTGAATCCAAACAGAAACTGGTACACCCCCTCGATCATCACCAAACAATGCCAAACCAATCCTAAATCATTCTACCAATCATTGGGAACCTAACCACATGCACATTGCTACCTAATTCAGCCTAAATCAATGGGAAATCCAAGAGTTACATACCTGAAGAAATTGGATGAACAAAGGGATCAAATGCTCAATTCAGGCTCCAAGATTCTTCAAACACGATCAAGGATGCAAGATAAAGCTTCTTCAACCCTTAATTTGACTTGAATAGGCTTGCAAATCCAAACCCGATTCTGAGTTGAAGCTCTTGAAACTCAACTTCAATCTTCCTCTCCACCACGAATTCTGCACCAAAATGAGTCTGAACTCACTCCTCTCAATATATAGAAACTCTCCATGGGCTTTTGAGCCCAGTTTGAAGCCCAAATCCTTGATCCATCATTTCTGATTTTCCTTTTGAAAATGCAATGCACCAGTCATGATTCTGAGCTTCCAGCTTGCTCTAGAATTTTCTATCCAACTGCAAATTGGTTTGTGAGTGTGAATGGATAGTTGGCTTGGCCTGAAATGCTTTGATTCTTGTTTTGGCATTGTAACTTGTAATGTAAGTAAGCATTTTACAAAAAAAGTCATGAAACTAAGCCTCAATTCAAAAATGTGGAAATGTAATTGTTTTTAGAATCCAATTTCCATTCAAAATGACTACCCATATGCCATGTGTATGTCTCATAATCCAAAAAATCCAATTTCCCTCCTTTGAATCATTTGAAAAATCCTTCTTTTTAGGCCATTTTGGATCATTTTGTGAAGCAAGCCATTTCAATCACCCATGACCTCCTATTTGACCTAAAAACATCATTTTAAACACATTTCATGTTGGACACTTTTTCATTTGAGGAGTGGAAGATAGAGATTTTGACCTATGTTGAAAAATGACCTATAATTCAACTTTCCCAAAATACCCCTGGATTGCCAAGACCATAACTTGAGTTCCACAAATCCTCTTGAGGACTTATAGTACTCTATGGAAAGCTAAGATCAATATATACAACTCTTATGTTGACCAAGAATCCATTTGAAAACTACTTGATGGGCAAACGTTGCTTGGAAGTCAAGTGATTTTCACAGATGAATTTCAGTGCCCTCTGGTGACCTATAACTTGCAAGAACCATAACTTGAGTTCTACAAATCTTATTGAAGACTTCTAGTACTCAAATTAAATCTATTGAGAAGCTCTAAAAGTTTAATGTTGGCCAAGAATCCATTTGAAACTTGTATTCTGACTTATGTGGCTTGGAAGTCCAGTGCTATACAGGGGATTTTACCCTAGGAACCCTGACTCAAACACCTCCAACCACTCTTGATTCTCTTGAACTTGATCTTGACTCATACATACATATGCTTCAACATATCAATACATGATTTCCATGACTGAGAGCTAGGTCTTGATGCCCTTTCTCTACTCTCCTTGACCTAGGGTTACCCAGATGAAACCCCACTTGTACACACCTCAACTGTGGTTCTTGAACTTGATACCATGACTTGTCTAAGCATCAATAGGGCTCTCTAGGCCCCCATGGGATCCATGCACACCTCAAATTCATAATTCCATGTTGATGATCTTCAATACACCTCAAGTTAGGAGAGAAATCCACCTGTTGACACTCAAATCTCCTCAAAGCTTCAACCCATTCCTTGATGACTTGGATGTTCTTCAGCTTGAATAAGGCCCCTTAATGTGCTTCTTTAGATAAGGATGGCACTTGATCCCCTGCTAGATGACTTGCTATGTTATGATATGCAAATGATTGGACCATGTACATGATGTGACTATGCAAATGATAATGCAATTGGAACATAAACCAGGTGAAATAGGTTGAGCAAATTTTAGGGTGCAACAGCTGCCCCTATTCAAACGGCTTGGACCCGGCTAGGTGAAGAGCTAACGACCTTCAAACAATCGAGGTACGAGACGGTTGAGTACCCAGAATCCAGAAATTTGCCAACCGCAGAAATAAACTGCACAAGCTACTTGGAGAACAACATCCACCAACTGAATCTGGTCGTTACGGCAACCCGCTGATCAATCATCTGGTATCAAAATCTGATTTCAATGTCAACCGCCTGTGTACCACCCCAGGCTTTGAACTCTCTCTTGTCGAAACACCCTGCCTTTTGTCCACGTTAAAACTCCGCCGTCTGTTAATATGGAGAAAACAAATTAGCGACCATGCTGGGGATCATTTTCATCAACCCGAAACAAGATTCTATCATCGCGGGGATAGAATTTTGTCCATGTTAGGACTCTACATTCCGTCAACACAGAAAAATCCTGACGACTTCGCTGGGGGGACATTTCTGCTTAGTCACAGGAGATCCTGCTTATCTCTGCATTAGCTAACTCCGTTGGGCCCAACCCACAAACGACTTCGAGGAGGACTCCACTAGGGACAGGAATAGTTCGTCAACACGAGGAAATCACGGCGACTTCCTTGGGGAAAATACTTTTGTCAAATATCGGAACGCAACTCACATACTCTGTCGATCACGAGAGAATCATCTATCTGGATACCGGAAAGTTCATCCGTCTGCTTGATACGGGAAAATCTCTCTGCCTGATTACAAGAAAATCCATCTGCCTGATTCATACAGGAAAGGTCCATCTGCCTGAACACAAGAAAGTTCATCTGCCTGCTTCATACGGGAAAACACATCTGCCTGATTCTTACATGAACAATTCATCCGCCTGCTTCATACGGGAAAACACATCTGCCTGATTCTTACAGGAATAATTCATCCGCCTGCTTCATACGGGAAAACACATCTGCCTGATTCTTACAGGAATAATTCATCTGCCTGCTTCATACGGGAAAACACATATGCCTGATTCTTACAGGAATAATTCATCCTCCTGCTTCATACGGGAAAACACATCTGCCTGATTCTTACAGGAATAATTCATCCGCCTGCTTCATATGGGAAAACACATCTGCCTGATTCTTACAGGAATAATTCATCCGCCTGCTTCATACGGGAAAACACATCTGCCTGATTCTTACAGGAATAATTCATCCGCATGCTTCATACGGGAAAACACATCTGCCTGATTCTTACAGGAATAATTCATCCGCATGCTTCATACGGGAAAACACATATGCCTGATTCTTACAGGAATAATTCATCCGCCTGCTTCATACGGGAACTTCATCTCTTGGATATAGCTTCCTTGCCTATTCTTGGTAGTAGCTAAGTCCACTGGGGATATTCTAAAAATAACTGCCTGACACCCCTTTCGACAACAAGTGACCACTTCTGAACTCTTGATTTATGAAACCCTGTAATGCTGCCGCGATAGCAAACCCGGAAGAACGCTCCGCTGACCGAATAATAGAAACTTCAACCAGTAACTCTGTGGGGATAATAAGGTGAACTGTATTGTCACATGTCTCACAGCGAGACCTCGATCGTCTGGTAATAGATCTGAGCTGCAACTTCATACTCCTGCTGAGAAACACACCTGAAAGCACAAAGTTAACCAACCTGATTTATGTTTCACAATGCGTATGTTTGACAATGGCGCAATGCTCTACACGGCATGGAAATGCTACACGTTTCTGGGTAGATGCAAACATGATAACATATGCAAATGCAAATGTAGGTTCAGGCTGCTGGGGAAGGCTCGGACAAGCTTGCTTCAACACGGCTGCTGAGGACAAGTACAACTCTGTTGGGGATGAACGGGTATCACCAAGTATTTCGGCAAAGTAAATGCTGGAAATACAACCAACTCTGTCGGGGAGAGATTACACATCGATTTCCACTGGGAGGAGAGAGCAACATCTCTGCTGGGGAGAGAAATTCAGCTGGAGAAAATGTGACCCTTCTGGGAGACAACTGTCTGGGTACAGTTTACAGACTCAGAGCTAACACTCCGCTAGGGATAATCATCCTGACAAAGGCATGACGACCTGTGGGAAGAAAGAAAACCATCCTCGGTGGGGATAATTCTTCTGAACTTACTATCTTGGTTATGCGCCATGGAAATCCTCCCAGCTGAGGATTGAACGCGCACCTACTCGATTCTCTGGGGAGCATAACCTCTGCATGGGACACTGATCTTGTCTTGCTGGGGATATCCTGTGGACAACTTCCATGAGGATACCCTTCTGGGGAAAATAATCTTTCCTTCGGTAAGGGATAACGTCGTCTCAACCTCTGGGGATGAGGTGCGACCTGCTGGGAAATAACATCAAATAAGGTCAAGTCCTTCATCCAGAGCCTCTGGCTGGGGGATACAATTTTCTGACTGTCTGCTCCAAGGGTGAGAACCCTACAAAATACAAACGAGACAAAACAAAGCTATACAACCAAATCTATTTGGGTTAATGTCCACGACATCTCCTCAGTCAATTCAAAGTTTTATCAATCATTGGCAAGGGCCAGTAAAGTTATGCAAATGCGAGTTTATCAAAACATCGGCGTTTTTCACATACAAAACAGTAAAGCACAAACAAAAAATACTGAATAACATGTTTTATTAATAACGGGCCTCTGAATACGCAAAGTTTTGTACACTGGATGCAACTCCTGAAAAGAGGAAGTTACGCATACACACATACATATATGCGCAAAAAGCATAAAATAAAAAAATACAAAACAATATTTGTATACATGTCGGCAATGTGGGTGCAGATAAACATCATGAGTTGATCCTCCTATGACTCGCCTGACTCTGGCGCTTTCCCGGTATTCAATTTTCGGAAGAGATTGTGTTGGATAAATGAACCCTCAGGTACTCCCAAACCACTAAGCAATGTTGTATCAAATCCGGACCGCAGTCATTTGCTTTTTCAATCCCTAACTTTTGCGTGAATCGCCCTTTGCGGGTTTTCAATTCACCGGGTTACCCTTTTTTGCCGAAGTCGCCCTTTGCAGGTTTTCGAATTCGCGGGTGTACATCTTTTCAATTTTATCCCTAACTTTTGCCCGAACCTTTTATTCATTTTTTATGGTTCGCCAGGATGCCCCATTTTTGCCTGGACTCTCTTTTTACTGTCCAGCGGGTCACTTTCAAGCAAAGTATTTTTTAACTGTGTCCGAATTCACAGGCGACGTAAAGTCTTCACCGTCCATGGTGGACAACAACAAAGCTCCTCCGGAGAAGACTTTTCTAACAACGTATGGACCTTCGTAGTTAGGTGTCCATTTGCCCCTGTGATTTGTTTGTGGCGGGAGAATCCTCTTCAGCACAAGGTCGCCCGTCTGAAAGCTTCGCGGACATATCTTCTTATCGTACACTTTCTTCATCCGACTCTGATACAACTGACCATATGCGAGAGAAGCTAGCCTCTTTTCATCCATTAAACTGAGCTGATTCAGTCTATCCTTTACCCATTCTGCCTCGTCAAGTTAGACATCTCGTAAAACCCTCAAGGACGGAATCTCGACCTCCAATGGTAACACTGCCTCCATTCCGTATACCAATAAAAAAGGGGTTGCCCCGGTTGATGTGCGTACCGTCGTACGATAACCGTGCAAAGCGAAAGGTAGCATCTCGTGTCAGTCCTTGTAGGTCACAACCATCTTCTGAACAATCTTTTTTATGTTCTTATTGGCCGCTTCAACAACGCCATTCATCTTGGGTCGGTAAGGAGAAGAGTTGTGGTGCTCAATCTTGAAATTCTGACACAGCTCTTTCATCATCTTGTTATTCAAATTCGAACCGTTGTCGGTGATAATCCGCTCAGGGATTCCATATCTGCAGATAATATCTCGCTTGATAAATCTGGCGACCACTTGTTTGGTCACGTTGGCATATGACGCTGCTTCCACCCATTTGGTGAAGTAATCAATTGCCACCAAGATGAACCGGTGTCCATTGGAGGCCGTAGGCTCGATCTTACCAATCATATCAATTCCCCACATCGAGAATGGCCACGGTGATGACATCACATTTAGAGGACTTGGAGGCACATGGACTTTGTCCGCATAAATTTGGCATTTATGACACCTCTTTGCAAACTTGAAACAATCTGTCTCCATAGTTAGCCAATAGTAACCTGCCTGCAGCAGTTTTCTCGTCATAGCATGCCCACCAGCATGTGTACCAAATGTACCCTCATGTATCTCTTCCATGAGCAACTTCCCTTCTTTCTCATCTACGCAACGTAGCAACACCAAGTCGTGGTTTCTTTTGTATAGGACACCGTCAGGATTCAGATAGAAATTGCCAGCCAATCTTCTGAGAGTCTTCTGATCTCGACTGGATGCCCCAACCGGATACTCCTTGTTCTTCAGGAAATTCTGGATGTCAAAATACCAGGGTTTACCATCAGGAGCCTCGTCAATGGCAAATATAAATGCAGGCCTATCAAGCCGAGAGATAACAATCCGGGGAGCCTCGTTCCAGAAGTTAACTTTATACATTGAAGACAATGTCGCCAGGGCGTCAGCCATTTGATTTTCTGCTCGCGACACGTGATGCAATTCCACCTTGTCAAAGAAAGGCAACAACCTCCTTGCATAATTCATATAGGGTATCAAATTAGGCTGACGTGTCTCCCATTCTCCTTTAATCTGATTCACCACTAGAGCTGAGTCTCCATATACATCCAGATGCTTGATTCGCAAATCAATAGCTTCTTCCAGACCCATGATGCAAGCCTCATATTCAGCCTCATTATTGGTAACGGGAAAAGTCAATCGGGCAGTAAAGGGGATGTGCGACCCCTGAGGAGTAGTAATAATTGCACCTATTCCGCTACCATAGGAATTTACAACTCCGTCGAATATCAACTGCCATTTGGAACCCAATTCTGGTCCTTCGTCCGACAACGGTTCTTCACAATCTTTCATCTTCAGGTACACGATATCCTCGTCAGGAAAATCAAACCTCATCGATTGGTAGTCCTCAACAGGCTGCTCCGCAAGGTACTCTGACAGGACGCTACCTTTAATAGCCTTTTGCGAGACATATTGGATATCGTATTCGGTTAACACCATCTGCCATCGGGAAATTCTCCCGGAGAGTGCTTGCTTCTCAAACACGTATTTGATTGGATCCATCTTTGAAATTAGCAAGGTTGTATGATTCAGCATGTATTGCCTCAAACATTTGGCGGCCCAGGCTAGCGCGCAACACGTTTTTTCGAGCATTGAGTATCTGGACTCACAGTCGGTAAACTTCTTACTCAAATAATAGATCGCATGCTCTTTACGCCCGGTCTCGTCGTGTTGACCGAGAACACAACCCATACTTTCCTCAAGAACCGTCAAATACATAATTAAAGGTCTCCCGGCCACTGGGGGTATCAAAACAGGAGGTTCTTGCAAGTATTCTTTTATCTTGTCGAACGCCTTTTGACAATTTTCATTCCAGGTCAACACCTGATCCTTTTTCAACAACTTGAATAACGGCTCGCATGTCGCAGTTAGGTGAGATATGAACTGGGCGATATAGTTCAACCTCCCTAAAAATCCACACACTTCTTTTTCTGTTTTAGGCGTCAGCATTTCTTGTATTGCTTTTATTTTCGCAGGATCAACCTCTATTCCTTTTTCGCTCACGATAAACCCCAGCAGTTTACCCGATCTCACCCCGAAGGTGCACTTATTAGGGTTCAGTCTCAACCTGAACTTCCTGAGCCTCTTGAACAGTTTCAGCAGATTAACCAAATGCTCATCCTCCGTCTGGGATTTGGCAATCATATCATCAACATAAACCTTGATCTCTTTATGCATCATATCATGAAAGAGGGCCGTCATAGCCCGTTGATATGTTGCCCCGGCGTTCTTCAATCCGAAGGGCATCACTTTGTAGCAAAATGTTCCCCAATGAGTAATAAAGGTAGTATTCTCCATGTCTTCTGGTGCCATTTTGATCTGATTATAGCCCGAGAAGTCGTCCATGAAGGAGAATACGGAGAACTGAGCAGTGTTATCAACCAGCACATCAATGTGAGGAAGTGGAAAGTCATCTTTCGGGATCGCCCTATTCAAATCACGGTAGTCTACACACATTCGCACTTTACCGTCTTTCTTCGGCACTGGCACAATATTAGCGACCCATGAGGGATATTTTGTAACAGCTAGGAAACCAGCATCCCACTGTTTCTGCACTTCCTCCTTGATTTTCACGGCCATGTCCGGTCTAGTTCTTCGGAGTTTTTGCTTAATAGGCGGACATTCCTCTCGCAATGGAAGACGGTGCACAACCATATCCGTGTCCAACCCAGGCATATCCCCGTACGACCAAGCAAATATATCACTGTACTCTTTGAGCATCTCAACCAACCTTTGCTTGATGTCGCTCTGTAGCGCAGCCCCTATACGGATGTTTCTCACAACCTCTTCCGACCCCAAATTGATAATCTCAATGACTTCCTCATGAGGCAGAATGATTCTTTCTTCTTGTTTCAATAACCAGGTCAACTCTTCTGGCACGTCGCCATCTTCGACAACCTCTTCCTCAGTCTGAAATACCGGGTGCTCAAAGTCAAAGCGAGTCATAGGAAGTTTGTGATCGGTGTCGTCTGAAATATGAATCCTGCAATGAGAATGGTTAAATGTTTCAAAACACGGACAAAGCAAATAACCACATTGCCATTTTATTGTTTAAAAACAAAAACAGGAAAAACAGGGATCACAATATTTGTATATGAAAAACCGTCTTTATTTCATGATTAAACAATGTAATGTACATAACCAAATGGCCCTAAGCAAAATCACTATGCCCTGGGTAGGACACAGGATTATTCAACAATTGAGAAAACAAATCATTACTATTTAGTTGTCACAGGAACAGTTTCTCGGATAGACCAATTGCAGAGACTTTGTCCTGGCACGCTTGGCTTGATCCATGCGTCCATATCACATTCGCTATCTCCGTCTTCAGCATCGGAAACAACGTTGATAGTCTCATGGCATACTCCATTTGGTGTAATGGTTATCGGCCCTCTGAACTTGGGCGTTCTTGAAGAGGATGCTAATGACGAAGGATGATATCCCAGCCCGAATCTATCCATTTTTACCGGAATCTCCAACACCTGACCCCAGCCCTTGGTTTTTCCTGCCTGCACTAGAGCCTGAGCTTTCTTGTAAGATGACACTGCCACATCTGATATTTTGCTGGAACCCTGGGCTTTGTCTTTAATTCGCAACTCCTCGAAGGCTTGACACGGTGTCTCGTGTATTTCTCCGTCGACCTCCACATATTTGAACGAAGATAAATGGCTAACCAGAATATCTTCCTCTCCACAAACAGTGACGACACTATCCCCAACCATATACTTCAGCTTTTGGTGCAACGTGGATGTGACTGCCCCGACAGCATGGATCCATGGGCGCCCAAGAAGACAACTATACGCTGGCTGGATGTCCATTATATAGAATTCAGTTTCAAATATTTCAGGCCCCACCTGCAACGGTAATGTTATTGATCTGAAAACTGACCTCCTCGTTCCATCGAACGCTCTCACCACTAAATCACTGGGCGTGCAGATAATCCCCCTGATATCCAACTTCATCATGGCTTTCTTTGGTAGCACATTCAGGGAAGATCCAGTGTCTACTAAAACATGGGACATGACCGTGCCCCGGCATTCTACTGACACATGCAATGCCATATTGTGCTCTCGCCCTCTTGGAGTCAAATCAAAGTCTGTGAAGCCCAAATTGTGCCCCGCATTGACATGCGCCATCACCCCTTCTAACTGATTAACAGAAACTTCTTAAGGAACAAACGACGTGTCTAGAATCTTCAGCAAAGCGTTCCGATGGGCCTCGGAACATAACAGCAATGACAGGATGGAAATTTTTGACGGCGTTTGCTGGAGGTGTTCAACGATTTTGTAATCACTTTTACGAATAAGCCTCATAAACTCCTCCACATCCTTAAGTGACGTTTCCTTTTCGTTCAGCTGAGAAGGACCACCCTTAGTTACCTTGGCTTTACCCTTGGCTAATCTTTCTGCCTCTACCTCGGGCGACGTGAAGATTCTTCCGCTTCTGGTCATACCCCCTGTTCCGACAACATTATCTACAACCCCAGCTGGTTGTCCATTGACTGCAATTTTCTTACTGTCGCAATATACCTCCAACTCGTAGGTCCATGGCACTGCTTTAGTACTCTCAAAAGGGACTGGTCCTGCTTTGGTAATTGTGATCGTCGGCCGCCTGGCGGGTGCTGTTATCGTTATTGTTTTCCTCGGAATCGTCACCGTCGCAACATCGTTCAGCTCATCACACAACGCCTCTACAGGCTTTTCAACCGCGGTTCGATCAAATTGCAAGGTACCTTCCTCCATCATAGCCTGAATGCCCCGCTTCAACTCATTACAACTCTCTGGCTGGGTCCAACAATCCAAGCAAAACTCGTCACATCCCGGGAATACACCCCCTTTTAGCAACCTGCTCTTAATCTCACCCAATGGTGTCTTCAGCTTGTTGACATCCATCACTAGATTCAAATTTTCTTCTGTCAAGATGGCATTTGCCCCGTGATTAGGCATAGGCTGTTGTACAATGTTGGGTCCCGCTTGTCCAAAGTTGATAGCTTTGCTGTCCAACAAATCCTGAACTTTGTGTTTAAATGTGTGACAAGCTTCTACGTCATGCCCGGGTGCCCCGGAATGGAATTCGCAATGCTTGTTAGCGTCATACCCATAAGGAAGTACCGACCCCGTAGGCGGTGCCAAAGTCCTCTTTTCAACCAAGTTCAACCCTAGCAGGGTCTGGAGGAGTTCTGCATACGTGAAAGGAGGTGCGTCAAACACTCTTTTCGGTCTCGCATTTTGTACCCTTCTCTGACCAGGATTCT
The DNA here is from genome assembly GCA_963859935.3 of Lathyrus sativus. Lineage (NCBI taxonomy): Eukaryota > Viridiplantae > Streptophyta > Magnoliopsida > Fabales > Fabaceae > Lathyrus > Lathyrus sativus. The sequence goes on along the minus strand of OZ012740.1, from coordinate 348,713,065 downwards.
GTCCTTGCTGTTGTTGTGGTTGTTGTTGTCGTTGTTGAGGCTGCCCTTGTTGAGGAAAAGGGATAGTGACACTAGCTATCTGTTGCGGCTGAACATATTGATTTCTTCCTCTGCCCCTGCCCCTGCCACCAAACACGGCACTAGTATCACCCTGTCGTCTACCACCAAATGCTTTTCTGGCACCTCCTGTTGAAGTAGACTCACCTGCTTGGAACCTTCCAACTTTAATCCCGTTCTCGATCATCTCCCCCATAAGAATCAAATCTGAGAAACTACTCAATGACACACTAAACAATTTTTCGTAAAACACCCCGGTAAATGTCCCAATGAACATGTCATTCATCTCCCTTTCAATTAAAGGAGGATGCAGCCTCGCTGCCATATCGTGCCACCTTTGCGCATACTCTTTAAAACTTTCACCGTTCTTCTGTGACAAACCCTGCAATTGGACCCGGTTTGGCGCCAGATCGCTGTTATATTTGTAATGTGTCACGAAAGCATCAGCCAATTGCTTCCAGGTTTTGATCTGCGTGGGCTCCAGCCCCATATACCATTCAAGTGAAGGTCCTGACAAGCTATCCTGAAAGAAATGCATGAGCATCCTTTCATCATCTGAATACGCGGACATCCTCCTGTAATAAAAGCGGACATGGACCTTAGGGCAGGTGTCCCCCTTGTATTTGTCAAAAGTGGGAGCCTTGAATTTCAACGGCACCCTCAGCCCTGGTACCAAGCCCATTGTAGTCATATCCAAACCGGTGGAGTTCTGATTCACTACCCCTTCATCTGTTCTTCAAGCATTCTGATCCTCTGCACAGGATCAACAGGTCTTTCAAATCCTACGCCTCTTCCAGAAAAGGCGTCCTCCTGGCGGTCTTCACCCCAATTCACATTTTCATTCCCATACCCGTCGTAACCAGTGTTGCAACGAAACCCTTGCTGATTGATCATGGGACCTCGTCCCCCGTTACCGAAACCCTGGTTGACCCTAACAGGTCCAAACCCAGTGTTGACAGGAATCACCCCAGCACCATTCATATTGCACAATCCACCATACCCCTGGTTAGTGTTACCAAAACCATCGTGACCGAAACCCTGGGTGTTGAAGCCGAATTTCCCGTCATGATTGACGTAATCAAATCCGTGATCATTATAGCCGAAACCATTGTTGCCAAAACCATTACCGCCATTGTTGTTACCACCGCCTTGGTTGGCGTCCCCAAGTCCAACATTGTTAACAACAGTCTCATTTCCATTCCCTGTGTTGCCATTGCCAGCGCCAGCGCCATCGTTTACAACCACAACAGGTGGGGTCACTACAGGTGGAACCACAGGCGTAGGGGGCCCATCCTCCGGAATAGTTTCAACGTGCGCAGAATTGTGGTCGTTGTTGCCATTCCCATTGGTCCGCGTCAGCAGCGGCTGTACCAAAGTCTGGAGGCTCTCCTGGCCCTTAGCAATGTTCTACATTGCTTGCATGAACAGATTCAGCTTCTCGCGGATTTCCTGCATCTCCACTTGGACTTGATCCATGATTCTCTTGCAGTTGTTTCGGGTTGAGTAGCGGTGGACTCTTTGTTCGTCAATCCTGAAAAAACCTGAAGATGCAGGAAATAAGATACAGATTCAAGAATACCGGTCATGGAATATGAATGCAGATGCAAATGTGTAAATATGCTACAGGTTATATTCCCCCCCCCCCCCCCCCCCGATTCTAGTTTCGGAGAGAAGGCCATCACGACAATAGAGTCCCCATCAAGCAAGCAAGGAATCAGAAAACCCTCATATATAAACAAATGCCAAGAGGCTGAGTAAAATAGTACAACTGAAGAGACCTCGGCCAACAAGTCTGGCGATGGTCAAAATACAAGTACAGACAACAAAAGCGAGGCAAAGATAACTCAGGCCAAGTGGCGCTCTCTGACGTCTTCCAATATCCCCAGGGTCTCTGAACGACCCAGTCTAGAGATTAGCTCTTGTATCAGCAAGGCATGCCGTTCGGCAGTGGATCTCAGCTTTTTGGCGTCGTCCTGGCAGGTTCCTTCGCCAGAACCCTCGTCGAGTCTGCATCTCTTGGAGCCGGCCTTCACTTCATAACCTTTCAGCTTCTCGTCAAGGTCACTGACTCTAAGCTCAACAGCGCTCCTAAGTGATGTCTCTTCAGCAATTTTTGCATCTTGGGCTCTAATCTGTGCTTCTAGCGTGGCAATCTGCAGCTTCAGTTCATCTTCACGCTCCTTTCGCTTGGTAAGCATGGCATTCCACAATGCTTCCCACTTGCTGAGGCGGGAATAAGCTTTGTTCAAGAGTTCCTTCTTGGAAGCCAACACCTTGCTAACACTGTTCATGGCTATTCCCACTTTTTCTTTCTTGTTGGTCTCTTCCGTCAATTCTGAACCCAACCTATTAATCAATTCAGTTTGTTCCCTCACAGTGAAGGTAGCTTCATTCTTCTCATGACGCAACTGGAAGATCTCTTTCTCCAACTCATCATTGGCTTTCTTCAATTCTTCATTTTCGGCCAACAATTTGTTATACTTTTCAAGCTCTATCGAAGTAGGTACCTCAATCACTGGAAGATACAGGGGTTTCGTAGCAGGATAAGGCATCAAGGAAATACTAGCTCTCTCGCGGATCCAAGCCAAATAAGGATCATAAGTTTTGCTGTTGCTCTTACCAAGCAAAGCTTTCCCTCTCCTATGGACGTTAGCTCATGCATGTCTCAATCTGATCAAAACAGCCGCGTCTAATAAGCCCGGGAGATACAGAGATTCCTGTATCTCCTCCTCAATAGGAGCATCCCTCAAAGCATAACCAAACTGTCTCACCAGTAGTGAAGGGTTATAGTTAATACAACCTTTCCGTCCAATCAAGGGGACATTCGGAAAGCCACTGCAACTATATATAATATCAGTGCCAAGCATACTCCGATCAAACCAAATGATGTTCTCAGCAGACGGCCCCATCAACCGGGAAGACCAATCCAAAGTATCACCAGCGTCAACAAAAGGCCCTGTCTTCGAAAGATGTCCCTGGAACCACCTGTACAAAAGAGGAAGACAACAGGAAACATTCTTGCCACGACGTTTCTCATTCTTATAGTGAATGGAATGATAAACATCGCCCAATAGAGTAGGAACAGGATTCTTCGAGGCAAGAATCAAGAAGGCATCTGAGTCGACAAAATCTGGCACATTAGGAAACAAGACAGTCCCATAGATGCAGACAACTAGAATGGCACTGAAGGCAACCCAACATCCACTCTTCGCGCACTGTGTAGCCTTCTTAACCAGGACAGACAGGTGGAACCCATAAGCTCCATTCAGCTTGACCAACCCTCCATGGAACTCAGAAGCTCCCAAACTGACAATCTCAGCAAGTGTAGCCAACTCAGGCTCAGCATCAACATGTATAAAGGGCATCTGGTCTAACACGGGAACTCCCAACATAGCAGAATAATCCTCCAAAGTGGGTGCCAGAATATAGTCGGGAAATAAGAAACATCTCAGCTGCGGCTCATAAAACTGCATCAAAGTATACACCCTAGTCATCTCAAATGCTGAAGGCCTGTATAATAAACTAAGCAATCTCCTATAAGATACTCTGAACTCAGCCCTCACTCTCTCATCTGCTAGAGCAACCAATCCCAGCAAGGGACTGATATCAGGCGAATGCAACCGGTAAGCAACTGTCCTCTTTGTGGACTCCATGTCTGGCCAGAAGATATACTAGAATCAGAGGGGAATGAACACACCTGCGACATAAATACACGTTAATGATATGCGAAATGAGTATGCAACAACGCAATATGCGAAATAATGTAACAAGGATCAAGTGATATATTGCTGAGGAGATCCATCCATAATATCTGTCTCCTTAGACCCACAATACTGCTCAAACCTGGTCTCAACAGACCCATAACAATGCTCCAGCCTGGTCTCAACAGACCCATAACAAAGCTCTGATGAAGAAACCCAGGTAACCACACATACTGATCCAATATCAAGAAAACCGGTTGATCTGAAGGTCAAGTTTCCTGCATGCCCCAATCCCTCTCACAGGTAGGTGTCCTATCAACTGACACAAGGTATGGCATCCTATGCGGTCGTCGGCGTCACAGACATTCAAGACCGATGATACGATACCCAGAAGGTGTGGCATCATCCTGTCCTGAAGAGGCCCTCCTCAGCCAACTCCCAATTGATCGGTCCCCAGAGTCTACAATCCTCGGGTCAGACAACTTGTCGAGCCCTAAGGGCCAGGCAAGAAGCATCAAAGAGAATCTCGTCCGAGCGCAAATTTCGCGGCTAGCTGGTGCGAGCTAAGCAAGCAGGCTAACCACTACTCTCTACTTCTAAGTCTAGGTGTAACCTCAAGCCCAGGTCCGGCTTTTCTCTCAACAGATCACCCCTCCCCACAACAACAATAACAATATAAAGCTGACAATAAGATGCGGAAAGTAAAGACAGAAATGTAAATCCATACAACACCCACGACGGGAAAACAAGCGCTAGGATTGACTCGCGTAGGGAACCACTGGAGTCGCCAGCTGTCGCTACTGCGAAAATCGGCGCCGGCTAAACAGAAGAGTCGCCATCGTGCGTTATTTATCCCAAATGAGGGAAAGGAAACGCTCGAAGTAAACCTACCGCGAAGACGGGAAAGGAATGGTCATCGCAACCAAATCCTAGATTCGGGAGTCGGTTACGCAAGGGGAAGGTATTAGCACCCCTCACGTCCGTCGTACTCGACGGGATCCACGCTTGTTTTCTAGTACGGATTGTTATTCTATCTACTCTAAAGGGTCAAGGGTTAAAAGAAAATAAAATGACTCGGCAAAGTTTCACACTTTATGCCTACGTATTCCCGTCTGGAACGAGAAATCAGAGTCAACGTAGTTCGCCTATCTACGGGAAAGGAGGGGAAGGTTGCTCGCTAGGATACGGCATCATATGCCTACGTACTTTCATACAGCATGAAAGATCAGAGCAAACGTAGTTCGGGCCACGGAAGACACAAATTTGTCTGACTGTTTTTTAGATCCTTCTGAAAAGGTTTTTCTTGATTAAGAGTCCAAGCGGACAAAAAATGACACCTTGATGTTGGTTTTGAATCTTTTACGAAAGAAGTGTTTTTTATTATGTTCACAATCTCTGACGCACTAGAGACTATGATTTGAGAGTGACTACGTCGTATGTCACCCTAAGGGTCACACACTAAGCAATCAGATTACTGAAGAGTGACCCTCCAGCAACCTTTCCTCAAATAGCTTAAGGCTCGTAGCGTACGACATCGATTATCCTTATTACTGTATTTTGAATTGTTTTGAGATAGAAGAGAAAGAAGCTCTAAAAAAACCTAGGGTTGAAAGGGGGATCAAAACTACCCTAAAGTTGTCATGCATGGATAAAAACCTATTGTCTGTCATATTTCCCTCTTGCACAGAGAGAAACAGAGATCCTAGGGGATAAACAGCAAAAGAAACAAATATATATAGTAAGCAGTAAACATGTATGCAATGCAGCAGTACAAGCGAGGCAAGGGAGTCCCACTCAACCTTGAACCTGGGAAAACAATAGGCAAAGTGAAACAGCTTCACTTCAAACCTAAGGGGGCAAGCTGACCAAGCCAACAAACAATACAGAAAAGCAAAAAGCACCAACACCAGATCTGACAGCATCAAACCGACTTCTGCAGTAAACAGCACAAGCAGCAGCAGCTCTGACAGTTACAGTTGATCCAACAGCAAAGGGTTGACAGTGACAACTTCTCCAAGTAAGACCCCATCATCAATCTTCAACACTCTTCAAGCTTTATATAAGCTCCTATCTTCAGAAAAATATCCCAGCTTTAGCAAGCATAAACCTCAACCAGTAAACAGCTTCAACAAAAAGCAGCAAAACCCTAGTTTTCAACAGACAACCAGCTTTGACAGGCACAAGCTTCTTCTTCACCAATCTTCAATGAACTTCATCTTCAATAGGTTTCCATCTTCAATTCAATCACTCCAGAAGAGATTAAATTAATAATAGATGAAGTAGAAATGTTAAGAGGCTCAGTGACAACCCAAGGAAATCACTAAGATCTTAACATAGCAAGTGAAAGGTATCCTCAAGGTTCTACCCAACCAAAGCATGCTCTACATCCCTCCTAAGGATAGATGGAACTTCTTTGGGGGACCTTGTGTCATGGGATGGGATAGAGACACAAAAAGCTCTCTATGTTTGAAAGAAGAAACAAGACTACTCTAATGCTCTTCCTATGTATCCTAATCCCTAAGCCTCTGACAAGCCCTCTAACAAATGAGAAGTCTTAAACTCCAAGCTTCTTCAAGCAATCCAAAGCAACTTCATTTGATCTTCAAGTCATCCAAGCAAATCCCAAGCCAAAAGCACTCCAAAATAGCCCCACACAAGCATAACCAAACCAAATATCCAATGGAGAAACCCACAATCACCACACCAGTTGCCAAAGTCAAATAAAATGCTAAAGCTCATCAAAAAATCCTAGGTAAATTTCTAAGGGAACCTAGCCCTATACCCAATACCCCATAGGAATACCAAACCCTAGATCACTCATTAAGTCCTCAAACTATGCACAAAACTACAACTATTTGTCATGAAACCCTAATTCTAACACCTCTCCTATTCACCTCTCAAACTAACCTAAATTTATTCATAAAAATGTGATAAAATTTCTAAAGGTACATGCTTCCCTAATCTAATCAATCCAGCAAGAATCAATTTAAAATCATTCACCAATTGGTCACAAGAAAATCAGCAAGAACATGTAGCAAATATACAAAATTAAAGAAAAGAATAAAATGGAAAAATTCAAATTAAATTGAAAAATGGATGAAAATGGGATTTCTTGATTTCATAAATCACAAATAAATCCAAGATCATGGAGGTATTTTTAAAATATTTTTTGGATCAATATTGGATTTATTATGAATTTTTGAAATCAAATGGATTAAAAATAAAAGAAAATCAAATAAAAGAAATTAAAATGCTGAATTAAATGGGAGCCATTGGATGAATTGACTGGTAAGCGCATCTGAGGCTTCAGAATGTGTCCACGTTTGGTGTCCAGTCACCAGCTGACTGGATAAATGAAACGCAGCGTATTGATTAAAGAGGGAAATCTGAAATTGAATCATGTCCAGGAAATCTGAAATTGAATCATGTCCATACGATCAGCATAACAAGTCTCTTCTTCCAGATGATCCAACGGTGAAGTCTTCATCTTCTCCAAACGAGCTCAGGTGAAGGCCAAGTCTCAGGCGGTGGTCCGGTGGTCTAACCACCGTCTTCTCCGGTGAAGCAAACCCTAAACCTCACCAATCAAGTCAAATAAAAACCCTAATCCACTCCAAATTTCACCCTGAACTCAAATCCACCATCCAAAATCATTGAATCACCCTCAAAAGCCAAACCCGATCGAAGTTGCAGAGCAATCACCAAGTCTCGATGGTCACCATTCTTAAAATTGAAGCCATAGAAATGATCCTCAAGTTACACTGGTCATTCTAAGCTATCACACTCATGCTAATTCCTCAAGATTTCATGTAACTGAATCCAAACAGAAACTGGTACACCCCCTCGATCATCACCAAACAATGCCAAACCAATCCTAAATAGTTCTACCAATCATAGGGAACCTAACCACATGCACATTGCTACCTAATTCAGCCTAAATCAATGGGAAATCCAAGAGTTACATACCTGAAGAAATTGGATGAACAGAGGGATCAAATGCTCAATTCAGGCTCCAAGATTCTTCAAACACGATCAAGGATGCAAGATAAAGCTTCTTCAACCCTTAATTTGACTTGAATAGGCTTGCAACTCCAAAACCGATTCTGAGTTGAAGCTCTTGAAACTCAACTTCAATCTTCCCCTCCTCCACGAATTCTGCACCAAAATGAGTCTGAACTCACTCCTCTCAATATATAGAAACTCTCCATGGGCTTTTGAGCCCAGTTTGAAGCCCAAATCTTTGATCCATCATTTCTGATTTTCCTTTTGAAAATGCAATGCACCAGTCATGATTCTGAGCTTCCAGCTAGCTCTAGAATGTTCTATCCAACTGCAAATTGGTTTGTGAGTGTGAATGGATAGTTGGCTTGGTCTGAAAATGGATAGTTGGCTTGGTCTGAAATGCTTTGATTCTTGTTTTGGCATTGTAACTTGTAATGTAAGTAAGCATTTTACAAAACAAGTCATGAAACTAAGCCTCAATTCAAAAATGTGGAAATGTAATTGTGTTTAGAATCCAATTTCCATTCAAAATGACCACCCATATGCCATGTGTATGTCTCATAATCCAAAAAATCCAATTTCCCTCCTTTGAATCATTTGAAAAATCCTTCTTTTTAGGCCATTTTGGATCATTTTGTGAAGCAAGCCATTTCAATCACCCATGACCATTTATCTTACCTAAAAATATCATTTTAAACACATTTCATGTTGGGCACTTTTTCATTTGAGGAGTGGAAGATAGAGATTTTGACCTATGTTGAAAAATGACCTATAATTCAATTTTCCCAAAATACCCCTGGATTGCCAAGACCATAACTTGAGTTCCACAAATACTATTGAGGACTTCTAGTACTCTATGGAAAGCTAAGATCAAGATCTATAACTCTTATGTTGACCAAGAATCCATTTGAAAACTCCTTGATGGGCAAAAGTTGCTTGGAAGTCAAGTGATTTCCACAGATGAATTTCAGTGCCCTCTAGTGACCTATAACTTGCAAGAACCATAACTTGAGTTCTACAAATCTTCTTGAAGACTTCTAGTACTCAAATTAAAGCTATTGAGAAGCTATACAAGTTTCATGTTGGCCAAGAATCCATTTGAAACTTGTATTCTGACTTATGTGGCTTGGAAGTCCAGTGCTATACAAGGGATTTTACCCTAGGAACCCTGTCTCAAACACCTCCAACCACTCTTGATTCTCTTGAACTTGATCTTAAATAATCCATACACATGCTTCAACATATCAATCCATGATTTCCATGACTGAGAGCTAGGTCTTGATGCCCTTTCTCTACTCTCATTGACCTAGGGTTACCCAGATGAAACCCCACTTGTACACACCTCAACTGTGGTTCTTAAACTTGATACCATGACTTGTCTAAGCATCAATAGGGCTCTCTAGGCCCCCATGGGATCCATTCACACCTCAAATTCATAATTCCATGTTGATGATCTTCAATACACCTCAAGTTAGGAGAGAAATCCACCTGTTGACACTCAAATCTCCTCAAAGCTTCAACCCATTCCTTGATGACTTGGATGTTCTTCAGCTTGAATAAGGCCCCTTGATGTGCTTCTTTAGATAAGGACGGCACTTGATCCCCTGCTAGATGACTTGCTATGTTATGATATGCAAATGATTGGACCATGTACATGATGTGACTATGCAAATGATAATGCAATTGGAACATAAACCAGGTGAAATAGGTTAAGCAAATTTTAGGGTGCAACAGTGTGTTTGCACCGAACTGGGTTAACAATCGCTTGTGTCTTTTTTCTATGATTAGCAGTTTGTCTTTGTTCATATATTGGTGATAGTTCAGATATTAGTGTCGTGACATCGCCTTCAACATCATATATCTGATACCAGAATTTTAGTTTTTATGATGTGTGTGGAAGTACTAGAGATGGATGATGAAGAAAGTGTAGTATGGGAGGGAGAGAATTAATAATAAAGCTTGAAGGTTGGGTCCACACGTGATGTGTTGTGTGTGCTAGTATTTGGAGAGTTATGGAAGTTTTGAAATGTAATAAAAAGAAAATAAAAGTGTGTGATATGATTAATTAAAAAAGAGAGGGCAAGTTTTGTTTTTTAGTGGAAAGGGAGACTTATGGAGAGTGCATGGAAGCAAAAAAAAAAGAGGGTATAGAGTCACGCGTGATGCAGTATGAGGAAGGAGCATGCATGTAAAGTTAGTTTATACCAATATGTAATAAAAACAAAATGGCTTTTTCAAAACTTAATTAGCAAGTTTTTCTAAAAAAGAATAAAAACAAAAATTAATATTATTATATAAAACAAACTAAAAATAATAATTAATAAATAATAAAAACTAAAATAAAATTCTGATTAATAAAAAATTATTATTAATTAAAAATAGAAATAAAAAACGGAAAAAAAATGAATAATTGGATCGGTATCGAAGTGTTCAGAAAAATAAAATGAAAACACCAAAATAATTAACAAAAAATATACGATTCGAAAAAATACAGCGTTTGGTCAAATTTTGAAATAAATTTTACCCCGTTAAATGGCTTAAATTGTCCAAAAATGCGACCGAAAAGTGTTTGAAAAAATTAAATGAGCACGCCAATTTAAACTACGCGAAACATAGATTAATATCACTGACGTTTGCAGACTCGATTTTAAAATTTTTTGTCCACTGATTTTACACACAATTGACTTTTAGTTTGACCAATTTGGTTGTAAATCCAACAATTTATTTCAGCTGATAAATTGGGTATTATGCAAGATGAAATGTGAAAGGCTATGCAGATGATTAACCTAAAATGATATGCAAAAGATCAAAGGATTTAAGGGTAAAATTTGGGGTATGACAGTTGCCCCTATTTAAATATCTTTACTGGATGACATGAGTGATGACAATCCTCATGAAATCATGGTGAAAGGTATTTAAATATAGAAAACCAAAAATTTTGCCCTTAGATGCAATGTGAGATTCTGGTACGCAGATCTCATATGTCCCAAGAATATTGATCTCTGCTCAACAAGGACGAGGACAGACCATAACCAATTTAAATTACTTTAAATTGTACCAATGTCATGACGTCTGTTGTAACATCAGCAGACAGACAAACTATTTATCTAACCATTTAAATTGTGCAGAATTGTAAATGCTTAAAGATGAATAACACAAGTAATTGTTAACCCAGTTCAGTGTTAACCACACCTACATTTGGGGGCTACCAAGCCAGGGAGGAAATTCACTATTAGTAGAATTAATTCAGAGTCAAACAACCCGTTTGCACTCCTTATTTAAGACCTACCCAATGACACTTCAGCCTAGAGACCATTAGACCAAAGTTTCCTACTCACTCCCCCTCAATCACCGCAGTGATAATCAATTCACAATTATAATATGAAGACACTCTTCAAACACACCTTGATCTTGCTTCACATATTTGATCAAGAGACACACACTCTTGCTTAACAGCTTTGAGTGACACAATGAACACACCTGTTCATACACAATAACCAAAGCAATTATACAACATACAATTGCTTGGCACACAAGGAATCCTAAGACTCCTAAACACACATGAAGAATAAAGTTCTTCACTCACAAATATGTCTACCACAATGTATCCAAAGATACAAAAGGTGACTTACAAAGTCACACACAATGGACTCTCAAACTCTTAAACCTTACTTCTACACTCAAGTTTTTCTTGTTGTGAGTGATTGATTTCCCTTGCTTATGCGCCTCCTTTTATAGCAATGCAGACTGGCCTTGGGCTGGTCACAAGTAACAAACATTAGGTTTTAAAAAGTAAAACTAATTTCCACAATTCAAGGTGCTTTCAAATAGGTCATATGCATTTCATGATACGCTCAGAACTGCCTAGAATCTCGCCTGAGATAACTAGGGAACCCTAATAAGTCTCTTGAAATCTAGCCTGAGCTTACTCATGCATTATAACAGAAAACCAACATGCCTGTTGTGCATGTTAGCTACCTGATGTCATACATTTGATGTCATAACATTAGTAATGACATCCAACATACTTTGTTCTTAGCTGACCAAACTCACCCTGCTGAACACTTATGCAGAATCTTCTTCACAACAGTAGAAACAAACATATTATAGTTTCCTAAAAAGTCTCAAAGATCCTTTTTAAGAACACCAATTAAATCTGCCCTTTATTCTTAATGAATCTCTTTGGCCTGCACATACTAATGAGGTATATCCAAAGCATTTCTATCAAGTGATATAAAACAACAGCACCTGCTGTACCAAACAGCGATGTCATGACATTCAGTATGACATCCATGACAGCAGTTCTATCATCAACTCCTGCTGCACCAGACAGCAATGTCATGACATTGGTAATAACACCCTGTTTAAAACACATGACATCAGTACTATCATCGGCTCCTGCTGCACCAGACAACGATGTCATAACATTGGTAATGACATCCTGTTTAAAACACATGACAACAGTTCTATCACCAGTTCCTGTTGTACCAGACAGCGATGTCATGACATTTGTAACAGCCCAAATTTCATTAATTAATTATTAATGTTAATTAATTTAATTAATTGACTTATTTTAATTATTGGATTTATTTGGTAGAGAATTTGTGAGAAGAGAAATGGGAAGGAAAGAAAATAAGGAAGTATATCAGGAAAGTGGAAGAGAAAAGAAAAGATAGTAAGATAAAGGAAATAGAAGAGAAAGAATAGAGAAAGAGGAGAAAAGAGAAGAGAAGAGGGAAACTTGGAGAAATCATCAAGAATCAACTTCAAGCTTCAATTCAATCAAGGTAAGGGTGAGAAACATTATTATCTAGTTAATGTATATGGTTATGTATGTGTGGGTTGGGGTTTTGTTGTGAGTTTCCACCATTTTTCAAGCTAGGGCAAAATGGATTTAATCGGTAGAATCGTAGTTTAATCGGTTAGAAACTAAAAATAATGCCGTAGAATAGTCAGGTGATGTGTGGTTAAGTTGTTGGTACTGATTTGGTGAAGAATCGGTCGATTATTGGTGGATTGGAAGTTAGGGACAGATTGAGGGTTCTGTCTTCGCAGATTCGCTGGTTCTCGCCAGGCGAATGAAGGCGAAGCTTTGCCGGGTGAAGCTCAGCGAATGCTAGCGAATAATTCAGAATTAAATCCCAGTGGTTTTTGCTGGTAAGTTCTCCAGGCGAAGGATAGGTAGCGAAGGTTCGCCAGGCGAATCCTTCAGCGAAGGGCAGCGAACCAAGTCAGTAGCTACTGACTTTGCTCGCTAGGGAGTTCGCCGGGCGAAGGTCCAGCGAGCATTCTCCACGAGGCTTCGCCAGGCGAATGGTGGCGAATCAGACAATGTTGTTTCTGTTCTGTGATTTTCATCCAATGAGTGGTTGCTTGGTTCGAATAGGTTAATACGCATATGAATCGAATAGTATGTGTACTATTGAAATGAGATATGTTGTGGGTAGCCGTAAGGCATGAATCCTAGATTATAAAATGTAATTGATAACGGAATGCATTGTTTAAATCGAATAATAATGCATGAGAATATATTATGAGTATGTGTGCATTGTGTGCTAATGTAATGATAGTATTGAATTATGAATACATTGATGATGTTGTGTACAATTATGTGATAAGTATACATGAGAACACATTAGTGAATATGTGTGTATTGTCTAATAAGTATGTGAATGCATATTGTTGTATGCTAATGTATGTAATGCATGGGAACATATTGTGGATATGTGTGCCTTGTTTTGATGAATGTGATGAGGGTATTGAATGTGAATGCCTTGAATTGTTATGAATATGTTGTGTGTGCAATCATATTGTAATTCTTGAAGGGATGAATTATTTGAATGCATGGGATTAAGACGCGGGAACGGTCTTAAGTGCATTTTTGTTGGTTGATTGCATATGCATCATTTAGTCAAGAGGCAATGTTTGCTAGTTTCGTGGAAACTAGTGGCTTGTCCCAAACCTAGAAGGGTGGGTTTGAAGCCTAGGGGACTGGCTTTGTGGTTATCGGTCTAGAAGGGTGGACCCGGTTTAAAGTAAAAACCGAAAAATGATAACGAGTGTTGGTACCACATTGCATTGAGTTGCATTGAGTTGTTTTGGGAGTCACATAGCATAAATGTCATTGATATATGGAATATGCTTGTGAGTGAATGTATATTGGATAATTGTGAATTGTGCATGATGAGATATGCTAGATGAATATCCATATTTGTTCATATGTATGATGAGATGTGTATGACTACGAATATGAATTGTGGTGAGAAATGTGGATTATATGTAATTGTTACTTGTATATATATATATATATATATATATATATATATATATATATATATATATATATATATATATATATATATATATATATATATATATATATATATATATATATATATATATATATATATATATATATATATATATATATATATATATATATATATATATATATATATATATATATATATATATATATATATATATATATATATATATATATATATATATATATATATATATATATATATATATATATATATATATATATATATATATATATATATATATATATATATATATATATATATATATATATATATATATATATATATATATATATATATATATATATATATATAATCTTATGCATTGATTATTATGGTAATATTTCTCACCCTTCTGCTGTTTTATAATGCTCTATGAGGCATTGCAGATTAGGTTGCTGGAGGTTTCTTTTGTGAAGTATAGCTTCATTCTTTTGAGTCGGACTGCTCTGATAATGTAACACGGGTAGTTAGGCTTGTATAGCATTCTTTTGTGATACACTTGTGATGTATCAGTTGATGATGTTTTGTAACATGAAAGATATTGATGAACCAACTGGATAACATGTATTTATGTGATTAAATGTTTTGAGGTAATTCAAATTTTTTATCTTCCGCTTTAATTCTAAATATCGAGATGTGGGTTTAAGGACTAAGTTCCTCTACTTTGAAAACTATTCCACTGTTGCATATTTTTATAGAGTAGGTGTTGAGTGTTTTATTGATAATAATGTGACATACTTCTTTTATACCGTATTTTAAATTATACTCTGATAAAATTCATATGTGCCTATATATATATTATTGTTTATTTGGGGGTATAGAAGGGGGTGTTACATTAAGTGGTATCAGAGCAGGTCGGGCCGTCCGGCCAAGTTGTTAGTGTGTTGTTTTCCGTGTATATTGATATGTGTGTGTGTGTGTGTTACACTATCGATATTGGTGTTCTTACGTGGGTCTGTTGTTGGAATTAAGTAAGATGGTTGCAGGTAGGAATGACGAAGCAATTGCGGAGGCTTTGACGAGATTGGCTGGGGCAATTGGACAGAATCCTCAGGCCAACGTGAGTGGGGGGAATAATGCTGATGATGAATTCCGTGCTTTGGGAAGGTTCCAAAGGAATAACCCACCGACGTTCAAGGGAACCCACGAGCCTGACAAAGCACAAATTTGGTTGAAAGCTACTGAGAAGATTTTTCGGGTTATGAATTGTTCGGATGCACAGAAGGTGCAATTCAGAACTCATATGCTCGAAGAGGAAGTCGAGGACTGGTGGGGTAATACTCGCCAAAGATTTGAAGAGGATGAGATTGTAATTACTTGGAATCTTTTTAGAGAGACATTTCTGGAGAAGTATTTTCCAGAAGATGTGCGTGGAAAGAAAGAGATTGAATTCCTTGAACTGAAGCAAGGTAATTCGACGGTAGCTCAGTATGCAGCAAGATTTGAGGAGTTGATCAAGTTTTGTCCTCACTACAACACTGTTAATGCTAAGAGATCTAAGTGTCTCAAATTTGTGAATGGCTTGAGACCTGAGATCAAGCAAGCTATTGGTTATCAGGAATCCGACGATTTTCTGAGTTGGTAAACAAGAGTAGGATTTATGATGAGGATAGTAGGGCTCGGTCTAGCCACTACAAGAACCTAAGTGATAAGAAAGGAAAGGGCCAATTCCGAGGGAAACCTTATGTGACTCCTGCTGAAAAAGGGAAACAAAGGGTTGGTTTCGGTAAGAAGCCAAGTGGGGGAGTTTCTACTCCGGTGAGATGTTATAGGTGCGGTGAAGAGGGACACCGTGCTCCGAAATGCAAGAGTGTTGAGAAAACGTGTTTCAAGTGTGGAAAGCCAGGCCACAAGGTTCTTGAGTATAAAAGCGGTACGGGTGTGACTTGCTATAATTGTGGTGAGCAAGGGCACATTAGTACCAAATGTGATAAGCCGAATAAGAATTAAGGGAGCGAAAAAGTGTTCGCTCTATCTGGATCGGGGACTGCTAGTGATGATCGCTTGATTAGAGGTACGTGTTTTATTAATGGTATGCCTTTGATCGCTATAATTGATACTGGAGCCACACATTCTTTTATTTCTCTGGAGTGTGTTAGAAGGTTGAATCTTGAAATGTCTATTATTGGTGGTGGCATGGTTATTGATACTCCTGCTATGGGTTTGGTAACTACATCGTATGTGTGTTTGAATTGCCCTTTGAGTATTTTCGGTAGAGACTTTGGGGTCGATTTAGTGTGTCTTCACTTAGATCAACTCGATGTCATTCTGGGAATGAATTGGTTAAAATTCAATCGTGTTTATATTAACTGTTTTGATAAAACGGTTATTTTTCCTGAACCGGGTGATGAAGGGAATTTGTTTATGACTGCTAAGCAAGTGAAAGAATCAGTGCGAGATGGTGCAAGGGTATTTATGTTGATGGCAACTTTGAGTATTGGTGAAAGTGAGGCAATTGATGCCTTACCAGTTGTCCGTGATTTTCCGGAAGTTTTTCCTGATGAGATAAGGGATTTACCGCCAGAACGAGAAATGGAGTTTTCGATTGACCTGATTCCTGGAACCAGTCCGATATCGATGGCTCCATATCGTATGTCCGTATCAGAATTGAAAGAGTTGAAGAGTCAACTTGAAGATTTGCTTGAGAAGAGGTTTATTCGTCCGAGTGTGCTTGAGAAGAGGTTTATTCTTTGTAAGAGATGCCTTCCAACATTGTAAGAGATTCCTTACACGATGATTCCCTCTGCATGCATAAGAGAGAAGGCGCCATTTCATTTGGCTTACCTTTTTACCTATGCGCCATATGAAATGGCATGTATGTACAGAATCCAAAGAGTGCACCATCTCATATGGTGTGTATGTACAACATGCCATGAAAAACCTAACCTAACACGTGAAGATCCATATTGTTCTATATATATGCCTTACCAATTCCATATGCTCCTCACAAATTTCATCAAGTAATTTTCTTTGAAGAATTTTATCTGTTAATCTACCCTCCTTCCAAGCCACATCTATAACTAAAAAATGTCTCTCTTTACTATGGGTGATGAATACAGAGGAACAATTGACAATATTGTAGCATTTGTAAGTTTTTTGTTTATTTGTTTTGTCTCTCCTTACTTATTTATTTACAGATAGGTTTCATTAAGAGTATGGCTGCATCTCTCCATCGTTCTTTCTAACTTAGTTTATTTATATCTTTTGTCAGGATGTAAGGAGTTTTCGATGTCGTGTCCATGACGAAATACCATACGACCCAATCATACAACCATACATTTCATCATGCAGTTTCACTCACGTGCTAAATATAGTTTCGTACTCGATTGATGCCAAATTTATTCTAGCTTTACTAGGACGATGGAGACCCGAGACCCACACATTTCACCTTCCATTCGATGAATGCATTATCATACTGGAAGACGTGTATATGTTGTTGGGCCTACGCATTGATGGTAAGGCTGTTAACGGTAAAATTGAGGTTGATAACCAAATATGCGAAGATTTTTTGGGTGCCCCTCTTTGTAAAGAGACAAATCCGACACAAGGTGCAGGTCGACCAAAGGGTCAAAGTATTAATTTAAAATACCTTAGAGAACATTATTCTCGTATCACATTAGACAAGAATCCACCGAGTATGATAAGATAATTAAAACTCAGTGTTATATTATGATTTTATTTGGACATTTTTTATTTCCTGAAAGTATTGGAAATTGTATTTGCCATTGTTACACAACATTCATAAAGTAGGCACTTATAGTTGGGGTTCAGTTGTTTTAGCCCATCTATATAGTTCCTTGTGTAAAAATGCACACAAAGACACTTGTACGTTTTATAGTTGCGCCTTTCTACTACAAGCATGAGGTCGGTCAAGAATGCCGACACTCGCTCCGGTCAACCCGAATCCATATACATTCTCCTACACAAACAAGTAAGTTTATTTTAAAATATCAATCATGTATATTTTAATAAAAGGTTTATTTGTAACTAATTATTTTTCTAATTTTTTATTTTAGGTGGTTAGTTTTGGGAATGAATTACAACCGATGTCCCAAAAACATAATAATCGTGTACCGCAATCTTTTAGACTACATTATATCAAACGATATAATTTATTCTAAACTACTATAAATTTGACTATAAAATTAACACACTGCAATTCTTCTCGTTATATATTTTTATTATGCAGTTTGTTTGGAGGCCGTATCTGGGTCTCAACATGAGCCTAACCCCGATGACCTTGCAGTCTGGACAACAAAAACACAAATAATTTGATTCACTATAGTGGAGATGCACCATAGTGGTCGAGTGAAACTACAGTTCGACATGCAACAAGATATTCCAGTCCCTCCGATGTGTTTGGGAGACTGACATCAATTGAGAGTAGATGCATAACGAGGTTACGATGATTGGAGATACTTTGCTAAATAAATGTGTCGGCATTATATGAATCAACGTTGCCACATCTTAAATGAGTCTGTCGTGGAAGGGGTTAGACCAAGTCATCAATATATAATTTGTTTTAGGTTGGTTACTACACAATAATTTGTGTATGAGCCGACATATTTGATAGATCCGCGCCAACATGCTTCGTCGTCATACACACAACAACAAACACTTGTCCAACAACCAACCCCGCACCACACCCAACAACAATATCTATCCACCCAATCCCAACTACCCACCTAACACCATTGACATGCCATGTACACCGACCATCAAACTTCCAAATCCGTAACTCATTCATGCCACCCACCCAAACATAACAACAAGAGCCTGACCCTTACCGCCAACATCCATACACTGACACCACACCTTCCTATAGTCCCAATGACTCATTCATCTCCCCCTAGTCCACCATAGCCCCCCCACAAATGAACACGAAATATCCCACCACCAAAACACCCAACCACTATTTGACTTCCTTACCCCACAACAACCATTGCATCATTTTCAAAATGATTCAATGTACCAATTCGACCAACCATACCGTCCTCACATAATCCAACCACTGCGACCCAACTTCAAAAACATGGGCACATAACTAAATTACGGCAGCAACCCCCCGGTTATTATGGAAAAATGATTGAAAATATGTCAAATATGTAGGAATCTTCGCACCAAATACCTTTTCCGCAAGCTAATACGCAAAGACCATAGACACCTTAACAAAATCTTGGTAGACATCGGAGGCATGCTAATGCGCCGAGATGTGGAACCGCGGGACGTTTTGATCGGGTCGGACATTGATTTTTTAATCAATTGTTGTAACCTTTAATGTATATTAATAATTTTATTTGTTTTCTATTTATTTTTATTTTTTCGATATTTTAAACCTATTTTTAATTACATTTTTTAATGCAATTTTTTTATATAAAATTTTAAATAAATAATATAAGGATGATGTATATTTGAAATGGTGCATGCAACATGTATACACGATTTGATTTGACTACTCATACATGTATGCTCCAAATCAAATGACACATAAATTTTAATTTATACATACATTTTAAATCAAATGGCGTATCCTTATTAATGTTTTTTGAAACTACGTTATTTTAGTAAATAAATTAAAAATAATATTATTTTGATATTTAAATTGAATAAATAAGTTATTTAAAAAAAATCCACAATTATTAAGTTTTTAATTATTATTATCATTTTATTTATCCGGAAAAATACATATTTTATAATTATTTATTAAAACTAAAATATTGGCAAAATAACCTTTTTCGTCCCTTAACTTTAGCTCGGGGTCCAGTTTGGTCCCTTAACTTTAAAAAGTGTCAAGTTGGTCCTTTAACTTTTAAAATGGTGTCACGTTTATCCTTCCGTTTGTTGCCGTTAGTTAAACTTTGGAAAAAATGCCACGTTTGTCCAGGTGGAGCTGCTGACGTGGATATGAAATGTCTTAAAGGAAGATAAAACAATCTAACGTTTCCCTTACCCATAAGATTGCATGATACAACGCTTGGAGACTCATTGAATCATTGAAGACAATTCAAGGTTTGCAGACGCGAATATTCAATACTCGAAGGATTGAGGGTGAAGGATTGAAGACGATTCAAGGAGACATAATCAAAAGGTTAGTTCATTTATCCTTGATTTAGGGTTTACGAATCTCATAGGGCAATATCTGCTAGAGGTTCAGATTTAGGGTTTATGTAAATTTGTTAGTGTAAACTCTAATTATTTAGATGATATGATTAGGTATCATGGATGAATACATAACTCTCAAAATTCATCATAGTGGTGAGTTCACAGATGAAGGTCGTAGTGTATATGAAAATGGAGTAGTAGATGATTTGAGAGTAGATGTAGACAAATGAAGTTGTTTTGATCTAGTTGGTGTATTGAAAGACTTAGGTTATAGGGAGTTTGAAACAATATTTTACAAGGACCCTCAATTTGGGATGAATCCACTTGTTGATGACAATGGTGCTTTAGAAATTGCAGATCTGTATAGGGTGCACCAAAATGTTGATATTTATATTGAACACACCTTGTCTCAACCTGACTACTGTGATGTTGTTGTTGATGAAGTTGATGAGGACCCTGCTGAAATTGTAGATGAGGTAGAGAAGTTACTTAGTCAACTGCATGATGAAGTTGTGAAAGTTGAACAAACCACTGTTAGGTTGGAGGAAGGTGATGTTAGAGTTGATGAAGCCACTGCTGGGTTGGAGGAAGGTAATGTTGGAGTTGATCAAGGGAATCCTGTAGTGGATGAACATACTGTTGGAGTTGAACAAGGTAATCCTGCAGGAGAAGAAGGCAATGTTGGAGTTGAAAAAGAGAATCCTGCAGGGGAAGAAGGTAATGTTGGAGTTGAAAAAGGTAAAGCTGCAGTGTATGATGGCTTAAATTTATCATTTGATGATAATGAAGATGAGGACTACAATTATGATAGCGCACAAGATGCGGCTTTTGAGGATGAGTCTAATGGGTGTGATGAGATTGAGGAGGATGAACTTGATACCCTATTTGGTCATGAAAATGATGGTAATGGAGAAGTCCAAGAAAATGATGGTAAAGGGAGTGACAATGACAGTGAGGACATGCAAAGTGGTTGTGACATTGATGATAGCAGTGGAGTTCTAAGAAAAAAACATCCAATTTTTAGACAGCCAAAAGACATGTCAGATTACAAGTGGGATGTGGGAATGTACTTTAGTTCAAAGGGTGATTTTAGGGAAGCAATGACAACTTATGCTGTGCAAAATAGTAGAGACCTAAGGTTTGTAAAAAATGACAGAGTTAGGGTAAGGGTTAGATGTAAATTTGGTTGTGAGTGAGAGGCTTATTGTAGCAAGTTGTCAAATGAAGACACTTGGCAACTCATGAAAGTAATTGACAAACACAGTTGTAGTAAAAAGTATAATATGAAGCTGATGAGTACAAAGTGGTTAAGTAAAAGAATTCAGAATAGCTTGAAAAACAATCCAAGGTTGAGTATAAAGGATATCAAGGAGAAGTCACAAAAAAATGGAATGTTGGGGTCAACAAAACCGAAGCTATAAGAACAAGATTTGCAGCTAGAGACTATGTTGATGGTTCCTTTTTGAAAGATTACACAAGGGTCTATGACTACTGTCATGAACTGTTAAGAGTCAATCCAAGGTCAACAGTTAAGCTCATTGTTGACCTTGTATAAGAAGGTGTTGAGGATGAAAGACCATATTAACATAATCTTTAACTGTTGGTTATGCTTTGACAAACCAAATTAAAAATACTTTGACACGATATTTATCAATGCATACCAAGTTAACATTATCTTTAACTATTATATTCATGTGGAACTAATACAATCCAAAACTAAAACTGATACATTCATGTTGAACTGCAAAAAGTGATATTAACTAAACTGATACAGGATTAGAATCCATATATTAGAATCCAACTATTACATTCATGTTGAAGTGATACAATCCAAAACTGATACAAACTTTAACTGAACTTAAACCTAATTCTTACAACCAAAACTTAACTTAATTCTTACAAACAAACTATAACATACTACTTCCAAACAAACCTTAATACGCTAACTACTCCTAACAACTAATACAATGATAATCATCACAAACATCAAATTCAAAATCTTTTTCCATTTCATGATATTCTTCATTTCACTTTCAAGTTTCATCAGCTTTTTCCCTAATTCTTCATTCTCCATTGTCACTTTTTCAATGTCCTTTTTTGCTTCAACAAGTTCCTTAGTTACCACACCCAGCCTATGCATCCAAAATTGCTTCTTCTCATCACCCATCTCCTCATAAAACCAACCAAAGAAACCACAACCAGCTTGCATACCTCCCTGTAAGTTTCACTGTTTAGAGGATGATGGATAATGAATTTAAATTTAAACAGAAATATAACTTATAATTTGGACAGAAACAGAAACAGAAACATAAACATAACTTAAACAAAAACAGAACTTCAACAGAGAACAAAACCAGCTTACATACCTTATAATTTGGACAATTCCCAAAATTTTTCCCATATTCTTAACAGTAGTTTCCCTTTGAAGAACATCCACGTCTCCAAAATGGCATATGGGCTTCCATCCTGACCTACTACAAACATTTGAATCTCGACTTTTCGATTTCAACATGGAGGAGGAACAACCAGATTTCATGCTTGCCAAATAAAAAAACTAGATTAATTTAGGGATTCGAGATTAGATTTGAGATTTGAGATTGAGATTGGGAAATCACATTCGCACAATGTGAAAGGAAAGAGGAAGGAGAAGGAAGCAACATGATGAACACAATTGCCAGGTCATATGCCAGATATACAAAATAAACGGACGTTTGAGGACAACTGACGGTGAGTACTAAATTGACACCATTTTAAAAGTTAAAGGACCAACTTGACACTTTTTAAAATTAAGGGACTAAACTGAACCCCGAATTAAAGTTAAGGGACGAAAATGTATTTTGCCTAAAATATTCATACACATACATATTATAAACCGTGTAACCCTTTGTAGCTATTTACATCTAAACCTATATATTAAGTGAATCAGCTTCTGCCAGCAACACCGCTCAACGTTACAGCACCGTCTCCTAATCCTTGTGAAGAGAATGGGTACTAGAGAAGTATACGAAGAGAAACTGAGGAATGGAAATCTCCACCACGATCCAACCATAAACCCTGGCCTTGGTTCTGCTCGTTGCCCTCGTTGTCTATCTCTTCTCAATCCTAATTCCGTGAGTCTCTCTTTCATCTTATTATCTGTCTTGCGTATTAGGTGTTTGATTATTTGATTCAATGAAATTGACTCTGTTTTGTAATTGTGTGCTTATTAGGAAAGAGGTGAATGGACTATTACTCCCGTCTTGCATGATGCCACTGCCGTGGTGAGTATCTCATTATTAACACGTTTCGATTTGTGTTTAGAAATCTTAATATTCTATGAGTTAAACTAAGATCAATGAGAATTTGGAATTGAGCTTATTGGTTTTGTGTTATTAAACTCAAATTTTAATAATATACTTATCTATGGAAACATGGTATTGACATGTCAACAAGGACAGACACCAAAATACGACACGTCGACACCGATACTGACACGTCGACACTGATAATAATTTGAAAAAGTGAATAAATGGGACGTAATCACAAGTGTCGGTTTCGGACACAGACACACCTTTTGTCTTTTTCAGAGGTGTTGATGCTACCGTGCTTGTCGACACCGATAATAATTTGAAAATTTATGTTGGTGTCATGAACACATTCTAGACACACATTCAATCTGAGTGTCAATGCTATATAGATTCTTATTGTATGAGTTCTCTTGTGCTTATTTTGAGCTTTTGGTTGAATAGGTTGGCTCGGGGTTTGGCGGAATGATTAGTGCAGTTCATGTTTTGAATAGAGGTAATTTTGGTTTGGTTCTCTACTTAATGATGTATAGCTTGAGTTTAAATGTGATATAGTGTTGGTTACTGACGTTCTTATATAATATCTCTAGACAAGAAAGTGTTGTGTCAGTGTCATTACTTAATTATTCAGGTCATTTAGTTGTAGGAAAAGCTGAATTTTTTTTTTGCTTCCTAAGGGGCCGTCGTGTTATTTGCTCTGATGATGGGTTAAAGTTAAATCCAAATACCTAATTTGTTTAAGATATTGATCTTTAATATTTGGTTGTAGGGTTGCCATATCTTCAAAATCGTCTGAAAGGACCAAAGTGGCTGCCTTTTCTTGTTGGGGTATGTAGTCTTTTATGACTTGAGTACGTTGCAAATTAAAATTACACGGCTTTGTGCTTGTGGATCCCGATGTCTATGCCATAGTAGTTGGTTTCATCTTCACGCTTTTAAATGTTGAGATAATTAGATGCATTTATGTACAATAGAGCTTGATTGTAATTTATATCTGACCTTCTTTTCTAATTTATTCCTATAGATCCCTCCATTGTTGATATTTTCAGGAGCAAGTGCTGCATTTGGAGGTAATTCTATTTACATACCTGTTTATTAGACTTTTTTTACTGTCTTTAATTTTAAAACTAAACACTGCTGAATGTTTGACAACTACTGTATGGCAGCTGTGTAGTTGCTTCATGCTTCACAAAATGAAGGGTTGAATTTTAGGGTTTGTCCCCTGCTTTTTGTTTTTTGAATCATGTTTTAGAATGGTTTGACAAAGTTAGTTACAATAGGTGAACTGATCCTATTTATAGAAAAGCTAAGTGTGACTATAACAAACTTAGTGCCAGCTCAGCTAAGTGTAACAAACTTACACAAGCTGTTAACCAACTTTTCTAAACCTGCTGCAACTCACTTTATAAACATAAAGCAGAGTTGCTTAATGCTACATCTTATTCTCTAATATCTTCCCCTCAAATGGTGAGGGTGATAGAACAGAGGTATGATATAATATGATAAAGAAAAGTATTTTATTAATGAATGTGAAAGTAAAATAAATTCCAGAGCTACTGCTCCTCAGAGAAACAATTCTCTCACTGCCCAAATCCTAATATCAAAAAACAGAAAATCAGTCCATGCCTAACTACTGCCCCATACACTCCTTTTTATATGGAGAATAATCCCTAAACTAACTCCTATTTATATGGAGAATAATACCTAAACTAACTCCTATTTATTTGTGGAGTTTCCTATTCTTTCTCACATATACCCTCCATTGTTTAGGTCCAATAATATCTCTATTAACTAACACTTTCCCATCATCATTTGTGGGATCCGATCCATTCCTATCATCACCCCCACCTACAACATTAGCCTTGTCCTCAAGGCGCAAATCAGGGAATTGACTCTTCAGCAACAGTTCCTCTTCCCAGGTAGCATCTCCAACATCCATCCCTTCCCATTGAATCAACCATTCTCTCTTATGTTGTCCACCATCAAATTTGTCCCTCCATGACACAACCTTAGCTGGAGTAATGTCCCCTTTTTCTGACTCTAAACTGATAGGTAGTTGAGTTGTAGCAGTATAGTTGCCCACCGCTTTCTTCAATTGCGACACATGAAAGGTAGGATGTTATTTAGATGTTGGTGGTAACTTCAACTTATAAGCAACCTGCCCTATCTTCTTTAGGATTTGATACGGACCGAAAAATCTAGGGGCCAGTTTTTGATGGATTCTTTGCACAACCGATTGTTGTCGATGAGGACGTAATTTGAGGAAAACCCAATCACCCACCTCAAATTGCACTGCCTTGCGTTTCTTGTCAGCTTGGAATTTCATGTCCTCCTGGGCTTTGAGTAAATTAGTTTTTAATTGACGCAACGCCTCATCTCTGTCCCTTAACTCCTGTGCTACAACTTCCACTCTGGTTTCACCCTCCAAAAAATGCACCAACGCTGGAGGTTTTCTACCATATACCACCTCGAAAGGGGTGAACCCGGTAGACACGTGAAATGTGGTATTGTACCACAGTTCTGCCCATGGAATCCAGTGTGCCCATGTCTTAGGTTGATCTGCAATAAAACAACGTAGATAGACCTCTAAACAACGATTAATTACTTCTGTTTGACCATCCGTTTGGGGATGGTATGCCGAGGACATTTTAAGCACCGTACCTACTAATTTGAACAACTCTTTCCAAAAAATACTCACAAACAAGGGGTCACGATCACTAAGAATAGACTCCGGAATGCCATGTAATCTAACCACTTCCTTCACAAAAACAACAGCTATTGAGCGAGCAGTAAATGGATGTTTAAGAGGAATGAAATGGCTGTATTTGGAGAGACGGTCCACCACAACCAATATAGCTTCAAATCCATTACTTTTTGGCAAACAAGCGATGAAATCCATGGATATCTCACTCCACACCATAACCGGAATGGGAAGAGGTTGTAGTAATCCATTAGGAGTCGTTGCCGCATATTTTTGTCGTTGACAAGTATCACAAGCTTTCACAAAATCTTGCACCCTCCGCATCATCCCTTGCCAATATAAAGTTCCTGCCATTCTCCTATAAGTGCGTAGGTAGCCGGAGTGACCCCCACTTGGAGAAGAATGAAAATCTTTGAGTAACTCCTCAATAAGTGGCGAGTTAGCTGGTATAACTAACCTATTTTTGTAGAATAAGATGCCACCTTTTAAAGCAAAACCAGGTTTAGCATTAGGATCTTTTTGAATAGCTTCCATAATATTTTTAAGCAAAGGATCATTTGATACTTCTTGTTGTAGTTGGCTGCTCTGCTGCCAAATAGGGTAGGATTTAATCGCTTGCATTTCAGCATTCTCGTGCTGTCTAGATAAAGCATCAGCCACTTTGTTTTCCACTCCCACCTTGTACACCACCTCAAAGTCAAAACCCAATAACTTAGCCATCCATTCTTGCTGTTTTGCTGTGGTAATACGTTGTTGCAACAAGTGTTTTAGGCTCTTTTGATCAGAATAAACCACAAACCTCCTGCCTAACAAATAATGTCGCCAATGTTGAATAGCTAACACTAAAGCCATTAACTCCTTATCATAGGCAGATTTGGATAACCTAGATGAATCAAAAGCCTTGCTAAAATATGCAATGGGAT
Source organism: Lathyrus sativus (assembly GCA_963859935.3). NCBI lineage: Eukaryota > Viridiplantae > Streptophyta > Magnoliopsida > Fabales > Fabaceae > Lathyrus > Lathyrus sativus. Next base: position 348,685,966 of record OZ012740.1, on the reverse strand, counting down.
GCTTCGATTGTAACAATACTGCACCAACTCCTTTTCCCGAGGCATCACATTCAATTTCAAAGGGGAACTTGAAATTAGGCAGGGCTAAAACTGAGGCAGTTGTAACAGCTACTTTCAATTTCTCAAAAGCTTCGGCAGCTGCCGGATTCCAGCTAAAACCATCCTTCTTTGTCAATTTTGTTAAGGGTTTAGCAATTTTTCCATAATTCGCTATAAACTTTCGGTAATAACCCGTCAACCCCAAAAAACCTCGCACTCCTTTGACATTCCTAGGAATAGGCCATTGTAACACACTGCTGACCTTGGCAGGATCAACAACAACCCCTGCTTTGGAAATGACATGACCCAAATATTCTACTTGGTGCTGACCGAAAGTGCATTTCTTCCGATTTGCCACAAATTGATGCTGCTTCAGAATATTAAGAACCACCTCCAAGTGCTGTAAATGTTCAGCCCAACTACTACTGTATACTAGGATATCATCAAAAAAAACCAGGACAAACTTCCTTAGAAAAGGCTTGAAAATTGCATTCATCACCGATTGAAAAGTTGCAGGAGCATTGGTGAGGCCAAACGGCATTACCAAAAACTCATAGTGACCCTCATGAGTCCGAAAAGCAGTTTTATGAATATCCTCTTCCTTCATCCGAATTTGATGATAACTGGATTTAAGATCAAGCTTAGAGAAATAACTACAGCCATGTAACTCATCTAACAATTCATCTACAACCGGAATAGGATACTTGTCCTGAATTGTGACCTTGTTGAGTGCACGGTAATCTACAGACATACGCCAAGATTGATCCTTCTTCTTGACCAAAATGACGGGACTAGAGAACGCGCTGGTGCTGTTTCTAACCACCCCTTGTTGCAATAGGCTCTGAATCTGTTTTTCAATTTCATCCTTGTGTAAATGAGGATATCTGTAAGGTCGCACACTTACCGGACCCGCACCCTGGAAAAGGTCAATTGAATGACTAGTGTTTCTTGACGGAGGAAGACCTTGGATTTCTTTAAACACAATAACAAAATGCTCCAACAATCCTTCCAACTCCTTAGTCTGTTGATCCGAGACACACGACAACGGTGACCCTAACACCTCCATCAAGGTAGGCCATTCACAGCCTGCTATCATTCGAGAAGGAGTGATAATGCTTTGGAAAGTAGCCATCTTATCATCTACAGCCTGACCAAGTAGTTTCACCATCCTGCCTTTATGGTTGAACTCCATAGACATTTCTTTCCAATCCATGGTCACCTTCCCCAACGTTTCTAGCCACACAACTCCTAAAATCAAATCCACACCTCCTAACTCCAATACATAAGCATCAAAGCAAATCTGCACTGATCCCACTTTCATCTGAATTCCATTGCATCTACCCCTAGTTAGGACACGATGACCATCTCCTAACTTAACACCCAAAGGATTAGAAGGCACCATAGACAATCCCAGGGCTTCAACCACCTTAGGTGATATGAAATTATGTGTGGCTCCACTGTCAATAAGTACCAGAATTAATGCACCTTGTAAACATCCCTCCAATTTCATCGTCCGGACCTGATTTGGATTAGTGGATACACCAAACAACCCCATGGTTTTACATTCTAATTCCTCTGGTGTGAGCTCTTCTTCCGTCGCAGCCTCCAACACCACAATCTCTCCTGCATCGTTAACAATTTCGTCATCCCCCAAGATAATCAATCGTAACTGTCTTGTTGCACATTGATGGAGAGGATCCCATCGTTCGTTGCAACGAAAATAGAGTCCTTTCGCACGACGCTCATTAACCTCTGCACTTGGTAGATGGCGAACACCACGAGATTGACGGCGTGAATTGTCACCTAAATTTGGGCGAGAAGATGCTGTAGAATTGGTAGGACGTGTTTGAGATCCAGAATCCGAACCAGTCCGCGTTTTGCCCAAAGAATTATTAGGCTGGGTCTGAGTTGCAGATCCGTTCCCTTCCCCTTCGCGAAAAGCCCAAGTAGGCTTTTGAGATTTTGTCCAAGAACCATGACCCGGTTTGTAACGTGCTCCAGAACCCTGTCCAGAAGCCACTGCAAATTCTCTTTCAACATCACGAGCCAATTGCATTGCTAGGTAACGGTTGCGAGGCTTGAAGGTACGCACACGAGAACGAATATCATGACGTAAACCACCAATGAAGTAACCTAGAAACTGTTGTTCTGGCAAACGACCACACTGTGAAGAATACAATTCGAATTCAGCAATATATTCCTCTACTGATCCCGATTGTTTTAGGTCCTTTAATTCCTCAAACGGATTCTCCAAACGCCCACCTCCAAATCGAACCATCATCGCCTCACGAAGGTTCTCCCATGACAATTCCTCTGTTGAATCATGCCATAGGTTAAACCAATGGATAGTAGGGCCTTCCATACTCAATTTGGTCAACTGAATACGAACATCCTGCGAAATTCGAAGTATGTCTCTGCCCGAGTGATCCATGCAACCGGATCATCACTGGTAAATGCCGGCAACTCCACCTTCTTCGCAGATAAACGAAACTCATCCAGCGGTGAGGAAACTGTCGCACTGCTTGGCTGCGGCACTTCACGATGAGCCATTGCACGTTGAATCTCAGCACCAATGAACTCTCGTAACGCAGCAATGCTAGCCTCAACACCTTCTAACCTTTCTTCCACTGCAGAAACACGGTCAGCCATCTTAGGAGCTTTGGGCATGAACAATGGTAGGTCGGACCAATTGATAGAACAGAGGTATGATATAATATTGTTGATATATATATATATATATATATATATATATATATATATATATATATATATATATATATATAGTGTTGAGAATATATATATATATATATATATATATATAGTGTTGAGAATATTTGTATATAGAATAGTCTCACATCGACTATATCATGTAATTACTTGTATTCTATTTATATATAATAATGTCTCCGTAGTGCTTTTCAAAACACACGGTTTATTCAAATGTCTCTTAGTCTCTTGTATTTCAACATGGTATCTAGAGCCTGCTAAGAGGCAATTCTTTCTTCGCCGTGCTTTACCCGGTTGACCCACTGTCTTCCGGTGAGAAATTTTTAAAAAAAAAAAATTTTTTTTTTTTGCAAACCGTGTTGTCACTCCGGTTTGCCTCACTTTTTAAAATTCTTCGGTCATAACCGCATAGCTGCTGCCGTCGTTGCTATTCTCAACGACCTTCCGGCAAACTTTTTCATCGGAAGAAACCTCCACACGCGCCACCTCCGTCTCTGTGCGTGGGCATCCAGCGCCGCCACCTGAAACGCACGTGACAGCACGTCCGGCCAGCGATCAATCGCGTGATATTTTCTCTCTTCAGATACTCATGGCTACTCCTCAGAACTTTACGCCAAACTACGATGATTTCCTCAGGTGGTATCAGAATTATCAGAACTCAGATTCTACTGCTAAGGTAGCACACACTGGTAATTTATCTGTTTGCCTCTCTCAATCATCTCCTCTTCGACCTTGGGTCCTTGATTCTGGTGCGTCTGATCATGTTACTGGTAATAAAAATTTGTTCTCTTCCCTCTCTACCTCTGGTTTCTTACCTACTATAACTTCGGCCAATGGTTCTCAAACCCGATCCGAAGGGATTGGTACTGTTCAAATTCTACCTTCTCTATCTGTTACTTCTGTCCTCTATGTACCTAATTGTCCATTTAATTTACTTTCAGTCAGTCGTTTAACTCGTTCTCTTGATTGTAGTATCACCTTCACTAATAATAATGTTACCCTGCAGGATCGGAGTTCGGGAAAGACGATTGGCGTCGGATATGAGTCTCAAGGCCTTTACTACCTTTCATTGTCATCTCAGGCATGCTCAACCAAAGATTCTCCACTCACTATCCATGCTCAGTTAGGTCATCCCAGTCTTTCCAAATTACATAAGTTGGTGCCAAATTTATCGAAGGTATCTAATTTACATTGTGAGTCGTGCCAATTAGGGAAACACACTCGTAGTCAATTTCCCTGTCGAGTCAACAAACGAGCTTCGTCCCCTTTTGCTTTAGTTCACACCGATGTTTGGGGTCCCTCGCGTACTGTCTCTACTCTTGAGTCTAGGTATTTTGTCACCTTTATTGATGATTTTTCACGTTGCACGTGGTTATTTTTAATGAAGAATAGATCTGAATTGTTTTCCATTTTTGAACAATTTTATCGAGAAATAAGAACCCAATTTGGTTTGTCTATTCGTACCTTAAGAAGTGACAATGCACGTGAATATTTATCCCAACAATTTCAAACATTTATGTCATCCAATGGTATTTTGCACCAAACATCTTGCCCTCATACACCCCAACAAAATGGGGTAGCCGAACGCAAAAATCGGCACCTCGTAGAAACCACTCGGACCCTACTTCTCCATGGTAATGTTCCTCTCCGGTTTTGGGGAGATGCAGTGCTCACGGCATGTTACCTCATAAATCGCATGTCATCATCTGTCCTTAATAATAAAATCCCTCATTCAATCTTGTTTCCAAACTCTCCACTCCACCCAATTCCTCCTCGAGTCTTCGGGTCCACGTGTTTTGTACACAATCTCTCCCCTGGTCTTGATAAACTATCAGCTCGATCACTAAAGTGTGTCTTTCTTGGCTATCATCGATCCCAAAAAGGTTATCGTTGCTACTCACATACTCTACAACGATACCTCGTATCCGCCGATGTTACCTTCTTCGAGTCTGTTCCATATTTCGAATCCAGCCAAGTTACTATGGAACCTCTACAAGAAAGTATTCCCACACCTTTTCCGGAAGTCCCATCTGTCATTATCCCCCATCATTCTAGGGAACCTGACCCACTAGTTACCCCTACGGTTGACCCCCCCACTCCTCGCCCACTTCAAACATATCAGCGTCGTCACCCAAAGTCTGTCGTACCTGTCCCTGAAGTCGTACCTGTCCCTGAAGTCGTACCTGTCCCTGAAGTCGTACCTGTCTCTGAGGTCACTACGGTCGTACCTGTCCCTGAAGTCGTACCTGTCCTTGAGGTCACTACAGACTCTCTTCCGACGCTCTCGCCATCACCGGATTCGGTCCTGCAACCTGAGTCTGATCTTCCGATTGCCCTTCGAAAAGGTATACGTCAAACACGAAATCCTTCTCCACATTATATTGATTTATGTTATCATCGTCTTTCCCCTTTGCAGTATACTTGTTTGTCTTCTTTGTCTTCTGTTTCTATTCCTAAAACTCCAGGTGAAGCATTATCTCACCCTGAGTGGAGGCAAGCAATGATTGATGAAATGTGTGCTCTTCAAAGCAGTGGTACCTGGGAACTGGTTCCTCTACCCCATGGGAAATCTTTAGTAGGTTGTCGTTGGCTTTATACAGTGAAGGTTGGTTTAGATGGCAAGATTGATCGATTTAAAGCCCGCTTGGTAGCCAAAGGATACACTCAAATTTTTGGGTTGGATTATAGTGATACCTTCTCGCCTGTAGCCAAGATGGCATCTGTTAGACTTCTTCTAGCCATTGCAGCCATTCGACATTGGTCTCTTCATCAACTTGACATCAAAAATGCATTCTTACACGGTGATCTTGAAGAGGAAGTATATATGGAGCAACCACCTGAGTTTGTTGCTCAGGGGGAGTCATCGAATATGGTTTGTAGGCTACACAGGTTTCTTTATGGTCTTAAGCAATCTCCGAGAGCTTGGTTTGGCAGATTCAGCACTGTAGTACAACAGTTTGGTATGACCCGTAGTGAAGCTGACCATTCTGTTTTTTATCGTCACTCACCCCAAGGGTGTATTTATCTTATTGTGTATGTAGATGACATTGTCATAACTGGTAGTGATCAGCAGGGAATACTCCAGTTGAAACAACATCTCTCGAAACAATTTCAGACAAAAGATCTTGGTAAACTCCGCTATTTCTTGGGTATTGAAGTAGCCCAATCTAAAGATGGTCTGGTCATTTCTCAGCGGAAATATGCTATGGATATTTTGGAAGAAACAGGTTTGTTAAATGCTAAACCAGCTGATACTCCTATGGATCCAAGTGTTAAACTACTACCCAATCAGGGGGAGCCTTTATCTGATTCAGGAAGATATAGGAGATTAATTGGAAAGTTGAATTATCTCACAGTCACTCGTCCGGACATTTCTTTTGCAGTCAGTGTGGTAAGCCAGTTCTTAAATTCCCCTTGTCAGGAACACATGGATGCTGTTATCCGGATTTTGAGATACATCAAATGTGCTCCAGGAAAAGGCCTTGTGTACGAGGATAAAAGACATACCCAGATAATTGGATACTCTGATGCTGATTGGGCAGGGTCACCCATTGATAGACGATCCACCTCTGGGTATTGTGTACTTGTTGGAGGAAACCTTATCTCCTGGAAAAGTAAGAAACAAAATGTAGTTGCAAGATCAAGCGCCGAGGCAGAGTATAGGGCCATGGCAATGGCAACATGTGAACTTATTTGGTTAAAACAGTTGCTCAAGGAACTTCAAATTGAAGAAGCAAGACCAATGACACTTATTTGTGATAATCAAGTTGCATTGCACATTGCTTCAAATCCAGTCTTCCATGAGAGGACCAAACATATTGAGATAGACTGTCACTTTGTCAGAGAGAAGATCGAGTCAGGCGACATCGTCACAAGCTTTGTCAACTCTAATGATCAATTGGCAGATGTGTTTACAAAATCCATACGAAGCCCCAAAACTAACTATATATGTAACAAGCTTGGTGCATTTGACTTATATGCTCAAGTTTGAGGGGGAGTGTTGATATGTGTGTGTGTGTATATGTATATGTATATATATATATATATATATATATATATATATATATATATATATATATATATATATATATATATATATATATATATATATATATATATATATATAGTGTTGAGAATATTTGTATATAGAATAGTCCCACATCGACTATATCATGTAATTACTTGTATTCTATTTATATATAATAATGTCTCCGTAGTGCTTTTCAAAACACACGGTTTATTCAAATGTCTCTTAGTCTCTTGTATTTCAACAAATATGATAAAGAAAAGTATTTTATTAATGAATGTGAAAGTAAAATAAATTCCAGAGCTACTGCTCCTCAGTCAGAGAAACAATTCTCTCACTGCCCAAATCCTAATATCAAAAAACAGAAAATCAATCCATGCCTAACTACTGTCCCATACACTCCTTTTTATATGGAGAATAATCCCTAAACTAACTCCTATTTATATGGAGAATAATACCTAAACTAACTCCTATTTATTTGTGGAGTTTCCTATTCTTTCTCACATACACCCTCCATTGTTTAGGTCCAATAATATCTCTATTAACTAACACATTCCCATTATCATTTGTGGGATCCGATCCATTCCTATCAGAGGGCCTCTCCTTAAGTCAGGGTCGACTTATCCACAACTTTTGAGTTGATCTCTGAGTGCAAGAAATCTTTAAGAGGACAAAGGTTTGGTGAGAAGATCAGCATACTGATGAGTAGCAGGCATATGCTTGACTAGAAGTGTCTTGTTAATGACTTTTTCTCTTATATGTCCCCCCTTTTTGTTTCTTGAATCATGTTCTACAGTTTTTTTTGGTATACTGTGTTTACTATAGCTGCTAGTTGCCTTACTTAGGCCATAGTCAGTCGTCTGTCACATTCTTATGCTGGAATTTAGGTTTAGTGTAATGAAATGCCTTAATTCTTAATAATGGCATTGATCTGAATCAGTGTTTTCAATCTCAAGAGGCTACCTGGGTTTATGGGGGTAGGAATCAAGTAAAATGTGCGGATAGAGGGATTGTAACATAGATCTTAAGATCCTATGTTAAATGATAGCTATATTCAATTAAATATATATGTAAATATTAAGTGATACAAATTTACCAATTAACTATAAAATCACAACTAATGTTCAATAAAACTTAAATTGAAAATGCCCAAGGTCAGAATGGATGACTCAAGTTAACGACACAGGACGGACAAATTTATATTTATTGTACATTCCATCAGCGGCTAAAGACATGTTTTAATTGTAGTGCTTACCATCAGCCACTAGCTACCTATAGTAAAATGCAGTTTGTAGGAAATAGCAAGCAACTACAAACAAATTTTTGAGGAGAGTAGAATGTTTAACAATTTTTTTAAACAAAATAGCACACAACCTCATCCAATAATCAGCCACAATGAACTTTGAATGAGAGAGTTTAACTACAACTATCATCCACAAACCCAGAAACAATTTCAAACCAGCCACCTTGTCGCTAGTCACCTCTTACATCACCTGGATATCATGGACAAAGCCGTGCCTCTGGTCCAATCACAGAATTTAGCAGTAGAGATGCAGAATTGGGTCAAACCTGACTTTATGGTTCAGGTTGGCTCATGCTTTTCCTGAATTCGTTTTATTCACAATGTGTATAGAATTAGTTCTTCTCTTTATCAGTTCCCTTATAATTTAGTACACGGCGGCCTGATTAATGGCTGTTAAACAATCATCGTTACAGTATTTAATATTGTGATAATTTTTGATCTCCATGGGCATATATAGAGATCAATACATTGGTGAATTTCTACATAATAGCATAGCATAAATTTTCAGTGCTGGTCTTCTACAATTTGTTGTCATTGCATTGACACAAGATTGATATGTTTATGGACGATGAGTTTAAATAAGGGTATATAGAGACTTCCTTAACTCCAAAACATTGGACTGCCCCCACTTATAAGGTAAGGACCGCCTTAACTCATAAACATATTTCTAGACCGTATTTCATTTGATGTAAGACTCTTAACACGCCCTTCACACCCATCACTATTGGGTTCGGTGCGATATATAATTAGTAGGTGGCCTAACAAATATTGAATTAGGTTTTTATACAATTATAGTTGGGTCTAACTCGATCTTTACAAGTCAATTTTGTAGAGTTGAGTTAGGCCCAATCGCAATTCTATATCACTTAGTTTATGTTTATGGTGATATCTGTTATGTCTTATAGTTTCCGTAGGCAACTATCACTTGAAGTTTAAAGTCATGTAGTTAGTTGACGATACTAGAATCTTTAACTATACATTAATAATATGGTTGGTTAATTGTGAAATGTTCAGGTTATGCGCTTCCAAATTTTGCCCAACTCACTGTGACATCCTATTATGCAAGCTCAAGTGCATCCCATTATGGAATCTCACTTCTCACCCGGCATATTGAAGAAAACTACAATTCCAATAATCTGCATCTCAAGCGGATGTGATGATTCCTTTCAGGTTCTTTCACAAGCATGACACATTACCGTTTGAAATTTTGTCTATTATTTTTTGATCTATGTACCTTGTTGTGGATGGTTAGGATTTATGAGGTTTAAATCATGTTTTTCTTTGTTACACCCTCTGAAAATCATTATAATGTAAATAATAATGATTTAGTATAATTTACTTTCAAGCTGCAATAATCCATTTTGAACAGTATTGTGTGCTGTTCAAGATGAGCTATTTGTTTATATAAGAAAGTTGCATTTTGTTGTGGTTTTACAAAAATAATTGTATTTTGTTGGCATGGGATATACTAATTAGTGTTATTGTATGAGTTAATGCGCTGAATCTTTTTCATTTTGGTGTGTATTTAGTTTGTTAATGTAGAATGCTAGACACTATTCTTTAATGGTGTCTCGTAGGCGTAGTTAGGCTCGTGTCTTCGACTACCTTTGATTTAATTATACCTTTAAGTTGATATTTTAATTTAATTATACCTTTAAGTTGGTATTTTAATTTAATTATACATATAACATGTAATTTAATTATACCTTTAAGTTGATATTTTAATTGTTTCATCTATTATTTGCGGTTCGACCACCCTTTTGCATATACTTTTTAAATTTTGAAATGTTATATATTTTTGTTTGTTTAGTTTTATAATAAAATAAATACAGGAATTCGTATATTTTCCCCCTCTCATAATGTCCTAAAATGTTGTAAAGTAAAAAATCCTATATACAGAGAAACTGTTGTGTAAAAACAAAGTTCATTAATTAATTGAATGAGAAACTCTTATGTAAAAACAAAGTTCATTAATTAATTGAAATTAATTGAATGAATGAACTTTCTCTTTTGAATATAACCACATGATCGTTTCATACTTTTCTTTTGTTTGTCTTTCATGTTAATATGATTACATTCTACTTGGACTCTTGCATCATCAAATTTATTTGGGCATGGGTTGGATTGGCCAATTTAGAAGTGGTCCACTGATCCATATCATGAGAAAATAAATTGCACCCTTGGTAGAGTATTAAGGGGAGTGTTTTTTCCATCCTTTGGAGTGCCCCCTACACCCAAAATGGCTTGACCGCATAATTTTCTTTGTACGGCGTGAAGGCGGTAAGAGGTGGTCAATTCTCATTGTAGACAAACATCCTACCCAATGATGCGAAGGAAGTGAGAGATGATATACTTTTGAAAATGGTTTAGATGCAATATTAATAACAAATGTCATAAATGAATTATAGAAATTCACAAAATTCATAAAATCAACTAAATTTTAGACTGAGATAAATTCGGAGATACATCTCTAAAAATAACATTAAAAAAATTCAAAGATGCATCTCTAGAATAATTGTGATTCTTAGCCATGGCAGCAACACATTACTCTCTAATCCTCCAAACATATGTCAATGTATGTTCTTGTATCCTACCAAATTTGTTTCCATAACTACTACCGTAGTTTAAACAACTAACTAAAAATCAAAACATAAGAAAATAAAGAATTTTAAAAAACTTACCAATTCAAATGGATGAGAAAAAGAAACTTGAATGGATGTGATGTTTGAAAGGATGAGAAAGAGCTCAAATGGTAAAAGTTTGAATGAATGGGAAGCTTGAATGTATATGAGAGCTCAAAAGCGTCCAATGTATTATTTGACATTTTTTTTAGAAAATGAAGGAAGAAGAGCGAAGGTCTGACGCGAGCATATGAAACAAAAGCGTCCGGTGATTCATCTCCAGACTACCAATTAATTTTTGACTAAATGGTGTTTATGAAGATGCATCTTCAGATGCATCTTTTATTCACATGGAGA